>OV121094.1:25824002-27074002 GCA_921293015.1 Phorcus lineatus
TCCCAAATGGCAAATTATCATTTGAATATCAAGGAGAAAGCAGAAAAACTTTCACTTAAGCAGATGAAGACTGATTATATTTAAACGTTTTGATGTGGGGTCAAAAACAAATAAACAAAAAAATATTTCAATATTCACATTGATTTTTTTTTTATAACAATCTAGAACATTAAGTCTCATAACAAAGGTGTTATTCTGAACAAAACTTTCCACTACCAACATCCTGCTACATCAGCGTATTTGTCTCTGCCCACCTCCATCATATACCCTGATACCCTGATATCCTTTGGCCTAAAACGCTTGTATCGCTAAATATAGCAAGCCAATGAAATGACTCGCATTCAGCAATAGCGACTTCAAAGAAATGTCAATTTAGGCAATAAATAGCCATGAGTAACCAGCTGTAAGCAATACAAGTTTTATAGGCCGAAGGAAATCAGGGTACATGAGAGTCTCAGCTAGGCGGAGACAAAAACGCTGATGCAGCAGGATGCACTACAAACTGGTCTTGGTTAACCATCCTATAGTTGCACCCCTGCAACACCCTTATCTGTTAAATCAGTGAAATTTCAGATCTTATCCAGAAGAGGTCTGTTCAAAATTATGCAATTTTACAATCTCTCAAAGTACAAAAGAAATTACAAATCAAAACTAGAAAAGGAATCATTGCTAGTATGACAAACTTCTAGCACATATATTACCATTTTGGTTCAATATGTATATATATTTCAGATGAGATCTGTTCCAACATTTTCCCTTTGACACTCCGAGTCTTCAAGTCCAAAGAAGCAGTTTATATTCTACAGATTAGTATTTTAGCTACAACAAGAGCCCAACTACGAGTAGATCTTACTTATTTATCTTACATATATATTACCATTTTGGCTCACAAGCCCTTAGGATTACATCTCAGATGAGATCTGTTCCGACTTTTGCCTTTTGACACTCTCTCCAAGTCCAAAGAGATCAGTTTACATTCTACAGATAAGTATCAAAACTACTACAAGATCTCAATTACAAGTAGTTCTTACTCCCTTATATATATATTACCATTTTGGCTCACAAGCCCTTAGAAATACATCTAAGACGAGATCTGCTCAACCTTTTGCCTTTTGACACTCTCTCCTAGACCAAAGAAGCAGTTAATATTCTACAGATTAGTATCACAGCTACCACAAAAGCCCAATTATAAGTAGCTCTTACTTCTAGCATAAATATTACCATTTTGGCTCACAAGCCCTTAGGATTACATCTCAGATGAGATCTGTCCAAATAATGCCTTTTGACACTTTCTCTGAGTCCAAAGAAGCAGTTCATATTCTACAGATAAATATCACAATTTCCATAAGAGCTCAATTACAAACAGGTCTTTCTTCTAGCATATATATTACCATTTTGGCTCACAAGCCCTTGGGATTACAATGCCTTACTTTTGCCTTTTGACACTCTCTCCCAGTCCAAAGAAACAGTTTATATTCTACAGATTCACTAAGTATCACAGCTACCAAAAAAGCCCATAATTACAAGTAGCTCTTACTTCTAGCATATATATTACCATTTTGGCTCACAAGCCATTAGGATTCCATCTCAGATGAGATCTGTTCCAACTTTTGCCTTTTGACACTCGCTCCCAGTCCAAAGAAACAGTTTATATTCTACAGATTAGTATCACAGCTAACAAAAAAGCCCATAATTACAAGTAGCTCTTTTTTCTAGCATATATATAACCATTTTGGCTCACAAGCCCTTAGGATTACATCTCAGATGAGATCTGTTCCAAATAATGCCTTTTGACACTTTCTCCGAGTCCAAAGAAGCAGTTCATATTCTACAGATTAGTATCACAATTTCCATAAGAGCTCAATTACAAACAGGTCTTTCTTCTAGCATATATATTACCATTTTGGCTCACAAGCCCTTAGGATTACACCTTAGATGAGATCTGTTCCAACTTTTGCCTTTTGACACTCTCTCCCAGTCCAAAGGATCAGTTTATATTTTACAGAGTAGTATCACAGCTACCAAAAAAGCCCATAATTACAAGTAGCTCTTACTTCTAGCATATATATTACCATTTTGGCTCACAAGCCCTTAGGATTCCATCGCAGATGAGATATGTTCCAACTTTTGCCTTTTGACACTCTCTCCCAGTCCAAAGAAACAGTTTATATTCTACAGATTAGTATCACAGCTACCAAAAAAGCCCATAATTACAAGTAGCTCTTACTTCTAGCATATATATTACCATTTTGGCTCACAAGCCCTTAGAATTACATCTCAGATGAGACCTGTTCCAACTTTTACCTTTTGACCCTCTCTCCCAGTCCAAAGAAACAGTTTATATTTTACAGATTAGTATCACAGCTACCAAAAAAGCCCATAATTACAAGTAGCTCTTACTTCAAGCACATATATAACCATTTTGGCTCACAAGCCCTTAAAATTTCATCTCAAATAAGACCTGTTCCAACTTTTGCCTTTTGACACTCTCTCCCAGGCCAAAGAAACAGTTCATATGCTACAGATTAGTATCACAGCTACCACAAAAGCCCAATTACAAGTAGCTCTTACTTCATGCATATATATTACCTTTTTGGCTCACAAGCCCTTAGGATTACATCTCAGATGAGATCTGTTCCAAATAATGCCTTTTGACACTCTCTCCCAGTCCAAAGAAGCAGTTCATATTCTACAGATTAGTATCACAATTTCCATAAGAGCCCAGTTACAAGTAGCTCTTACTTCTAGCATATATATTACCATTTTGGCTCACAAGCCCTTAGGATTACATCGCAGATGAGACCTGTTCCAACTTTTGCCTTTTGACACTCTCTCCCAGTCCAAAGAAACAGTTTATATTTTACAGATTAGTATCACAGCTACCAAAAAAGCCCATAATTACAAGTAGCTCTTACTTCTAGCATATATATTACCACTTTGGCTCACAAGCCCTTAGGATTCCATCTCAGATGAGATCTGTTCCAACTTTTGCCTTTTGACACTCTCTCCCAGTCCAAAGGATCAGTTCATATGCTACAGATTAGTATCACAGCTACCACAAAAGCCCAATTACAAACAGGTCTTTCTTCTAGCATATATATTACCATTTTGGCTCACAAGCCCTTAGGATTACACCTTAGATGAGATCTGTTCCAACTTTTGCCTTTTGACACTCTCTCCCAGTCCAAAGGATCAGTTTATATTCTACAGATTAGTATCACAGCTACCAAAAAAGCCCATAATTACAAGTAGCTCTTACTTCTAGCATATATATAACCATTTTGGCTCACAAGCCTTTAAAATTTCATCTCAAATAAGACCTGTTCCAACTTTGGCCTTTTGACACTCTCTCCCAGTCCAAAGAAACAGTTCATATGCTACAGATTAGTATCACAGCTACCACAAAAGCCCAATTACAAGTAGGTCTTACTTATAGCATATATATTACCTTTTTGGCTCACAAGCCTTTAGGATTACATCTCAGATGAGATCTGTTCCAAATTTTGCCTTTTGACACTTTCTCCGAGTCCAAAGAAGCAGTTTATATTCTACAGATTAGTATCACAATTTCCATTAGAGCCCAGTTACAAACAGGTCTTTCTTCTAGCATATATATTACCATTTTGGCTCACAAGCCCTTAGGAGTACATCTCAGATGAGACCTGTTCCAAATTTTGCCTTTTGACACTCTCTCCCAGTCCAAAGAAACAGTTTATATTCTACAGATTAGTATCACAGCTACCAAAAAAGCCCAATTACAAGTAGCTCTTACTCCTTGCATATATATTACCATTTTGGCTCACAAGCCCTTAGGAGTACATCTCAGATGAGACCTGTTCCAAATTTTGCCTTTTGACACTTTCTCCCAGTCCAAAGAAACAGTTTATATTCTACAGATTAGTATCGCAGCTACCAAAAAATCCCATAATTACAAGTAGCTCTTACTTCTAGCATATATATTACCATTTTGGCTCACAAGCCCTTAAAATTTCATCACAAATAAGACCTGTTCCAACTTTTGCCTTTTGACACTCTCTCCCAGGCCAAAGAAACAGTTCATATGCTACAGATTAGTATCACAGCTACCAAAAAAGCCCAATTACAAGTAGCTCTTACTTCTAGCATATATATTACCATTTTGGCTCACAACCCCTTAAGACTACATCTCAGATGAGACCTAACTTTTGCCTTTTGACACTCTCTCCCAGTCCAAAGAAACAGTTTATATTCTACAGATTAGTATCACAGCTACCAAAAAAGCCCATAATTACAAGTAGCTCTTACTTCTAGCATATATATTACCATTTTGGCTCACAAGCCCTTAGGAGTACATCTCAGATGAGACCTGTTCCAACTTTTGCCTTTTGACACTCTCTCCCTGTCCAAAGAAACAGTTCATATGCTACAGATTAGTATCACAGCTACCAAAAAAGCCCATAATTACAATTAGCTCTTACTTCTAGCATATATATTACCATTTTGGCTTACAAGCCCTTAGGATTCCATCTCAGATGAGATCTGTTCCAACTTTTGCCTTTTGACACTCTCTCCCTGTCCAAAGAAACAGTTCATATGCTACAGATTAGTATCACAGCTACCAAAAAAGCCCAATTACAAGTAGCTCTTACTTCTAGCATATATATTACGGTTTTTATTACCATTTTGGCTCACAAGCCCTTAGGAGTACATCTCAGATGAGATCTGTTCCAACTTTTGCCTTTTGACACTCTCTCCCAGTCCAAAGAAACAGTTTATATTCTACAGATTAGTATCACAGCTACCAAAAAAGCCCATAATTACAAGTAGCTCTTACTTCTAGCATATATATTACCATTTTGGCTCACAACCCCTTTGGAGTACATCTCAGATGAGACCTGTTCCAAGTTTTGCCTTTTGACACTCTCTCCCAGTCCAAAGAAACAGTTTATATTCTACAGATTAGTATCACAGCTACCAAAAAAGCCCATAATTACAAGTAGCTCTTACTTCTAGCATATATATTACCATTTTGGCTCACAAGCCCTTAGGAGGACATCTCAGATGAGATCTGTTCCAACTTTTGCCTTTTGACACTCTCTCCCAGTCCAAAGAAACAGTTTATATTTTACAGATTAGTATCGCAGCTACCAAAAAAGCCCATAATTACAAGTAGCTCTTACTTCTAGCATATATATTACCATTTTGGCTCACAAGCCCTTAAAATTTCATCACAAATAAGACCTGTTCCAACTTTTGCCTTTTGACAATCTCTCCCAGTCCAAAGAAACAGTTCATATGCTACAGATTAGTATCACAGCTACCAAAAAAGCCCATAATTACAAGTAGCTCTTACTTCTAGCATATATATTACCATTTTGGCTCACAACCCCTTTGGAGTACATCTCAGATGAGACCTGTTCCAAGTTTTGCCTTTTGACACTCTCTCCCAGTCCAAAGAAACAGTTTATATTCTACAGATTAGTATCACAGCTACCAAAAAAGCCCATAATTACAAGTAGCTCTTACTTCTTGCATATATATTACCATTTTGGCTCACAAGCCCTTAGGAGGACATCTCAGATGAGATCTGTTCCAACTTTTGCCTTTTGACACTCTCTCCCAGTCCAAAGAAACAGTTTATATTTTACAGATTAGTATCGCAGCTACCAAAAAAGCCCATAATTACAAGTAGCTCTTACTTCTAGCATATATATTACCATTTTGGCTCACAAGCCCTTAAAATTTCATCACAAATAAGACCTGTTCCAACTTTTGCCTTTTGACAATCTCTCCCAGTCCAAAGAAACAGTTCATATGCTACAGATTAGTATCACAGCTACCAAAAAAGCCCAATTACAAGTAGCTCTTACTTCTAGCATATATATTACCATTTTGGCTTACAAGCCCTTAGGATTCCATCTCAGATGAGATATGTTCCAACTTTTGCCTTTTGACACTCTCTCCCAGTCCAAAGAAACAGTTTATATTTTACAGATTAGTATCACAGCTACCAAAAAAGCCCATAATTACAAGTAGCTCTTACTTCTAGCATATATATTACCATTTTGGCTCACAAGCCCTTAGAATTACATCTCAGATGAGACCTGTTCCAACTTTTACCTTTTGACCCTCTCTCCCAGTCCAAACCAAATCACATATACTCTACTGATAAGTATCACAATTACCATAAGAATTCAAAATTACAAGTAGGTCTTACTTGTAGCATATATATTACCTTTTTGGCTCACAAGCCTTTAGGATTACATCTCAGATGAGATCTGTTCCAAATAATGCCTTTTGACACTTTCTCCCAGTCCAAAGAAACAGTTTATATTCTACAGATTAGTATCACAGCTACCAAAAAAGCCCATAATTACAAGTAGCTCTTACTTCTAGCATATATATTACCACTTTGGCTCACAAGCCCTTAGGAGTACATCTCAGATGAGATCTGTTCCAACTTTTGCCTTTTGACACTCTCTCCCAGTCCAAAGAAACAGTTTATATTTTACAGATTAGTATCGCAGCTACCAAAAAAAGCCCATAATTACAAGTAGCTCTTACTTCTAGCATATATATTACCATTTTGGCTCACAACCCCTTAAAATTTCATCACAAATAAGACCTGTTCCAACTTTTGCCTTTTGACAATCTCTCCCAGTCCAAAGAAACAGTTCATATTCTACAGATTAGTATCACAGCTACCAAAAAAGCCCATAATTACAAGTAGCTCTTACTTCTAGCATATTTATTACTATTTTGGCTCACAAGCCCTAAGGATTATATCTCAGATGAGATCTGTTACAACTTTTGCCTTTTGACACTCTCTCCCTGTCCAAACCAAATCACATATACTCTACTGATAAGTATCACAATTACCATAAGAATTCAAAATTACAAGTAGGTCTTACTTCTAGCATATATATTACCATTTTGGCTCACAAGCCCTTAGGAGTACATCTCAGATGAGACCTGTTCCAAGTTTTGCCTTTTGACACTCTCTCCCAGTCCAAAGAAACAGTTTATATTCTACAGATTAGTATCACAGCTACCAAAAAAGCCCATAATTACAAGTAGCTCTTACTTCTAGCATATATATTACCATTTTGGCTCACAACCCCTTTGGAGTACATCTCAGATGAGACCTGTTCCAAGTTTTGCCTTTTGACACTCTCTCCCAGTCCAAAGAAACAGTTTATATTCTACAGATTAGTATCACAGCTACCAAAAAAGCCCATAATTACAAGTAGCTCTTACTTCTAGCATATATATTACCATTTTGGCTCACAAGCCCTTAGGAGGACATCTCAGATGAGATCTGTTCCAACTTTTGCCTTTTGACACTCTCTCCTAGTCCAAAGAAACAGTTTATATTTTACAGATTAGTATCGCAGCTACCAAAAAAGCCCATAATTACAAGTAGCTCTTACTTCTAGCATATATATTACCATTTTGGCTCACAAGCCCTTAAAATTTCATCACAAATAAGACCTGTTCCAACTTTTGCCTTTTGACAATCTCTCCCAGTCCAAAGAAACAGTTCATATGCTACAGATTAGTATCACAGCTACCAAAAAAGCCCAATTACAAGTAGCTCTTACTTCTAGCATATATATTACCATTTTGGCTTACAAGCCCTTAGGATTCCATCTCAGATGAGATATGTTCCAACTTTTGCCTTTTGACACTCTCTCCCAGTCCAAAGAAACAGTTTATATTCTACAGATTAGTATCACAGCTACCAAAAAAGCCCATAATTACAAGTAGCTCTTACTTCTAGCATATATATTACCATTTTGGCTCACAAGCCCTTAGAATTACATCTCAGATGAGACCTGTTCCAACTTTTACCTTTTGACCCTCTCTCCCAGTCCAAACCAAATCACATATACTCTACTGATAAGTATCACAATTACCATAAGAATTCAAAATTACAAGTAGGTCTTACTTATAGCATATATATTACCTTTTTGGCTCACAAGCCTTTAGGATTACATCTCAGATGAGATCTGTTCCAAATAATGCCTTTTGACACTTTCTCCCAGTCCAAAGAAACAGTTTATATTCTACAGATTAGTATCACAGCTACCAAAAAAGCCCATAATTACAAGTAGCTCTTACTTCTAGCATATATATTACCACTTTGGCTCACAAGCCCTTAGGAGTACATCTCAGATGAGATCTGTTCCAACTTTTGCCTTTTGACACTCTCTCCCAGTCCAAAGAAACAGTTTATATTTTACAGATTAGTATCGCAGCTACCAAAAAAAGCCCATAATTACAAGTAGCTCTTACTTCTAGCATATATATTACCATTTTGGCTCACAACCCCTTAAAATTTCATCACAAATAAGACCTGTTCCAACTTTTGCCTTTTGACAATCTCTCCCAGTCCAAAGAAACAGTTCATATTCTACAGATTAGTATCACAGCTACCAAAAAAGCCCATAATTACAAGTAGCTCTTACTTCTAGCATATTTATTACCATTTTGGCTCACAAGCCCTAAGGATTATATCTCAGATGAGATCTGTTTCAACTTTTGCCTTTTGACACTCTCTCCCTGTCCAAACCAAATCACATATACTCTACTGATAAGTATCACAATTACCATAAGAATTCAAAATTACAAGTAGGTCTTACTTCTAGCATATATATTACCTTTTTGGCTCACAAGCCTTTAGGATTACATCTCAGATGAGATCTGTTCCAAATAATGCCTTTTGACACTTTCTCCGAGTCCAAAGAAGCAGTTCATATTCTACAGATTAGTATCACAATTTCCATTAGAGCCCAGTTACAAACAGGTCTTTCTTCTAGCATATATATTACCATTTTGGCTCACAAGCCTTTAGGATTACATCTCAGATGAGACCTGTTCCAAATTTTGCCTTTTGACACTTTCTCCCAGTCCAAAGAAACAGTTTATATTTTACAGATTAGTATCGCAGCTACCAAAAAAGCCCATAATTACAAGTAGCTCTTACTTCTAGCATATATATTACCATTTTGGCTCACAAGCCCTTAAAATTTCATCACAAATAAGACCTGTTCCAACTTTTGCCTTTTGACAATCTCTCCCAGTCCAAAGAAACAGTTCATATGCTACAGATTAGTATCACAGCTACCAAAAAAGCCCAATTACAAGTAGCTCTTACTTCTAGCATATATATTACCATTTTGGCTTACAAGCCCTTAGGATTCCATCTCAGATGAGATATGTTCCAACTTTTGCCTTTTGACACTCTCTCCCAGTCCAAAGAAACAGCTTATATTTTACAGATTAGTATCACAGCTACCAAAAAAGCCCATAATTACAAGTAGCTCTTACTTCTAGCATATATATTACCATTTTGGCTCACAAGCCCTTAGAATTACATCTCAGATGAGACCTGTTCCAACTTTTACCTTTTGACCCTCTCTCCCAGTCCAAACCAAATCACATATACTCTACTGATAAGTATCACAATTACCATAAGAATTCAAAATTACAAGTAGGTCTTACTTATAGCATATATATTACCTTTTTGGCTCACAAGCCTTTAGGATTACATCTCAGATGAGATCTGTTCCAAATAATGCCTTTTGACACTTTCTCCCAGTCCAAAGAAACAGTTTATATTTTACAGATTAGTATCGCAGCTACCAAAAAAAGCCCATAATTACAAGTAGCTCTTACTTCTAGCATATATATTACCATTTTGGCTCACAAGCCCTTAAAATTTCATCACAAATAAGACCTGTTCCAACTTTTGCCTTTTGACAATCTCTCCCAGTCCAAAGAAACAGTTCATATTCTACAGATTAGTATCACAGCTACCAAAAAAGCCCATAATTACAAGTAGCTCTTACTTCTAGCATATATATTACCATTTTGGCTCACAAGCCCTAAGGATTATATCTCAGATGAGATCTGTTTCAACTTTTGCCTTTTGACACTCTCTCCCTGTCCAAACCAAATCACATATACTCTACTGATAAGTATCACAATTACCATAAGAATTCAAAATTACAAGTAGGTCTTACTTCTAGCATATATATTACCTTTTTGGCTCACAAGCCTTTAGGATTACATCTCAGATGAGATCTGTTCCAAATAATGCCTTTTGACACTTTCTCCGAGTCCAAAGAAGCAGTTCATATTCTACAGATTAGTATCACAATTTCCATTAGAGCCCAGTTACAAACAGGTCTTTCTTCTAGCATATATATTACCATTTTGGCTCACAAGCCTTTAGGATTACATCTCAGATGAGATCTGTTTCAACTTTTGCCTTTTGACACTCTCTCCCAGTCCAAAGGAACACTTTATATTCTACAGATTAGTATCACAGCTACCACAAAAGCCCAATGACAAGTAGCGCTTACTTCTAGCATATATATTACCATTTTGGCCCACAAGCCCTTAAGAATATAACTCAGATGAGATCTGTTCCAACTTTTGCCTTTTGACACTCTCTCCCAGTCCATAGAATCAGTTTATATTCTATAGAATAGTATCTAAACTTCAATAAGGGCCCAATTACAAGTAGGTCTTACTTCTAGCATATATATTACCATTTTGGCTCACAAGCCCTTAGGATTATATCTCAGATGAGATCTGTTCCAAACAAGTAAAGAAGTGAGCACAGCTCACATACCCCCGCTTCAAACTATAGTCTGGCTTTCTTTGTTGGTCTTACCCTCAAAAAGCTCATTTAGGGATCATGGTTGATAAGTGTATGAAGTTTGATGAAGATAGCATGTATAGTTTATGATAAATGCTTCGGACAAAGGACTTGGTCATAGTCACTGTTTTAGTCATCTTTCCATGGAAACCTCAAAAAATAAAAATCATTTGGTAGTCTAACCCTCAAAAGGCACATCTAGGGATCATGGTTGATAAGTGTATGAAGTTTGGTGAAGCTAGCATGTATAGTTTAGGAGATAAGCTCCGGACAAAAGACTTGGTCATAGAGTCACTGTTTTAGTCATGTTTCCATGGAAACCGCAAAAAATAAAAATCATTTGTTGGTTTAACCCTCAAAAGGCACATCTAGGGATAATGGTTGATAAGTGTATGAAGTTTGGTGAAGCTAGCATGTATAGTTTAGGAGATATGCTCCGGACAAAGGACTTGGTCATAGAGTCACTGTTTTAGTCATGTTTCCATGGAAACCGCAAAAAATAAAAATCATTTGTTGGTCTAACCCTCAAAAGGCACATCTAGGGATCATGGTTGATAAGCGTATGAAGTTTGGTGAAGCTAGCATGTATAGTTTAGGAGATATGCTCCGGACAAATAACTTGGTCATAGAGTCACTGTTTTAGTCATGTTTCCATGGAAACCGCAAAAAATAAAAATCATTTGTTGGTCCAACCCTCAAAAGGCACATCTAGGGATCGTGGTTGATAAGTGTATGAAGTTTGGTGAAGCTAGCATGTATAGTTTAGGAGATATGCTCCGGACAAAGATTTGTGACGGACGGACAGACAGAAAGACGGACGGACAGAATGAACGCTATATACCCCCGCTTACGCTGTAAGGCGGGGGTATAATTATGCTTTTTACAATCTCTCCTTGTCCAAACCAAATCACATATACTCTACTGATAAGTATCACAATTACCATAAGAATTCAAAATTACAAGTAGGTCTTACTTAAAGCATATATATTACCTTTTTGGCTCACAAGCCTTTAGGATTTTATCTCAGATGAGATCTGTTTCAACTTTTGCCTTTTGCCATCCTTTCTCATCAGCCTATATATGGTCGCGTGGTTCCTGTGGTCCCAAGAGGTCATGGTTTCACCAAATCTATATAATAGAATCCCCATCAAGTCTCTATACAAGATTTCACCTTTTTTGGCCTCTGGCTTCTGGAGAAGAAGATAAAAATAGGCTTATAGGGTGTGGTCCCTTGAGGTCACAGGGTCAGAAGTATTTAATTAGAATCCTCATGCAGACGGACAGATGTCAAATGAGCTAAATTGTGAGGGGATGCCCCCAGGCCCTTATGAGGGGCAACAGGGTAAAAAAAATCTACAATTTTAAATACCTATTAGCCAAGGTGTCTGATCTTAGGATTTTAGGTGTATAGAGCCAATGGATTTAGAGAGGAAGTAAAAAATATGGGCTCTGTAGCTCATCAGACTTTTGATAGGAATAGGTGTTTGGGTTTAGACCATGGGGTCATGGGCAGTGTAGGAAAGATAGCCTGTTCCAACGTCCGAGACGGGTAACTTTGGTTGAGGACGGACTGTAAAATTATTTAGTCCGTCCTTGTGTCGGGCCAATTTTGTCTAACCATAAATGCATTTATATCTAATAACCCCGAGAGAAAAAATAAACAAAAGTAAATAGCCACATAAATTACGGACTAAAGGGCACTTAGCAGGTTTTGTTCCTTACAATTACAGCAAAACTAAAATATTTTTTTTCAAATTATGCTCTCTTGGATAAGAAAATTCAGATATAAGTAAATCAAATCAAGTGACAAACGTGTTTACTTGAGTCAAGCAATTGAAACGTCAATCAAAGTCTAAGTCGACCTAGTGAAATAGCTGAAAGATTGCCGACACGTTAAACCCAAACTCACTCACACCAAGCTTGAGGGATGGTCTATTATTGTGCGGGGTGACAAGACTTTAGACAGTGTTTGAAGGACAAATCCCTAAATCTTTATGATTCAGTTTTGATTAAAATTTTGTCACTCTATGATCCCTACATGAAAATGGACGTGTCCATCCATACTGAGAGAGGGGACTGATGATGTGTCTTTGGATCAAGGGGTCACCGAACCTACAATTCAGAATCCCCATTGTCTAAGGAGTCTACACACAACTATTAAGCTATCAAGACCTTTTGGAACTGGAGAAGAAGATGAAAGTAGGATTTTAAGGTTTTGACCCCTGTGACCCCATTTGGGGTCAAGTGGTCACCAAACCTACAATTTAGAATCCCCAGTGTCCAAGGAGTCTTCACACAATTTTTCAGCTTTCTAGACCTTTTGGAACTTAGGGGAAAAAGATGAAAATAGGTTTTTCAGGTTTTGACCCCTCTGACCTCATTTGGGGTCATGGGGTCACAAAATCTACAATTAAGAATCCCCATTGGCCAAGAAGTCTACACACAACTTTTCAGCTCTCTGGACCTTTTGGAACTGGAGAAGAAGATTAAAATATATTTTTAAGGTTTTGACCCTTGTGACCCCATTTGGGGTCATGGGGTCAAGAAAGCTACAATTTAGAATCCCCATTTGCCAAGGAGTATGCACATAAAAGTTCTGGAGAAGAAGTCGAAAAAGTGAAAAGTTTAAGGATGGACGGACGCCGGAAGCCATGCCATGCCATAAGCCCATCGGGTCTTTCAGACCTGATGAGCTAAAAATGTTAAAAGTTTACAGATGCGGGACAACATGCCGTGATGTAAACCATCGGCATAATCAATGTCTACATTGTTGCCAAGGAAACAGAAAAAAATAAAATTGAAATAGAACTTAAACCCACAAAAGGGGCATCTACATGAATAATAGGGAGAATACCAAATATAGTGAGGATGGGTCAAATGATGGTAATGATATGCTCCAGAAAAAAACCTGACCCTTCTGAGTCATGGCCTAGAAATTAAAACATCTTGGAATCATGTACATCATGAAATTATGGTCGGATGCTAATACATTATGTCTCTCAAATTGCTTTTTTGGGAAAATTATCACTAATAAGTGTTACTATATCACGTAAATTCAAAACATATATCATATATATGATCATTTGTGAAGCCAAGCCCATTTGTCTTACTAGCCCATTGAAGACACAACTGAAACTAACAATGAAAATAATAGTAGATTTTTCTCCCAAACCTGCAATGTCACTTTGAAAGGGTGAAAGGAAGGCCAGGCCTGCAAGCAGTCACTAGAGGTCGAGTCCTTCTGCTCGTCCTTGACAAAATCGCCTAACTATAAAAATAATATAAGTTTGAACCAGTAAGTAACTAAACATCAATAGTAACAAACAGACTGAGTAAGCTGAAAATGTTGTGATATAAACTGATTATGATAATGAATTTTAATTTTCAACATATCATTAATCACTCACACTTTTGCGTAAGAAATTGAAATATCAAAATTTGTCAATATATTCTGAAGCTGTCTTTACTTATATGTCATGTTACAACCATTTGTTACAACCATTTGAAACATTAACTGGAGTTGAAAGTAATCACTAAAGACATTAAAACAGCTGAAACATCTGAAAAACTATTTTTAAACTACCATACTGACAGTCATTTACATATTCTGATCCTTACAGACCTGAATTGGACAATGTGAACAAGATTTTATGCAAGGACATAAAATATGTAATTTACAAACTATACCGCGTCACGTATGACATAGATTCATTATTACTTGTTCAATGCATTACGTGCAAAAGTAACCTGTAAGTTGAAAAAGCTTGATGGTTAGATATGCTGTTGAATCTCTGTTTTCAGCTAAAAAGGTCTCTTGCTTCTGGAGAAGATGAAAATAGGCATTTGGGGCAGGGTCCCTGTGGCCTAAATAAAGGGTCACAGGGTCACCAAATTGATAAATTAGAATCCCATCAGCTAAGGAGTCTATAAACAAAGTTTCAGGCCTCTTGCTTCCAGAGAAAAAGATGAAAATAGGTTTTAGGGCATGACCCTAGTGGCACTTATTAGAGGTCACAGGATCACCAAATCTGTAAAGTAGAAACCTCATTAATCAAAGAGTCTGTAGCCAAGATCTCAGGTTGTTAAAAACTTACCCTGCTTGATCGTTTAAGATCTCATGCTTTCAGCCTGATAAAGACATCCTGATGACCTGTGGCCTGGAATAGACCCCAAATTACTCTGCACAGTGTTAAGTTATCATCCATGGGGACAAGCAACTCGTTCAGGTTTCATAAGATCTTCAGTTCACTTATCCACCATTGACCTGAAAAAAAGCAGAATGAAAGTTTAATAGAAAATACTTAATGTGGGTGAATTGGAGTCAAATATGTGCGCACACTGATTCAGTATTGTCACCACCTCTGGTGTGCAGTACACAACCAAAAGCACTTAAGAGAACCCACAAATCTATTGGTAAATGACTGTTGGTGGCCATATGAAAACATGCAAACACCTAGTTGGGAATACAGCAATAGCAGAATAATTGTTCAAAATCATGTGACAATGTGTCAATTCATCCAGCTTTGAATCGGTACATCGCAAAAATGTGCATGAAACTTGGACCTGGTGCATAAAGGTGCAAATGTTGCATGTACTCCATAAGAAGCTGATGTTGAAAAAATGTGTAATGAAGGGTGATATCAAGTGATTGGGGGAAAAAAAAGCCTGTATGAGCAGCAACGCTTGATTTTGAAATTTTTTGGATTTTTATATATTTTAATGTTGATATGAAGATGTTGGTGAATTGTGTCTCCAAGCATTACTTGGAGAGAAATGAAATAAAGGTTCAAGGATGAACAATCTTCCCATCTGTTTGAGGGACAATCAAGACCAATTTACAAACTTTGTCTAAAAATGTGAGCTTCATATACCAGTTGGTTTCTTAATATGATCCCGTGAAAATAAATGCACAAAAATTGTGAAAAGTTTGACAGACAATGCCAAAAAGACCCCAGAAGATTGGCAATACCCTAAAACCACCTGGCTTTAGAGGCCAGACAGATAATAAACAAATAATAATAATACTGCACATTTGTATATTTTACATATAAAAATACATGCTGAAGACAATAATTTTAAAAAGTATCAATAAAAAGATTATGTCATTCTGAAAACTTCACCTTCTAAATAAATTTTGGTATAAAAGACCCAGAAAATCAATTTCAAGGAGCCAGGTGCAAATTTAATAAACCTAGAAAAATTTAGATTGCCTTGCTTCAAGTTCAAAGGATTCAAAACAATAAGCTCGTTAAGCCTTATGAGCCCAATGAGCACAAAATTAAATCATTTTCTCTTTAGATATACAGACTGTATAATATTTACTATAAAGCATCTAAATAAAAAATGTCTGGCAACCGAAGTTAAACTGCCATATTGGTAATCAAGTCCACAGTTCAGAGGCAAAGTTCCTGTGGTTGTTGTAGCCCTCATTGTGAGCCTCAGGGCCAACAAATATACAATTAATAGTCCTATGAAGCACTTCCTGCTTTTTGCTCTGAAGGTAAATAAATATATATAAGGAGGTGACACACTGGCCATTATAAGTGGCCGCATAGTCCCATATCATAAAATTGATTACCTTTATTGGATAAGTGACATCCACACAACATTAACACTTTCCAGGCCTCCACTTTCTGCAGCAAAATATTAAATAGATTTTAAAGGCTTTCATTCTACAATAGCTTTATTCAGATCTATTAGGCTTTTTGTTCTGGGTAAAAAGGCAAATACAGCATAATCTCAAAGGATAGCAAAAGGTTTATTGATAATTGAACACTAGAATCAATGCCATTAGCCAATCATAAGATAAAATTTTATAGAATAAAATCATTACATTAGATATACTTTGACTTACCTGGAGAATAATAGTTTCACATTCATACAGCCAACACTAACATTTTCCCCCATGGCTTTTTTGACCGAGGTCAATGTAAGTCAGCTGCCAGTTAATTCCTGCAATGTTTCATAACTAGAATCAGAACAAGATATCTCATGGTACTCATACCAACCATCAAAAGACTTCTTTCATCTCCCCTCATCCAAAAAACCAACAAACACTTCTCCAATAAAATAACTACAGTCGGTGGCCAAAAGTCTGTTCGCACTGGTGATGTCACGGCTATTTTTAGAGTAGTCAACCCCAAAGTTTAAATGAGCATATCTATGTAAATATAAAATAGGTACTTAGTACTACTTACCCAGAAATTTCAGAATTTAGAGATATGACCCTGAGCCCGAAGTACATCTCGTCTTCGTATCGGCAAACTGTCATAAAGACTTCGAATGTAGACTGGACTAAGCCCACTCCAAATGTCATTCACTACACGGAGACATCCTGTCTCAAGTCAATGTCACCTAATCTTGCTTTCAGCTGATACTTAACAGTTTTCCATACATTCTCAATGATATTGAGATCTGAGCTTTGTGGTGGCCACGGCAAAGTAGGAATATGATTTTAGTGTTTCCAACGATTAGCCCAAATGGACACATGACAAGGAGCATTGTCTTCTTGAAAAATCCAGTTGCGATTAACAAAATGTCTGGCAACAACAGGCCATAAATGTAGTTGTCTGTGTTTATGTTGCCATCAACAACCGTTAAAGTTCAAACACCAAATGCAGACACGCATCCCCAAAACATTACTGAAAACTTCGAATTTCGTTCATGATCGGCTCGAGTTCCCAAACAATCAGGCAAGCGCTCACTAGACTTCCTCCACACATAAACTTTTCTATCTTTCCCAATCTGTATTTGAGTTTCATCAGCGCTTTCAAAGTTAACCTAGCCCTCTAAACAATGGCAACGTAACATTGTTTGCGAACAGATTTTTGGCCAACGACTGTATATATAGAGATCCAATCATTGTGTGTTTCATGAAAAAACTGTACAACACAACTCTAGTTTTTACAACCATTTTACATTTTAAAAGTCTGAATAAATGAGGGATTTTTCAATTATTTTAAATTTTTCTCAAACCTGTCTTAGTAAAACAAATCAAAAGTTATCTTGAAAGAAAATGTGATGGTCTTTCTCTAAGATACCTAAATAAACCTTTTAATAAAATTTCTATAATTACCTTTTACTGCATTGTCATACATATAATTTTACCATATGGGTCAATCTTCACATATAGGTAATAAATATACCATTGAAATAAAAATCAAATGTTACCTTCGTTAAGACATTAATTCTTTTAGTCAAACTATAAGCAGTCGTTTAGAAAAATAAAATGTCAAATATTTACATTATAACTGAAAATGAAATTACTGACCAATAAGACTTACCATTGCGCTGTTTTACCATCAAATTTTTAAACTGAGGCCCAAACCTCCTTTTGTCCTGTTCAAAAACAAAAATATCAACATATGGTCAAGTTTGTGTTAAACAATGAAACCCAAATATATCAATAATATTCGTTTTTCCATATCTTTTCATAATGATATGGAGTGCTAAAAGAATTATCAACACTAAAATCCACATCTTTGGTCTTTATAGCTTGTCTTTGCTGACAAATTGAATTTGAGGGGGTTAATTCATCTGAGTAACAGTTAGAACTGAAACACTGTCTTTGTTACAAATATTTGTGATCATGGACTACAATGATCAATTCGATTTATGTCTTAAAGGTTTCTGATATAGAAGCAATGATGTTTTCAACAGGTTTGATATCTTATGGCATAACTCCTGCATCTCTATGTACACTCAAGTAACCTGTTTTCATGGTCACCTATTTCACAGTATTTACAAATGATTAAGTTATCCTCTTACTGGCCATGACCAGTCAGCAGTTATTTCATTGATGGGTTGTTCTTAGCTGCAGAGCTTTAACTATATTCTCTTTTCACAGTTTTTATCAAATTTATAAAAGGCAAAGTCAGGTTATCTATTAGCCTATTTTGGCTAGGCAACTGTAGCTATAGGTTCTTTTACATGGACCCAAGCAGGAAATGGTCATTTTTTCATCCATCAAATTCTATTTAATAATTCTCTTCAGTGATGAAAATTAAATGAAATTTTATGCTTTTCATGTATTACTATTTTTGGAGAAAACTTACGTTTGATTCTAAAAGTAAAATCGCAATAAAGTTTTTTCAAATAATATTTTCCTGTAAAGCTATATTGATCTTATCCTGAAACACTTAATATTGGGGTGTAATCTGTTCTATTGATGAATAAGTGAAATCATAGAAAGCTTATTTCTTATATATATTTTGGTTATTAGTAGAATTTTCTTTTGCAAAGAAAGCAAGTTATTAATCAAACAGTTAAACATTGCTTGGATTGCTCACATTAAATTTTTAGCCGCATTAAATACAAGACATTTTGTGACTAAAAGGTTTCCTATGCCAAATTTACACTGAACAGAAGAATGACTTTTTTAACTTGACCAGAAATATGACATTTTATGTTCAATATTTGTGAAAATAAAATAATAATATGACTAAGTAAATACTTTCAAAATGTGTTAATGTTAAATTAAAAGCTATTTTTCACTATAAATCTGGCCTAAGAGTAATTTAGGGGTCCGAATGACGAGGTATCTAAAATGTCTATAAAATGCTACCTAGTCCTTGAAAATACTAAAAGCTGAAATAAGTGACTGTAACATATTGTATAATTAGGCATCCTGGCGTTCGGTTGCAAAAAGGAAAATCATCATGAAATCGAGTGATTTTCAAGTTTGGTTGCAGTCCCTTACAGGCAACTGCTACCACATTATTTTTTGTTAAATATTCATCATTTTTCATGTCTTGGCTAATAAAAATTTGGTTGCGGGTAATAAAAATTTGTTTTGAAAAGCTTACCAGATCAAATTGTTTGAAGCAGACTTCAAATTTACCTAACTTGAAAACGATCAAAACAACAGTTTCAGTTTGACATTTCCCTCTGACACAATGTGTCACGTAATGCCATGCACTACGTAATAGGTCTTTCAATTTGCTAATTCAGTATCAGATGCAGACCGTAACATTTTCTATAAAATTTTGATGTTCCTTTTTAATTATTCATGATTGATTTTGATCGTATTTTTTAGATATAAACTAGTCAATAAACTTACTTGCTGATGTTTATTTCCCATCAAAATTAGTTTGTAATCAGAGGCATCTGTTACAGCCAAAGATAATTTAGTTGAGATTTTACTGCCATTCGAATTCGTCTTGGGGCCACATTGTAAAAACAACCGGCAATTTAGGAATAATTTGGTCAAGGAATGTCATAAATACTTACCAAGACATGATAAACTATATAGAATGTTAGATTCAAGGTTAGTAGAGAATTTCCATCCACTTTCTCAGAAAAGACAGCAAAGGACAACATGATCGAAAACTCGACTCGGTAGCTTAGAGCAAGTTGCCAATGTTGCATTAAAATGTAAATAAACAGCCAGGTAAAGTTCCAACAGTTGCCATGTCATCATTTAGTTTCTCTCTGCAACCAGATTATGTTTAGTCAAGACTCTTCTGTTTTATGAAAACGAGTATTTTGATTTATAATACCACGGAAACAGGTAACACTACGATACAACTGTGCCGAAGTGACACAAACAAGGCCAAAACGGTGATAAGATTGATTTACGACAGAGTCAAATCAGTGCTACTATCTTTTTTATTACTAAGATATTCAAATTTGAAAACATTAATTGGTATACTCACTGTGAATACATGAAACAGCAACGAAATGAAAGTCGGGCAGCCACTTGAAATGGAATGCTTGCGATGTTCACTTCCGGCGCGCTCAAATCGTGTTTACGATAAACTTTTCAGTATTTTCTTTATAGATGAATATACCAAAAGAAAAAAATACTCCTTATGCATTTAAATTAGTAGCATGTACTAGAATGATATGCAATATATCTAATATATCGACTTAATTATTACTATTAGCATCATATATGGTTCTCCGAAATTGTTACGCTGCGCTGCGACTGGAGCCAAATGACAAGAATGGTCGGCGACCAACTCTGATTGTGCGGCTGGATGTATAAAATGGAAAAACTTATTTGAATATATAAACGATATGTTTTTGCATTTATTTTATCACGTAAATGAGCCTATTATATGCTAAAAGTTTGGATGTCATTATATACATTCAGTCTCGAGATTTAGCTGATCAAATATCGTGTGCCAAAAAGGTAAACCGAGATTATACATGAAAATATTTTCATGATTTTTACCAAAAAATATTTGTCAACAATTTTCATTTTCAATTCCATATACCTCTAACAATACCAAAAGAGTATATTAGCTAATAATAAGATGTTCAGAAGTGTTTGATTTATTTGAATAGCCCGATGTTATTTTGGCTCCTCAAATGTGAGCCAAAAAGGCAGATGAGCCAAAAAGGTTCATGTATAAAGCCCAAAATGGTAATGATTGTACTAATATATATATATATATATATATATATATATATATATATATATATATTAAGGGATTATATATGATACAGTCGATATGTCAAAACTAGTTATTTTACCAAATGCTTAAACATCTTATCAAATGAATTTGACAGTCAGTCATTTGACCAAATGACTTATTTTCCTAGAAATTTAAAGACTGAATCTGTTTGCTATCTTTTTGACAATTTGACTGTTTCAATTTAGACATGTCAAAACATTCATAACTTGGGTCACATAAGTGTGGACAGTAGTAAACTGAAGATTACAGTCAAGATAATAAAGTGCTGACACAGCAACTTACTTATCCTCAGCATATATAGCACACGTGAGAGCGAAGGGGGAGGTGCTGTTAGCCATCTTGGCAACCTCCTTGTACTTTTCGTCAGGATACACGTACACGCTCACCACAGGCCCGAAGATTTCCTGCAACACACGCATACCATCTCTACATTAACACATTAAAACAGGATAAAAGTGAATATAATTAGAGCTGGAGAACTCAGACTTTCATAGAGTAGAAATTATATTAACACATTTGGCTCTTCTCATTAAAATATGAGCTAATAAAGTTTTAACTGAGTATTGTCAATCACCCTCTTCGTATTTTCAACACGTGATATAAATTGAAAAATGCTGGCCCTTTGTCTGAAAAGTGAAAAGAGTTGTCAATAGGATTTCTCCAGTTTTTGTAATGACACCCCTGATAGGCATTAACCTTGTTGAAGTTCCTCTTAAGCTTTGCTTTTTAAAATATGACTTAAAATAGAACTTCACGATCTGAAATGTCACATGCCTAATTATAAATTTTAATAAAAGTCCTAAATCTTCCTTGATAACTAGGTGGTGACAACAGAGATTGGAGGACAGGTTATTTCAGGATGTTTCAGGAAGTGAATCACTACTTACCTCCTGCATAATCCTGTCCTGTGGGTCCGTGGTCTCCACGATTGTTGGTTCTACGAAATAACCCTTGCTGGAACACAAGAATATGGAACTCAGTTTGCTTACAATTATACACCAACTATAATGTCCACAACAGCACCACAAAAAATCAACATTGTGAAATAAGAGCTAATGATAAAACTTACTAGATCAGAACCCAAATCAAAATTGTTTGGCTAACTATCTAAAACTAAGAAAAAGGGCCATCTATTACATAGAGCAGTGGCAAACTTTGATAAGAGAATCTTTGTGTTATGTCCTTTCAAAATTTACAATGTCAATATCCGATTAATAGAATTAACAGTTCAAGGGAAGATTACGGAAGATGATAAAAATATTATGTCATATTAGCCTGTACCAATCATATCACATGAAATCCACATCAAGCACATTTTTGATAGGCTAAGGATACATCTATGTGACTAAAGTAGTGTATCAGGCGTTGAAAGAATAAACTTGTGGGTTTTACTTTATTAAAAGTGAAACAAGATTTTTTTATATACCTATCGTCACATTTTCCTCCAGCAACAATCTTGAGGTTTGATGAAGACTTAGCGTGATCCAGGTAACCCTTTATTCTTCCAAAAGCCTGAAAAGAGATACACAGTTGCAAGTTTGCTAATTCTAACAAAACTTCTGTAAGGAGTATAGTTGTTTAGTGGTTAACATGTTGCCGTCATATGCCAAAGGCCTAAGTTCATATACCATTCGAGACCAAAACATTTAGACCTGGGTTTTATCCTGTTTTATGAAATTTGGCAAGGCACTTCATCAACAATGCAGTCAGCCTACCCAGCTGTTAAAAAGGGTGCCTGAAAACAGGATGTACTGACCTACATGGTCACACTTAGCACTTAGGAGCTGCTTTGAAAGCAGAAATCTTTCAGGGAATGATGTAGACAGTGCTTTGAGCAGGTTTTAGTACTTGGAATTGGCCCTATATAAATTTCCACTTTATTATCATTAAGTTTATGTTAAGTCATTCTTTCTAAAATGAGTAAGTGACTTATTACTTAATGCTACTTGGGAAATAGTTCAGCTATTAGTGGGGTTTCAAGGACCAAGATCCAAGATATCCTAGCCATGTCACTGACTGACTTCAGTGAAAAGCATGAGGTACAAGTATCAGAAAATCTTATCTACCCGGTAGATATTCGTAGAAAATCTTATGTAAAGATTAAGCTTTGCGTTACCTTATCGTCAATGACAGCCGTGACGAATGACTGCTTCTCTAGAGGTGAGCCCATGTGTATCTGTTTGTGTACAGCAAGCATGCCCTCCTTAAGTTTGGGCCACATGGACTGTGGCAGGTACACGCGGGAACACGCTGAGCACTTCTGTCCGTTGTACTCAAATGCTGACCGAACTGTTCCGTTGAGGACAGACTCAGTGTCTGCTGAAGGGTGGACAAAGTGCATGTTCTTGCCTCCGCACTCTGGAACATGTAAACAGGAAGTCTTAGACAGCACTTCAAAGAACATAAATTCTGGAAATTCTAAATTTACTCATTAGATTGCCCAGATTAGAGAAAGTCTTTAAAACTGAAGAAAAACATAGGAAGAAGAAAGTCTCCCTCCTTTCAAATGACTTTTAGCAAGCAATTAGTTATGATACTAGTTGAGAGCAGAGGAATGATAACATACCCCCAATAAGACGCGGGTATGTCCGATAGTTGTCAATCTTCTGAGCAACCTGCTTCCATAAATGCTTGAAAGTTCTGCAAACACAAGAAATAAGTATCTTAGAACCTTCACTAAAAACAGAAATTCGATTTTAATGGAAAATGCACCTATAGAAACACTTGTAAGGCTGTGTGGAGAGGAAACCCTTATAACCCTCAGAATCTTTCGCCAAAACAAAGACTTTTTATTTTTGTTAAAGGAAAATGCTTAAATGGAGTGTCATCAGGCAATATGAAGAGAAAACCACTTTATTGAGTATCCCAGAAGAGGAGATATTTCCAAATCCTTTACTTCCCAAAACAGGATTGGTTTTCATGGTTTCACTACAAAAAGCCCCCCAAAAGATTTAAGAACCAGACAAACGCATACTTGACACTGCCGGTGAAGTTGATGCCAGCGAGGTGTGGCGAGTCAGTGATAGTGTCTCCGAACACTGGTCCATCAGCTGGCAGGAAGTTGATGACACCAGGTGGCAGTCCAGCTTCCCGGTAGATCTTGTATACTGTGTAGTTGGACAGGACAGCTGTGTCTGACGGTTTCCATAGTGCCACATTACCCTGCATGCATCAGACAACATGGCGGCTATAAATGCCTTTTCAGATAACAACAATTAACAAGACAATCTTCATTAACACAGTCCCTTCAAAAAACTTTGGTATCCGTGCGTCATTGCAGTTTGGGAAAAGTTTATTGACTTTTGGTATAACATTTCATCTTAACATTAATGCATGTGAAAAAATAATTTGCCTTAAAAGTTTTGCGACCCATCATTTGTCAAGAATCAAACTTCCTGATGTCATCACTATTCTGCATAAGTGGACATTTTTCTACATGTCAATTGTGATGTAGGTGATGAGTGACCAGAAGCTAGTATTCAACAGACAGAGAGCTGACAGACTCACCATCAAGGCTGGAGCTGCCGGAAGATGTCCTCCGATGGCTGTGAAATTGAAAGGTGTGATCGCAGCCCAGAAACCCTGAATGAGATATCTCAAAATCAATTTTGAAACATTTCAAATAAAAATGTTAATATTTCTTTAGTCTTGTTGAGAAAAAGCATTCATTTTTAAGAATCTTTGTTGCTTTACCTTTCTAAGGACAAAAGCAAATTTTTAAAAAAGACAACCTTTATATCTTTTGACATTAAAACACAGAATAATTTGAATAAATTTTGTGTAATTGGGGTGTTAAATGAAGACATTATTCAAAAAAAAAGGGTCATATAACATAAACAAGAGTGAATGTTTGAATAACCTGAACTAGAGCAAGGACTATGAATACATTTGCAAGTGTTTTGTAAAAGTCAATGGCATACTCTCAAGTTCTTATTTCTTTGTTATTGATTCTATTCTTATATGAATAGCACAGCCTCCCTTGTGAGATCCTTTTAAAGGGAGGTACAGAACATTTATTTCATCACATCAGTGACTTTGTAATTCAAATATATGTCATTATAGGTAATAAATACTCATTCGCTAATGATGTCATGCAGTCGCTTTTGAGATAGGCTCAATCTACAACTGATATAACAGAACTGCGATCAGATAACAGTAAAGATAGACTGATTTTATCATTGTGTAAATAGAAAATGTAACTGTCTTGACAACTACCATGTTATTGTTTAATGTGTGGTAGGGAGTTTGTATTCCTCACACTTGTAAGATACTGCAGGGAAATTAATACATAAAAATATCAAACTAGTGCACTACCACTGCACATATGACATCACAATATAGTGTAGTTGTAAAGTGACAATCTTAGCACCGCTGTCACAATAGCCACCAAGTCAAAGACATGTTAGTTTAAGCACAATATCAGCAATAATAACAGAAACCTCAACTTCCTACCATTGAAAACTACTTTTATCAAATTTTATCAATCTTGTGAATGATCTTTGGTAAAACTAGTGTCAAATGGAAAATCTTTTAGTCTCATTTATATGAATCTAAAAGCATGAGGAAGGTACCTCATTTCCTCGGTAGAGTGTGGTGTTTTTTATAGTTGAACTTGGACTTATCGGCTGGTAGCTTGTCATTTTCTGCAACGTAAGATATTCAAACAGAATTAGATAATTTGATTGATCTTGAAAAGTATTTCCACAGAATTATTTTTTTAAAGACGGTTTTGCCAATATGTTCATGTAAAAAGAATATGGAGTGAATATATGAAGTACAATGCAAAAAACAATTTATACACAGTTATTTTGAACCTAAATAATTATAAAATAAAAATTCAATTTCAAGAAAATTGTGGGAAATGAACTCACGGAAGCAAACATGACATTGAAGCGCAGGAAGTCTATTAGCTCAGCAGCGGCATCGATCTCGGCCTGCCATACGTTCTTCGCCTGCAAGACAGATTTAATTCAAACTATAGTATTAGTTCTACAGAGAAAACAAATATTGGGTAATGCACAGCCAGGTATCCTGGTTCCTTGATCACACCACAGTGTGGTTGTAGTGTTCACTTAGATCTTATTTTAATGACAATGTTATGCACTTTGATATGCACTACCCTTCAATTTAAACACTATGTATCATATCATATTTCATAGAGACATCTTTCTCTTACATTAAAATTAAAACTTTTCATAATCATCATAACCAAATACCATCAAGTAAAGAGTTATTGCAATGTTGAGCAATATTGGGGCCATTGTCCCAGTGCAAAATCACTTGGAACCAGATTAAGCTCTCACCTGACCAATCTATATTTTATGAATATCTAATTGCAGGCCGGTAGCACAAATTTCTAAAACAAGGAGGTCTGAAAGTTTCAAATTTGTAGCTTGTCCGTAGCCCGTGCCCCCTGTTACTACAATGTATAATATTACCAGCAAGGTTTCTTGACTATAAGACTCACCTGACCCAGCATGGTGGTGGCAAGCAGATCGTATCTGTAGGTTTTGCTCATCAGGTCTGCAGCTCGGAGGAACACCTTGGCTCTTTCCTCCAGGGGTGTCCTCTCCCACTTGACTCTAGCCGCCAGGCACGAGTCAATCCCCTTCTTCACCACATCCTAAACACACGCATTCTAAGGTCTTCAACTGCATCATTAAGGGATCAGACATTGAACAGTGCCCGATGACATGTTCAACAAACCAAGAGTTTAAGTACCCTGGGCGCTTGACAAATTTAAAAGGCTTTCTAACTTCCTAGCTGTATGTAATGGGGAGGCGCTTGTCCACGGAGATTGGTTATGGAAGTCAATTACTCATGTCGATGCGGATCCACTAAAGGATACTAACGGGTGCCACTAATATAAATATTAGTTAGGCAAATGCAAAAGGGGGATTGCACCCATCAAAACACAAAGATCACAAGAGGCTGACTGCTTCCAAGAAGTTTTATGTTACGTTTCTGATGAAGGGGAGCAACCGCTCCCCGAATTCTTGGAAGCAGACAGCCTCTTGTGATCTTTTTGTTTTGATGGGTGCAATCCCCCTTTAGCATTTTCCTAGCTTTATGAAAACGTTAAAAGGGGGTTGCATGTTATTTGTGAATTACAAATGTGGTATGGGGCACTTATAGGGAGAGGGTGCTTATTGCTTCAATTATGCTTCAATTATGGTATTTAATAATCTACGTAAATTCAAGTATACTTACAGCAGAGGCATAATAAAACTTTGCAATTTTCTTCTGGTGATCAAAAGGCTGAAATAGAAAAAATATATAACATGAAATTATAAAGCAATAGAGTTTTCATTGATAATTTCAGGTGTACATATCCCTTTCTCAGCACAGTAACCATGGTAACAGCTTGGGTCACTCTGACAAACTGTTGCCAGGAATATAGCTCAGTTAGAAGACGTTTCAAGATGGGAGTTGCTGCGTCCTTGCATGACACTCAGCATAATGAGGACAGAGCAACACTTTTACTGGCTCTACATTTTGACTCGCTTAGACAGAAACTGAACATTCAACATGTACTGAGGACAATAAAGTGATATAGAAACCTACGCACCTCAACTTGATAGTGCACGTCTCCTGTGCGAATCTCTTCGTCCCCGATGACTATGGGCACATCGACTACCTGTGAGTTGTAGCGAGCCAGGACTGTGTCGAGTTCCTTCCTTTCGGAACTCCCAGGTCCGTAGTCGTACATCGGTTCATTTTCAGCAACGTAGTTGTGGATCTTCGATGTCACGCACAGACTGTGTCTGTTGCTACCACTGTGGACAAAAATTAATATTACAATATCATAATTATACACCTAGAGCCCTTGGCGTTTTAATTCCACAAATGTCAAGATCTTAAATGAGATGATGTGAATCAGACTTGATGTAAATGTTAACATGGCACCTGTTTATCAGAAGCAGTGTTGTTCCTAGAGGGGGTCCTGGGAAAGTTTCTCGAACTTCTTGGGCTAGTGTCCATTAAAGGGGCAGTAGCACTGGATTTTAGAACCTGACTTCTTCAAATTTACAGATTGAATATATGTTTATGCCAAATGCATTATTTCCAGAGGGATAAACACAACCTGATTATTATTATAGGTAATTGTTGAAGAAAGTATCGAGTGACGAGCAAAAACTGCTTGCTGCGATTTAGTGTGAACACCTTTTAATAATTTAAGATAAGGAAATGGATATAAAGCTAAAACTGCCTTGCAATTGGTAATCATTGGTTTGTGTTTTTGTCTGATCATTTTATTAATAATGTGCTACCTTTGAAATTCTGATAATTGATAACATTTTACCTTTCACCGGAGACCCACAGCTTATTTTTAATTTCTTAAATTTTGGTCTTTTCAAAATTGTATCAGTATTTGATGGCGGTAAATTTATCAGTTCCAGTATGTTACCAGTTCACAAAAAATTCTTGTTATTAAAGATTCATACTTCCCGTTGATAAAAATGGATGATTGGGTTAAGCAATGATGGTGAGGAAAAAGATCAAAATCAAAACGATAATGTAAAAACTGTACACACCACACATAAGAGCTGACCAGACAGGGATGTGTACTTTGAGCACAAGCTGTTAATGTATTTTTTAAAACTTAGCGGCTGGCCTCCAGTCAGCGCAAAGCCTCAGATTACTAATAGTGAGCGAGTTGTTTAACGCCGATTGGGCAATATTACAGCCATTAGCGGCGTCAGATTACTAATAAACAGTATTCACATGTCAACAGTTGTATCATTCAAAAAATACTAAAGAATATTGAATAACAATCATTAACATAAACAAATTAAGCTCAAAATGTAAAAAAAAGCATGATTACAGAGGAAAAAAGTTAATTATAATTTACGCTCTGCGCTTGTAAGGGGAAATTCATTTCACTCCATGATTTTGTCATTTACTAATCAAAATGTTTTATAACATGTTGAACAAGAAGTCAGCAATGAGTCCTTTTAAAAAAATAATTAAACCCTTTATGACAATATAAGCAAATAATGTTGAATACTCACTGCCAAAATGTTGTTGTAAATAATGTCTACCGATACAAATTTTGAAGGTCAGCCTGTCATCATGAACTTATGTTTTGGTCAGTTACCCAGATTTGGGACATAAAAAGATTTTTGTTTCAATATTCAAATTAACATCAGATGATCACAATTTCGACAGGTCTAAGTTTATAAAAAAGATTGTCATTACTAGAGCTGTGAATATATATCACAATTTCAAGAATCTTGATACTTAATCTGTCAATATACATATCATAACATGGTCTCTGTATCGTGGGTGAGGGGGAGGTAATGCAAGGTAGCTTCCAATCATAAATACCAAGAAAAATTTCAGGTTTGGGATAAGATCAATTCTTGAGGAGAGGTGGAAGCAAAGAATAAGTAGGAAATTTTACAAACGCAAATATTAATCTTCTAGTTACTGCCTGTAAGTCGACCTTGCATATAAGTCTACCCCTTTTCTCGGCCCACAAAATCCTGGTAAAATCCATTTAATTCCCGTACAAGTCGACCCCTTCCACTGCAATAACGTGGAAGCAACAGGCCGACATGTGAGAAGGGCGACACGCAAGTTGTATTTGATACATAGATCTGAGTTGATGCCAGTAGTTATATTATTTATATGATAAGACATGAGGCAAAATTTAGGCCATTGAGGTTGCAAAAACTGTTACTGCATTAAACAGCATCAGAATTTGTTCATCTTTAATTGCAAATGAATTGTAAACTCTGAGAAAGGAATAAAACCTTGACACAAATACAAAATTCTTTTCACACAAGATACCCTGGTATCACTTTTTATACAAAAATATTCATTGAAAATATGCTGGGAAAATATCACATGAATAATTTCACACTTAAATCAATTGCTATGTATAATAAATTCATAACTACAAGCTTTATAACTCAGGGTTCATAACATGTTGTTTGACCCTGATACAGCCTAATGCATGCAATGTCGCCTCCTCAAAGGTCATATTAAATTTGAGTACATGTGTAAAAACCACAACAAGATGACAAAAGGGTTTAAACATTAATTCAACAAACACATATCCCAGTATAAAATGACTCAAAAAAGAAACCCTTTAAAAAATATAATTCATCAACACTTAAAAGATAAATTTTAATGTAATTTGTTTATGACATAATGAAGAGTGATTTACTACAATATGGCAATAAGTGAAATTGGCACCATTGGCTCTGTAGCTTATCAGTCTATATGAGTTATACATATGTTTGGAATTAAATATGAAATGATAACATTAATAGAGGATACTAAACGACCTTCCATTTTTTATTAAACAAGTTAATAATTACGTATAAACCGAGCGAAAGCAAGTTTGATACCAAATCATTTACGAGTTTAATAGAAATAGTATCAAATGGAAGGAAGTTTAGTATTCTGTTTATTACTTGACCTCAGTAATCAAGTATGATTGCCAAAAGTTAGGCCTACTGAACAAAACCTTTCCGTGACTTGGACGCCATTGTGACACTGGTGCAAACATCATGACATCACAACCACATAATATTGTGACGTCTTATGTGCAGCGGTATTACACTAGTTTAATATCGCCGTAATAATATTACACTGCAGTATCTTACACGGGCGAGTAATAATAATATACACTGGATGTTCACAAAACATGCAAGTAAAATCTTTGAGAGACTAAGTCATGGTAAGACTTCAGAAGATTTCATCTTTCTCATGCTATAAAAAAACAACCCAAATTTATATATATATATATATAGAGGATACTAAATGACCTTCCATTTAATACTAGTTTTATTAAACCAGTTAATGATTCAGTATAAAACGAGCGAAAGCAGCGGTATTACAGAAGTTTAAATTCACCGTATAAATATTGCAACATGTGGGCAATATCTTGCACGGGCGAGTAATGTACTATATATTTATACATAATCATTTACAGAAAATGATCACAAATGAAGATGGTTGTACAGATGAACTATTTGCACCCAAAACTGTGTTATGTTTTCAAGGGAAAAAATAAGTGCTGGAATGACAACACAGATATACAAAAAAATAGGACAGCTGGGAAACTAATACAAGGAGTTCAGCAATAAATTTGTTGTGTAAGGACTAATGTAATTGATATGTATTCACCACTGAACCAAACAGCTACAAGTAGATTTACTATCCAGACCCATATAGATTACATGGGGACAAACCTTTTTACTAATGCTTGCCATATGTGTTGTTAAACAACAGCTGTTGAATAAATTGTTCGCTTATCATTCTTGTGGTCAATGAACAAGAAAACATACCTCATTTTAGAGAGACTAATCAAGGATTAATAACTGGTAAACCATTGGCCACAGAATATTTTACTTCCTCCCAACCAGGTCTACTGTTTTCATTTCTTCCCTAGTAACTCTGTTGCAAGTGAAGCAGTTTCTTGGCTTGAAATACTGAATCTCAATTTGTTGCAATCAAAACTTAATTAGTTGCGTAAGTACTTGATAATTCCCACAAATGTTGAGATCTGCACAAATATATTACAAGATGAAGTCAGTCGGACATGTGAAATACTATTAGTTTGAAATAAAATAAGGGCAGCAACCTTGTTGAAACTTGTGTCGTTACGGGATTTTCAAAGAACTAAAATATATGGCACACTTTCAACAGAGGTCAAGTGAGAAGAAATGACTTGAGTAGCTTCAGAGTATGGTAATATAGAATAATATTTTCACATATTAGATTATGCAAATGTAATTTGGTTTTAAATTAAATATAAAACACATGACAAGGAAAACATCATGTTAACAATCAAATTCTTAAAAACAATAAAATTGAAATTGTAATATATGTTACTTAATACATGTTACCTGGTTTCAGTCTCATTTGGCATTTGTATCTGAAATTATCAGTTCATCAAAGTGACACCAAGAAGTTGCAATAGTGTTAAATAAAGTCCAGGACGATGATGCCCATCAGTTAGTCAAACATATTATGGAATTTCATTTTAAAAAAGCATAACTAAAAAGATACTTTAGTTGATAGTGTTTGAAAGGATATATTCTAGTATTCATGAAAATGTTCGGGGTGCTTTGGTACATACGTCAGGGTGTTTTTCTTTTTTCATTGAAAACTAATAATTGCCAAAGATATGGCATTTGGGGAAGAATATAAGGGATGTTTTGTAAGAAAATCATAATAACTGATCTTCTGACACCTATTATTGTTAATTTGAATACTATGAAATCTTGGCATGCATCTTTAACTATTGTAAATGTAACCTTTGCGTCTGTAATGAAGAAGAACTGTGTCATCCTGACATATTCTAAATATAGATGTCAGACCCAGCACCTCTATTTAACACCCTGCTTTCACTTATCCCACAAGTAGGGTTAATGTCAAATCTCATGCAAAAATGTCACGTTTGTTTTTTTCGCACTAAGCTAAAGTACATATTAAAATTAATTATGCATACAAACTTGAAAATAGGTTTTGTCTTTCATTCATAATTAATAATCGTTTTGTAGATCTGATAAAGAGTACTATTTGAGACTACCATAATATTTCTATTATCAATACATGAAAGAGTTTATGCGAATAAAATTTCAACTTCAAGGTCTCTTTGCTGACATTTATCAGATGACATATCAATAAAAAGATTGGCATTACCACAATATTCCGACGAAATGCCTCTTCAAGAAAACTGTCATTTTGATGATATTAAGATCCCAGGAATGTCTGCACTTCAGGTAAATTATCTTTCAATTACGACAGCTTTCCACTGTTGACCATGCGAAACAGCCGAACAACTGCAGATGCCTGTATACCTGCGCGACCTTATAACAAAATGTAGTTCTTGGTGTTCGTTGTTACTTGCATATATCTATCTTGTATATCAAACATCTATTGGATACTGTGTCTATTTCGTATAATTTGACAACTCATTAAGCAATTTCAAGATAGATAATAAACCAATTAGCTGAAAAGGTATTAATACGCTTTCACGGTGATGCTTTTGGAGGTGTGTAAAAAAGCGCCAATCAAAGTACCCGGTTCATTTTAAAGAATCATTGACCAATGAAGACGATCGTTCCTTGTATGTTATGAACTTTTTTTATAAAGTAAAATTATCAACACGACTTGTTTAAGTTGTTATTACATGTATTATGTATGTGAATACATCTTATGTTTTTCTTAGTATCGATGTTGTTGCTTTATTGTTTAATGATACGAAACTTTAGTCAGTAACAGAGCAACGAATGAAGCGTCGTAAAATATATACAAAAAGGGTTATACGACGTTGTAGGCTACTCAACATATAAAGGAATTTTTAGTATTGTTTTTTTTCCAATGTTACCAGAAGCTTGATTATATCTTTTTAAATTTCGATTTTGGTGTCATTAAATAATTTTAAAAACTTAATTGAACGTTAGAAACTACAGAAATTTGGAGTTTGGTTCAGTGATGATCGAAATACAATTGCGTCTGCATGCAATGGCGAAATGAGAAATTACATGTCCTCTGGTTGTAATTTACCGTCGGAAAAATGGACATTTTGTCAATAATTTAACTTGAAAAATCGACAGATTCGTTTGAAACAGTGTGATGTGGCGAAGTTCAACCTCAAGCACAAATGAATTACTATAGTTAGTGTTGTTTCAGGGAAATTTAGTAGAAAACCAGTTCACCAAAATGTTCTTCAGACTGCACATGCATCCGATTATGGACTAATAATAGGGGGTTGTTCTAACTAGCTAGTTCGTGAGCAGCATGCGTCTTCGTCCATTTCCTTGCCTATTTGAACCTCAAAATCTTGCGATGACCTTTCAAAACCCCAGATCTTTACCCAATAGAACATTGATGGAATAAACTCGATCGACGTGAACGTCAACGCCACTACATATCTCACTCTTCCATGACTAACCATCGCATTGCAGGAAGAGCGGGAAGGAATTTTGCAAAATAACCTTCAACATCCTATTCCATTTGGAACTTTGCAGTATTTATCAAGGCAAGATATAATGCTCTGATTAAACTTCAAATGTCAGTCTACTGAAAAGTATATGATTCGGTACAGGGAAGAGTGATTGAATGAGTTGGATACGGGGTAGGTCATGGTTTTTTTGAATAGGTTGGGGGGTCGCATAGAGAAAGGGTGTTACATGTTACATGTTGTTTTATTGTATTGTCTTGTATGAACTACTTTGTATGTGTGAGATGAGACGTTAACAAACGAGATTCTATATCTTTTCCTTCTTCTAAGCTGGCAATTTACTTGTGAACGTGAACGTGCTTCTTTAAGAGAAAAGACACAGCCGAGCTTTTAAAATATGCAGATTCAGTCTTGTCTAAGACCAATGCAAAACCAAAGTCATTTTGAAGAATAATTTACCAAAAATTAATATAGTGCAACAAAATACTACCTTAATGTGAAACTAAAAATTCAAAATCTTTGCGGAAAAACAATTTGTCCCTCAAAGTCCTTTGGACGCTTGTACAGCTGCAGACCAAAAGTTTGTTCACATACTTGCGAATCGTCGTGTAAATATCATATAATTTGGCATGTCGTATCGTAGCATTGCAAAAACGAAATGGATTATTTTGAATATTGAATACAGAAGAGAAGACCCATATCACCTTTACGCAATTGTATACCATACGCAACAGTTATATATAACCGTAATTTAGGTTTTGGCAGGTCACTGAAGTGATCAGGGGTCAAAATTTCGAAAACAGTTAATTTTATTTTTCTCTACAAACTCCTAATGAGGTGATTAACACCTTTAAATACAAGTCATATTTGTTCGTTTGCATTAAGTCAATAGGAGTTTGCTGGTTTTGTTCTCCAAGAGTCAAAATGGAACATTTTAATCGAAATTTTGGGAAATCGTAATTTCGAAAATGTGGCCCCTTTTGTCCATTGAATCATGCCAAAATTCGAATTTTTGCTCGAGATGTGAGATAATCCCACAATAAGTTAATAAATGTCTTCTTTACACAATGACAATTGGACATCCTGAGTTAGTTCTGCTGAAGTTGTTTTATTGACATTCAAACCGAACCACAATTACATGACATTTGCACTAAGATACAGTAGAAAGTGAACAACCTTTTGATATGCAGCTGTACACGTATGTCATTTCACATCAACAAATGTATGACATCTTTATGTATTACAAAAATAAACAACCCCACTCATTTGGGGAACCATTGACAGATGAATTTCCGATTGAGTATAACATCGATAATGTGAAATACCGTGAGGAACCTTGTACCTTTCCACCGAGAGATTTTACCCCTGTACGCGCTATTGGACAACTTGCATATGTGGGCCAGTAGCTTAACCCAAATTTGATAAAGCCTCTTCCCTTGTATTTGTCTACCCAAGAACATTTGCCTTGATCAAGAATACTTTATAAGTTCTTCACCATGTTTGTTCTCGTGTACCTTTGTTTGTGTGTATGCATGGCGGAATCAACATCTCTTGTGGAATGCCCGTGGGGTAAAATCCAAGGTATTGAGAAGTGTTCGCCTACTGGTATACATTACATCGGATACTATGGGATACCATACCGCCTTACCTCCAATAGGTCACCTCAGGTTCAAATCACCTAAACCTTCACAGAAGATAACCGGAATATTCAACGCTTCGCAATATAGCCCTGTCTGCATACAACCAAAAGCTCCTAATGGTGTTCCAGAATCGGAAGACTGTTTGACGCTTAATGTCTTCGTGCCTGACTCTAGCACTCCAAACATGGCTGTGATGGTGTGGATACACGGTGGAGGGTTCGCTCAAGGCAGTGCAAGTATGTATGAACCCTGGAAGCTAGTAACGGAAGGTGGTGTCATCGTTGTTGTCATCCAGTACAGACTTGGGGTTTTCGGCTTCCTCTCTACCGGAAGTTCAGATATGTCAGGAAATGCTGCTCTGAAGGATCAGAATTTGGCTCTGAAGTGGGTCAGCGAAAACATCCGTGCATTTGGAGGTGATCCTGACCGAGTTACTGTATTCGGGGAATCGGCAGGAGGGGGAAGCACATCTCTACACGCAATCTCCCCAGCTTCTAAGGGTCTGTTCAAGAGGTTCATCATGCAGAGCGGATCGGCCACAGCCTTCTGGGCAGACGACAAGAATTTTCGCCATAAATTTGACACTGTTGTTGATGGCGTTGGTTGTGGCGATAAGGAGACAGAGGATTTAAGAGTACAGTGTGTTCAAAATGCACCAGTTGAAAAATTGCGTCCTTTTGTCAACCTCAATTTTGGACCTAGCGTTGATGGACGGTTTATACCTGACCACCCGACCACCCTCATGCAAAATGAGACCTACCTAACTGATATTGGTTTCTACGGGTTGGATGGTATGGTTGGTGTCAATAACGACGAGGGAGGGGTGTTGGTCGCAGGGGACCGAAATCGGGAATATGCTGAAATTATTGCAAAGTACACTAGTGAGGATTACATAAACACTTTCCTAATTCCCATGATAGTAAATGGAACACTTGGATTCTATGACCCCCTGATCGCAGAAGTGATCAAATATGAATACACGGCACCAAAGGAAATGACAAAACCTGCTAAATTCAAATCTGTACGACAACTGTACGGGGACGCCGCTTTCATAGCGCCAGCCGTTGGATTCTCTAGATCTCACAGTGTCCAGGGGAAGACGTATATGTACTACTTTAATCACTACCCTAATATAACAGAGGAGACGGAAACTGAAGGGATGTACCATGGACTTGATCTCCGGTATTTATTCGGATTTAACCCTGAAAACTCTGTTTTGTATGAAGGAATGAGTCAAGATGACATTGAATTGTCTCCCTTGTTTGTAAAGTTTATTTCAGAATTTGGGAAGACAGGGTAAGTGCTTTCTCAAAACCACGATTAATCGTTTTAAATAGTCCATAAACAATGAGAAAATATCCGTGTAACTAGAAATGTTTTACAACATGATTAAGTAAAGAAACATAAATAGTGTATATAAAAGACAAACAGGTGGTAAATTTTTTATGATCTTAGCAATAATACTTTTCATATTTGAGAGGTCCAATTGACGTCATTTCTTCACTCTCTTAACTGTTGGCCTGTTGTTGTTTTTTTTCTTCTATGTAGTTTAAATACTAAATCATAGCTTTATTAACGATTTTTCACAGAAATCCATCTCCAGCCGTACAATCTGACATCAAGGAGACCTGGAAACAATTTGATCCTCGGGAGGAGAACTATCTGTCCTTCACTAACAACTTGACCATTGGTCAGCACCTGAGATCAAAGAGAGTAGCTTTCTGGCTTGACCTCATTCCTGACCTCATAGACAGAGTGACAGAGAGAAAGACATCGAGACAGAACACGGACCCTTCTGTTTGTCAACTATCTACAGGCAGTGAAGAGAACAGAATTTCAGGAACAGTGTTGTTGGTTGTCAGTTTAGTCTGTTTGTGTTTTTCTCGAGAATTGATTTAGTTCAAATTTTCCTTTACTGTCTGATATCATGGGTGTAGCTACCTATAAGCGATGTACTCAATTGTGTACACTTTTTTCTCCAAATCTAATAGAGAAAAAAACATGAAAAAAACTACATACATCTTCTTCTGTATGTTTAATTGAAATTAGAAGCTGAACGAAAGAGTGAAATTGTTGTAATTATTCGGCTGCACTGTCACTATAAGCATGTCCATCTAGGCATGTCAAAAGATTTGACTCCGAGATTCAAAGATCGCAAACAGGACACAGATCATGACGTCATCATGCGCCAGTTTGCAGGAAATGCGGACCGTAGAGTTGCCTAAGTATGTAATGAATAACCATTGACCATGACTTTCCTTAGAGATTACTTACAATGTATAATGCAAGTAAATTATGTAGAAGACATTAAAGAGCCACTCCGTGATTTTCTTAACATATTATTTACCTTTGACACGAAAGTAAATGTCATATGTGGTGATATAAAATCAAAACATCTTAACTTGTCATGTCCAAAAGACATACATATGACAAATACTGGCTTTCCATAAAAATCTAAAAACAACCTTACAAATGCACAGAGGTGTAGATATCACGTCCAATATACATGGATGCTAATAATATAACCTACCAAACACTATCAACTCCTAACTGCCCTCTTGGCTGTTTTAGATAAGGTTCGAAAATTACGTTTGACTATTTGACGCGCGTCCACTGTCCGGTTTTCGATCATAATTGAAACTTTCTACCTTCATATTGTCACTGTGAAAAAAACCCAATAAGCTTTAAAATGTATCTTTTTGGTAAGCAAACTCATACACATTCTTTTTATTTGAATCATTTTAAGTTGATGGTGTTTTTTAAAACAAAAATACGCCTTTTAAAAGCGCATTTCAAAAGTCATTTTGGAATCTCTTTAACTAGGCGAGATAGGAGAACATAGTTGGCCATATTTCGGGACGCTTTCTTTCAAAGATGCATAGACGCATTTAAGTCCAAGTAGGTGCAAAAGATAGACAACTTATTTTATGCACCTAGGTGCCTCGAGTGAAAGCGCATTTCAAAAGTCATTTTGGAATCTCTTTAACTAGGCGGGATAGGAGAACATAGTTGGCCATATTTCGGGACGCTTTCTTCCAAAGATGCATAGACGCATTTAAGTCAAAGTAGGTGCATAAGATAGACAACTTATTTTATGCACCTAGGTGCCTCGGGCGCTGCGATCCCTCGATAGAGTACATTTTTCAAAACCCTAACTACGCCCTGAATATCATTGATGACACGATGTCTTGGAAGCGTCACTGTATTGTAAATTTAGTATTTCCTGAAGCAAAGCCGAAAACAGACATGCACAGTAAGAGCTCGGGTTCTTGTATATGTCGACTATCCACAGCAGGGAATAGAACAGACTTTTAGTAACAGTGCTGTGCGGAGTCACTTAAGTGTCTTGAAATCGAATTAACTTCATTTCGGAGATATAGAAAAGAAATGGAGGGTTGTGGTTATTAAGAAAATAAAGAACGTCGGACCTTCTTTCGGGAAAATAATTACTTCGATAACATATCATTAAAATGTTCTGCAGTACTTTTATAGTCTGCGTAATGTAGTGCAGTAATGTTTTAATCTTTATAAAAAAATTGTGCTGTATTTTAGCATAGTATGCAGTGTTGTTGTCGTTGATTGTTTCAATATGACTCGCTTATAGACACCATAAGAACATGAGAACAAATTGAAAGCTATTCATTTAAAACGTCATATGTCACTTCATTCTTTATAATCCGTTCCACCAATACAAAAGCGCATGCAATAGAAGATCGCAATTATAGAAGATATATATTTATTAATAAATAAACTCTGTGCGATGTTTATTTCCCAGCTGTTTTACCATCAAAGCATTTTCTGTATTCTGTGTGCTGTGTATACGTATGAAGCAGTTGTTGTTCATAGCCTACAAATCATATGCTCTCTATTATCAATATTTGATTGGATCGTTTATAAGATTGATTTCCAATTTGCTCGACAAGAACACAAACTTTAATATCACAAGGTAATCGTATTGTTGCTGTTGTGGTTAGAGCTTGTATTTGAGGTAAGCATTTACGTCTTGGTTGAATCATTGAATCATTTAACCTTGGGAAATGAGGATAACACAGAGAGTCTTCAAACAGCTTTTTTACCTGTGCATTGTACTGTTTTTCGCTGTTACAAACTGTTTGTATTTTTACCTGAACAATTTGCCCGAGAAACCAATGTTAAATCAGTCAACGCTCCTGCGACGAAGAAACACAAACTATGGCGATAGTATCATTATCCCATCCCCTGAGCTACCTGAATATGATAAGTATATTGTGTACAGGTGTGTCCGTCCTAAAGCCATTTGTGGCGGGTTGTCAGACAGACAGAAAGGCATCGTTACTGCTTACATAGTTTCTCAGATTCTTAGACGGAAATTCGTTATCGTCATGACTAAGGTTTGCAGTCTGATAAACTTCATCATACCACATAAGGTGAACTGGATTATCGACGAAGAGGAGTACAAAGGCAGGAAATCTATGACATTTTATGATAGTGAGGTTTATAGGCACAAATTGACTGATATGAATATTTATGACGTATTTCCGGCGGATGTTTCCTATTTTGAAGGTCATATTGACTACGTCGACTTTCTGATGAAAAAACCTGAATTTTGGAATGTCACGTGGGCGAGAAACCTCGGTCATCACGATGTCTTCAAAACAGCTTTGTCTCAACTCTTTAAACTTGCTCCAGCAACAGAGTCTAAGTATTTAGAGTTCATGAACGAGTTAGGAGAGAATCCCCTAATTTGTACACATCTCCGTATGGGAAAGTCGGATACGCTTCCAAAAGACGGAAACCGGAGTGATAGGCAACCGGATCCGGAAGGGATCATCAAGTACCTCAGCTGGAACCTGACGCCTTACACAAAACTCTTCGTTGCTACTGACGACAAGGGTGTAAGGAACCGTATGAAGAGAGCATTTCCGGGTCACTACATTGACCTCGAAGGTGACATCGTTCATCTGGATCACCTCAGACCGGAAGTAACAGATGACTGTGCAGGGATGGAGAAAGTCATTCTGGATCAATTCATTCTATCCAAGTGCGACACGTTTGTGATGTCCATCAGTGGGTTTGGTCGAGTTGCTGCAATATTAAGAGGGACGGATGACGAGCTTTACCTTGCGTTACCCAACAGTTGGTGTGTTACAAAGTCTAATCGCCTACATCCCTCTCAGATGTGGTTTGTCAATAACGGACTTGGTGTACCAACGTGCCTTTGGGAGAAACTGTGAGCTTAAATACGCAATTTAATTACATATTTAAGATGCAATTCAATATATACGAACAAAATCGGAAGAAGAATTTTACATTGCCGGACCCGGAATCGTTTGAATCTTTCACAGCGTTATTTGTCAATGGAGGACTCAGTTTCAATTTGTCATTAGCAAAATCTGTGAGTTTTGGAAGTTCATAATTTAACATTTACAAAGATGATCCAACGAGGCACATTACCTTGCTGCTTATCAGTCGATGGTGTACAAAGACGAATAATTTGAATATTTCGTAAATGTGGTTTGTCAACTCCGGGCTGTTCCTGATCGTGTTTTGGAGACACTGACTTGTTTTTAGCGAAATAAAAGGTACTGATTTTATATATACCAAGGGTATCTGACGGTGCATTTGGCCAGGACGAAAAATCTTTCGGTGAAATGAAAGTTGACTCTATAACTTCGTAAATAACGGAAATTGCTCATGAATTTTAAGTTAAATTAAATTAATATTTTATAGGTGTGACAATTATAAACTTGAAGGCGTTAGTAAGTTAAATGTTACTTGTATTTTATGTTGCTGTGTACTCTGAATGGGTTCTTGTTTGAAAATTCATAATGAATCAATGAATATATCCCTTGATTCGTAGTTTCAGAACTGCACCTAAACTACGAACAATAAGGAATGCGGTTGTAAAGGTTTTGCCAAAACTCCACATAATTGTGCTTGAAAACATTTCAGATTAGACACCTCTCTGTATCAACGGTGTCATAAATAATAAGAATCTCATTAAAATCAGACGAAACTTGTACGAAGGTTAAGTTCCAGCTGATTTCAATGAGATTGAAACAATAAGGAGTTTCCATAAGAATTATTTACTTTATCGATCTCATTTACATCACGATCAAGTGTCCCGTGCATGTACACAATAACTGTTTTATAGGACAGAGCAATAAATGCCTTGTAATATAGTTGGTTTTATAGCGAGGAAGAAACACTGGAAGGGAATCGACAAGTTATTACAACGTCACCCAAAAGACTTTTAAAGAGTGATGGGAACAAAAGACAATTTAGCACAACCCAATCTTTTTGCTTTGGTTAAAAGTGCAATAATTTAACATTGCACTAGGGCTACATTTGTGAATAACGGTAATGTTAAGTGTTTCTTTAGTATTTAATTGACATACAACTTCTTTATTCTGAAAAGGCGGTGTTTCGATATTGAATCTAATGTGTACGATCACTTGGTTGAAAAGGATATCATTTGTGTCGAAAAATACGAAGAATGCGTCGTGAATCCATTTCAGTTCCTGCGTAAGAGGTATGCGCTCCTTCAACTTTTGACCACACCAAACACTGAAAGTAATATTTGTTGTCTAGGTGTTCACACACTCAAGAGCATGCAGTGACTCGTCTCACTATACTAGATCGGTACTCGACTCGTAAAATATTATCGTCTTATCGTGTAAGTATTAAGCAGTAATTTGACTTAGTGCATGATATTTACATATAATTCTTGGAAGATGCACGAGTCCATAAATAGTAGTACAACGGGTACTCAACTGGAGGCGAAAGGAAACTATTCCAAAAATAACTGTTTTCCCAAACATAACAGCTTAGCGTTTAAAGTGGGAATTGTATTATTCAACATAATTTGAACTCAATTCTTAGGGAATTAAACTCGAAGCGGAGAAGAAAGCCCCTTATAGAACGAGCTCGAATCCAGCTAGTGCAGTTTTCCCCCACATTTCTTCCTCGGGACATGGTCGATATTAATCAAACTGGTTTTTGGACACTGTTGCACGACATTCCGAGGTTACTTGCATCTCAAACTGCGACAACGGCAATACTTAGGATGTAGATCAAGAGGTAGGGCCAATGGCAAGTCGAGAAACGAAACCGGGGGTGGTAACTTCAAACATAAACTGATACAAGCGTACCCTACATTTGCAAACACATTCCAAGGTCATCGTCAGCTTGGTCTCACGACGAATACTGAGAATGAAATTTACCATTGTCATGCCAACAGTACCCTTATCAGTAGTACGGGCCATCCCCTTTTGATGTCTCCACAAATAGAAGGCACATTGCGTTAAGATGTATATTGAGAATAATGGGTGCCCTAGGAATGCTGTAACTTTTTTAGAAATTTTTTTTAATAAATTTGCGGAAAAATTACCTTCTGGTTTGCATAAAAAAATGTTTTGTGAAATGATATATAATCTATTTGTAACTTACACAGCAGAGTACATACAGCCACTTACATGAAATAATGATCAACACAAGGTCTAACAGGTCCCCTTTATCTACCCGTATCACTGAATCTATCTGGTGTATGTGATAAAATCGAAAAACTCAAAGAAGTTTAAGCACTTTAAAAATAGCTTTTTGTCTGTAAGATTATTTAGAAAATTATGAATGTTTTGACAGGTTTCTGGATATTTGACATGAATGAAAACAAGCAAAAGAGACTAACACAGATGGAATAATATTAACATAATATTACACTTTTAATAAGTTAATTTTAGTCCCACCAGCTGGACATGTATTCCTCTCTTAACATCAAGTCCTGTTTTTAATTTCACTTCACAGAACTTTGAAAAATCTGGCTCATATGATATCATTGGTGTCTTACATTGCGTAAAAGATAAATTTCATTTGAAGTAAATGTTTTATTCCAGATGAAATGTTGATAAAACTCGGAGGACGAAGAGTAAGAGTAAAAGGCCCTATCATTGTGACTGTCATCGTGGGCCTCCACTTTATCCTTCTCACAGTCTTCAACATGAAATTACAAGAGAATGCGGAGGGTTAGTTAGTAAGTTAAAACTTGATTTTTCCCCTGGATTCGAACTTATTCTATCAGGGGTTTCCGATCCACAACGTTGTAAAATGGAAACCCCTCACAGAACGAGTTCGAATCCCTATAAAGTCAATTTATAAAAACATTATTTTTCTCGAAGCACAGTCGATTTCAGTCAGAATTTCAAGGCGTTGGGTAACACGGTTGCCTCGAGTGCTACTTACCGGGGTTTTTTTCGATACCAAATGTTTGCGGTTAACTGTCTGACGTGACATATTAGATATTCATCATTTTTTTTATTTCAACTTCCTTATTGTTTCAATCGCGGCGCTTCGGATTAGATGGTTTATGCTTAATCTATTCGTTATGTCGCTTCTAAATGTACTTCAAAGGCTTAATTACTTCAGATGTGTGTATGTCTTATCGTTGAAACCTTATATTGAATGATGATAAAAAGAAATATGACAATTTAAGTGATTTACGTATGTAAGAACATTATCTTGCAGATCTTTCATCAACAGAAGTATCGATGTCTATCTACTACAATAAAATACAAGGTAAACGTTATCTCTATTGTAAATGTAACCAGTGTGGTTTATATCATGTGTGCACGTGGGTTTGTTGTGATGAATGATGTTTTTTCGTCATTATATGGAACTTAATTTGTAAACTCAAAGGTAATGAGTATTTATTCATTATTCTTATGTTTCTTGAGTGGCCTTCTTTGTTTGTATTTTATTAATATATACGTATTAAAAACCTGTTATTGATCTTGGCTGTGAATTTATTTGAAACTGGACCAAGTCAAGTATATTTATGTTTTTGAAGTTTTTTATATTATCATGCATTCGAGCCTATTGATTTTGAACCCTGTTGATTTTTTTAGAACTTAGTTAAAAAGTGACAAAGTTTTTTTAAACATCAGTTTACTTTCGGATCAGATCAAATTATCATACCCACTAACTGATATTTCCTAACTCTAGTTAAATTACAAAATGAATTTGACTTTTGACTTGTTTATTAGCAGATATGCAAGATAAAGGATACTATAGTGTTCTTAAAGATGTCAGAAAATGCAGTGACGAGCCTTCTCTAAGTATGTTTTTACATTTTTATTTTTGATTTTGTATACGCGTTTATTTGCTCTTTGTCGGAAATGCTGTTACACCACTTCTTTGATGTAATTTCATTTGGTAACGTTTTCGGAAATTTTGTTCATCTTTCCTTTTATGTGCACTTCAGTTGAACCTTGCGTGGACACTTCCTGTGACGAAATTTTCCCGCCAGTCAAGGTCAGAGTTCAAAAGGTTCTTTCCAGCATTAGGTCACGTGACCAGGACACGTTAATTTCAATGATGAAGTGGGCGGAGTTTCAAGCCGCGCCCACCCAGAAGAGAGTTTTATTTCTGACAGCGGCGTCTTCAAATCACTTTTATGAATCTCTTGCCTTGATCAAGCATCTTAAGAAGAGGGTCTTCCCCACTATCGAAAACTACACGATGGTGTTCTATGACCTTGGCTTGACAACACAAGAACGTCTTCATGTAAAGATAGTCTTAATAACCATAAAAAAAATTCATAATAAATCAAATTCTCACTTTTCTACCTACGATTAAGAACATTCTCCGATTGTCAGGTATTGTAATAGAGATGAAATGTTCAGTCATTACCAATCTGATCAAACATCACTCAATCTCAAGTATTGTTTTCAACACGCACACTTATGTGTACAAGTTACTCATTGAAGTAAACACAACAGATTGATAAGATGTATGACGTCTAACTTCATCTTTCTACCTACTGTTTAAGTTGCATTTGGAATCTATTGTCCAAAGAATTTATTTTTACATGTCGCATATTCCATTACTTATTTCATTCTCTGTTGAAAGGTGGAAAAGTTTTGCAACTGTGAGGTGAGGATATTTCCTGTAGAGAAGATGCCAGGCCAGCTTAAGTCCCTGACTTGCTACGCCTGGAAACCCCTGATTATTCAAGTACGAGACTTTCAGTTAACCTTGTTGAACCCAGAAAAGATTTCATTTCAGTAAAATGAGTTTGCATTTTGTCATCGCTGATTTTCTAAAAATTTAAAACATTAGGACGAAGTTCCGTGACAGTTATTGTTTGTCTTCAATGAGTCTAAAATGATCTCCCATTCCAATATCCTTCTGCAATCCGCTGATAATCCAGGTAGGATACCTCGATATCCAACTTGATGAACGAAGAAAAGTTCGTTCAAGAAGTATAAAATGCAATAAGTGAACTTTCATCTTGTAATCTTGTGAGAGTTATTTTTACATAAACGACGACGGGGGTTTTAATTGCTTCCTCCTCCAGTGAATAGTAGCCTAAATGGAAACATAACTGCAATGAAAATGAAAGTTGTAATCGATGATAGTTCATGTTTACTTGAATACAAACTCCCATTCAACAATATTATGGAAACACGATTAAATCATGTCAATTTCAGTCTTAGTGCCAATCTCATTTGACCATTTACTACACATCTTAGACTTAGGTAAAAAAAAACTACTCTTATGACTAAAACCAATCCCCTATCTCAAGGTTCCTGTCTCCAAAGAATGTTTAAAGAGAGACGCCATTGCATAAGCATATCTGTTTATTTACCTTTCCTTTTATACAGGCAAACATTCACAGGGCAGACATCCTCATTTACATGGACTCTTCAACGAGATTCGGGACCGGAAGTTTCCAAGAGCTTCTAGAAGACGTTGAAGTTCAAGGTCTCGCCTGTAAAGGGGGAGGTAACTCTATGCCTCAAAATATCGACTTCCGGATGATGGATTACTTTAATACGACTCCTTGTTTGTATTCAGAGTATCACATGAGACAAGCGGGATTCCTCGTTTTACACAACCATGTGTTTGTAAGGGAAATGATAATCCTGCCATGGGCGCTATGTGCTGTGAGTCAAGACTGCATGTGTCCTGTTGGGTCAAATATAACCTGCGACTTCACCCTCCGTAAATACGGAAAATGTCACAGATATGACCAGGCAGCCCTCAGCTTAATTCTCGTCAACCTTTTCGGAAGATATGTGGCGTCTGTGTCAGTTCGTAATCTAGAGGTGGGGTTTAAAAGAGGGGACCAATATTTTAAGAAGATAATCGTATGAAATTATAAATGGTTTGTATGTGGTCATCTTCGTTAGGTGGGTGAGCCTACATTTCATTGAAACGATGTCAAAGGATTAGAAGAAAAACAGAGATTTTTCAACTTTAATTTCTAGGTCATCTTTCCATCCATATCAGAGATCTTAACATCGAGGTGGCTCTGTGTTTTATTGAGAAATCGTCGAAAATTGGAAATGGTTTATTAAATCTTTTAAGTGTTTTTGAGGAAATATATCTAAAATAAAAGCATGACTGTTGCATTTATGTCTGCATGAGTGTGTACGCTCATTCTCTCTCCACATGTCAAATAAAGATTAAATGCCCATGAAAGAATGTCATTAGTTTTTTTATAGTCAACCATATTTCGGAAAAGGCCATAAACTGGGTGGTCATCACGTCTTGCATGCCCTGTTTGATCTCAAAACAATTCCTTTAATGACAAAATCAAGTAACTAAGTAATTAAGTTTTTAAATAAAAGTTAAAATGTGCATGTTTGGAATTGATTTGCTATCAAATGCTTCACGCAAAGGGTGGAAACTCTCAACCATAGACACGAGAAGATATCGAGTCGGTAAATCAATATGGATTAAGCAATACGAAAACTGTATTGATTAGCGGATATTGAATTTTTCTTTTGGAGATTTCCTATGTTTCAAACACCAGCATACACTCAGAATGACCAGCCCTACTAACGTCACGCTCAGTACTATTATCAGTGTCAATATTGCGATTTCAGCTGTGTGTCGATCAAGATCAAATAACCCTGGTGACGGGGTTGTGATTGGTCGGTTTGGTACAGTTGTAATCCCCTCATCTGATTGGTTCCACTCAGCGACCAAGTTTGGTAAGACGTCCAACCAAAGTTTGACTCTGTCGGGGTAAAGGTTACTTCCGGTGGACATGTTTGTAGTGAATGACAAATATTGTTGTTGGTTGGTGTCGAACTGAGGCCATCTCTTGCCAAGCTTGGGTTCAATTATTCCGTTTGGATCTCTGTTGATGGGAATAAAGCATGGCTTAGATTGAATTAGGGTTAAAATATTTTGATTTATGTCTACCTTATCGCTTATTATAAATATGTAAAAGGGAAAATTATTGTTTAGAATAAGAACTTGAAAGATACGTGCCTATGAACCCTACCGTTTTACTACATGAAGGATGCTAGAATGAATATTTGTCTTACGCTATTTCATAAGCTATACATAACTCTATGGATTAGGTTAAATCAATTGAAACGCCGCTTCCGGATATGAAAGCAACTGATATGAAACACGGGAGATATAAATGATAATCATAAATGAAAAATGATGAAAAAAATTTACAAGTTACAATATTCATTATAATTTTTGTTTATGATTATGTTGAACAAATTTTTTTTTATGAGTAGGTTTGGTTTTAATTTATTTAATCATTATTATCACATTTTGCCATACATGAAATTCGAAGGAAACATTTCGATTGTATATTTTGCTATAAAACAATTCCCAAGTGACTCTAATGTCACATGAATGAGGTTTGAGTTCCTCGACTTGTTAATCCAGTTATGAAATGCGTCAATATCATTAGTTTATGTACAAATAAACATGTTACACGGTGGTTTCATGGTAATAATAACTATAGTCAATGTCACCTCTAACTAATATCGTCAAAGGGCACCCACGCCGCTAAAGGCTTGACATGTCAGCTCAAATAGCATTGTAACCCATAGCATACAGGGAAGGGCAATAACTTTAAACTAAACTCAATAACCTTCTTCGCCTGTATTCTAATTGATGTTTGATGAACATGTATGTTTTTGAGGCAATGGTTTGAGAATTTATATAATTGAAAATGCTAATAAAAAACATGGTTTAGTTGTTTGCTTACCCCCTTTTTACAAATTCTGCTATCAGTTTGACGAATGTGTCAGAGAGTTGATACTCCTTCTCGGTGATTATCCCCGTGTTTCCAAATCCTCTCACAGTTCGGGGACTTAAGTTAAACAAATACACAGTGTCCTGTCCGTGGATTATCCCTTTTATCGGGTTACTTCCTGTGTATGATGGGAAATGGTTGAAAAAGTAGAAGAAACACTTCCGGTTAGACGCCATCTTGGAATGAGTTCTCAGGAACAGTATCGACGGTGCAACGAATCCAGGATCTGCATACGTTTTGAATATTTGATCTTGCGGAAGCGGTTCGGATGGCGGTGGTCGTGGAAAGGTGTACATTACGTCAATGACTTCGTTGATTTTCGGGGAATGCTTTCCGTATGCCATTCTTGCGATTGTAGGAACAAAGTCTTCCTCGTACATACTCTGTTTAACGATGTCCTTTACATACGTGTAATTATAGATTTTATCATACCTGTATGCTAAGTACATCGGATAGGCACCCTCGTTGTTATTTAGTCCTAACATAACATCCACATCCTTGATCATGGTTGTCTCTAAGAACGTTTCATTTTGCATTAGGAACCTTGGTTCATCTAGAATAAAATCTCCATCAACACACGGTATCCAAGGGTAGAAAATTAGCTGTGAAGTCATTGGTCCACCAAAATACGAATAAAGAAGCAATTCTCGACTGTCCTTTGTTCGTAGGCATTCCATCATATCCTCTTGCCTCTTTCTTGGGTCCTTTTTGTCAGAGGTACATCCAAGTTTGTAGCTAAGGTAGGCCATGAGTCCCGGTAAGTTTCTTCCAATGGCCCACATAGATGTTGCAGTTCCGCTCTGAAGAACTGCTTTGTTAAAGAGACCCTTGGAGCCAGGGTAAAGAATATGATAATCTACACTTGCGGCTCCAGACGATTCTCCTATAATTGTGATATCATTCTTGTCTCCTCCGAAACCCTCTATATTGTCCTTGACCCATTTGATTGCAACATGCTGATCCCACAATCCATAGTTCCCCGGCGACAGGTCACTTCCGGTACTTAGAAAGCCAAAGACCCCAAGACGGTATTGGATGGTGACAGCAATGACGTCACCCTTGGTTACAAGCATCCATGGCTCGTAGCTTCTAGCGTGACCCCATGTCCACCCTCCGCCATGAATCCAAACCATAACGGATTTCCGGGAGGAAGGCTGAGTGGTATTTGGAAGGAATACGTTCAGGGTGAGACAATCTTCGTCCCTAGACGTATCGTTGAATCTATCCACATCGAACCCCGTAATCTGTAGACATTTTGCGCCATACCTTGAAGCGTTGAAAACTTCAGAAACGCCCGGATGTGGGACTGGCTTCCGGAACCGTAATTCTCCGACGGGAGGTTTTGCATATGGGATGCCATAGTAACCGTAATACAACACCCCCTCTCTACTAGTAACATCAACTCCTTCGACCTTTCCCCATGGGCAGCTGACTTTAGGGGCTGCTAACACAAAGACTGGTAACAACAACAAAATGACAACTTCCATGACGAACGAAATCAGACTGTTCTGTTTCTGTTAGTGAAGTTCCGTTTTGAAATAAGCTTCATCGTCAATAAAAACTGGTTTCTGCAAAGAGAGCGGTATATGCTTTACCCAGCAACCTGTTTTTCTAATCTAGATGACCTGACCTTAATGCGCTTATCTTCAGCAGATTGCTGACATATCTTAGCGAATCGAGGTTGTCAATCTGAGCTTTTCAATAGGTAAAGTCATAGCAAGTCTAGAAAGCTGAATGAAAATGAATATGTTACAGTGGTCTTGGTTATTTCATTTCCGTTTTCAAATTTGATTACTTTAATAAAATAATTTACCTGTCTGATGAAAATACCATTGTATGACATCAACTTTCTCATAAATTCCTGTAAACCCTTACGTTTCAATGGATTAGATGAGTTCCACTGAGAAGTAAAGGCGCATTTATACATCAGAAACAATTTATATTATATATATTATTTTATTACTCGCCCGTGTAAGATACCGCAGTGTAATATTTATACGGCGATATTAAACTAGTGTAATACCGCTGCACGTATGACGTCATAATATTGTGTGGTTATGACGTCACAATGTTGGCACTGCCGTCACAATGGCGGCTAAGTCGCGGAAATGTTTCGTTAAGTACACTTTCGGCAATCATGCTTGATTACTGAGGTCAAGTAATAAACAGAATACTAAACTTCCTTCCATTTAATACTATTTTTATTAAACTCGTTAATGATTTTGTGTCAAACTCGCTTTCGCTCGTTTTATACATAATCATCAACTCGTTTAATAAAAATAGTATTAAATGGAAGGTCGTTTAGTATCCTCTATATATGGAAGTGAAAATGATCTGCGTATTTTCACTACATATATTCAATGGAGGCAAGAAATTTGTAACACCCTAATCAGACACGTTATTTTGGGTAGCAATATCTAAATCATAAGTAAAAAATATATATTTACACCTTATGAATAGTTCCCTGCTCAGATTATACCAAATAAATTCATAATTTAATCGATATGCTCCCTTATAACTGGACTAAACATGGTAGACGTTCCAATAAACCCTAAAATGTAGTTTACACATTATAGACGCCGTGTTTTGGAGGTTACCAAAAATGCTGTCTTCTAATTGGACGAAAAAGGTCACGTGGATATCAGGACTACTTTGTCAATGTATCATTGTGCAGTGATGAAAATATCATTCCATGCAGATATATGTTTGTAAGTGCTTAGATACGGCTAGTTATAATATTTCGAATGGTGAAATATGCCATTTATCGGTGAAAATAAAACCCGTATTTTCACTGAGTGAAATAAAAATGGTATTCTACTCAGTGAAATGATGCAACAATCATGTGACGTCATGAAACAATTGAATGACGTCATGCAACGGCCGCGCTAGCGAAGCATTGCATTCGAAACTACGAGAGCCACGCGTGGCACTAGTGAGTGTAACGGAGAGTAACGGAGAGGGCCGAGGTGTTTCGAATGCGAAGCATTGTAGCTTCTCCATTCATATCGTTAGGATCATTTACGGGGTTTTGGGAAACATAATGAATAGAACATTTGACATTTCTCGTCGAATACCATGAATATTTCATCTCGTGAAGTAGCAAATCATATATTTACACTCCTGGCTACGCCACTCGTGAAAATATAAATTTCTACTTCACTCGATGAAATATCCATGGTAGAAATGTCAAATATCCTCTATATATTCATAATTGAGTATAAAATATGATTGAAACATTTAATTTAAAAGTCAATTAAATAATTTTCATATTGCGATTCTGAATTGTAAATATTGCATTCTGTGAACACCTTTGTGCAAGTTATCTTACATGAGTTAAGCGTCGCTAATGTGGGTGGAGCTTAGGATCTGTTACATAGAATCTACATCCATGTTTTTGTTTTTGTTTTTGTTTAATTGAACTTTTCAATAAAATTAGAAATGATAACTTAACCCAAATTTCAAAATTTGAGTGTATAAAAAATTAATGTCCTTATGTGTTTGTTCAATGGTTTATAAACGGTTTGGATGTTCAATTAACTGTATGTGCCGTTGACAAGCTCCGGCATATATACCAGTTTAAATTACACTCTTCAAACGGTTTATGAACCAGTGAACAAACATATCATGGAATCTATTCGACCATAAGGTCTCATCAGATCTTTTTTTACTAGCTGTTGTCTTTTTAGAATGTTTGTTGTTTGGTGAATAAAAAATTGTTTGTTTGTTTGGACTGTTTTTAGTTGTTTGTTTCTTTGTTGTTGGTTTGTTTTGGGGGGTTTTTTTTCTTGGGGGGGGCGTGTCCAAAGAATATATTTATTTAAGATATATGTATGTATGTATGTATAAAAACAAAAGTCTGGAAATGATTTGAAACCCCGACCGGTTTCACACTATTCAGTGATCACCATGGGGACTTTATCCTTACTAGATACTAGATAAAGGGGATTCAAATCATTTCCAGACTTTTGTTTTTTATCTATATATTACTTGAACTATGAAGAAGTTTTTTTGTTTATATATATATATATATAGTTATATGTATGGCCTGAAGAGGCTCGTTGAGCTGAAAGCGCTAGCCATTAAAATGGATTGTTTTTACTTCTGACTTCGTATTTTTCAATATATATATATATATATATATATATATATATATATATATATGTTAATGCAGGACTTACAACACTCCTGGAATTTCCTCGAATGTTTAATTCATCAAAGTTGCTAGTTAAAGGAATAGTTCTAAATAAGTATTTTTCAGACGAAAAATCGTAGTCGCAGTAGTGTTTATACAGTATCTTATCTTCTTGATACACGTTCGAACTTGTTATCTATATACAAATATCATATTTGGTACTATTTTGGTTTATCTTTATTTGAATCGTATTTCATTCACTTCAACTTTCCCTTGGATAGTTTAGTAGGAATAAAACAGTCTGAAAGTTCACTCATTTGTACATAACCATTTATCACCGATTATTCCTATAAATGTCAAAGCGAGAAGAGCATTCGGCTGCACGCGCTGGCGTGTATGGCTATCCCAGACTCACTTCCGGTTCATGGTATTTCCGAACTAGGCCAATGGTGTAAGTGAGAAGTTAGCAACTCAACAGAAGTCGTGGAATATACCCCTAAAGCTTCTCCCCGCGATAAGCTGGGGGATTTACAGAAATACCATTCCTCGGCACCGATTTCACCAAGGAACCGTACCTCAGACTCCTGATCGAGAATTTTGGAATTATTCTTTGACAACTTTGGAAGATATGAGCGGTAAGTTGAGAGCCTTTGTCTATACGGTAGCATCATGGGTGTGAAGTAACGATACCCCCTACTCTCCCCCTCCCCACTCCCCGTTCTCCCTGCGTCTCGGTCAAGATGGGAAGGGTCGGAGAAAGAACGCGGGGGTTCCACGTATTTTGCATAGCTTGCTAATAGCCCATCTGTGAAAGGCAGAGTTTGTGTTGGTAAACTCGTATCGTCGCATGTTACTTATTACTTCCATACATCTATCAGCTGTTGACGGCGAGTGATGTTTAGCATATGTCGCACGTTCGATACGAAAACGCAGATGGTTACACGTGCGCTGTGGCTTTAATATGGATATTTGCTGGAATGCTATTGAATAAGACAAAATTTGCTGATGCGATAATATCTAAGACTAATATTTTTAGAATAGAACTAGCATTTGCAAATTTATTTAGATACTGAATAATAAAAGTAATTGCTCGTGTGAGAATGGAAAATAATTTTATATTACGATGTGCTATTTGAATTGCTGCTAATGAAATGTAGAATTGATGTTAATGTGAGAAAATATTTCTTTAATGACATTGTTTTCCGGTATTATTATATAGAAAACCAATATTGAATAATCATATATGTTATCTGAATAAACTAAAACATTTCGATGAAATTTTCACTCAAAGACGTGACAGCATAAAATGAATAAATCTCTAGAAAATGATCTGGAAGAAAGCCAAGCTGAAATTGTCTTACCGTAGCTTTATTTCTGTAAAACCTGTTGGTATTTCTGGTAATTATGTCTTTTTTATATCATAACTTTCTTTGACAAAACAAATAGAATTGTTATGAAATGTAGACGAAAACAAATCCGGCTTCATTCTCAAGCCGCCCGTAACTCAAATGCTTTTGTACAATACACTTAAAGCCATTTGTACAATATGTCAACTCCCTAATTGATGATAGATTCTTCCAAGATAAGGAGTGGTGTGAAGATCATGTGAGGACCGTCACTGGGCCATAACTTTCACTTTCACCGGAGAGTTTGTTTATCATTATCCCTCTGATATAAACAAATGGTAGCTACTCTAAAATGCAAGCTCTAGTTGGTCTTGTTTTATACAATAATTGTTTGAGTGCAAGATCAAACATGGTAGAAAAAATATCCAAATAAAAAATATTTTCCTTGCATGGATATCATCTGTGGTACTAATATCAGTATATATATTTGAAGGATGTAGCTGGCACTTGTACCAATCCGTGTTGTGTAGGTTCTAAAATAACATAAATGATAAATATAAAAAAATAATAATTATCTTCAATTCATGTTTATTTGTTTTTAAACAGCATTTTAGGAAAATGAAGATTTTAGTAACAGCGAGTACATCGAATGTACAGTGAGATCAGTGGAAGAAAGTCATAGGTCAAGATCAGTGATAAGGAGTTGACAGGCCAAAACACTTTCACCGAAACTGTTTATATCTGGGCTGTGTCCCTGTCTGTTAAGTTACCTTTGTGGCGAACCATTAGATATAAATGTATGCACCTGGAAAAAGTATAGCAACACCTCCTTTTTCAATGCCGATCGTGATAAAAACCATTGACATTCGATTGAAAAGAATTTATTTCACATAAAGTATATGTTTAAGGTTACATCGTGTTTGAAGATGTATAAAACAACTACTTTTTCTCTAAAAAAAAGTATCATGTGAAAAACACTCTTTGACGTAACCCTTTTAAACAGCAAAAAAAAAAAATAGAGGGAAATGTTTTGGTGTAACAGGAATGTTATATTAGTAGAGTGGATATCAATATTCGCTGACTTAGTACTCAGTACTCAGTACTGAAGATACAAAAACAAGAAAATCAGTATTTGGTGTAACCCAAATAATCATAATTAATGTTTCATTAGCCATTAAGCAATTAACGGTAAAGACCTGGTGTCCAAATATCAATCTGATAATTGGCCTAACAAGCATAATGCATGATCCACATGGATATGTATTGTCGATTATATAGAGAAAGAATCCTACGTGTGGTAATAATGACGTTCAATTCATAATCTCCGAGGGCACAACGTGCATGTTATAGAAATGCAACTGTCCATGACATACTATGTTTACGACACGAGTGCTTAATATTAGTGTTTCCCGAGCGAGAGCGAGGGATATACTGATATTAAGGCACGAGTGTCGTTAACATAGTATGTCATGGACACGAATATGATATTCTGTTTATTACCGAAGTCGAGAAATCAAAGAAACTAATCAAAATCAACATCCAAGCATAGGCATAGGCGCATTTGGAACACAACGTCATAGGCGAACTGTGACGTCAAAGCATTGTTTTTTATGTGTTGTTTTTACTGTAGACTAAAACATATAGGGGTTTGCGGTATTATCGGGATATCGGTATATTGCAATACAGAAACAACACGATACGTACCGGTACACTTTTCTGTTCTTTTTGCTGTTATTCAGTTAAGAGCGTGGAAAAACTAAAATATGAAAATTAGCAACATATTGCAATATGTATTGCAATATGTATTGCAATACGCGTTTCTCTATAGCAAGATATAGCAATACGGAAATGAGGACCTTAATAGGTAATACATGATACATAATAGTTTCAGGGTGAGATTGAAAACTGAATATGTTGTTTTTTTAGGTATATTGAAAATCAAATACGAAAGTGAAAACAATTCGGCTGCAAAACGTTTTAAGTGATAATGCATATGTAGCATGGTTAAAACAATATTTAAGATAATCCTTGTATATTTTCGATTAGTTGTAATGGTTCATTTAAAATGTTCAGAATAAGGTAAAGATATAGATTTTGAATGACACAAAAAATATCAGACACTTTGCTGTTCTGTAACTGATAAACCAATTCTTCTTCTAACCACCCAAATTGATATTCGGCTTTTCTTCAGGCGGATATTTATACAAGAACTTCAAACTCTGCAGCAATGTATGCAACAGTGCCACAGTGTTGCTTCTATGTTTGATGAGAGCAACATGTGTTACAACATCGATGCAAGGAGCTTTCTGAGACAGAATGTGTCAAATTCTCCCCTAGGCATATGAACTTGCTTACAGTCTCCTTAAAGAGCCACTCCGTGAGTTGTTGGAGTCATATATGCCAAACTTAATCAATGGTGTCTTTTGATCGCGAAGTATCGACTGTTACCAAAACGACACACTTTAAAGCCTATTGTTTTTACAGTGACAATATGAAGGTAGAACGTCGCAATTATGATCGAAAACCGGACAGTGGCGCGCGTCAAATAGTCAAACGTAATTTATCTTATCTAAAACGGGCAGGAGGGCAGCTAGGAGTTGATAGTGTTTGTTGACAGTGGCGTAGATAATCAGGAACTCGGGCGTTGACGGTGTTTGGTAGATATAAGTGCACATGTGATCATATGTCATTTATGACACAACTTTTGTTTATCATGTTTCCATTTATACCTGCACACAAGACAGTCGTCTAGCTAAAAAAACGAAAAAAGATTTAAGGAAACAAGCTTGCGACAAGAAGTGTGCCAGGCTATAGATTATAATTATTTAAGGTTATGATTTGACAGAAAATCAGACTTAAAGAAGAAGTATTACAATACAACGTAAGTGGTATAACTGACCCTCGCTTTCGCTCGTTAGATACCAAACACGTACTCGTTTCATGTCATTTGTATAAGGACAGGATATACTGTTATTTTGAGATATGTTATTTATTAGAGCCGTTTGTAAGTCTAGAAAGTGAAGTCGGTTGGTGCAAATGTATATATGTACGCTGCACGTCAAATGCTCCCTCTCTGCAGCAACTGTAATCATGCAGGTTATCACAGGCCTTGAATCACTCTCACAGGCATCGTAACCCATGTACCGGATTTATCAATGTTTAATCATGGTAGACTGACGCAAAGCGTCTTAATGATTATATTGCATTCCTCTCTCCTTCAACTTACTTATTTTGAAAGCAATCAAACATCATAACAAATTTATGCGATAACCTTCGTATATATTGAGTCAATAATCAAAGATTTAGTCTGTGAGCTGTTTGAGTGGCATTCTAGAAGTTGTCGGTATAAGGGAGACAAGGAATTTTATGGATTATCAACTTTATTCTAGTGCTAATAGCGACGTTTCGGTATAGCATCTTATACCGTTTTCAAGCCGTTTTCAAAGATTTAATTAATGCACATATGTACTTACATGCATATGATTATGGTGGTATACGTATATAAAAATTTCATCAATAATATTAAGGGGGGGGGGGGGGGGGGGGGGGGGCATGGTCCTTCTGATAACTTTGGTGATACATCAACTACAAAGACAGTGTTTATAATCTAAATTTCTCAAATTTCGCGTTTAAGATTGAAAATGTTTTCATAAAGATTTCAACAAAGATTTCTCCTAGATAGCAAAAAGGTCGAAAATGGGTTATTTAAAGGTCAAATATGCCAAACTTCGTAAATGGTGTTATCTAATGGAGAAGTGGTGTTTGTTTCCAAAAAATAACATCTTGGTGCTTACTAGTTCAGTATACTGACAATAAACAGGTTGAAGTCTCGATTTGTAATCGAAAACCGGACAATGGCGCGCGTCAATGACTCAAACGTAACTTTAGGAACTTATTTACAGCAGACACAAATGAAAATATGGATTGGTAGTATTAATTAGGACTTTTAACTAATATACATGTAAATTGTACGCAGAATTTCGACTTCCTGACATTTATATGACCGTTTTTCATTTATCATTGAAATATAGAAATAGCTCAATTGGGGAATTGGGGAGATAAATGTGCGAGTTGGGTAGGCGATTTGAACTTAATTGAGGATATATGGTAATTGGCTCTAAGATACATATGGTGTCCAACCCAGAACCATCCTGGCACTTGACAATATCAAAGCGGTTTACTTGCTACGTTTATTTCTTCCTTCATGTTCAATTTCGCTATACATAAGAATAATATAATTAATTTAATGAAACCAGTCTGACGACTTCCTGATATAAATGATATGTATAAAAAAAATTCCTAATCATAAACAAACAATTGTATTTATAACTCAGTGTATGAAATTGTATCAGCCATGATAACAGGAAAAGCAACATGACACCGTTTCTTTGACTGTAGTTGGAGTATGTGATATGTTATCAATTACCAATGATAACACCACATCTGGTGCGTTACGGAGATAATGTTTACCCGGTAGGAAATACTGGTCGCTTTGAGATTTGGGTCAAGGGTCAAGCGTTTTCGAGATAGGGTATCAAACATACTCGCGTATCCAGTTACGGAATATGTGTTACCAGTGCAGCTCATGTAGATTTACCATAGTCTATAGTCAAAGCCTCGATCTGTCATCTTGACCCTCAAATAAGTAAAAAAGGCTCACCACGTCTTAAAGACTAAAAGTGATTTTTGCTTAAAACTTGGTTATTTCCTCTACAACCACGGGTTGTCGGGTTTAGTATTAAGATGTTTGAATCCTGTGAAGTATACATTCGGCATAAACTATAATTCCTCAAATAAACCTAAAGCAATACTATTATATCTTTATAGGAATTACAGGATTTAGTCTTTTAATTAAGGGGACTAAATAATTCTTGCTATAATCTGTAATCATTCAGTAGTTTAACTATAAAGTACGTAAAAAATAGGAAAAGCGAGTCATAACTGTTAAGTTTTTAGGGCAACCCGTAGATTCGCGTAGCACGTTTTTTTAAAAGAAAACTGAAGTGATCTGACGAATATTTTTAATTCCGAGATAAGATAAAGAAGCAGTTTTAAAACGAGCATATGATCAGTTAAGATATGCGAATCCATTTCCTTACCTCAAATGATTTATAGGTGTTCACACTAAAATGGCCGCCAGAGGTCATTGCTTGATACTAGATCGTTTCCATTAAGACTATACGGATAATCGGGTTGAGTATTGAGATGTATTGATCCTCTGAAGATAATACATTTTAAATTAATAATGAAATTTTGAAGAAATAAATCTTTCGAAAAACTGCAACTGTCCATTTAAAGAGACACTCCGTGACATTCAAAATCCAAGCTTGGCAAGAGATGGCCTCAGTTCGACACCAACAGACAACAAAACAACATTTACCACATTAGTCCACCGGAAGTAACCTTTACCCAGACAGAGTCAAACTGTGGTTGGCCGTCTTACCAAACTTGGTCACTGAGTGGAACCAATCAGATGAGGGGATGATTACTGTACCAAACCGACCAATCACAACCCCGTCACCCGGGTTATTTGATCTTGATCGACACACAGATGAAATCGCAATATTGACACTGATAATATTCATTGTAGGTTATTTGGCTTCATATGTGTCAAAACACCTATTGTAATGATAGTCATTCTGGTAAACGGATTCGCGTAGCTAAACTGAACTTTACGTTCCTTTATGGACTCCGTTTATTGATTATAGAAGATGACCTTACAATCATTAATATCAGTTATCATGTATCTCAATATTCCTACAAAGAACCGTGCCAGGGCCTGAATCCCTGTCGCTTCTGAGTATCTGCACAACACGACAATGGCTGACGCCGCTGCTCCCGTATACGACCCGTGAAGATACCAAAGAAAAAACTGCCTCCATACAATAGTCCTGAAAATATGTCAATTTATGCCAACTACTTGAAAACTAGGTGCTCTGCGAGAATATTTATTAATTATTGCATTATACAAAAGCTTGGAGGTCGGACACAAGAAAAATGGTTAATGAGTTATAAAGCATAAAGTACGAGTTATCTTATCTGAAGTTCAACACATGGGATAACTCGAATATTAATTGTCAGAATGCCAAAGAGTCTGAAAGCTGGGCCACTTTATTTACCACTTTAGAGTGCTGAACTTCAAACGAGCCTTATTCTAGCTCCGTACCATGATACTTATTTTACTTTATGTATTGAGTTAAAGTGATAATGATAATAGAGCGTGACCTACACCGGGGTTCGTGGGTCGGCCAAGAACCAAGACCATTTGTATTGTAACCTGATATACTAGTGGTCGAGACATAACCAATCGTTGGTCAGCCTTCTGAGGTTACAATTTTGTTTGCTTGACACACCGAGTATATTGATTGTTATCGGCTGAATATCACACAATAAAGGAAGTTATCATATTTCTAAGGCCGTAGAAGGTCATCGGACCCCCATGGGAGTACCATGTGGAGTCCCATTCATTTGATGAAACATACCTCATGTCATAATTTCTATGTGTGCAGTAGTGTACAGTTCACTGACTAGTTTATTGCCAGGAGACCAAAAACTTCAGACTGCATGAGCTGTGTGTGTGTGGTTTTTATTTATACATTCCAAACTATGGAATCTGCATGATATGTACAAGCTGTTGAGTTGTTATCGTTGCGATATGTTGGTCAGTGCATGATTTGCACGTGCGATTCATGATCAGCTAGTAACACAAACAGCGCAATACCATACCATCTACAGAAGAGGGTAATCGTGTTTATTAATGTACGAGACCTCATGAGTGAAATAGATTGTACCATTGTAAATTGCACCAATCTGGTTAATATTGTAATAACAAAAGTCAGACCTCTGGAACTATAATGTTGAGGCTAGTTTTAAAAATTAATATTGTACTAAACTCTTGCACCTTTATGTATGTCCCTGGCTTTCAAGTAGGCAAAATGATAACATAGATATATAAAGATTTACTTTCAGAGAACCAAAGATTTGTATCAAAACTGGAAGAGCTATTTTTAAATGGAATTTTATATCGATTATCCCTTGACTGCTAGCTACCTTTACAAAATGGATTATTGAACAGATTTTGGATATAAATATATAATATATACATAGAGAACAAAGTTAAGCACCCCCCTATTTTCAAAATTGCAAAATGCATCTGTGGAGAAAAACACGACAATATGACTAGTTGGATCCCCTTGACATAGAAACTAAAGTTTTTCGTGACTTTGTATCTTTAAAATCATCATACATGATGACATTTTGAGAACTTAAGATAAAAAACGTAATGGTGCTGATTTTTCACCCAAAATAACTATCGTCCGTTTGTCAAAAGTATGCGATGGATTCTGATGTTAGTTATCATGAACAACAATTTTGTTATAGGGTACAATTTTACACTTTAAAAAAACACGTATCCTTCACAATAAGGACATAATTGGGTTTTGAAATTTGCTAAGAATTTTCGATAATTTTTAGAAAATGGCCATAACCAGACGATTTTGTAATAAAGGTGGTCTTCTTTCACTTTGACTCAGTAACCCTATACTTCTTTTTGCTTTATAGTCGTTGTTACGGTTAAAACTGCCCCATTTAGTCCCTTTTTATGAATGGGTCATTTTCCAAAAAATGAGATTTTGGAGGTCCATACTGCTGTAACTAGTGACTTTTGCTTAAGAGATCCATAATAAAGTTTGATCAGTGGAATAGGAATAATGGAATAATACACATTAAAACAAAACATATTGACTTTCTGAACATATTCACCTTTTGATCTCAAAATTACCAATTTGTATAACTGCAATTATTCAAAATATCCGAAATGATATTTTAATGAAATTACGTTCTTAAAATGCAAAATTATGATTCTATCATATCATACAATTACTTTTACTGCAATGTGGTCCACTTTACTCTCAGACAAAACTTACTGGTGAAAAACTTGGGGGTGCTTAACTTTTTTCCTTATGTACATGTATATGTATATATGTATGTATGTATGCATGTATGCATGTATGCATGTATTTTTGTATATATGTATGGGTGTTTGTATATATATATGTGTGTATGTGAAGCTCATTAAACCTCAAGAAATGGTACTATTTTTTTTATCTGAATCTTTGGCAAAAGCGGATTTCAAATTGAAAATTTGGTATCTGTTAATCCTAGAATTCGCCAAAGGGACAAAGCTCCAACGACATATTAACGTCGTCTTCGCAAGACCAATATAAACCCAAGAAAGCGCCTACATATTCCTTGGCGAAAGTGAAGTAAGTTCGTTGCCCTTTGATGACTGAAAAGCTTAAATTATAAATTATAAAGGTGTTCATCAATAGGATACTCGCTGTTAAGATTTTGCAGAAATTCGATGATTTTACGGGCGCAATCGATTCACAACGAAAACATTCAAAACATCTTCATTTCAAGTTAAACGGCATTACTTGAAATGAAATATGAGAAGAGAAATGAAGTTGATATCTGACACTCAAGTCATTATTATTTTAATGAGTAGACAATGCAGTCTGATGGAGAAGATAGCCTACACATATAGAGTTCTAATCTCGGTAGAGTCAATATTTTGAAACTTTTATTCTTCGGAACATGGTCGATTTTAATCAGACTGTAGACAATGAAACGTGTTGAGGGGTTTTGTTCATCAGGAGCTAAAACCACCAGAAAGGGTGCAGCTTAGTCTGTCATCCAGACCCTATGGCAAAATATTAAAGGAGCCTTCTTCAGTCTAGAAAATGTTGGCAAGTATAGTTGCCTCAGCCATAAGAATTGTACAGGACCCCTTTTTTATATTATTTCATACCAAATATTGAAAAATACATTTTTGGTGAAACCTTTTTTTCAGGGACTATATGTTAGTCTAGGGTGCAGCTGTACCCCTTAAATTAGATTAATAAGTCAATACATAAAAAAAATAAAGAAAAGGAGAGAACTATGAACATAAAACCTCGAGTGCTGTTGCCGAATGGGTTACTGTAGGGTAGGCAATTTATAACTCTGTAAACTGGGAGTTTGTAAGAAATACTGTGGCCCACATTGTAACTCGTTGAGAAACTTGTGCTGTCACCCTAGGCAAGAGACTTTTTAAAAAATGTGTTTCAGTTCACCCAGCGGTACAATATGAAACCGTGAAGGTTGTGTGGGAAATGAAAAAGAATGAAATGTGCGAGAATGAATATAATAACAATGAACCCAAATATCGGATGGATAAAAGATCCAAGTCAGATGGATAAAACAAAAATTCAAGTGAAGACTTGACTAAAAGTATTTTGTGAATCTAATAATTATACATTTCAAAGCATATCCAAGATTTTGTCAAAATCTCTAAGTTTTTGCCTCATAATCAATGACACTAGAATCACATTAAACGTTATCTTCTTTAGGCCTACTTGCTGATTTTCAGATCGGCGTTGTGCTCCCCTTATTGGTTTAACGAATCACAAGCCCGGTTAGATTTTGAGTAATGCCTACGACTTCATAATCTCATCGCTGATTGGTTGGAGTGAAACTCTGAAACTCTCAGATTTTAATTAGATTGTCTCAAAGAACCCTCTGTGCTTGCAGATGATGGGCGAGCCTCGCCGGAGGCTTGGAACCAAAGCACGCCGCTCACTGACGGTGACCCTGACCTCGATGGTCAGTCCACTGCAACTCCAACCACGCCGGACCAGACATCGATTGTGACGTCACAACCACGACCAACTCCACGGAAACTAACGAGAGTGCAGCTGTTGATGCCGAACGACGACTCGTGTAGTGAACGAGAGTGGTCATCCGGGCTCTGCGACTGTCGAGGTGGGAGGCGGGGATGTAAGTTTACGTTTTTATACTGATTTCCTGGCTATGGGGACTTTAAAGTTATACAACATCCTTTATTTAAGTTAATTTTCCAGTTAACTTTAGTTAAGTTTTTACTGAAAGGAGCCTGTCTTTATAGTTTTTCTTCCAAATACAGCTGCATGCCAAAAGTTTGTTCGCATATCTGTATATACTAGTGCAAATATCATGTAATTTGAGATGCCTTTGAGGTATCGTAGCGTTGCGAAAAACAAACGTACAATATTGAATTTTCAACACACATATGCAGATCCATTCTTCTTTAAGGCATATGTCTACCGTACCCACAATTACCCGTAACAGTTTTGGCAGGTCATTGAAGTGACCAGAGGTCAAAATTCCGAAAACACTAATTTATATTTTTCTCCATAAAATCCTTTACAAGTTATCATCTTCTTTAAAAATACGTCACGTTTGTTTCTTATCACAAAGTCAATGTGAATATGTTGGTTTTAATCTCAGGGAGTCGATAAGGAAATTTTATTTGACATTTGACGAAATCGAAATTTCGAAAATGTGACCCCCTTTGTCTTTATCAATATGCCAAATTCAAATTTTTGCACCAGAGACCAGACGATCCCAAAAGAAGTTCAAGAATACCTATGTCACATATGGACAGTGGGTTATCCATTGTCAGTTTTCCTGAAGTTATTCTATTGACGTTGAAACGAAACCCAAATTACATGATATTTGCACTACGATTCAGTGGTAAGTGAACAAACTTTCGGTATGCAGCTGTAGAGGTAAATCAAGTTGATAACCATTACCCCAGCAAAAAAGTACTCAGATCGTAATACTACTGGGTTTTAGATTTGACCTGAATTAAATTAGATTTAGTATTCGACATACCGATTATTATACTTGATGTTCATGTATCTGTGTGTGGTATGCTATTTTTTGTGTGATTCTTTTAGGTTGTGCGATGTGTTGTTGCTGGGTATATCACAGGTACATCATAGCTACCCGCATGGGGGAGACCCCTTTCATGCCCCTCATCCCATGTGCTGCCTTCGCTCTCAGGGTCAAGGTCAGAACCCTCTTCAGTATCAAGGTGGGTAAAAAAAAGATTGAACGAAATGATTTACCTTATTTCTAAATTATTTCACTCTTTACAATGCATCTATAAAAAAATTCCATATTCAGCTTAAGACAATATTTTAGTTTATTAATACAATAATTTTATTTGAAGACGTTATAATGTATATCCTAGCAAAACATTGATTTTAATTTTCAAAGAATATAAAACTGAAATACAGTTATCAGATGCGATAAAAAATATATTATAAATATCATGCAATGAATCTTCCTTTCAAAACAAGTAAACGATGGCACAACTTCTACCGCGAGGTACAACTGGTGCTAGAGTGAGTCATTTACTAATTGAAGACTTACTGCATTTCATCAAAATTTGCGATTGCAACCATTGTGATAACTAATCAACTATCATATCTATAAGGTAAAGGTTTCTATATGAAAAGAGGCCCAGATACGTAAGTAGCTAGCTCCAGACAGCGAGTATCCGCTCCGTGACGTCACTAATATAATACCGTAGAGGTACTCGAAGGGAAGGCGCCCTGACTTGGAGGTTGGTAAAGTAGGTTTAAGGGCTTCACAGGTGAAATGCAGAAAGACTTTGATTAGCCAGTGATTGAAAGTGGCACAAGTAAGCCTTGCCGGGGAGTTGACAATAACAATAATCCTACTTCCTTCTTATATTTTCAGGGCTCATTGATACAAGATTTCTTTACGGCCCTGTGTTGTGAGCCGTGTGCTGTTTGCCAAATGACTCGTGAACTTGACGATATAGGACTGTGACGTCATAGTGAAGTTTTATGATGTCAGACCGATACTTTGATAAGAGGCTCACAAAATGTTATGTTGTCTTCATTTTCGTTGTCAATACAATGTCGTTGTTTACCTTTATAAAGAGTTTAACTCTTATGTGAGACAAAACATTTTCCCATCAAAACTGACGTTCCTAACAAACAGTCAAATTTAGCTCAATGTTTCTGCTTTGTTCATTTGGTAATGTGTTGATCTGGCCAGTCTTGTTTCAAACCTCAAATATTTGATATGAACATATGACATGGTAATATAATTAGCTTTGGTCATATGTAATGATCGATATGATCAATACACTACAAGTTAGATTGTTATCAAGAATAAATTAAACGGTAAGACGTTTCGATAAAAAAAAACCCCGCATAGTCATCAAACTAGCTGACCACCTAATGATTACAACATATCCACAGTAAGATTTGGGTATTTTCTGTCAAAATCAATTTGAACGAATAATTCCGTTTATGCTTTTTTGATGTTTATGTAACGTGTTTATACACTGAAAATGCATCGAACGGTAAATCAAGAACAACCGCTAAATTTTGGTATCACAAAGAGTAAATAACTTTCTGAACTGTCCTATAAAGTACAGTTTTATTCCAATGCTCATTTCTATCGAAAGACAAATTAACAACCGTCATACTATGTATAAGACAGTGTTTTTATGTGCTTTTCTGTACATAGTTCCTTAATACTCATTTCTATCAATACGCAAACATAATTTTATACTTGACTGTTATTTTATATACCTAACATATTCAATCAAGTCGATAAGGACGACCCAATATCCATTTATCCAATAGATCATTGAAAGAGAATCTCCCGAGGAGTGTGTTGGATTACTTTTACGAAACGAAATTGAAATTTTGTAATGACCAAGTTTGCACAAATTTACATGAGGTATGCCGAGGTATATTGTACATTTTCCAGTCACAACAACAATTTTTTTACGACATCACAGACGACGGAATTCTGGAATTCGTGCTACCACAGTCATAACAGTAATGGCTGTTAGTAAAAAGTGTAATGTGCACATGTACACATAAGAACGTTATGTAACCTCTTATGTTTAACCATGTTATTTCTCGTCTAATGTTGAGTGTATTAGTATCATTACTGACATACCTACGTGTAACTTTGAATGTTGTTATATAGTTATTTTTGGATATCCTAATTACTGAAATGTTATTAAGTCATGGCGGAGGCTCAAATTAAGCACGTCGGAGCTTGCCGTCCAATAACTTCAGAATTGAATATTTCTTTTTTAAAAACATGTTTAATATTAGTCACGGCTAAATATAGCGTGAAGAGATCGTTGCGCTTACATACTTGATACATCCTTAGTTCATTGTGAGAACATTGACTTACAATCATTTCATCGTGAGGGAGCTTTGTAAAAGGGGTAGAGTTGATGAAAGCGGTGTAAATGTTCATAATAGTGTCGTGTTTAAGCAGTCTGATTTAAAGCGTCCATTTTGTTGGAATAAAAGTGTATTGGAAAACTGCTAATAGAATGAGTTAAAAAAACTGCTAGTCATTTTTAAAAAAACTTTCATTCCTTGTAACACGGTCGAATGTAATCAGACTGGTTTTTAAGTTTCATAAATTGTGTCATTCAAAGAGAATAAATGAGATTATGCTGCATGTTTGTATACAATGTTTATTAGCTCAAACTGTTTATCATTCCCATCTCTTGTGTTTACTGTTTTTATTTATTGGGAAGATCAAATGTGTGTTTATTAAATTCCACATGCGAATCAGTGCAATTAAGAGATGGGCTCATTTATTGAATAAAATCATTTTACGTATAATTTATTGCATTTATTTTTTAATAGATGTTGCTCTTTTCAATAAGGTTTCTTTAAACTTTAGAGAAACTTGAACTTTAGACTAAAGTTCTTTCTCCAAAATCAAGTTCCTGTTAGATCGAGCTGTCAACGATGATAATGAATTGTAATTTGTTATCCCTCCAACCAATAGCCTACAGTGACAACGCAAAAGATCATTTACGCGTTGTACGTTATTGTCTAAATGCGTGCATTACAAGCAAATCAGACGGGTGGAAAGCACGACCTATTTTGTAAAGCGCACATAAAATCCCCTTATCCTTGATTCTTTTACGAATGTTCAAATGTTTTCATTATCGAAAAGAAATGTAAAAGAATGATGAAATAGACAACATTCAAGTAACTTAACAGTTTTAATTCAACACTTAATATGTCATCAATTTGTATCATATAAGGTGAAATTTCTCCACTCTAAGTTGGAAAGTAAAGGAGAGTTTATTGTACACCACCACGGAGGTCACAATAAGAAAACACGAACTCCTTCTCCATTAGTTCTATAGATATTAGGATTTCGTCTCTCCTAAAAACTCGTAAAGGAAACTTGGGTCGTAATTATTTTCATCCCTTTATATTCATAATTGACAATCACATTTTGGAAGGTATTACATTCATACATGTACCATGTACTAAATGATCACCAAGGACTTGTTTAAGGGTCCTATGATAAGTTTGTCTTGAGGACATTATGAACAAAAAAGATAATTAGAAAGTAGAGGTAATGCACCTTTGTATCTGGACTGAATATTATCGTGGTTTGTTTGTACTTACAGTTTATCACATGGACGTTTCAAGAGATTCATGAGTTCATACAAAAAACATGGATTATAGAAATCCATGATTAAGTTAATCTCATGTTATTGTTGGACCCTTGTATAAAGATTACCTTTGCTTGATGGTAATTTTGATTGAGCCATGCGATATGTGAAACAATACGTGACTAAACAACCAGGAACCCAACACTGATGAAAACAATGTTATGGCCCAACAATTTTGTATTTTTATGAGCTGAAATAATGCCAGTGGTTTAAATGTTAGGAATCGGAATACATCCTCGATATTTCTTACATTTTAATTCTTGTTTATACTTTATTAAGAAATTATGGGCAAGTGAATGCATGGGGGAAATAATGTTAATCTTTTTACTACTGAAGAAAGCACGGACCCAAATTTTTATTCTGATTCATATGTTACTTTAAATATGTCGAGAAGTTACATAGCAGGTGTAGTCCCAATATTATTAGAAACTAGAGGAAATAAACATTTACATGTAATGATGTAATTAAAATGATTATGTCAGGGGCGCGTTGCATGTACTTTTACGCTGTGATATTTATAACTACATTAGCGAAAGCCTTCAACATACTCATATTGCTAATGTTTTTACCGATTTGAAAAAAAAATCATCTGTCAACGTGATAACTATTTTGATTATTTTATCAGAACCTTTTTGTGTTTTTAAATTAAACGTTTTATTTTATCTCATTGTATGTGCTGGTATTTCACTGTTGCTTGCATGTTTAGATTTCATGGATTCTGATAACTCAAACTGGGCGGTTCTGTATTTTTTGTGCATGTTCTTTGCCTTTGAGATATCTTATTAACAGAAATGAGGCGATAATGAACAATTGTCTATCTATGACAGTTTTGTTTCACTTTCAACAGTTTATTTTTTGGTGCATTTGGGGGATTGACTAACTCTGATTTAAACATAATTATTTCTTGAGAGAATTGGATTGGTAAAAAAAAAACCTTATCTGAATACCGCTCCAGTATACATAAAAAATATGTCATGGTAAATGAACAATACATGATAAATTTACAAAAGCCAACATTTATTATTATAATGATGGATTCATGATACTTACAATCAAATATACCAAATATTATAATTACAATATGTCAAAGGATATCTCCAACAAACACAAATAGTGTTCATCAGTATAGGCCTATACCAGATGTATCATCTATAAAGGTTAGTTTTCAAATCTGCATATTAAATTTATGAAAGAGTGTATTAACATTAAAATTTCATTATTTATAATTGAGGAACAATTTGAATTTCTAAATAATACCGATTTCAGATAAAATTCCCTGATGTAGAAAAAACCTATTTTCCTTTACGTCAATTTGAAGAGAGTATCAAAAGAAATGGTAAATCGAATCTACATAGTTATAGCCACAAAAACAGAAAACAATAATAACTAGTTATCTCCACTTATCATGTTTGAAATGTCTCTCAAGATCTGATCAGATTATGTGTAAAATAGTGCGGACCTGCGCTTCCTGCATGTCAATTTGTGACCACTGACTGGATTATATACCATTGCAACGATTGAAATATGGAAAGTCTGGATTTTATGTGACTTTTTATGGAAATGACTGATTCAATGGACTGGAAGTGCAATCGTATTGGAAACAAGGTAACATTTTGATTTGATCACGTGGACTCTAGAAATATGTCCTCTGAATCGCCTATTCATCTAACACAGCAACCTAAACGTGCTGATTATGCTATATTACAAAAACTTGAAGCTATATTTGGAGAAAATGACAAAATCAGTTGTGAAAACGAGCTCACGCAGGCATATAAGGACAATGACAATCAGCTTAACGATATAAGATCCTGCTTATATGATATTGCAAAACATGAGAATGAAGATTTCCCTGAAGGCTCACTGGTCCGACGTGTAAACAGAGGTGGACATAGCCTAACCCAGAAGTATGTAGCTGACATATATGTTTTGTACAAGTACATTAAAGGGTCAATTCCGGGACACGTTGTGCAAAATGAAGTGTTAAGTCGACAGAAACACTGTACACGTCCTAAGAGTACAACATGCGAAAATTCTCCTTCTGACGTTTGTGATATAACAAATAAGGACATTTTATGTGATATAATGAGCAAAATTGTTGTTATGCATGAAGATTTAAAAGAGCAAGTGAAACTTGTGAATGCAAGACTTGAAAACTTTCAGTACCAATATGAAAGCGACATGCGAAATCTTATCAATCTTTGGGAAGAAAAAAATGAAGAAGTTAAGCACTGTGTTATTGAGACAGAAAAGATGAAATCACTTCTTTCAAAACAAGAGAGCGAAATTCACTCATTAAAACGTGATCTGAAAGAGAAAAACTCGGAAAACACATTACTGAAGGATAAGCTATGTGAGACAATGACATCAATCAACAAGCGAGCTAATGCAATTGATGGTAAGATTGATTGTATGAATGTTAGGAGCAAGCTTCTCTATTCGGATGCAGTAAGGTCTCCACCCCAAGCAGACTCTATACACACACAAAGGGTGACCACAGCCGAGGTTCACAACTCAGCTTGTCTCCAATCAAGCACTGCGACTCTGGACGAACCTACAAGCCAACTAACTGAATGTAACGTTGCCCCTAGGGACAGGAAATCACGTGAGCGCTCACATGACAGAGACCTAGAGATAACAGTAAACACAAATGATCAGCCTGTGTATGCAGCTAATGATAATAACCGAACTGTAACCTTCACAAAAGAGTGGAAGAAAGCCTTTTCCGGAGCAACTCGGTCACGAACCAAGAGACTGGTTCTATCATATGTGAGTGCAAACGACTCTTTCGATATTGTTAAAGATGCGATTGTTGATTTTGCAAAAGGTAAGGGAGTAGAAATTGTGAAGATTTCACTTCTGAAACACTGGAAAGGATATTATCCAACTTATACTATCAGCATCAATGTTTACAGGCAATGCGCTAAACTGATCTTAGGTGATGACACATTCTGGCCGGAGGATGTGCTATGTCGTGAATGGGTACCAAAACAATATTGGTATTCGCAAGATGTCACCTCACGAAATGAAAACGACAAGTCATGGTAGAAGACAACCACGTAGCAATCATAGTGATTCTTCTTTTGATAGTCATGCATCCTACAGCATTTGGTACATGGAACATACGTGGACTTGGTAACAGTATTGACAATCTCAATCAGAGACTACCTAACTATGACGTCATGTTTGTCTGTGAAACATGGCTTGATGAAAACAGTGAAAGAAACCTAGGTCTCATTGATCAAAACTACTTGAGTATCAAAAAACATTATCCTAGTACATCAAAAAGTCACAGAGGATATGGCGGAGTTATGATGCTAGTTCGAAAGAACATGAATTATAACATATCTCAAGTGGATCTAGGTGGGTATGAACGCTCACTTTGTGTTAGAATTAAATCATGTGACAATGAAGTATATGTGATTGGTACTCATCTACCTTCCTCAAATGTCTCAGATTCAATATACTTTGAGGCACTTGATTCAACAATGGAACAGTATGATATATGCTCCCAATGTGGTCAAACTCTACTTCTAGGAGATTTCAATGCTGATTTGAGGACTCATATCGTACCTATGAAGAAGCGCGCAGCAAGTCTTCAAAGAGCACTGGCGGAGAGAGATCTATACTCGATTGTCCCCATCGATGATGCAGCACTATACACGTTCTCAACAAAAGATCGACTTACGCGAACTTTGATAGATTATGTTTTTGTAACTAAGGATGACCTTCAGACTGTAACAGGATATCTTATTGATGGTAGTGTGACGTTTCCGGTCTCTGACCACCTACCACTAATCATATTCATGGATACACCCGACAGCCGTAGAAATTATGGAGGCGAGAAGCTGAACTGGAGAAAAGCTAGTGACATTGATCTCATGCTATACCGTTTTGAAACTGAGGAACATCTTCGTGAGGCCAGTGTTGACTTGTCGTCATACTCATCACCAGCAGAATATATCAACGACTACAACAACATGATTGTTTACAGCCTTCAAGAATCGGCGAATTTCAGTATCCCCTGCTCACAGTTTCGTTCTCATCTCAAACCCTATTGGACGAAAGATAATCTTAAATCATATCATAATGAAATGAGGTCATGTCGACGACTATGGCGAGAAAATGGTAAAAATCACAATAAAGAAGACACATCCTACATCAAATACAAGGATGCAAAACGGGAATTCCGAAAGCAGCATCGCCGATCAAAGCAACGTCTGATTGAAGACAAGTTCAGTGAAATATCAAAATCTGCAGAACTGGACATCAATGAATATTATAAAACTACCAAGAAACTTACCAGAAGCACAGCTGCTACAAAATGCCTTTTTGTTGGCGATTGTAAATATGTAACTCCAGAGGAAATGTGCTTTGCTTTCAGTTCTCACTTTAGAACACTTGCAACACCTGTGGCGTCTGATAGTTTTGATGAACAATTTGCCTCTAGAGTGAGTGAGAAAGTTGCCTGTATTGTACACTCCTACTCGGGAATAACGTCAGATACAGAAAAGTCCCCCACTGAAAAACCCTTTACATCAGATGAGGTATGGTCAATTGTAAGGACACTGAAACCAGGTAAATCGCCAGGACCTGACTGTCTAACGAATGAACATGTAAAACGTTCAGGTCGATCTCTGTTCAAACATCTTGCAATCATATTTAATGCAATTGTGCAATTTGAGTGTATACCACCCTCATATAATATTGGTAAAATCCTCCCTATCCACAAGGGACATGGAAAAAGTAAAACGGATGTTAACAACTATAGAGGAATAACTTTAACATCTGTATTAAGCAAAATTTTTGAAAGACTATTACTCACAAGAATTGAAAACTGGCTAAGCGATAAATATGAATTCCCACACAAATTGCAGTTTGGATTCAGGAGAAATGCCGGAGCAGAAACAGCTTGTTTCAGTCTCAGTGAGAACATTGCTTTCTACAATGAACGGCAATCACCTGTGTATTGTGCCTTTTTAGATAATGCTAAGGCGTTTGATAGGGTCTGGCTGGATGGGCTCTTTTGCAAACTTTACGATCTTGGTATAACAGGAAAGATATGGAGACTTTTACGCAATGCCTATCTATCAATGGAATCCTATGTGACATTCTCAGGTTTTGAGTCAGAGTTATTCCCTATCAATCAAGGTGTAGGACAGGGGCGTGTTCTATCAGCTTGGCTGTTCACTGTATACATAAACGACCTTATCTGTCAACTAGATAATTCTGGTTATGGTCTACAGCTTCCATGGGGTCATTATCCGGGTCAACTGCTAGCTGACGACACCACAATTGCAAGTAGCTCCCCGTCTGCTCTTCAGCACCTGCTGGATATTGCTCATGAATATGCCTGTAAATGGAGACTGGTCTACAATGTTAGTAAGAGCTCCATGCTTGTTTTCGCTCGCTCTCATAGTGACATCCTGTGCCCAATCGTTTACTGTGGAAAGATGGAACTTCCCCATAAATCAAGTGTTATATACGCTGGTGTCCTATTCTCATGTACTGGTAAATCTATGGAAAGGACCCTACGTGCTTGTGAGAAACTAAAGAAGCTCGTTAACGTGAACCACAGTCATGGATTGTTCTTTGGAGGCTTGAATCCACTATCAGCTGTACGTGTCTTTGAACGTGTGCTCTTGCCATGTGCACTGTATGGCTGTAATACTTGGGGTCAACTTTCACCAAAAGAGTATGAAATGCTCGAAATACCTCAACGATATTTTAGTAAGAAAGTTCAAGGCTTACCAAAGCAAACCCCTTCAGAAGTTGTGATGGACAGTCTAAAGCTTATCACCATACAATCCCATATTGATTCCCAATCTCTCCTCCTAATGGGGAAATTGTGTAGAGTAAGCTGTTCTTACTACTTTAAACGTGTTTTTATTGGTAGACTTTCTCAATTCAAATGTGAATCCTCAAAGTGGAGAAGATACTTCTCGCCTTGCTTTAACATGTTTAGACTTGTTGATAAATATAACCTTACCAATGAATTTGCTGAATATGTTAGTAACAACAATGCACTTAGCAAAGCTAAATGGACAATGACTGTGATGGAAAAAGTGCAAACCATGGATATGTATCTCCTAACCAACCAAATGAATAGACGATTGGACCTCTCACGCTATATCTCGATCAGATCTCCTGGTCAAAATAAACTGTGGTTGCTATGTCAACAGTATCCATGTAAATTCAAGTACCTTGCTCGTATTGTACTTATTTCATCAAGAAGGCTACAATCCAAAGAATGTTGCTGTGGTGTATTTGCTCACGATATCATAAGACATGTTTTTTTGTCCTGTCGATTGAATATGCAAGAACGAAATGAACTGTATGAAAATATTATAGATATACTTGACTTGAACTGCTTTGTGAACTTGTGGGCAAACGACGACGACGCTATGATCTCATTTATGCTTGGGGGATTCCCAGAATGTGCCAAAGATATCGATTTTGATACCTGGAGTAAAGTGATGTTCCTTGTTGCTGAGTTTATCTGCAAATGTAAAACATTATTTGTGTAATTTCCACCCTTCATCACCTGTTCATTAAATCTGTTCTAACTGTTTAAATGTACTCATGTAATCTTCAATCTTGGAGGAAATAAAGACAATCTCTATCTATGCTCTATGAATTTCAACCACACACTTAATATCACTAGGCTTGCGTGTTCATCCGTACTTACCAATTATAAGAAGAGTTTATATTTATTATTTTTTTGGAATGGAAACAAAGGACTTATCAACAAGTTATCAAACGTCTCATTTACATAAATATTCCCAACATAACATATATAACCTCATCAACCAAATCTTACCTCGTGCGTGCTTGAAAAATGTTTTTAAAGTAAGATTTGAGTAAATACCACGACACATTGTCCTGTTTTCGATCAAACGTCAAGACATAAATCTTTATATCGATACTTTGCTAAACCGATTAGCTTTAAAGGCACCGAAGCATTAATCTTATTTAATTTGTTCACATTTCCCTCATCAAAAACAATTGTTTAAAAACAAATTATCTTCAGAGGGTAAAACATCTCGTTACCTGTAATCTAGAAAAGTTGTCACATTTGGCCATTTTAGTGAGAACACATTTTATTAATTAAGTTAAAGGAAAATGGAATAGTTAATTTTGAGCATTCCTTCTCTTTATTCAAAAATATATTTTAATAGGTAACATTTAAGAAAATGTTCCTAAAATTTTTTTATTCAGTAGTTTCGATGAAATAGTAACATCGATTATATCCACACACAGATTTTAACAAATATTTGATAAAAAAAACCCCAATAAAGGCCTATATCATTGTCGGTTTGGGTAGTCTATGATTACTAATTCTAAAGGTCATTATACCCACGTGTACACACGCGTTGATTCAAAGGGAAAGACGATATTTTGAAAGGAGGCGCAAGTCATATGTTATTTATTATAACCTATCTCGATATGATACTCCATAAGATCTATATTTAGTCCAGAATGGTTTAGGCTTTTTAATATGTGATCTGTATGAGTCATTTCATAAGGTTGAATAAGACTGATATAAAACTTTGAATTTAACATTTTTTATATAGCGATAAACAGAATCCCTTGTAAACAGATAATGCATGTTTGACACCGAATGGTGACATAAAAAAATTTGAAAACAAACAAAAATGATATTCTTTTTCAAAGGTTGAAGGTTGCTCCTGTAAAAAGCCTATCATTCATAGGTATACATATATCCCTCAGATATGCACTAATATGACACGTATATACCTACCTATATGTCATTCTATGTCGTCCCAATATCAAACAGATTATTTCTATTAACTGGGCATTGTTTATTATCAGATGAAGACAGTGAAGTAAGTGTTATGGCATATTATGACATTACTATCACACATAGATTGCGAGGCTTCATAAATCTGTCATTGTCTCGTGAAGGGGTCACAATAGACAACGTCACGTGACCTACGTTCAAACTACCGTTATTGCCTTGGGTTAGGCTTATTATGCAGATGAGCTGTGCAGTGCTCCCTATACATGAAGACTCTCGCCTCGAGCTATATGGATTAAGTCGTTAAAGCAATACGTAGACAGTTATCTTTGAAAGATCACAATACAAACCATTGAATAAGCAGCAGGGCAGTTTATCATTTCTTTCAACACTGAAACAATAACGCTTTGTCAATGTTGAAAATACATTGGTATTGGTTTTAACTGCAAAAGGTGCGAGTTGAGTCCGATGGTAAATTCTTGTCATCAAAACAAATATAATGGAACTATGTTCACAACTGTTGTTTTTTTGTTGATGATTTATGATATCCTGAAATAAAAAGTCGTTGTAAGGCTATTCCTAAGCATGCTAGACATTTTCCATGTTGATATATGATGAAGATGTAAATGATAACTTTGTTTGTTTTTGCTCCTTCTTCAATCACTTTCATGATTTTAATCAACTTTATTTTGAGTTATCTTACAATGAATTGTATTCACATGCAAGCTTGTACGGCGAAGATATATAAAAAGCGAAACTATTCTATATGAAAAAAGGAATTGTAAAAGAATATATGAATGTACTATCTAATGCAAGCATGTTGTTCCTCATCACAACATTTTTATGATAATAAGTGCAAAAGTTTTCTGTTGTTAGTTTGAATAATATGGAAGTGGAGGAATAGTTTGTAACTTTGTCAAATCTCGATTGTGAAATGTCATGTTATTCTAAATGGGCCCCGCCCTCTTCCATGTCACCATTTGCAAGCTGTTCTGTTACTTCTGACGTCATAGCTGACCCCGCACAGAAGTGAACTTTGAACCGTTCCATTCCACTTGTTTATTCCTATAAAATAGTCCGAAAGACTTTAAAGATGTCGTGTCGTATGCTATTGATGACAGTCAATTACAAGAGTGATTAGAAAATATCCTAGTTGTTTTCATATCACCATTCACGTTCAAGGTCAATTAACCGCAAAAAGGCAAGTAGCTGATACCACGCTGTAAAGCTTCCAGTTAACCCGGCAGTGATTTGTCAAGAAAACCGGAAGTGCATGTACTCCTCGTCAATAGACCAATCAGAGAAGCCGTCTAATCGTATATTCCCCGGCGCATGAATATCGAAAGGTCATATTTAGTGTAGATCCTCTCTACGTGGTTGGTAAGTGTGGCATCATTTCGTCCGAATTCCAACACAAATAATTTCTTGCGACACGCCTTTTATTTCTTTTAATTCCTATTTCAGATCAAGCCCCAGCCACATTGGAGCCTGACAAAGGTTACTTGAAACCTTAGGACGGAATTCTTGGACGCAGTACGGTAAGAAATCTTAGTGAGAGGCGACACGTCGACTCGTCTGTCAAGATGCATTGAAGTGTTTACGTGGACAATCCCGTCCTCCAAATCTTACCATATTTCCCTCATTTGGCCGAAAAGGAGGCAATATTTACTCTTAATGGTTAGCAATCTGCAATTACATTGGGGCTATAGTAAATTTTGTCAACATAGCGATGTATTAGTGCAAGTTTCGTCATGGGATCATACCGGTTAGGTACGAGGGGTTTACCTAAATGGGCTAATCTCCGAACCTGGTACCGTGCTCCCCGTGATGTGTCGTTTATCTATACAATCTACGGTGTCATCGTTAACACGACACTGTTATGAGCTTGCGTCTATTATAAGGTGTTATTATATTTAATTTTATGGAATTCAAATAATTTCAGATCATTATTTGAAAGATTAAATTTCTTCACCCAAATTAATTTAACATACGATCAGATGTTTCTAAATTAAACCCACCATTGGCTTATTTTTAGTCTATGTATTCAGACATTCCATTTCTTATTTGCTTATGGCAGAAACATTGCCCAAACATCACTTAACGATATCTTGTCACTTATTTATCAATTCAGAAAACATAAGAGGTGAGATGAGTTGGTGTTTAACGCCGCTTTCAAGATTATTTCACTTATATTGCGGCTGCTAGTATTATTGCAGGGAGAAAGCCCGCAACACCATTGTGGCTATGCATTGCGGTGAAACCTGCGAGTATCGGCTGGAACTAGCGAACTATGGGTGGTACTGCGCTGATTTTCAGTGCAGCATTGCACCCAAATCTGACTGCGTGTAGAACAGTTCTCTACTGCAGACAAAGTTGCCGAGCCCCTGGCGGGATTCGAACCACAGACCTCCTGATCCGATGCCGAACGCGCTATCCCGCCCCCCAGAAAACATATGATCAGTTATGTTAATAACAACTATTTTGTAGATATCATGTTATAAAAATATAATTTGATAATGATGAAAAGCTAATGTAAAGCTAAATGGAGTAGCCAACGAGTTTTGAAGCCATTCAAGTAGAATCTATGAAAAATGTCGGTGATGAAAGAGGGCTATGCAAGGTTTGATGGATAAGATATGATCAGTCTTGAATATCAAGCTAGATAACATATAATTTATTAAGTAACCATATGATATAACGCCACATGATATTCAGATGTTTGACCAGACAGAATGATCATGTAGGAAATACACCAGTGTTGTGCAACATTGAAATCGAGTGACCTAATCAATCCTGAAAACTTTTGATACTGTACAAGTGCACATTCCATAATGATGAATCCAGGTATTTTTACCTGTTAATGGGTGATAAGTTATTAACAGATTTTACTGGTTGCGTTGTGTCATGTTTGTATAAATTCACTCAAACCACTGTATGAAGTTTAAAGTTTCAATTTTGGTTGTGGGGTTTTGAAACCAAATTGACAGAAGCCTGACTGAATTGACCACTTGGACATATATATCTTGTAGACTCTCACCCTATTTTATTACATATACACCTAACCCTGACATAGCTTAAGTAGACTGTAGAAAACTTAGAATGGGTAGTTTTAAGTCATATAAGTCCGTCACGTAAGTCGAAAGTTATCTTTAATCATTATTCTGATTTCAATGCCGATCGATTTAGAAACGTGATGATCTATAATTGAAATGTCCTGATGTTTGTTAAAAAATGATTATGTCTACATCCTTTTTGGATGGATATACAAGTCAAATTAGGTGATTGAATCTTCATTGAGAACATAGGGTAAACTGGCAATTATCAAATACAAATAATATTTTATGAAAAGCTGTAAAATAAATCAACAAAAACCTGACATAGTTAACAATTTAGATAAAAAATCTCACTATAAATCTGTCGCTGCTTATGGCTAAATTATTGCCTAAGCAGTGCTAAACAATAACTCACTCACTTAATTTCTGCCTGATTTTATTTGACATTGTCTATACAAAACCCTCCAAATAGCTCTAATAGAAAATTGCCATGCTTCATATGGATCATTTAAGCACAGTCAGTGTGATCAAATCTTAAACTGGTTCTGTCCTTTTGCAGCAAGTACTGTACGACTCTGCTCTGTCTACTGACTACTGAGTATTGACTATGGCAACCAACTCTGAGGCGGTGCCGAACATCGAAGATGAAGCCTTCGAACCCCCCACCTACGACGATGCCTTCCCGGCCCTCAAGACCGAAGTGCGCGAGCCTACCCCCATAACCAATGACTTCAAGTGGCAGCCCAAGTTTCTCAACCGATCGAAATGTACTCAGGTGAGATAAATGTTGTTTTTATAATCATCAACAAGTTTTCTTTCAAGTTTATCCATTCTTCCTACAATTTTCAGGGTCAGCTCTACCCTTTGCCAAAATAATTTTAAAATCAAGACTGGGCAGTCCCTAAATTTTTGGGAAAAATTAAGGGAATATAATTTTGCCTTCTAAGGTTGTGATGGAAACATCCTGCATGTCAGAGGGTGTTAATATTTTTCAATGTATCTCAGATTTCACACAGCTTTAAATAAGTTTAATAGGGTGGTTTGAATTGGACAGAATTCCTCGGAGTAGAGTAATGAGAGGGCTAGCAAGACCAAAGTTAGGGAACTTTGCTAACTTAATCGAACCTAGGTAGCAAGGGCTTACTGCATCCTAACAAGCAATGTCAAACACTGATTGTAAATCAAGTCTTGTCAATAGACTTTGTTTGCCATCGTTTACCTTGTTTTACCTGTGCAGGTGTTTACGGTTCCCCTGGAAGAGAGAAGGTTCAAGGAAATGAAGGAACAACAGTTTGGAGAAGAAAGCGAACAGGCGAAAATCTGCAAGGAGATTATGAATAAAACTGGTAAGAATGCAATGATGATAGATTCTTGTGAATCAAAATTACATTGAAAACTTTTGAAATGAATATTCTTGCTTCTCTGAAGTTGGGAGTGATCTTTTTTAGCACAATTGTAAGTCTCCATACAGAAATTTTAACTTTTTTGGCAATATGGTCAACTGAACAGTACAGATGGTTGGGTATTTTCTAGTTTATTTGAAAAAGGTTAACATCTTGATCAGAATGCACCTTATCCAACAAAGGTGAAAAATCATTGTAATTTTCGGTTAGCATAGTTAGCTGTAACAATCAAATCAAGTTTTTTGAGTTTCATTTTATGAACATAAGGATGTAGATTTTCCCCTGCCTTAACTCTCTTCAGATCTACAGTTAGTTCTCCTTCAATATTTCAGCCTTTAGTTCTGTCCTTGATCAATATTTCACACCATTGATAACTTAGTTTCCTTTACTGTAAGCTATTGATTTGTGTATACAAAGTATGTGCTTGTAACAGATGTTACAATGGTTCTGTTGAGTTGTGTATTATTCGGCTTGCAAAAATGCTTTTGTAACTCTCTGATGCTTGGGTCAGCAAAAAATGAGTTTGTGACATGAAAGATGGATTCCTTTCACTGGTTGTGTAGAATTCAATGGTTCCTTCATTTGTTAAAAACTGGCTCTCATTACAGAAAATGAAGAAGCGTTATGATGTATTACACTATTTGATCGTGATACATTGCGTGTGTAGGGATAGGTATCATGACCTTTTGAATTTGAATTTTCACTTGAAATCAAGGTATCAAATTTCTATTTTTGTATGAAGGGAAAACTAAAAATGAGTGATGGCAATGATTCTCATTGAATCAATTTTGAGATAGTTTGAGATATCTTGATGTAGCACATCATGGAATGTCTGTATTGCTTAACTGAAATATAATGTTTTTGAAACAGACGTGTCTATCGAGATCAGCTTGGCTAAGGACCAGAGTTTGACGGTTGTGATCCACGGCAAGGCAAATGACGTGATCAAAGCAAGACGTGAAGTGCTCACCAGGCTACAGACACAGGTAAGTGTTGGCCAAACAGGTGCTTGCCAGGCAAATTGAAAAGTCCAGATGGATTTTGTTTGAACATTTGTCTAATTACAGGGATCAAACCTTTTAAGCTATTTAAGACACACTTCCAGTGAAACTAATCCTGTGACTTTGTTGACTTGAAGTTTACTAAATTCACTTTATTGAATCACTTTGTTGAATCACTTTATTGAATCACTTTATTGAATTTACTTTGGAAGGGGTCGGGGAATGCTAGTTTAGCAAATCTTTGGACAGAAATTGTCTAGAGAGGCTGCTAGGAACTGTTTATTTTTCATATATTTGTTCTTTTTGTAGGCTAACATCCAAATCAAGATCCCGCGTGAACACCACAGATTCCTGCTGGGTAAGAACGGAAAGAAACTACAGGACCTCGAACTGGCAACAGCGACCAAAATCTATCTGCCCCGTGCTGACGAAAACTCTGACATTGTACGAATTGTTGGGACCAAGGATGGAATCGACAAGGCTCGCCATGAGATTCAAATAATCTCGGATGAACAGGTAGGTTGTGTTGACCTTTTGGAATGTTGAAAGCATTTTACTGCTGAAGAGACCAGTATCAGATCAATCTTGGTTTTCTAGCTTTAAAAGTAACAGGTTGTGTACAAAGGTCACATCAATGGAATGACCTTTGGTTAAAGTTTAAAGACTGCTTCACTTGAATCTAAGGGCTCTTGAGTTTACATTGATTTTCTTTTACATCATGAGCAACATAAAGCTTTGAAGTGATAATGTTTTGGCTCCAAAGTTTGCATCCCATTGATTTTAGGGACAGTTGATTGTTATCTGTCAAAATTGTCTGCTACATATATTCAAAAACAAGCAATATAAAAAAAAATCTTCTCAGGCCAAATTTGCATTGAAACATCTCTCAGTACCCCTTACCTGATTTAATATTCCAGAGTTAATTCTGAGTACATGAAGTTGCCATCTAAAGACAAATAAAATTCAAGTTCATCATTGCATTAATTGTTTTCGTCCATTCTTATTCGTTCACAATTCGTTTTCCAATCAAACAAAGTAACAAATAAATTCTTCTTCAGGCCAAGCTTGCATTCGAACGTCTCCCTGTACCAAAACTGTTCCACCCATTCGTGTGCGGCCCGAACAACTCGACAATCAAGCAGCTGATGGAACAGACCGGGGCCAAGATCAACGTGCCCCCGCCAAGTGTCATGAAGGACGAGATCGTGGTGTCCGGGGAGAAAGAGGGGGTGATGAAGTGCAAGGCTACTATCATGCAGATTAGCGAGGAGAAGGTGAGCAAAACATTACTTGCAATTTGAATATGAAATTTTTATGTTCGGGGTCGCACTGTCTGCAATAGTATAAATTTGACTGTTTAGGGTTGAGTTCCTTGCTTTCGAACTTACATGCTTAAAGGCTGCTAGAGTTGAGAAGCTTTCGCACATACAGCTCGGGTGATTGTTGAGTGATGCTGATGATGAGAGTTCAAATGTTGCAAGGAATTCTACCGAAAAATGCAAGAATTGTTGCATAGGACTGTTTTGACAATGTAGGGAAAGATCTTGATCATGTTTAACACAAAGGTTTTCATCCTCAGATTTTTTAGTGGTAAAAGTTTTTAAGAATCTGTAAAAACCATTCTTAGAGATATTCTTAAGATTATCCGTAAAACTAAGCTTTTAAAAAGGTTTTTACTAAAGTCTCACAAGGTGAGATCTATCATATTTATTAAACTACTTTTTGATATCGCCTCCAGCGTCGCAAGTGCCAGACCGTGTCGGTGGAGGTGAGGAAATCACAGCACAAGTACATCATCGGCCCGCGCGGCTCCGGGATCGCAGAGATCCTGGCCAACACGGGAGTCTCGGTGGAAGTGCCGGCCCTCGACAGCACCTCAGAGACTATCACACTGCGGGGGGAGCAAGACAAGCTCGGCCCCGCCCTCACCATGGTGTACTCCAAGGTAGGTTAATGCTTTCTATGTGGGGGGGAAGATGTTCTTGATTTTTTTTCTATCTCATTGTTGATATGTACAGTAAGCCTTTACCGTTCAAACTGGAAAGTAAAGCATGCATCGCTTGTAAATTAATATTATCGAAGAAATGTTGATTGTGAAATTCCTTATGTTTCTCCAGGCCAACAGCGTTGTTTTTGCGGATGTTGTTGCTCCATCCTGGTTGCACAGATTCATCATCGGCAAGAAGGGAACCAACATCCGCAACATCACCGAGGAATATACGAAAGTGAGTGGAAGTCTTTGGATATTATCTAGTTTTATAGTTCATCAGAGATCTGATTGTAAGAAAATTGTATGTGGTCAAAATGAAAAAAATATGATGGATCAGGCAGACCAACAGTTTGTTTGTACTGTAAATGCAATTTTACAAAACTTCCTGGTTGTGTGAATTACAGAAATGTTGTATAGAGTAAAAATAGAGATTGGAGCCAAGGCCCACATGGTTTACTGACAGCTATTGTGAAGAATGGGAAGTTCCTTGTTCATTAACCTACTAGAAAATCCACATCGAGCACATCAATGAAATTGAGAAATGAAAATCTCACATAATGTCAGGTCTTGTTCATTACAAATGCAAAATTGAAAAACTTTTATTAAGGTCACCTCAGAATGTTTTCATGAATCCTTTCTAGCTTTGTCAGACATTTTAAAATTTAAATATGTCCATTTATGTTCTAAGGTGCATATTGAGTTCACTGACGGACAAGACAAGATAACGGTCGAGGGTCCGCCAGAAGAAGTTGATCTTGCTGTGAAGGCCTTAGAGAACATTGTCAAAGATCTGGTAGGTCGAATATCGTCATGCTTCCCTCACTCATTTTCTCGTAATTCAATCACTTCTTCACATTAAACCTTGAAGCAGAGCATTTCTCTCTGCTAGATGCACCGAATCCTGAGTGTTTGCAATAGTAGTTGTGATTTTGCAATTATAGTTGTACTTTTGACAATATTGCTTCAAACTGACCTTTTGAATTATTTCTGTAATCATTGAAAAGACAGAAGTTTGCTGTAAAAAATGGATGCATCAGTGTTGCAAATATGCATTGTGAGGGGATTTTGAAATACTATGAAACATGACCCACTTGTGACAAAGGTTACTTGGAGACTTGAGTAGTTTAGGTGGAAAGACTTAGTTGTTGGTTTAACCAATATTGGGGATATGAGCTCATATTTCTTAAAAGACAAGTCATTTGTGGATGTAACACAATATAACATAGGCTTAATTAAGGAAGGTATCAGTATTTTGAAAGAATCTGAAACATGGCCTACTAATAAGAGAGGTTACTTGGGAAGATTTGACTTCAATTAAATTTATTGACAATTTTTATTTGACCAAGCTTTAGCTCTCCTTGATTGATGTAATGTCTTGTTGGAATATTATCTGTGGGCTCTCATTCAAATGATAAATGTTCTTATGGTATATCGTCAAGTTGTGGTTATACAGATCAGCAACGTTATTGAAGTCTCCTTCCTTGTCTCTTTTAATGCACTTTTGCGAGAGTTATCTCCCCTTGACTGTGACCAAATGCCATGCTACATGTTAGAATGGGGTCTGTCACAGGCCTGGAATAGAAACTTGGAGTTGTGAGACCTCGTTGCTTAAATACTGTGATGGGGTTCGAACTCATTCATACAATTTGCATGCAAATTAGCCATATCATTTTTTGAAAAAATATATGGTCAGCACGAAAAAAATTTCAATTCCTTTAAAGCAAATGCTTTCTGTTACAGAGATCTCGTATGGATTTTGCAGAAGTGACCATTGACCAACGATTCCATAAGCATATCATTGGAAAGAGTGGAACCAACAGTGAGTTACAAACACTTATACACACCAGCAATCTCATTTAAGTCATCAGTCACATTACTTTGTTTGATCTCTTATATTTTGGTCATTCACTCAAGCCAATCAGTGATGAAGATCAGAAATTGTTGGGATCATGAAATACATGTACTCAACGTGTCAAAAACACCAAAATCTCAAGTTCTCTGAGTGAAGGAATTATGACAAATATAGGGTGCCGTATCCAATCAGTAATGAAGATCGGAAATTGTTGGGATTATTTAAGCAAACTTGTGACTTGTTACATTTATAACCCTTGTCATAACCCTTTAAAGTCAGGACTTAGATGTCAGACTCGGCAGGTTATGAAAGCTACATTCAATCTGGTTTTAATCTGCTATAAACAGAAGTTAAATGATTGCTTTGTTGTTGAGTTGCTTTCGTCTCATCCAAACGTCATTCACGTTAGAGTTGATGGAATAACTTCCTGCAATACTGGCAAACAGAGCAGGATAACATATACTACTGTACATACTACATAAGATGTTTTTGAAACATTGCTTCACGTTTGATAATCTAAGAATTTGAATAATTTATTCTGCTTTAATATTGAAATCAATTTGTCTTAAGATTTATACTTTTGAGCATTTATATATTTCCCAAATGGTAATTTTCTTAATCGGATATCTAGATACAGAAATGGGTAAAGAAAACCAAAACCTATTATCTCTGCTCACTTTTTGAAACTCTTGCCTGTATATCCATCATAGAGTTATGCTTTTCTCAAACATAATTATTTTTATGCATGTTCAAGATCTATTCTTTAATTCTCTCCCAGTCACGAGGATTAAGAACGAGACGGGAGTTTCCATCAAGATCCCGAATGACAGTGAGAACAGCAACGTGATCCGTATCGAAGGAGACCCAGCTGGAGTTGTGAAGGCAAAGAAAGAACTTCAGGAAATGGCGCAGAGAATGGTGGGTCTCTCTGCTTTATATTGTGACACCGAACACTTAACAAGAAGTTGACTTGATCACATAACTGAAAAACAAGAGCAGAAATGACTCCTCGGTCATTGAACTAACTGTGATGATTGAGATAAGAGCTTATTGTTATCAGTCAGTGAGTGAGTTATTGTTTAGCCCTGCTTGGGAAATATTTCAGTTGTTATCAGTGATATTGGTTTGTCAATTCAAGATGAAGGAAAGGCTTTTTCCTCTTAAAAGCTTTTAGAGACGATGTTCATACGCATCGACAGCAACTAACTGTATCTCCAAGGTTCCAAATGTGTTTGAACATCCTTTAAAAATCTAATCAGGCAGTGTGTTCTCTTAAAGAAGATGATTTACTTGTCCCTTTCTGTGCTTTAACACTGATCTTTATTTACATGTCGCTAAAATGTCACATTTCTACATTTCAGGAAAACGAGAAGACGAGGGATATCATTATCGAACAGCGGTTCCATAAATCCCTGATTGGGGCCAAGGGGGAGAAAATCAGGGAGGTGAGGGACCGTTTCAACCAGGTGCAAATCACTTTCCCCGACCCCGGCAAAAAGAGCGACGTTGTTACTCTCCGAGGACCCAAAAACGATGTGGACAAGGCTTTCAAATACCTCCAGAAGATGCACGAAGAACTAGTAAGTGGCTTCTTGTTGAACTGCAGACATGAATTGTAGCAAATTTAGTGGAATTCTAAAACATAACAAATATTTTTAATATTGTCAGTGTACTAAATAAATTGGTTTCTACTGACAGTGTGGCTACGAATTTTTTTGAAACCAGTCGTTCATAAACTAAACCAGCCCTAAATGTGACGTTCATTTGTTCATATGTTTTAGCTTTGAGAACTTTCCAATGTATGTGGTGGCTGGCTTAAAAACAAACCACAGTGGCTTATTTTCATTTGGTAGTTTGGAAATGAAATATTTGATCAACTACAATGAACAACTTTTCTTTATCAGATCGAAAGCAACCACCAAGCCGAAGTGCATATCTTCAAGGGTTTCCACAAGAACATCATTGGTAAAGGCGGGGCCAACATCAGAAAGGTTTGTACTGTTGTAACATTAGCTCACCTATACTTCATGATCAGCTTTTTGCTCGGTGCAAGATCAATATGCTAAGAGTATTATAAACTTCTCAGAGTTGGAAATGTTTTGTTGAGAATTTCTGACTCCATGATCCTTTGCAATATTGCATTGAGAATAAGTTTTGATGTTTTTAGTTGTATCTCTTGTTACCTTCTTATCTCCCCTTGACTGTGACCAAATGCCATGCTACCAGTTAGAATGGGGTCTGTCACAGGCCTGGTATAGAAACTTGGAGTTGTGAGACCTCGTTGCTTAAATTCTGTGTTGGGGTTCGAACTCATTCATACAATATGATATATAGTTGAAGTTTCAACTTTGACTTTTATTCTTAAGAGGTCAATTTGTCTAAAATGATAATGATCAGGCCACGAACTGCAATAATGATCTTTAAAGATTTTCAAAGATTTTTTTTTATTTTGAAATTCACCTCAGATCCGAGATGAAACTGACACGAAGATTGATTTGCCGAGCGAGAACAGCGAATCTGATGTCATCACCATCACTGGAAAGAAGGCAAATGTGGAACAAGCCCGTCAAAAGATTGAAGCTATTCAGAAAGAACTGGTAAGAATCATTTTTAATTCATTTAAACCCAAATTGTACATTTTATTACTTCATTGTTGACATCACTGTTAACATGCGTTTTTTTTAGCAGTTTTACGGCTCCCATCTCTTCTGATGCTTTAGATACCATACTGTCAATTCATAGGTTGTGAAATTTGCACAGTTTATTTCTTTACTGGAATGTTTAGATTCATTTGTGCAACAGTTCCATATGTCAAATTTCTCAAATATTTACAACACTTAACTTCTAAAAGTGAATGAAAAAGAATATCTTTGTGGTATGCAATTTGCTATATTGGAGTTATCTGCCCTTTGTTGACAATTCAAGCTTCCCTCCTCACACCAAATTAACTTTCAAAATTTTGAGTGTCCTTATTCATTATTCATGCTATTTGCTTTCAAAATCATATAATAAAATTGTTCCAAGTTCTCATCCTGTTCATAATTAGATTACGCTCTCCATTTGTAGGCAAACATCAAGGAGGTTACTATTGACATACCTCACAAGTTACACAACTCCATTATTGGAGCAAAGGGTCGCCTGATCCGAGCTATCATGGAGGAGTGCGGCGGCGTCATCATCAGATTCCCCAGTGAAGGAACAACGAGCGATCGAGTGACCATCCGTGGACCTAAAGATGATGTGGAGAGTGCTAAGAAACAACTGTTGGAGCTTACAAGTGAAAAGGTTTGTACCAGATTTATGTTCCTAGAGTGATGCCTGGAGATTAAATATTTATCTTTACCAGCTCATGATATGAAATTCTGGGAAAGTCCATTTTGTTATTTCAGCAATTTTGACTTGTATGAGTTTCGGACCAATCAAAAAGTTGTAGAGACGAGACACTTGACACTAGTTATTCAACACAAGTTCAGCTTTATAATCAGGAAATAAACATTGTTGTTGAAGCTTAACACTTGCCAACTGTCTTTATGATACTAATCCATTTTTAGTAAAATCTTATTTGTAGACTATGTAGTGAAGGAACTAATTTATTGTTGACCAATAGCCACAGATGCTTTTTGGAATATACTTCATCAGCAGCTCTGCTTTGCAGTTGGTATCCTGTTTTTAAGAGTGCGTGTTCCAAAGCACATGCAAACATGATATAGTGTTACTTAATTGAAGGCAGGTATAGAGGTAACTTGTAGGTCAATAATATTCTTTAAAACAAACATAAGTATCTTATCATTTACACATATGAGTCGGAGGTCTACGGCCAGAGTCTTTGGCTGATATGGGTTCTTGTATTAGGAATGTCATGATGTAACCAAATTATTTCTTTATTGACTATTATTACTATGATTACGAATAAAAGACTTGAACTTGACTGCCTTACGATGTCATAACATTCTATGTTATTTCAGCAACTCTCAAGCTTCACCAACGAGATCAAGGCAAAGGCCCAGTATCACAAGTTCCTCATCGGCCGAGGGGGATCCAACATTAGAAAGGTGAGCATTGTGACTGAATAGTGGAGGAAGGAGGGGGCGGGGGGGAACATTTAGGTTGTCAGCTTGATTAAACATTTTGAAAAGCGATCTTGATCTTGTGATCATGAATCAAGTATTTGTGCAATTACATGTTTAGTTCGTTGTAATTGTTTGTATTGTTTCATTAACATGTGTGTTCTTTTCTGATGGTTCATTGTACTATATATGTTTATATGCTCAAATATGATTGGTTGTCTTTCGTCAGGTAAGGGAGAGCACTGGAGCTCGAATCATCTTCCCATCCAATAACGACCCGGACCAAGAAACCATCGTCGTTGTTGGAACACAGGAGTCTGTGAAGAAAGCAACAGAAGAGCTTGAACAACTTATCAAGAATCTGGTGTGTACTTTTCATTGACATTTTATATTTTGCTTCTTTGTGCATCTACTAGATACTGCACAAATGACTCTTACAATAACTCACTGGCCTCTGTTTGCTCTGAGGTATGTATGTAATTCATTTCAGTTGGTTCATCTAATACACCTTCTGCAGTAGCCTGTCAATGTTCTGAAGCAGCATCTGAGATATTTTTCTAGTAATCGTTGAGTCTTGTATTGATAAAATCTATCCTGTCCCTTATGTCAAATAGATGCTCTATTGTGTCTGTGAATCGACATTATATTCAATGAGTGTATGATAGAGATGAGTTACTAGAATAACATACTTAGTGAACTTATGGTAAAGAATATTTTACTTAATAAATGAGTGAAACGAGAGGAACATGGCTATTGCAATGAATTAACTCATTTGAAGTAAAGATAATTATGGATGGTGATAATAATGACAATTTTTATTTTGCTTTCAGGACAACATCGTGGAGATAGATACAAACGTTGACCCGAAACACCACCGTTACTTTGTGGCTCGCCGCGGAGAAGTGCTACGTCAGATTGCTGACGACTTTGGTGGCGTGACGGTCAGCTTCCCTCGTAGCGGAGTCAAAAGTGACAAGGTCGTCATTAAAGGTGCTAAAGATTGTGTAGAGGGGGCCAAGAAGAAGATCCACGATATCGTCGCAGATTTGGTGAGTTGGATGTTATGTACTATGAGTGATTTGGCACAGATTCATCTGTGCAACAGTTCCATATGTCAAATTTCTCAAATATTTACAACACTCTTAACTCCTAAAAGTGAAAGATAAAGAATATCTTTGTGGTATGCACTTTGCCTTATTGGAGTCGTCTGCCCTTTGTTGACATATGTCTCTCCCCTTGTCAGGATGCGCAGGTGACGGTTGAGTGTCACATCCTCCAGCAGCATCACCGCACAGTGATGGGGGCTAGTGGGTATAACATCAAGGAGATCACCAAGAACTTTGAGGTCGGCATCAAGTTCCCAGACAAGCCACAAGCTAATGGAGGTGGGTCCATTGTAACTAAATTGAGAGGAAGGTTGTTACACAAGTGACCTTTAAGGCTCTGGAAGGTCACATGTTAGCATCTACCTTGATTAAAATAATGACGACCAGGATAGTCTTCAATCTCTTAGACAGAGTATAACCTGAGTTATCTTTATGGGAAGGGAATGGGTAGTCTTACTGAACTGATCAATATACGTAAAAGAGTACTGGTTCAGACTAAGACCTTTTCTCACACACACACAGAAAGCAAAAGCAGCAATTTTCCATGGAATGCAAGAATCTAAGCTTTAGGCCAGAATTGTCAGCAATCACTAAAATTGTCACACTCTGCTTAACTGTGCCCAAAAATGTTCCCCAACCTTGACTTTTCCCTTCTTTCAGTTCAAGAAACCTCAGACACTTCGAGTATAAGAAGCTGCAAAGATAACTGGCCATAATAGACAGTGTCGTTCAATAATTTTTATGTTCTATGTTTAAACAGTTTGGACTTTAGCTATTCCACTCTTCCAGATTTCAAACATCAGGAATATGTTTCCTTGAATATAAGAAGCTGCAAAGATAATCAACTATGGTGGTTGAAAGTGTCACACATCAATTCTGTGTTCTGTCGGTCTCAACTGACTGTTTCTCTTTCAGCTCCAAAGCAGCAGCAGCAACAGCAACAGCAACCGGCGGCGGAGGAGACTCCAGCGGGCGAGGAGGAGCCACTCGTTAATGGAGACGCGGGGAGCCAGGAGGGCGAGGAGAAGGTGAAGAAGTCGGACATAATCGTCATCACCGGCAAACCGGAGAACTGTGAGAAGGCAAAGGAAGCTCTGCTGGTAGGTCTCCATTTTTGTATGTCCTCTAGCGATCGTATTTCACACACCAGATAGTAATGAGTACTTTCATGGGAAATTTTAGTGATCAGCCAATTTCTTAGTCATTAGAAATCATTATGATTTTATATTTTGGAACACACTGACTGCAAATGTAGAATTATTTTTACCTTTTGGGCCAAGTCCCTTGCAGGATTTCAACCCATTCCTCACAAACTAACAGCTGATTGACCTATGTTAACAACAGCTTACCAACTCTCGCACTATCTATTTCTAACGCTTACAAGTTACTTTAAATCACTAACGAGTCAAAACAGTCTTTCTTGGCATAATTCATTGACCTTTAGCCAAGTGCAATAATTATTGAGCTCCCAATCTGGGAGGTTAAAATTAAGGTACCATTAATGTTCATCACAGGTACATCATATTTCCTCTGCTTGATATTACAGGCCCTTGTTCCGATAACGGAGGAGATCGAGATTCCGTTTGACTTCCATCGATTCATCATCGGCCAGAAGGGCCGGGACGTGCGCAAGATGATGCAGGACTACAACGTGAACATCTCTATCCCCCCAATGGAGGAACAGAGCAACACAGTCCTGGTGTCCGGCCCCAAGGCCAACGTGGACAACGCCAGACAAGGGCTCATGGAGAAGGTGGAGCAGTTAGAGAAGGAGAAAGAAGAAAGGGTGAGTCAAAGGAGTAAAAATCTTTACATCAATGTAATTACATACCTTTCTGATCATTACATAAACCACTTCATCTTCCGTCTCCCTCATTCCTCACTATCTTTATTACAAATTACAATTCAAGCCTTCGCTCCATCAGATTTTTTTGCTAAAAATATTAACAAATGTACATAAAAATCTCACTAAATTGATGTCATGTTGAAAGGAATTTAACAATATTAACTTGACCTTCAGGGCTAAGATGTGCAAAAATCTGCTATATATTGATGACTTATATGATATGAAAATATTTTGTAATGTCTAACGGACCTATCAACAAAGTATCCATTTCTATCTGTAGGTTCTGCAGAGTTTCCAGTTGACTGTAGAAGTGGAGCCAGTTCACCACCCGAAGATCATCGGGCGCAAGGGTCTGGTGGTGAAGAGGATCCGCGAGGACCACGGGTGCCGTATCCAGTTCCCGGAGAAGAACGACGAAAACCAGAGTCTCATCACCATCATTGGCTACGAGGAGGCCACGCACAAGGCCAAGGAGGACATTCTCAAGATTGTCAAGGAACTGGTATGGATAGCTTTATTAGAGTGTGAAAAGCAGTTTCAGATGAAAACTCCTACCCATAATGAAAGAATCGAAAACAATTAAAAAAATTTATCATTCAAATAGTCCCAGCAGGTAAGGTGTTGATATTCTTACCTTACCTAACAAAACAATTTGTCGCCTGGTTAAAGGATTATCATAATTTCAGCAAGTTAAGTCGAGATCTTAAGGATCGTCAGACAGACCAGCTAACCATCAATCAATATTCTGCTTTCAGGAGGACATGATGACTCTGGAGGTCAAGGTTGACCACCGTATCCATCCCCGTATCATTGGGTTCAAAGGTCGTAACGTGCGGAAGGTGATGGATGACTACAACGTAGATATCCGCTTCCCACGGCCCGAGGACGGCGACCCAGACGTTGTGACCATCACTGGGCTAGAGGACAACGTGTACGAGTGCCAGGACCATCTGCTCAACCTTCAGGAAGAATATGTGAGTGTTCATGTTATTCTTATATCTGCCTGCCAGTTGTTGGATAGTTTTAGAAAAGTAAAAGTAGTAGACAAGCCACCATTACTTGTGAGATTGTCTGATCAGCTGCTACACATCCCTTAGCCTGTCATAGTTTGAGACCAACTCGTCAAAGTTTCAAACCACTAGCCCGAGACATGGGTACCTTATGCATAATTTAGCTGATGTTATTTGAATAGATATCAGACTAAAGACAACACTTCTACCACCAAATAATTGACAACAAAGATGATTAGCAAAATTTATAAAAACTCGTAAAAATTTTTAGAACTTCATGTAAATATTTGAATTTATCATGGACATAAAAAATCCTCATTTCAGTAGGAAAATTATGATCATTTGTTCATTTCATATTTGAGCAGGTATATGATGAAAAATTAGTTGATGCCAGGTCATCATCACAAACTTATTTCCTCTCATTTCAGCTGCAAGATGTAATTGACAAGGAATACATCCGCCAGCTTCAGCGTCCTCCAAGCAAGACCGACGGGGACGGACCTCAGTCCCACAACGCTCCAGGCTTTGTCGTTAAGAACGCCCCATGGGATAAGACTCCTGACACTGCCAGTACTGAGGAGTTTCCTGCGTTCGGAGCTGTGATGGCACCGAAAGCTAGCCACGCTTGGGGACCGCTAAAGCGCAAGAACTAGAGTGGAGAACGTTTGGTGTGAATCTGAGAACATTGTCTTGGATATGTTGGGATCAAGGTCTTGGGTCACTTGAGATCTCAGAAATGGCTTTAAAATCTGCTTTGATCTTAGCGGTGTGTTAGTCCTTCAACTACCAAGTTTGATTTCTTAAATTGAGAAGATTTAGGTCTAAGCATTGACAAGATGATGGTCGTAGCATCGACAAGATGATGGTCTCTGGTTAGTGGAGGATCCCCAAGTGATGTTAGTTCCTTGCTTGATGTTGACACAGTAACTTCTATCAATCTGCATTGTTTCAACACAAAACCTGCCTTTGTTTTACGTTTCTGCTGTTATACAAATGAACCTTGAAGATATTGAGTTTAAGACGGTTCTTCATTTTGTAGTTGTGATCTTACCGATTGGGCATTTCAGATGCTAGATGTTCCAGTACTTTCCTTAAACATTGCGGCACGATCTGTATCATTGAAAAAATGGCATCACCTCGAACGTTACCAATGCCGTGTTGAATTTCTGTTGATAATATATTTTTAACCCTGCTCGTCTTCCATACATCTCCAGTCCAGAAACTATATAAATGGTGCATGTTAGTGAAATGTATAAAGAAAACAAGCTCAAAAAGAAGACGTTACCAAAGAGATTTGGATATTTATGGGAGACGTGCAGCCCTTCTGTTTGAGATGTTATTTTATGGGTTTTCTTACTATTGGGGTGTGTGGGAACTGGATTAATCCTGATGCGTTGTACAGAGCCACTGTTATAAAGTTTTAACTAGTCAATCATATCTTGATGACAAATATTTTCATGTGGCTGCAAGAAGCTTGTTAATCGATGTAAATAGCCACTCAAATCTTAGCTGCAATATTTTTGTCACAGAGTAAAATTTAATTATGCAATATTAGCTTCTTTGTGAACGGAACAATAAAGAAACCATTAATCCTTCCAGCCTCTGTTCCATTCCAATCCAGTTTTTTTCAAAATGATTATGCATGTCAGGTGTCATGAAAGCATGACAACCTTTGTATGGTTTCTACAAACTCGTAGAGATCTGTAGTCATGTGATAGTTACCATGGCAATCACCTCGGTATCCACGGTGAAAAGCTTTTCTTGGTGGAACCCTCCGAGGTTTTGGTGTTGGTCATCCGTTTTGTCTCCATGCATATATATTCACTGATTCATTGAAAGCAGTTGACGATAACGCCATATATGTAATATATGTAAGAATTGCACAGAGTTCACGAACGCTGTGCCCACTGATCATGATGATAAATCACTTCTCCTTGGAGAGAATAAAGAAATTTGAGCCTATCTTCTCTCTTTGTTATCTTGTTACATTTTTTCCAAGCAGGTAATTTTGTAGTCCTGCTTCATGACTGTGTATATAAAGGAGCCTTTAATACAGTCTAGATCTACATTCAGCAATTCTAGATTGAATGAAATTAGGAGCCCAAAGAAAAAATATTATGGATGACGGAACATTTAATTATTAAAATTTTTCATAGACTAAATATTGGTCTAGTTATTTTGAGGAATTGCATGTTACGTAAAATGGGCTGAGGTCATGATTGGTCTTTTGACTTGCATATTCATCATCAAATGCTGAATATATGACAAACTTAATCATTCATAGACACAAAGTGGTAGGGAGATTAAGGCTTGAGCCCTGACTCTGTATGTCTGTCCCTCAAGAGTTAAAGGGGGCAGCCTTTATTGGAAACTGTTTAGGGTAGGATAAGATGTATTGTAAGGTTGGCACGATACACAAAATTAACAAATTTTTGCTGCTGATTATCAATGTATTGTCTATTTACATGAACTGTATAGTTACATTTATTTTGGAATATCAATCACTTCTTAATTAAAATTCCTCTTGGAATTGTTCATTTGAGATTTATCTTCTTGAAGTATACATGTGTCAATATCCCATTGAATTTCATTTAACGATTATAGTTTATTGTTTCTGTTTGTGTATTTAAGATTAAAGTGTTATTCAGGAATGCTCCTTGAACTGTTATCTAAAGTTACTTATTGTTAACAGTTTAACTGTAAACAGTTTGTTGAGTTTGTTCGGCAGTTGGAATGAAAAATAGTTTTCGGGATACATATTGTATCGTCACCCTAGTATCATATCGTCACCCTTGTATCATATCGTCACCCTAGTATCATATCGTCACCCTAATATTGTCACCGTAGTATCATATCGTCACCTCTGTATCGTGACACCCCTGTTAACATGAGGCGTTTGTCTTCAGGGTATCAATACTTAATTATGAGGTTGAACATGTGAGGTTAGTCTAGACCTAGTGGAGGAGTGGTGCCTTTTGCTGCTCCTGTTGTTCTTCTGTTTCTATTTCCTCTTGTTCCAAGAAAACAGTTTGGACTTGGTGCATATTGGGGTTGGGCACTTTTTGTGATATTTTATACTCGTTACTAATTTGGTATATATTTAAAGTTGATAATTAACAAAACAGTTTTCACTCTTTATATACAAAATCTTAAAATTCTTTTAGAAAATCAATATTTAATGGAGGTGATGTAAGGTGAGTTGGTGTTAAATGCAGTTTTCAAGAGTATTTCACTTTTATCATGGCTGCTAGTATTATTGCATGAAGAAAACCCGTAACACCATTATGACTATGCTTTGTGATGAAACCTGTGAGCATCTGATGGAACTAGCAAACCAATGGTGGTACTTTGCTGAAATTTAGTGTAGCATTGCACCCTAACCTTTCTGCTTGTAGAACAATTGTCTACAGCAGACAAAGTTGCTGAGCCCCTGGTGGGATTCGAATATATATACATATATATATTTAATGGAACGTTTTTTGTACAAGTCAACATTTGTCCACAGAACAACCTATTTTGTGTGGAAATATTTGATAGTTAATGTAAATATTCTCGTAATAATTCAATAAATTTTTTGGAGGCACTGACCTTTTTGATACGCACTAACAGTTAAGGAGAAATCTTAAAGAATCAGAAAAAGACTGTTTATATTCAACAATAGTTTATTCAGATGAATGAAGATGTGAGAGATGAATTCTTGAAGTTCAAATAACGATCATTTTACCATCTTAAGATCTGTAAAGAAATCAAAAGTGTTAGTTCAGTACAACCCTTACTACAACTGCCTTGAAGACTGAAATGACGGTATTATCAAAAAATTATTATCTTAAAAATTGGGTATTAACATTACACAATTAAGACCACTAAGTAAGATAGGTAATGGTATATTTGAAATTGTTACGATAATTTACCATCACAACCTTAAACATATCATCAAATATTGCATCATCAAACTTTTGCAAAAAGTACAAAATAAAACACATATCCATTGACTTCGGTTTGTACACATATAAACAGACGCTCAATCACGCACACAAGTGCCTTGAAAATTTAAGAATGAATTATTTCATTTCAGTCGTTTTAAAAGGTGTTGTAGAATACGATCTTTCGATTCTTTGTTCCAAATCTCGATGTTTGAAGCGCTCGTAAAATATAAGTAATAAAACAGCAGTTCGTGTCGTGTTACAGAAGGGGCGTTCCTGCAACACCGGTCTACCTGCTCTCTCTGACCTTTGACCTACACGTGCTGCAGGGGCAAATTACAACACGGCAGGGATTGGTTAATGAGATCACGTGATATGCCAATCGGTCCGTCTGTTTGTTGTAGGGGCAAATACAACAAACTCGAAACCTCAAGAGCATAACGATCTCCGAGACGCTTTAAATGGAATCGGCTTCTTTGGCACACACTCACACAGACATTACAATACGTTCATAAACACTCAACAGAACATACAAGTAAAATCACTGCACATTTACATTTTACAAAAGACAGACACAATACACACATATAAGCAATATTTTCATATCATAAAGTATATATTCAAGTACTTAATATTTATAGCATTTGATAATTTATAACACTTCCCCTCTTCCACTTGAAATTTTAAATAACTTATACCCCATTTTTGATGAAATATCTTTTACCCAAAACCCAAACCCACTGATAGCCGTTATCTAAGAAGAAATGATTTTACCCTTATCCCACTGAAACTATTTATATACTGCAATGAATTATAGTGGATTTAAATCATATAAGTTTAATTCGATTTCAATCTTTTAAATAACCATAAGTTTTAGTTACTAACCGTTGCGCTAATTCATTACTCACCGTACATAAAAATATTTTAAAAATCACCTAGAAAATAACCTTCTGCAAAGTTCAACATACAAGCAATTTGGAATAGAAAATATAATCTAAATATAAGTAGTCTGAAGAGATGAAACACTTGAAAAAAATTTAAATTAAAATTTCAATGAAAAACTTCTGTGTGAATGACGGATATTCATAAACTTGCAAAATATAAATTTTTGAAAAAAAAGGCCAAAAGTGTTCACTTTGCAGGGTTGATTTAACCCCTAATACAAGCCACGAATGGACGCCGGATTTCGGTCAGTGATCTCCCCACTTGTTCGAGAAATCTACGTTTCCTGGATCTTTTCAGGGGCCTTGGCACAGTCTCTGGCTTCTTGGTTACTGCAAAAATAAAAAAATATTCATATTTTACTCACACCCCTTACACTCCCCCGCACAGCATAACTCACAAAAGTCGAAAACCTTGCTTCACTTCCTAAATTTAATGTAAAGCTCTTCAGCGCACTGCACCTGAACTTGATAGTTCAATTAGAAATCGCCTGGATGTTGTCATAGGCCAAAATCGTCGACGAAGACGCTTCACCCAACCCACGAACTTTTGCACAATGTTGCAAGGTTTAAACTACACATATTCTATGAATGCACAAAAGTTAGACATATTGAGCGATTTAGAAGATTGGACCAAGCAAAAAACAGAAACAAAGCTAACGTTTTTCAAACAAAAGGTCTTATTTGACTATCATGAAAAGCGAAATGATGTTAGTATAACGTCAATACAACAAAATTTAATATTTTTAAATGCAAAATCTCAAAACGATCACTTTCAAACATGTCAAAAGAGATATACATCAAAATTCATATAACAAATACATGTAATATAGAAAATATCTATTATCCTTAAAATCTACTACAACAAATTCATGAAATACTGGTCTTAAAGTCATTGCCTGTTTAGCTTAACCTAAGTTATTCTTCATATAGTTATATTGAAATTTATATGTCGATTGTGTGTTGATCTACATGTTTATGTTATTGTACCCATGGAAATCGAATTAAGTCAGATAAAGGTGTCAACTAGTTAGTTATTGTGACTAGCGCCTGGTGAGCATTGATGATGTAATCCCCGGCCTACATTTTGATACATAGGCCAATTTAAGCGTTGTGCAACGGATATAAAATAACCAGTTTTCCCCTCGTTCGCACATGCGGAAAACTGGTTATTATATATATACGTAACGCAACGCTATACTTTTCCTATGCTCGACATAATTCAGCAAATTCAAATGTCCCATATTGGGATACTATCACGTCTTTAAAGGAACATAACTCGCGTTTTGGGCGAAGACTTTGTACAACACACAAGGAATACTAGGGGTGTTTTCAACCATTTGGCAAGCGAAAACAGTTCGGCAGACTACTTATAGGGCACCCCTCGAGTCATATTTTTTTATTGAAAAATTTCCAATAGTACAGGTGCATATTCTTACCTTCAGCGTCACCATGAAGCTCTTTGGGTGTTTCGCCCTTTGACCCTCCGGGACCTCTGGAACTCAGTTCCATCCGCTTAGCACTAATCTTTCTCAACCCGGCTGTTCAAAGAACACAATAATTGTTGAGAGGAAGGCGATGAAGAGAAAAACAATTTCTAGTTTATTCATGATATACGGCGTTTTATTGCAGAGTACTTCATCGTTCTCAATAAGTAGAGGTAAGCAAACTTCGATTCGAGTCCAAATCGCGTCAAAGGCATACAATAACATTTTGCAGGTAGGCTTACTGTTTCCCTGCTTGGCGCTCAGAATCATAATGAATGGTCAACACTTGAAGTGGCGTCCATTTCAATGCTTATTATTAATAGACAGTTTTGCAATTTCGTCTCTGTCACGTGATCACTGATACAGGACAATTATTTGCTCTCATTTGCCCGAGTTCCTTATTTTAACCCTAACGTATAACAATATAAAACGTTGTCTATTGGAGTTGATATAAAAATCAATGCATATGATCCACTGTAGTTCAGAATATTCCGTTGTTCCTCTATTGTTATTACATATCCCCGATGGTACATGGTTTCCTTTTCAGACGCCGTGGTTCGTATTTTACACTCTGCCTCAAAAGAAGAATATGAAACGCTAAAATAAAAACTTATTTTCTAACTGACCCGGGTTTTTGTCAATTTTAGGTTGCTTTAAATGTCTGCCAGGATCTTTATAGGTCGGGTCAGTGCGACCTTCAACTCTTGAAGTGGGACCATTTCGTGTTGTAACTTTTGTAGAACGTCCAGTTCGAGTACTAACTCTGGGCAACACAGGGCCTGAAGGGAGAAATACGCGTACAATCAGGAACGATGCCAGTGAAGATTCATATGTTACCTTAAAGGATGCCTGAACATAAGATTTTGGTATTTGACTTACTCTATTTCTAACTGGTATCTAAAATATCAAAATATTTGATTGAAAACAATTCGAATAAAAAAATGACTGTACTTTTTCTCTGCAGATATTCATAAATTGGCAAAGATTACAGTGTCACGCTAGTTTTTAGTTTTTAGCCGTTTTTACATTCATGTTTTATAATAATAGAAACATAATTGGGTATGGTTATTTATTACTCTCCCGTTGAAGATACCGCCGTTTAATAAATCTACAAAGTTATTACACATTGTGTAATAACATCGCGTGTTGATTGACGTCACATGACGTCACAATCGTTAAACATGACGTCACAATGTTAGCGAGGCAACGACAATGGCTATCCTGGCGATCTGTATGATTTTTCTTTGATATAATTCAGCGAGTAATAAATAAAATACTAAACTCAGTCCCGTATAATTACATTTTTATGAAACTCGTGAATGGTATCGGTATCTAACTCGCTTTCGCTCGTTAAATACCAAACCATACACTCGTTTCATAAATATGTTATTAAACGGGACGTCGTTTAGTATTCTCTATGTAACATTAGACTGTGGGAAGCAATCTCATTAAAATGAGCATCTAAAATGCTCTACTACATTACGCGTTGTGAGATCTGTAATCTGCGTGACGTAGTGCAGCAATATTAGATTTTATTTTAATGAGATTTTTGTGGAAAGCTGAAGATCGTAGATTTAGAAAACAATCTGACAGCTAATGTTGACTAGACAGGAACTCTTGCTCTGAAAGAAACTCATAAAATGAAATGAGTTTTTAAAGCGAATATTAGATAAAACCACCTTTGGTTTCCTGAAGTTTTGACTTTGACAGAGTTATCCCGCCTGGGTCCGTGGCTGTCTCCCTTGTACGAGGTCGACTGCGACAGAAAGGGTGAATAGCCGCTCGTACAATCTGTCGAAAAAGGGATATTGATGAATCTTTTATTAAACTGTGCTCCTTTGAGAGGGGGGAGGGGGGGGGGGGGGGGGGGGGGGGGGGGGGGAAGGGGGAGGTCGGATTCAGAAATTGTCAACACGGGGCTGATGGTGTTTTTTTTGTATTCTATACAACAGTAAACGTTTAAACAAAACATAAAAATACAAAATGGCATGCACACACTCTTCGGCTCTCTCATCCGGGCACTGCCATATCGTTCGAGTTGATGTAATTTGCATTGGTTGGTTATACAAGAGCATACGAGGCAAACCGTACAAGAAAATCAGGGGATTACATACTCATGCGCGGATATAAATATCCTCATATATCAAGAGAAAAACATCCTCATATATCAAGGGAATAACATACCGCTCGAGCAAGATCTTCAATACGTGTTCGATATCTTTTGATCCGTCTTCCCGCCATCATCTGTTGAATGGCGCTTTCCTGGAAGAGTTCTGCGGAGGAATTTTCATGATTCAATGTTTTGGATCAACAATCATAGTTTAAATGCTCCTAAGCAGGTTTAAGGGAAATTTAATTGTTCAAATTTTCTCTTATGATATATGCTCACACAAAATGTATTACCTTCAGCGGTTCAAACATTTCATTGATCAACCCGATCATCCGAATTCGTAGTAGGTATTACAATGTATGAAGCGAATGCTGCTTGCGGCCATTTTTGTGTGAAAACCTTCTTATCATTTGAGTTATGAATTTTCTCATAAACTGTTTGTTACAACTTACAATGATGATAGATTTCTAAAAGTAATGTTAGCTTCGAATCCTTATCAAGTAATTATTAAAATATATATACAGATTGTTTCAAAAACCTGAGACTACGAGGCTGTTTTAAAGGGGCATACAGCAAGTTATTTTATCGAGAACATGAGTTTTTCTAATCAGCGAATGAACATTTAAATGCTTAACATTATCATATTATCACCATAATTATTTTTCATAATTTTTCATACCTTCGAGCTCTTCTTGACTGTCCTCACGTTCTGGGTCCTTAAAAACTTTTAGCAAAGTCCTCTTGGAACGCCTACGTAGTCCGGCTGTAAGGGTCAACATGTGGTTGGTAATATGATATTGGCCACATAATTAATATTTCCGTAAATTGAAAGTAAAATGTCGTAAATTGAAGGGAGAACGTCGACTTTCGTACAAGATATTTGTTAAATAATAGCTAAAAAGCAAGAGACAAATATTTTTGCCTCAAAGGTGATATTTTTACAGCAATGGGGAGTATATATTGTATATACTCGTATACAAATTAAATACAAATAAATAAAAAATAACGTCACTTTAAACCTTCAATAACGAGATAAATCCTAATGAAAGACAGAGTGAACTTATTCACTTAGTATTTCAAGAAACAAAGCCAAGATCCTACCGATCAAAATGAAATTATAATATTCAATGCGAATATCTGAAGATAGGTAGAATATCTGCTTTCATAGGCTTTCCATACCTTGATGCCAGAACAAATGTAAGATTTAATTATCCCTGAAGCTGTTCATGCTATCGTCGATTACAGTGTTACAGACTTTGCCTACAGATATATGATGGCAACTACATAGTATCAACTATTAACGAAACACTGAGTTTGAGAAATGTCAAACCTATTTTAACTCACCATAAGTTCTTGATACTTTGTGGACAATAATGGTGTCCGAAAACGTCACATGCTTCGGAGCAGAACAACTTCCGGTCTCGTCCCTGTCCAAGGGATCATTTTGCAAAGCCTTGTGAAGGGTTTCTGACACAAACTCATTGATGAAGAAATTGAAGTGTTCCTCTTGGAGCTGTGCATTGGTGTTTAAGATCACGTCGTTTACAAACTCCTTAAAAAGGAGATCTTCTCTCTTCTCAAATTCATGAACTTCAACCTCCATCTTAAAAGAGGTTTCCTTCACAGCCTGGCGAAGACATTCTATCACAACCTCACTGACGAGGTCGCTTAGCTTTTCTTCCGCGAGTTGGGCCTTGGTGTGTGAGAGGACCTCGGAGACAAACAACTCGCAAAATATATCTTCTCTTTCCTCCAGTTCAAGAACTTCAACCCCCTTCGTCAAAGAGCCTTCTTCATGACACTCCTGCAAAACCTGAGGAACACTTTCTGCTTCAAGCTCTCCTGAGAAGATACGTCCTTGTTCCTCTTGGATTCGGGTTTGCGCGAAATCTTTACCAAAGAGATCTTCCCTTTCCTCTTGCTCATGAACTTTCATATCCTCATTTAAATCCTGGCGAAAAATGACCGGCACAAGCTCACTTGCAAAGGACATCAGATGTTCGTTTCTATTTTTGTCGTTGTATGACCAGATGTCGGCCATAAATTCATCTAAAACGAAACCTTCACTCTCCTTCAGATTATGATCTTCAACAACATTCTCAACCAAAGAGTCACCTACGTCAGTGTGGCATGCCTCATGATGAAGACTTTCCGGCACTAACTCATTTTGGAAGATGTTGAGGTGTTCTTCTTTGAAATGTGCATTTGTGTTAGAGATGACGTCGTCCACGTTATCTTTACCAAAGACATCTTTCCTTTCCTCTTTCTTTTGAACTTTTACATCCTCATTTAGATCCTGTCGAAAGATTACCGGCACAAGCTCACTTGCAAAGGACATGAGATGTTCGTCTCTATGTTTTTGATTGTATGACATGATGTCGGCAAAAAATTTGTGTAAAATATATTCTTTAGTCTTCTCCAAGTTTTGATCAACAACGTTCTCAATCAATAAGTCTCTTACTTCAGTGGAACACGCATCATGATGAAGACGTTCCGGAACTAACTCACTTTCGAAGATGTTGAGCTCTTCTTCTTTGAAATGTGCTTTGTTGTTGGAGATGACGTCGTCAACATTATCTTTACACAAGTTATCAACCCTATCCTCATTTAGATCCTGTCGAAAGATTACCGGCACAAGCTCACTTGCAAAGGACATGAGATGTTCGTCTCTATGTTTTTGGTTGTATGACATGATGTCGGCCATAAAGTTTTGTAAAATATATTCTTTAGTCTCCTCAAAGTTTTGATCAACAACGTTCTCAATTAATGAGTCTCTTACTTCAGTGGAACACGCATCATGATGAAGACGTTCCGGAACTAGCTCACTTTCGAAGATGTTGAGCTGTTCTTCTTTGAATTGTGCTTTGTTGTTCGAAATGACGTCGTCAACATTATCTTTACACAAGTTATCAACCCTATCCTCATTTAGATCCTGTCGAAAGATTACCGGCACAAGCTCGCTTGCAAAGGAAATGAGATGTTCGTCTCTATGTTTTTGGTTGTATGACATGATGTCGGCAAAAAAATCATCTGAACCAAAACTATTACTCTCCCCCAGTTCACGATCTTCAACAACGTTCTCATTCAAAGAGTCTCCTACGTCAGTGAAGCACGCATTATGACGGAGATTTGCCGGCACAAACTCACTTTTGAAGTTGTTGAGATGTTTTTCGTTGACCTGTGCTTTTGTGTTTGTGATGACGTCGTCCACGTAATCTTTATCAAAGAGATCTTCCCTTTCCTCTTTCTTTTGAACTTTCAAATCCTCATTTAGATCCTGTTGAAAGATTACCGGCACAAGCTCACTTGCAAATGACATGAGATGTTCATCTCTATGTTTTTGGTTGTATGACATGATGTCGGCAAAAAAATCTTCTGAACCTAAACTATTACTCTCCTCTAGATCACGATCTTCAACAACCTTCTCATTCAAAGAGTCTCCTATGTCAGTGTACCATGCATCATGAGGACTTTCCAGCACCAACTCACTTTTGAAGATGTTGAGCTGTGGTTCGTTGAATTGTTCTTTTGTGTTCGAGATGGCATCGTCCAAGTAATCTTTACCAAAGACATCTTCTCTTTCCTCTTGCTTATGAAGTTTCACATCCTCAATAAGATCCTGTCGAAACATTACCGGCACAAGCTCACTTGCAAAGGACAATAGATGTTCATCCCTATTTTTGTCGTTGTATGACCAGATGTCGGTCATAAATTCATCTAAAACAAATCCTTCACTCTCCTCCAGTTTATGATCTTTAACAACGTCCTCATTGAAATAGTCCCCTACGTCAGTGTGGCATGCCTCATGATGAAGACTTTCCGGCACTAACTCACTTTCCAAGATGTTGAGCTGTTCTTCTTTGGAATGTGATTTGGTGTTCGAGATGACGTCGTCCACGAAATCTTTACACAAGTGATCTTCCCTTCCATCCAGTTCATGAACTTCAACTACTTCCTCCTTGAAAGAGTCTCCTTTATGAGTGCCCAAAACAGCACAGGTTTCTCCCACAAGCTCCCTTGAGAAGATGTTGAGCTGTTCTTCCTTGAGTTGAGCTTTGGTGTTCAAGATGATGTCATCTACGAAATCTTTACACAAGAGATCTTCCCTTTCACCCAGTTCATGAACTTCAACTACTTCCTCCTCGAAAGATTCTCCTTTATGAGTGTCCAAAACAGCACAGGTTTCTCCCACAAGCTCCCTTGAGGAGATGTTGAGCTGTTCTTCCTTGAGTTGTGCTTTGGCGTTTGAAATTACGTCTTCAACATACTCCTCACAAAAGAGATCCTTCCTTTCCTCCAGTTCATGAACTTCCACATCCACATTCAAAGCCTGTTGAAGACTCTCTGGCACAACCGCACTTACATAGGCGCTGGGCCGTTGTTCCTTGAGTCGTGCCTTGGTGTACGAGGTGACGTCGGTCACATACTCTCTACGGAAGAGAACCTCCAGTTCATGATCAATATTTCCCTCCTTCTTTACAGAGTCTCCACCTTCTGTGCAGTGAAGACTTTCTGTCACAAGGACTCCTGTAAAGATACTGAGCTCTTTGAAATGAGCTTGGGCTGCAATCATGACCTCGGTGACATATTCTCGACAAAATCGTGGTATCTTCAGCTCGAGTTCATGAATTTGAACTGTCTCGTTCTTTGAAGTGTCCTCACATTCTCTCTGAGAGTCCTGCAAAACCGGTTGAAGACTTTCTGCCACAGATTCTCCTGCAGAGACATTGAGTTGTTCTTTCTGCAGCTGAGCCTGGGCTGCTGAGATAGCGTCAGTTGCATATTTCTTGCAAATGAGTTCTTCCCTCCTCAGTTCAAGCTCTTTCTTCGAACATTCTTCAGTTGTCTGGAGGCTGAATGAGACGAGTTTACCTGTGCAAGTGTTGAGACTCTCTTCAAGCAGTTGAGATTTGGCAGCAGAGAGAACTTCGCTGATGTAATCTTCGCAAAATAAATTCAGGTTATCTTCATCCTGATCAATGGCAGCGGCCTCAAGGACATCGTTTACCTTAGGCTCCACTAGGAGCTTTGCATCAGCAACAGCATCAGCTTCGCCGTAAACATCTCGGGCCTTAACATCAGCTTCATCTTCAACCTTGTTATCGACTTCAGCATTCCCGACAGCCTCCTTAGCTATCCTCTCAGCTGCTTGGAGAATCATATCTTGTACAAATTCTGCAGCTACATTTGCAAATTTAACATTTGGCTGCTCTTTCGCTTCAGCTTCAATGATAGGTTTGGCCTTAGATGCAGAGTTAGCAGCGGAAATTGCCTTGGCGTTGGCTTCAGCCTTTGCTATAGCCTTCGTGGCTATTTTTGCAGCGCTTAAGAGAACCAGGTCTTGTACAAGTTCAGCTGCTACATTTGTAAATTCAGTCTTTCGCTGACTTCTGGCTTCCATAAACATCTTCTCTAAAGACACAACTTCCACCTTCCTAGGTGTCTTCACAGATAGACATTCATCACTGTACCGAATCAGAAGGGACACATCGTCCTCCAACTCCTTGTTAGGATCAAGATGATCAAGATCGGGATAAAAAAAGGGACTTTCAGCAGACAGGCCGAGCTGCTTGTTCCCAAATGGAAACGTACAGCTCGGCAGGCAGAAAGACATCGTCCTGTAAGAGAAACATAATGTTTGACGAATTGGGGTATATTGTGGAGAAGAAATTTATCAAATTCACAATCTGTACAACTACCTTACAACTATAGATTCGATTTCTTAAATAATGGATTGTATCATATCAAATCTCACAAGACATTATAAACAGAGGCTACCTTGATAGTATGACGTCGGTAAACCATATCGTAAGAGAATTGTAATTTGTCAGGTCAAAATGAATGGATTTTAGGGTTATGTCTGGAAGGGATTTCACACTCTAGCGCTCGCAAATATATTGCTTTTTAAGCGGAACATATACTGTATACGTATTTTGTTTTAAAGCAAAAGGACTGATTTATGTCATTAAATAATTTTTTTAAAAATTTCCTATTATGTATAACAGTTTTGTCCTTATTATATTACGTAAACATTTAATATTTATTGTATATTTGTTGCAAAAACTTACCTTTAAATATTTTCAAATTAAGCGATTTGTTTCGAATCAATTATTAATCAAGTATGTTTATTCAGAACGAATTATTTATAAACGAATGAAGTAACCAAAACGACTATTTAATTCGCTCAAAAAACGTACACAGCTCTCTGCATAGTCAGCCTTTATGACGCTGTAAAGAGTTGATGTTTAAACGGAGGTTGAGAAAAACTCCTCACAATGAGAATGCGAAACCTTCTTCGATAAAATTCACTGGCCAAACGTCATTTTGATCCGATACACCAAAATGGCGGATTTCCTAAACGGATTGAGCGTTCAAGTAAGACAGATCTATTTGTATATTATGTTAGCTATTGTATGTTAGGGTCTGAAAAATAATTGAATACCAGCCCTCTTCCGATTAGAGTACATGTATACCGTATTGTTAATGTTTGTGTCAAGCAACATAAAGCTAAAAGATATATTGTGTGGTTGCGTGACTTTGTTTCACGTTGGCCATCACAAATTTTTTGTCCGGACTTGAATTCGATGCGGATGCCAAAAACAAATTCAAGAGAAAGTACTTTTAATCAAGTTTAAAATGACGTTCTATTAAAATATAATCGATTGAAATAAACTTCTGTAATCTTAGTCAAATTTTTCAACGATTTCAAATTTTTCGAAATGTTTTTATTTTTCAATGACTATTTTCCCCTTTCTACAACATATTTCCCAATAACTGGTCTAGTATTGTTACAAAACAGTTACTATGCACTACTTTGAGGGTAGTTCTAAAACTACTCTGAGGGTAGAACTAAAACATCCAATCAAACAAGGAATTAAACTGACTTCAGTATTATGTCCTAATTGATGATAAGATGGGATATGCAGCCAGCAATTTTTTTGTTTTTTTTTGGTTACAAAATTTCAATTCAAGCCCCCCCCCCCCCCCCCCCCTTCCACTTTCAAATTCGCTCCTACGCCCCTGTTATGTACTGGTCATAAAAAGGTCTGTTCGTGTTGTGTTTTGATTTTTCGTTTGGTCATACGTTGACGAGAAAAGTGATTTTATTTTTCAAAATATATTATGGTAGTGAAGTCGCAATTTGATCGTTTATAGCTATAATGATGCTTATTTTTATAAAATATCCCCAAAGTTCCATCCCCAAAAATTACAAGAATGAACATAGCATAAATAAAAAAATTCAGATGACTCCAAACTTTAAGTATACATGAATCACATAATCTTATTCGGAAATTAAAATCAAGCACTACAATAGTAATTTGAAAACAAAAGAAAAAACTTAAACAGTTGAGTGAAAAACGTATTTGGTCAATGACGCCATATGTCACTCATCTCTAACGAACTGAATGAATTGAATATTTAATATAATATCATTATTAAATAAAGTTGTCTATTACCGCATGTCAACTAAAGTGAAGAAGGTCCCAGCTTGAAGTTGTAATTAAATATTAATCCTTTAACTTACCCTACGTTATCAAATCCATGTAAAGTAATCGCTACATTATTGCATTAGCTTGAGCTCTTCGGACAGTGACATCAACAATGACGTGACGTAACGTTGTCATGGGAAACGTGTTAGCATTGTCGAATACTCTCCTCTTAGTTGGAGAGTCCTTAGAATCTTGAAAATTTTAATTTTTGTTGAATGACCAAAGAGTTTTAATATCGAAATCTCGGTGGTTTAGTTGATAAGCTGACGGTAGGATCAGTGCTGGCGGTAGTTGCTAGAGTCTTGGGGGTGGATTCAAATCGTATGTATAGTATTTTGCTGCTCTCGCAGACAGTGTATTCTGTTTTTTTAACATGCTATCCTTGTTCAAAGGTTTGAAAACAACTATTTCAGTGAAAAACAGCATGATTATATATAAAAACTTCCATGATATATCGTCTCGCCATTTTAAGATGAATCGTCTCGGCACTTAAGGTATAATTTTTAAGGAGAATCCAAAAAATTAATAAAAGATTTGTATCTTTAATTGACGACTAATTGAAATAGTTTGATGTCAAGCAAAACTCAAGAGTTGTTTACTTTTGTACATGTCTAATAACTTCAAACTGAAGATTTCTAAATTTAAAAAATCATATGTACTAATGTGTCTGGCAGTTTGATTTGCTCAACATGTCTTTCATTTAATTCATTTGGTTTAAGTTGTACTTTATCGTTTTTATTAGCAATAAGAAGAGTTTCTTAAGTCTTTATTCATTCAAGAAAAAAGGCGCACGATAGAGGCAACTTAGAGTAAAATTAGACAAGCCGTTGATATAGTTTTATCCATACCTTCCTTCAACTTCAAACAAATTTAAGCTGCCAAGTTAAATTTGGTTTTCCAAACATCAAACTATTTATTAAAGTAAAGTACGAGGTATATAACTTTCACATGTTACATATGAAATATGATATTTAAATCGGCCAATTGCGTGTAAACATCAAAAGCAATGGGCGTGTCACCGGATTTTACAAAGAAGTTATGAAACAAAAAAATTATAAGCTAAACGTATATTTTGATGTTATTTTAAATTGACCGCTAGAAATCAATAAAAACAAAACAATTATACACCAAAGAATAAAGACAATACCAATGTGAATTGCTGAAAAAATAAATATCGAATGGTTTCTAAAAATGTTTCAGAAAATGCTGTACACATGCGAAAATAAGACCCACCGCTACGTTCTTGAAAAGAAACACTAGAATAATAAAACTACAGTTGATTTCTATCTGTCTTTATCAGTTGAGAGTGAAATATATAAAAAAAATATGAGAGGTAAAACATTTTTCAAATGGGGCCACGTTGTCGGCTCCGAGGTATTCAACTGAAAATAATATTATATATGAAGAATTCATCAGTACTAAAGTATAAAATAAACTTATTTAGTTCTAGCTTTAAGATTTTATTGGATTAAATATTTCAACTTACCCTACGTAATCAAATCCATGTTAAGTAATCGCTACATGATTGCATTAGCTCGCGCTCTTGTGACAGTGACATCAACAATGACATGACGTAACGTTGTCAATGGTAACGCGCTTCGACGTCAGCATTGGACCACTTTCTCCCCTCTAAGAAGAAGAGGCATTGGAACCATGAACAATGTGAATTATGATATTAAAATATTAAAGAGCGTTATCAATGAGATAATATCAGAATTATTCATGATCTATAAATCCAGATGGTTAAAAGGTGCTATTTGAAAAAAAATTTGCTAATAGTAATTTGAAATCATTATTTTCTTGATGTCCACTGGCACGTGTATAACTAATACTTTGCTTTAAAATGGTTGAAGAAGCTTTAAACGCACTAGTGCACACCAATATTTCTTTAACACAACGAATGCACAGATACTGCATATCTCTCGATATTATTCAAGATCCTCACTCAAGTAATCTACCTCGTAAGTTATTTAACGAATATTTACGTATTCAGGTAGTAAAGTTGATTTTTAAAGACCGGAAGTATTTAATGTTACGTTACAATAAATCCGCATGAACTACGATATCGGAAATATTAAGATTTTGCTTATAACCAAAAAAGCGGAAACGGCAGCCGCTTTGGTCAATCTAATAGCAATGCTACTGCTGTGTTATTAAATCGGTTTATTTACAACATTGCTTTCATAAAACATAATTCATTATTTGTTCTCAGTTCAGAGTTTAGGTTAATTCAACAGCTGCACATAATATAATAGTTCAGCCGCTTTCAACTGTGTATAATTTATCCGTTTTGTGCACAGCTAACCTTAGATTTCTTATATGTCCAAGCCGACAGCGGCTGTCTAAATTTTTTCATTGTTCATTGCAGGTCAATTGTAAAGAATTTTAAGTATTTCATTGTATCGATAGAAAGCTTAAGTGATTGCATAAGTCCTCTTAAACCTTAAAATAGCCAATTTAAACCGTAAAAGCGTGCACTAGTGCCTTTCATTCTATAGTCTACTTTTAGAGATTGTTAAGTGAGTTTAATTCACAAGTCATAACACAGACTTTGGAAATATTTGATGCAATATTCTCGTGTCTTTCGCCACTGAGTTTCGCCGAATGCAATTCAACTTAATTATGTAATTCTTTATCAGATCTTGCCCGGAGATACACGTTTTTTTATTTTTCACAGCTACCTTAATATGAGTATTGCTTTTAGTGTAAATGCAGAGTAAACTTCTGTTTGTTTTAAAATAGATTTCCACCAGCTGATCAAATTACATCAAAATCTCAACTTCGAAACTCAAATACGTCTGACACCAGACCCGAAAATAAAAGCATCAGCTAGTCTATAAGAAGACCAGAGCTTCGCCATTCTCACTGCCTCTCCCCTTAAAAGTTGCGTTTATTTAACCCTGAAATAAGAAATGGCCTTCTCTGTGTCAGAGGTTATTTGAATAGTAATATTTAATGCATTTTCAAAATAAAAGAGGGGTGTTATTAATATCATAATGATATTAACGTTTTAGTATCTTTAGAATTCACCGTGTTCCGAGGAATAAATGTTTCAAGTTACTGCTCATACCGGGACAAATACTTTCAAATCCACGTGTTCATGTTTAATCAAGTTCGTTTCAGTGCAGGTGCAGAAGAAATATTTTTAAGCTTATATGGTTGATTTTAAGACTGTTTTATTTTGACAGAAAAATGCTGCATAGCTGAAAGCAAGTTAACTGCAAAAAAAAGATTACAACATGTGCTTTTTCTTCTCTATGGTCACTTCCAAAAAAAACAACTTTGGTTAACTTATTGTTATCAATGTTAAACCAAAATGTCATAGTCATGTCATTCAAATTTTAAGACAAATGATACAGGTCATTGAACGTTTTTCTTCTTCCTCCCCACAATGCTTACAAAAGTCATTACTTACAGAGTAATCATATCAGCGATTCCAAATTCTGAATCCAGTACCTTTGAAATTCCTACGCGTAACGTTAGGTACTTGGCATGATGACATGAAATATGTAGCCTCTCCGTGTCTTAAAGGCACTAGTGCACGCTTTTACGGTTTAAATTGGCTATTTTAAGGTTTAAAAGGACTTATACATTCACTTAAGCTTTCTATCGATGCAAAGAAATACTTAAAAGTCTTTACAGTTGACCTGCAATCAACATGGAAAAAGTTTAGACAGCCGCTGTCGGCTTGGACATATAAAAAAATCTATGGTTAGCTGTGCACAAAACGGATAAATTATCGACAGTTGAACGCGGCTGAACTAATATTATGTGCAGCTGTTGAATTAACCTAAACTCTGAACTGAGAACAAAGAATGAAATAAGTTTTTTGAAAGCAATGTTGTAAATAAACCGCTTTAATAACACTTCATTAGCATTGTTATTAGACTGACCAAAGCGGCTGACGTTTCCGCTTTTCTGTTTATAAGCAAAATTTTAATATTTCCGATATCGTAGTTCATGCGGATTTAAAGTTACGTTGCATTAAATACTTCCGGCCTATAAAATCAACTTTACTACCTGAATAAGTAAATATTTGTTAAATAACTTACGAGGTAGATTACTTGAGTGAGGGTTGTGAGTAATATCGAGAGATATGCAGTATCTGTGCTTTCGTTGTGTTTACGAAATATTGGTGTACACTAGTGCGTTTAAGTTGTTTATCAGCGTCCGTCACCTGTGCAACAAGACGTTTGCATTTTAGTGTAACTCAAGGTATGCAGTCTGCAAAAACATGTCACTTTTACATTCAGTTTCGTTTCCTGTTTTCGTTAACTGTCTGTTTGTTTGACCAACCAATTCTAATATTTCTTTGTGGCTTTCTTGATTGCAATAGAGAAAAACCAGTATTTCACTTTTTCTTATTTTCATCGGTGTGAAAAAGTCCAAATTATGATATGCACAGTCAAAGAGAACCAATCGCTACTCTGCGCCCTCATTGAAATCAGATATCCTCGTATCTCGCTGCATTTCTCAGCGACAAGTGTCGAACTGTATTCAATGAGATTGAGGCGAAGCAGGAGTAGATAGTATATATATGATCGAGGCGCTCGTTATTTAAAGTGGGACCTCCGTTTTGTTTGAAGCCTTGTACAATCTCATAACGGATACGTACTTCGTGAGCATAGCCCTCCTAATTCGCATGTGAGGATTAAAAAACGATCGTTCAACATACTTCAATTTCGAAAATAAGCCAGACTCGACGGCTTTGTCTTATTGGAAAGCCATGCGTTAAGGTTTGTATACAATGCTGCATTCTAACGCCAATCTAATTAAAATCAGTTCAAACATGCCAATCTTCAGTATTCAGCTCTGTATTCAGATTCGAATCTCCGTGGATCGATTTTCTTTAATCAAATTTTAATGAGACTTCAAGCAATTCCACTTAGTTCGAGTCGACAAACGTAAGTTTGACAGACAAACCTAGTAATCACTATTATTTCTAGCATTCGTCTAAATTATTACTAGCCGCAGTGTATCCTTGAATGCTAACCATATGTGCTTTTTATCATTATCATGACCACGTTAACTAAAATGAAAACGTAGGATAAGGTTTAAAACTTTATTGACTCCAAGCAAAGACAAAATCCTCAGACAAAAATACATCGATTACTAGTATGAATATCAAGTTACAGAACTATTGACTTAAAGCTTAGGAAAACATACCAAAATATACAATGAAATCGATACTTTAAATACATTTTAAATAATAATATGCTCAATTATCCAGTTGAATTCGTGTGGTACATTGTCACAACAAGAAAAGCTGCTTGAAGCTAGTCAAATAGATGCGAGTTCAATGATATTGTGTGAAGCGACTTGGAAAACATAAGCTCTGAAACAGCAATGTACTTGATTAAGCTATGCAAAAGAACGTGAACACGATTTAACAAATCACTCAAGAACATTACAACACGGACAAATTCGAAAAACTATTCAACCAGAATCGTCAGCTTACGTGAACCTTTGCTCTTGGTATAATCACAACGAGACAAAACCATAAAGAAATTAGCACTTCTCATATAAATGTAGTTGAAAACTAGGACAAAAAAACTACCGGGAAATTGCTTGAGTTTAATAAACATTAATTCCTTCACTGCTACGGAATAGGACGGTCAAATCCTGTTTATCACTGACACCTGACGAGATGTGTCAATTTTGTCTGTCGATGGCATCAGAAGAGAATTCTTCATTTCGTCCATTCATAACAGTAGACGACATGTGCCCAGGCCCATTGCTCTGACCAGTCGAGATATGTCCATCTGATCCAGTGTCGACATCACATGAGTCATAGACATTTGGTTCAGACTCGCCATCAGAAGGGACATGTTCATCTTGTCCATTGCTTTCATCAGGCCGGATATTTCCATCTGCTGCAGTGTCACCAACTGATGATATCTCCCCATCTAGTCCATTACTGACACCATACGAGATTTTCCCGTCAGATCCGTTGCTGACACAAGACAAGATGTCTGCATCAGCTGCAGTGCTGACACAAGACGAAGTTTTTTTATTTTTTCCATTACTAACACAAGAGGAGATCTTTCCGGCTTTGACCAGTGACCAGTGACTAGTGCTTTGACCAGGCGGGATAAGTCCATCTGGATCATTGCTGACAGCAGACGAGATGTGTCCAACTTCTTGAAAGCTAACCGTAGACAAGATTTGTCCCTCCTGTCCATTGTTGACAGCAGACACAATTTGCCCATCTTGTCCATTGCTGACAGCAGACGAGATATTCCCGCCGTGTTCAAAGCTGAAAGCAGACAACATTTTCCCATTTTGTTTATTGCTGACAGTAAACAAGCTTTGCCCATCTTGACAATTGCGGATTGCAGAAGATATCTGACCATCTTGTTCAAATTTGAAAGCAGACGACAGTTGTCCATCTGGTTCATTCCTGACACGAAACGAGATGTGCTCAATTTGCCCAGCGTTTACACCAGATGAAACATTCACAGCACCAGGATTTGTAAGAGGGTTTCTCTTCTTGCATGGAATCTTCACAGAGAGCCATATACGCCGGTTGCACATCAGAATAAGCCCAACAATAAGACCGTAAGAGGAGTTGACAGCAGAGAAGATCACCCAGAGAACGCGGTGATCAACAAGACCAGCCACGACACCAAGAAGCCAAATGATCCCTGTGAGGCTCGCCATCGATACAACAACGCCGGCACCGAGAACAGGAGAGATATCTTCTATACAGTCAGACCTTTTGTAGGGGCTGTGGAGACTAATGCAAGTTAAGAGAATTAAAACGATATTTGCCAAACTGAGAACACTTACTGGCACTGCAAAGAAAATTATCATTGAAAAGGAATTGTTGATCCAGCAAAGGTTTTGACCATATGCCGGACTGATTTTGCTGTCGGGCAGAACTAGATCCATTGTGGTGCTGATTCCTACGACAATGAGAGGCAGGACACATGTGTAGAGAACAACCATCTTCATCGATCTGCTTTCACTGATTGAGGAGAGGATTCTTCCAGATCTGAATCGTTTCCACAGATCAACAGTGATAGCATTCATCCAGAAGAGGCTGCACAGATAGAAGAGGTGCATCAGAATGGAGACGACCCAACAGGGCAGGGAGTTCTGCTCGAGACTTTGTGTTAAGAGGAAAGAGGCATAGGCAAAGGCAAGAGAGACGCAGAGACAGCACTGCATCCTGCCTGGCTGGCTGTTCAGGAGGTGGGAGAGAGGTTGAATTGAAATCCTACAGCACAGGCAACCTAATGACAGAGCAGAACCTATAATGGCTACCGTCCATACAAAGGCGAAGGGAACAAGGCTTAAAATTCGGTTGTGAGTGTAAACTGAGGCTGTCTCTGAAATAGGAAAACCAAATATAGATAAAGATGCTGTTTTCATTTTGTTGATTTTTGATTTTCTAATGTATGGTTCTAGGGATGTACTAACTATACTATACAACGTCTTGAGCTGCTGTGTCGTTGCTGATGTAGTTGACCAGTTACACAAAAGTCGAAATGAGATCGAAGTCATTGTAAGTTCAAAGGTCCCGTTATACCTGCAATCACTCGAAAATCGTTCTAAAGGTTGAGAATTTGTAAGGTCTTGCTCAGAGACATTTGTCAGGGCATCCACCTCAAGAATTACCTCCACAGGGACTGGAATTTGTAGGCAGTAGGAGGAGTTGAACACCGGTATGGACTGCTTAGGACAACTCAAAATCCTGCATGTCCCTTTATTTCTGTATGTTACGATAGCTTTTGGGTCATAAGTGCATTCAGTGTCAAAAGTGTCCGTTGAACCATCGATACTCGTGAAGATAAACATCCTTCCATAATCGCTCCTCCTCCACTTTATCAGCGAAACAAACTGTGTTTGATGATGCACTCGATATACTCGAAGCTGTGGGACAGAACAGGAGAGTACGTCCAAGTTCATACAAATAAGGCAGTACCTGAAACGAAATGGATTTACTTTTATTTATTTCATTGATTATAGTATATCCACTAGTTGCCGTTGTACTTAACTGTAAGATTGATTTGAGACAATAAATTACTTAAATTTAGGCACTCATTACATTCCCCAAATCAGTGGTGGTGATTGTGACAAGACATGTGGGGTATAGTGTAGACAAGAATATGATGCGTGTCACAGAAGACTTGGGTTGTGCGTGAACCAAACTTCATATACGTATCAACCATGGTCCCTGGATGTGTCTTTTGAGGGTTAGTTCTTCAAATGAATTTCATTTGTTGCAGTTTCCATGGAACATGACTTAAAACAATGACTATATCAAAGTCATTTGTCTAGAGCAGATACCCTAGTTTTTTCATTTGCATGACAAAGATTTTTTTAGGGAGCATATTTTCCAAACTTTACATGTCATCTCCACCAAACTTGATACGCCCAAAAAGGTCATCCCTTAATTTGTCTTTTCAGGGTGACACCTATAATTGTATTGTAATGAGTGACAGAGGAAATGTCACAGGTGCGAGTGCGAGAAGAAATGTGGTTCGAGCGACGGAGAAATTGTGTTGTGAATAACAAAGGTATTGGTGTGCGAGTAACAGAGGCAATTTAATGAGAGTGACAGTTGAATTGTGGGGCGTATTTAAAGAGGAATTGTGGTGCGAGTGACAGAGGAATTGTGGTGCGAGTGACAGAGGAATTTTGTTGCGAGTGACAGGGGAATTAGGGTGCGATTGACAGAGTAATTGTGGTGCGAGTGACAGGGGAATTTTGTTGCGAGTGACAGGGGAATTAGGGTGCGATTGACAGAGTAATTGTGGTGCGAGTGACAGAGGAATTTTGTTGCGAGTGACAGGGGAATAAGGGTGCGATTGTCAGAGAAATTGTGGTGCGAGTGACAGAGGAATTTTGTTGCGAGTGACAGGGGAATTAGGGTGCGATTGACAGAGTAATTGTGGTGCGAGTGACAGGGGAATTTTGTTGCGAGTGACAGGGGAATTAGGGTGCGATTGACAGAGTAATTGTGGTGCGAGTGACAGAGGAATTTTGTTGCGAGTGACAGGGGAATTAGGGTGCGATTGTCAGAGAAATTGTGGTGCGAGTGACAGGGGAATTAGGGTGCTTGTGACAACGGAATTGTGTTGCGAGTAACAGGAAGTGTGTTGAAAGTAACAGGAAGTGTGTTGCGAGTAACAGGAAGTATGGTGCGAGTAACAGGAAGAGCGGTGCGAGTAACAGGAAGTGTGGTGCGAGTAACAGGAAGTGTGGTGCGAGTGAATTGTGGTGCGTATCACAGGAATTTTGGTGCGTATCACAGAGGAATTGTGGTGTGTACACAGAGGAATTGTGTTGCGTATCACAGAAGAATTTTGGTGCGTATCACAGAGGAATTGCGGTGCATATCACAGAGGAATTGTGGTGTGTATCACAGAGGAATTGTGTTGTGTATCACAGAGGAATTGCGGTGCGTATCATGATTTGTATCCAGTGTGACTTTTGAAAATGAATCAACTAGCTCTCAGACATTTCAAGGCTAGCACTTTACTTTCAGTCCTTCAGTTTATCAAAAACATTGAAGCTTAAAGAAACTATATTTGTTCAAATATTAGAGTGACACTCAGTATGTGTGATATTTTTTTCTGTAGCTGAAGTAAGGGCCAAAATACTAGCCAAATGCTAGGTTGAAATCGCCTCTCTAAAGTTGCATACATATCGCTAAAATGTCAAAACTAAGATTTTTCTTGTTTTTAAAGATTTATGAAAAAAAGCCATATAAATGTCAGGAAGTCGAAATTCTGCGTCCAGTCTACAAAAATATTAGTTAAATGACCTACTTGACAATACAAGTTAACATTTGTCTCTGTGTCATCTGTAAATCAGTTTCAAAAATTACGTTTGAGTCATTGTCCGGTTTTCGATCACAAATCACGACTTTTAACTGTTTATTGTCACTATACTGAACCTATAAGCACTTATATGCTGATTTTCAGAACAAACCTACTCTCCTCAATTAAAAAAACAACCCCTTTTTATGAACTTTGACATATTTAACTCCAACAACATACTTTGTCGCCCTTTAGGTGTTAAAGTAATATGAACACATGTGCACAAAGCTTGGCTAAGCCTTGGAACGTATCTTATATACTCACCGATTCTGCAAGAGGTGATGTACCCTGGCTGTTGTCGTGACACTGACAAAAGAGAAGAAAGAGCGGCACAAATCAAATTGTTCATCGCTGCAACCTGATTTGGTTGTGAGTGGGCCTAATTGCGGAGAATAAACTTGACTAAAAGCGTTTCGAATCGGCAGAGGGGGTTCCAAATACGTTTCGCATAATTCCAACGTCGACATTTTAATTTTGCCGCCACTTGCAAATGTTGATCTCTCACAAACCGCTTTCCTATCCCAAGGAATGAAATCGGGGAGATCGTTACATCTCGAACAGAATTCGCTGTAGAAATGTAGCCCCAAACTCAGATCCGAAACAGGACCCATTCCAAACCCATTTTCACAAAGATAAACATCTTCAGGATTAGTTCTGTTTAGGCATTTTATTATAAAGGCATTATCCATGGATTGGATAAGGGTAGAGTTAAAAAATTTTGAGATATTTTCGAAATCCGGATGGGCGACATAATCACAGGCCTCTCTGTAGTCTTCACAGCACGTGTTGTACACCAAACACCGGATATTACATGAACAGGGCAGTAGTGATTGAAGCTCATCACAGCGACCTTTGCATGACCAATCTCCTCCAACACATACATCTGGTGACGGAATTGGAGTCGTCGTAGAGTTCGACCATGCGGAAGGAAACACAACAGCAAGATGGAAAATGCTTAAAATGGAAGTTTCTCGTCGGAAAGTCATTTTGACGAATGTCCCATCTGATGAAAATGTGTTAGTTCATATCATATATACCAGAACGATAGCCAATCAGAGCACCTTTTGAATGGTAACTTTAAAACTTAATGGCATATTAATGGACTAAATGATATTAAATTGTCCTTTCAGCATTGTGTGATCAATCTGTTGACAAACAAAACAGGTTAGAGACTAAAAGGACGGATGTATCAAAAGTAAAAAAAATATCTTAACGAAACAAAAATGAGAGTAAAAGCGAAAGGGACATATGATATGTTGACAATGGTATCACGTCATATCATTTTTATCTCTATGTTTTCATCTTTTCACGGAAATGCAGGAAACAAATTAATGGAGATATCAAAATTAGTCAGTGTTATTTCCTCTCATTCAAAGCCCATAGGCCAATATGTCGTGTTTTCCCATTACGCAATAAATTGCATATTGCAATTCTTTCAATCATGGGCGAAGGTTACTTGGTTTTTTTATCAGATGCGTAGCGCTAAACTTTCCCTAAGCTTTGTTGGAGCAAAGGGATCTAATTATCGCTTAGAGCAACCTTGGTGCCAGGGTATAGTGGAGAATGATCGAAACGTTTACCCTGTATTATCGAGGATAACTTAGCGCATCTAATAGATTTCTTTAAATGAAAAACGGGGTCAAGGGGAGCAAAGAAATAACGCCCTGATGCTTATTAGATGAAATTTGGTGATATCGTTCAAAACATTCGAGCTTCTAGCCTTGTATGACTTGCCTCACGACATTTTGCGAAATTATCTGTCTCGAAAACTCAAGGAAACATTTTAAAGAAGGATTATTTTTTTTGGAGACGCTTAAAAATTAACATGTTTAAAGAAAGAAAGAAAGTAAAAATAGACAGCGGTAAGAGAGTGACAGACAGAATAAAATACTTGTCGATTTGGCTTGCAAACTCTTAAAAAGGAGCTAAAACTTACATTGAAAAGTTAACTTAACGATGCCATCTATAACTTTCCAGCCAATCAAAGTTCCCAAGCTCCATGTAGAGAAAATGGTTGAGTTACTGGAATTAAATCGCCAAACTGTACGAATAACGTCAATATATATCGCGACGTAGGCTACTGGCCGGCTGATGTTTAAAATTATTTATTAATAAAATCAGATAAATGACAATATAAGAGCTCACAGTCCCTCCTGATCGGAAACCGAACAAAAAACCTCGCGACAATTAGCGAAACGTAATATTGGAAACAGATGGTACAATTTGAGTTAATTGTGTTTGACAGGTTATTAAAGAAGTATTCGCTTAAATGAAACTATCTGTTTCTGCTTCGGTAACACCACGAAATCACGGAGCGTCTCAATTAACGTTGGCTGATTAAGACTCCGAGAGAAAGGATATTTGTTAGCATTTTCATCGGGTTGAAATGTGAGGAACATCTGAATATAAATCTTTGGGCGATCAAGGATGACACGAAACGAAAAACTTACAACTCTTTAGTTGTGACCGATACTTTGTGTATATTTTACCTGCGCTTCTTTTATCCTCGCATTTTACTACTGACCGTGCTCTGAATAAATGACAATATCGTTTAAATTATTCAGAAACTCTTTTTTTATGACAACTTGCTTCGAATTGATAAGAACCTATAAACCATTTATTGTGAAATTAATTGACAATATTTCATATATTTATCCCCAAATGAGAAATAAAAGGTCATTAATATTTTTAATTAAAGAGCGTAATATAAAATGTCTAGAATTAGAAATAAACTTTACGAAAAAAGTAGTGATATAAATATGAATTACTTTTGACTCAAACTCTCCAGTATGTTTGACATGATAATATTTCAACGGTAAAAGATGATTAAATTAAACTTATGTTCTTAAGTACTTGAGTTTTTTCACTGTGACTCAAAGTTTGGGTTGTAAGAGTTATCACCCTTATACTGTGGTTTTGAGATCGAGAGATGCAAACACATAAAAATACGGAGGCCATAAGGCAATATAAGGGTTGAAGTCGTGATTTATGAACCAACTCTTGATAATGTTCCTCATTTTCTATAGATAGTATTAAAGTAAAGGACATGTGCGATTTCGGTTTAAGCACATCTATTCGCCCCTTTTTCAAGGAAATGTTCATCTTTACTTATCAATCGTCAACTATTTGCCACTATTGGTATATTATATTTTAGTCCATCAAAATGATGCGCGTTTCAAAACAAGCTTTGTTCTTGTTTTAAACACATATCAAAGACAACCTAAAAGAACATGTGAAGAAAAGATCATGCATTTGATTAGCCTCTACAATCCTTATCATCTTTTAAAATCCTGTACAATCCCTATCATCTTTAAAAAATCCTGTACAGTTCCTGTCATCTTTAAAAATCCTACACAATTCCTATTATATTTTAAAATCCTGTACAGTTCCTATCATCTTAAAAACCCTGTACATTTCCTATCATCTTTCAAATCCTGTACAATTCCTATCATCTTTCAAATCCTGTACAAATCCTGTCATCTTTAAAAATCCTCCACAATTCCTATTATCTTTTAAAATCCTGTACAATTCCTGTCATCTTTAAAAATCCTCCACAATTCCTGTCATCTTTAGAATTCCTGTACAATTCCTATTATCTTTTAAAATCCTGTAGAATTCCTATCATGTTTAAAAATCCTGTACAATTCCTATCATCTTTTAAAATCCTGTAGAATTGCTATCATTTTTAAAAATCCTGTACAGTTCCTATCATCTTAAAAACCCTGTACAATTCCTATCATATTTAAAAATCCCGTACAGTTCCTATCTTCTTAAAAAGCCTGTACAATTCCTATCATCTTTAAAAAATCCTGTACAATTCCTATTATCTTTAAAAATCCTGTACAAATTCCTATTATCTTTAAAAATCCTGTACAATTCCTATCATCTTTAAAATTCCTTCCTATTATCTTTTAAAATACTTTAGAATTCCTATCATCTTTAAAAATCCTGTACAATTCCTATCATCTTTAAAGATCCTGTACAATTCTTTTCATCTTTAGAAATTCTGTACAATTCTTTTCATCTTTAAAAATCCTGTACAATTCTTTTCATCTTTAAAAATCCTGTACAGTTCTTTTCATCTTTAAAAATCCTGTACATTTCCTATCACCTTAAAAATCCTGTACAATTCCTGTCATCTTTAAAATCCTGTACAATTCTTTTCATCTTTAAAAATCCAAGGACTGCCATTTACATCAAAGTAGTGACGCGTATTCTTTGCTTTCGTCAGATGACCGCTAAATTCAGCGACTTTGGCTCTTTGGTTGGGTGGATAGCCCGCTTCATGTCTGGCGAATCTGAAAAACTTGTTGTGTAACCTTTATGGAAGAGAATTTGTTTAAAATATGCCTCTGTTCACCAAGAAGTGTAAACGGGGAACTGGTTTGGGGGGAAAGTGAAGTGACAGATAACCATAGAGCGCTTAAAGAGCCACTCCGTGAGTTGTTGGATTCATATATGCCAAACTTAATCATTGATGTCATTTGATCGCGAAGTATCGACTGTTACCAAAATGACACATTTTAAATCTCTTTTTTTTTCAGGGACAATATGAAGGTAGAACGTCTCGATTCTGATCGAAAACCAGACAGTGGCGCGCGTCAAATAGCCAAAAGTAATTTTGGAGACTTATCTAAAACAGCCAGGAGGGCAGTAAGGAGTTGATAGTGTTTGTTAGGTTATATAACTAGTATCTATGTATATTGGAAGTGGTATCTACACCTCTGTGCATTTATAAGGCTGTTTTTAGATTTTTATGGAAAACCAGTATTTGTCATATATACGTCTTTTGGACATGAAAAGTTAAGATCTTTTGATATCATATCACCACATATGACATTTAGGTTTGTATCAAAGGTAAATAATATGTCATGAAAATCACGGAGTAGCTCTTTAATAAGCAATTGTTATATATTCCCACAAAGGTGAGAATGAACATAGTACAATGTTTATCCTTATACAAGGATGGTAATATGGCAATATAAGTATTCATTACTTTCATTATGAGTAAGGCATAGTTATTATAGTATATAAAAAATTTCTTATTATACTTTCATATTTGAAATACTGTAGGTTAGCTTGTAGTAAAGATTTGTTTGTTTCCATGGTTGACGCTTAGACCATTGACCCATCGTTTACATTTATTATTGGTTCACAGATCTCGCGATGTTTCGCATTTAAATGTCAGTAATTGGTAGCATGGGGTTAAGTTTATGTATTGACCATGAACAAATTGAAGAAGGCGTTACATACATGATTGTGGAAAATGAAAAAAAGTTTGTATTATTCCCTCTTTTTCTTCTTTTTAAATTTTTTTTTTATAGATTTGAGAATTATTTCATTTTCCACTATCATATTCAATATTTTTCACGTAGTTTCCTATTTTCCAGCAGATAAGTAGCCGAAGACCAAGATGTTGGGTCTCAAAAATATAAAATCTCATCTGAAAGACCGAGTTAGTTTTCATCATAGCAGTCTCTGTCTCATCTTAGGTTATAAACATTTAAAACACTTCGTGTTTGTCAACCTTGTTCTATACGCTGCCAATGATAAGTCTTTTAAGCAGGGATTCGAACCCGATACTGTTGTTGGGTGTAAAGACTCTCCCTGAGGGTAAACCTAATACGCTGACTCCTCTCCGCGTGTAAGTATACTTCAACTAAATTGATATTGTATCTGTCTTCTGTCGTCCGGGTTGAAATTGAACACTTTCCTGTGTGATTGACAGGGAGTCTATTTCGCTCGAGGTGCTATCTTTTCACCATATTGTTCTTCCTTGTGTACGTCAATTTCTTCACTCGATGAAATAGATTCTTCATGCTTGCAAGAAGACAAACTAAACCCGTATTAAGAGGGAAACATTCTAACCGATCAAATTTCTTAATTACGAATCATTTAAGTTGTAAATTGTTAAGGTACTTATGGATGCAAACTTAGATGTCGTGCTTTAGGCTACAAGGGTATAATATTTCGGCGGATGCGATCTTTTTCAAAATGATAGAAGCGATGCGTTAGTTGATAATTTTTCAGATTTTATGATGTATATATTGATCTAAAGATCGGGAATACATGACACCTAAGTTTCCATCATGAGGCCTATATCCGCCACCATGGATGTCTCATATTCAATAATTTCCACTGTATTATGTGTTTTTGTGATGGTTATTATGTGATTTAGAATAATTTTGTAAACACACATTTTTACACCGACGTAAATTCAGTTTTATTGTGTTAATTTATAAAAAGGTTTATTGAATTTTGATTACAAAGTAAAGCACACTTTATTACCTATGACACACCCTGACTCAAATCTTAATTCAAAATGTTATTCATCATATTTTGCCCTGAGGCAATTTGAAAATATTTGATAACATCTGACATTGGTACGTAACCCTGACAATTTTCACGATGCGCGTGATAGAGAAAACAGATTTTCGATAATCCAGTTTTATATTTCTACACTGTAAATGTGAACACTCGAACATTATCTTTACTTAAAAGCCTTGTACGCTTTTGATACAGTCCGAAATTTTACAGGCCCCGGGCGCCATTTTGAAAAGGGAGATAACAATCTACATCCTGTAAACGGTTTGGCATCCACGTGTTTTACAAGGTGACGGCGACAATGGCAAAAGAGAGACACGCCTGATATTTCTCACTGATAAGCTGTTGTAATTTGTATGTGTTGCCAAAAGGTCGCCTTACACAAACTGTAACATATGACAATCTATGTTTATGATGGTATCTAATGAAATGATCAACAGTGTCAAATTTTCTTTCGTTTTCTTTAGGCTTTGAAAGCCTTGCGGCGAAATAGACACACGTGATGAATATGAGTGATACTGACACAGATCGCGAAAGCAATTTTATCTTTACTGAAAAGAAATAATTTTTGTAACAGATTTTTATCTTGACTCTTCATGAAACTTATAGAAGATCTTTTGAACTGTAGCGTACTTGACTGCCCTACCGCCATGTCCGAAGTGAAGTATGGCCGCCAGACTAGATAATACAGTCCTGTGAAATGACGTTCAAATTCTCTAAATTCAAACAATCTTTTATTAGCCTTCTAAGATAATTTTAATTAGTCTTCTGTTAACAATATTCAGTATAAATATGCATTATCAAAATTTACAGACTTGCAGATTCAACTATGCTCATGGACAAGAATATGACTACGTATGTGCCAATATACCCGGGTTTTCCAGGATTATGGTATCTCGTGAGGATCTACAGTATCTCACAGTTGGTGCGCCTTGTGGCTGTACGTCTATGGTCTGTTTCACATATGCAACAATTCAAATCCGTATTGTTCTTGAACCGAATTTTTCATGTTTCGAGATATGTAAACCTGTACAATAGAATAGAAACTCTGTTCAAGCTGCCTTGTGCACGGTTACTGGATCAGGGCTACGGCAATCTTAGCTAACCCGTTTTTGTTCAAACGTAAATTTTTTTACGTATTCGAGCAACTCTTTGAGGAAAATAGATAAAGATGCCATTTGTGAACAAATGTAAACTTGTTTATGACACCATTTTCGGTAATTCATATATGATTAACCTTTAAGGGTTTTCATTTTGGATCGAGTTCCTTCTAACCAACACCTACGATATTTTTCATTTTTATGTGTACCTTATAACAGGTAAAATATGAACACACCTGTGAGGTGAGAATTTGACTAATCACCTTGATTGAGCAGGTGAGACGAGCGTTACGTCACAGGAGATAAATGCATTGATACCCGAGCCTCTCAAATTCTTTATACGCTGTATCTTCAACAGCAATGCTAATAATGTATTTCATTTTCAAGCACTCAAATCCAACATGCAGCTTGAAAATCGTCTCTAATTGCATCTTTCGGACATGATTAAACAATTGGTATTGTGCACGTGTCACCCACGAGAACTTGTCACGTGATTGGTATGAAATTGACATCGAGGCTCATTGATGCGTCGCCATGTTCGATTATTGCACGTGAAGTAGGCGACGGGTGACAGCTCTGTTTCATTACAGGTTTCAAGTAGCCACAAGTGGAAAGGTCAGGGGGCGAAATGACCGCTTGACCAGAAACTCACGTGGAGTGAAAAATCAAGATTGGGGGGCTGAACATGTTTTGAAAAGTTTTTAAATCTCTGTTGGAATTTTAATGCCATTTAAACAGATAATCATCTATTCATTTAATCAGCGTTGAACGTATTCTAGAAATGGGCGGAAATCTTCCAGTGCGATGAATCGCCGTTTGAAAGACGCTTCGCTGTTTTGTTTCTCGTTCTATGGAAATGACAAAGTTTGTCGGAAAAACCCTCCAGTCGTATAATACAACCCTTAATGTCAGAAATAAGCAGCTTGAAGCCTGGTGACATGACATCCTTGCGCCTTTAAGTTGTCCGGGTTTACTTTTTGTTGGAAGTGCATTCGCCATTTGCAAGTGTCAGTTGAGATTTTACTTGTCTTAAATCTTACATTTGTATGTCGCAATGAATTCTTCTCCTTTTGTTAAAGAGCCACTCCGTGAGTTGTTGGAGTCACATTTGCCAAACTTAATCAATGGTGTCATTTGATCGCGAAGTATCGATTGTTACCAAAAAGAAACATTTTAAAGCTTTGGACATGAAAAGATATCTTTTGATTTTATACCACCACATATGATATTTAGGTTCGTATCAAAGGTAAATAAATAATATAAATAAACTTTTTACCTGATATAGAGATGTTTTTTTAAAAACGTATCTAAATGTTCAACTATCTCTTGTCATTGTAAGTAAGACAAAGCTGACAAAGGAGTCAGTGCTTCATTTTTTTCTGACCGAGCCTATATGAATGAATACGATGATTTCTAGGGGTGCGCGGTATTATCGGCATATCGGTATATTGCAATACAGAAACAAGTCTTCTGAATGTATCCAATATATCGGAGTTTTAAACATTTACGATTTCCATGTAAAATAGCAGAAAAACGTAACAACAAAATGAAAGTTTTAACACAAAGTCTAAACTTGCAAAGAGAAAATAGCACAGACATGTTAAAAGTCCGAAAGCAGTCACTGAATTATCTCTCTTCACAAAACGTTGAGCATTGATCACTGTTCTAATTGCTTTTATTTAGTCAAGAGAGCATGGAAAAACTAAATATGAAAAGAACCAATATATTGCAAAACGTATTGCAATACGCTTTTCTGTATCGCAATATATTGCAATACGCTTTTCTGTATCGCAATATATTGCAATACAGAAATGGGGAGCGATACCCATCCTTAATGATTTCTAGATTCGAAACTACGCTATCAGAGTTCGAATCTTCCATTCAGTACTAGAACTAAAACCATTTAAAGCTTCGTGGTCCGTAATTCAATAACGTGTAACTTTACCACAGCATATGTCATGATAAGCAAATCTGCACTTAAGAAAACGAAAGCGTTTCTGGGATTTTAGGAGTCCTGCTTTTGAAACTGTATATTAAGCATTTTTTTAATGTATATACCTGCTATTTCAGTAACTTTCAGAATATACATCAATGGTATTAGATTGAAAAGGTTCTTAAACATAACCCTTTTGAATGTATGTAGGTTTGAAGAACATGGGTAACAGCCAAACTCTCAAATGGTGATAGAAAACTTTTTTCGAGGTGCATAGATGAAATAGTCTGATTCTATTTAAATCTACTATACAACACTGTACTCTTTACAACTATACAAATTGTAATGGATACGGGTTATTTTAGTAAGAAATATACTTTAGATTTACAATTGCAAAATTAAACCCACAACTGTCAATTAACCCACCCAAAATATTCTCGATTCATCGTTTGTTTAGCTTTAGTGTATTGACCCTTTTGTCTCTCTTGCTTCAAATAGACTCGCTTTCAAAGATGTACATGTCATTCAATACCTGCTAACATAACCAAAGGGGGTGGAGGGAGGGGACCCTGAATTAACTACCCCCATCTCCTTGTAACTCACGGGGGTCCGGAAACGGCTAATTTCTCACCGTTACCGAAAAAGGGAGGGATGGACCCTGAATAACTATTCCCGTTTTGTAGCACTCTTGGGTCGAGAAACGGGTTAATTTCTCCCCGTGTCCTACCCCAAAATGATGGGTCTTCACTAGATGAGCATTTACTTTGTGTTTTCGTCTTCTCTACAAAGCGAACCCGATCTCTTACCCTCCTAAGACCCCCCTAAGATGAGAAAAATAACGCTATAAGGCTTTGTAACAAGAGGTAACAGTTCCCCGCTAACAGGCTGTCAGAGATTGGCGCCAATTGTCCCCTAATTGGGAAATGATGAGGAAAAACGAGCCTTTATTTGATCAAAGAGGAAGGGCTACCCGAATTCGACACCCGTAGAAACTATCCTGTGGATTTGGATGGTACCCAACCCTTCACTGCTTTTGTTGTAACGGGATACGAGATCGCCTTCAAATAGCCGCCACTCTTGGATCGGCTTTACCTAGAGCAAAACCTTATTGGTGAAAGCCGCTCTCTCTTCATAGTCGCCGTACCCCTACTTATATTTTGCGTTTTAATAAGATGCTCGGATATATATTTTATCATAAATACTATATTTATGATAGACCATATTTTTACATCGCGACGGGGTTGAAAGTCGATGGGGGTAAGGACTGGATGTTTAAAAATGGCTTCCTGCATTCGATTATCCAAACTTCAAAAAGTTATATGCTTTGTCATAAATAAGGTATATAGATGCTTTGAAAACATGGAAGATTCGTCTAAAGAAGAATGCGCTTAAATTGACCAAAGTGAAAATAAAGACGTTGATTATCTATATTGTCTTGTGAATATGGTTTGAAGCATTCAAAATTGTCCAAACTTAAAAAGGTTATAAGCTTAATCGGTTGTGTGCTGTGAAAATGCTTTTAAACATATGGAGCTTTGTATAAAGATATATAACATTAATACGACTGGCTGTAAGCAGAATTTTGATATGTCCGATATCAAAGTTAATGCGGATTTAAAGCAACGGTGCATAAATTACTACAGGTCCTTTAGAATCAACTGAATACGTATTGATTGTTGTTAAATACCTTACGAAGTAGATTATCTGAATACGGATCGTTAGTAAAATCGAGAGATATGCATTATTTGTGCCTTCGTTGTATATACGAAATAAAGGTGTGCACTAGTGCTTCCGAAGGTAAAGCATAATCGTATATGAACTCGAGGCTTACCTCCGGCCGAGGTTTAAGGGAATTACTATCGAATATGGTTTCAATTACAAACTGCATGAAAATATCATATTAATCGAAAAACAATCTTAATGGGTGTAGATGGTGCATCTTATATTTGTGAATATTTGGGAGAAGGTTACCTAAGTTTGATAACTTGTAACTTAATTATCCCTTTCTTCACTGAATAAAATTTGTTTAAATAAAAAAGAAAATCATGGTGCAGTTAGTGAAAGTCATTTCAGTTTCTCCGACTTGTTCGAATCATAGATGATTAGAAATGAAATTTTGTTGAAATTGTCATGAAAATAACCTAAGGTGAACCGCAGTAGCAACAAAAGACCGAACATTTTTTACTGGACTTTCAGCATGCTGTAAAAATACGTTCGAATAAAGCAAAATGCCTGATCGGTGTTTTCATCGCCATTTTAGAAACAAAATGCTATTCAATTCTAAGTTTTATCGATATTTGCTAGAAAGTTCGTTATTGAAAATTAATGAGAACATCCACACTAAGTTAATTTGTTCAATTAAATCCAGAGAACCAAAATCGATGAGTCCTTATAAGTCTCTCCAAGTGTATAGCTGATTTCGCTTGTGTAGTGGTTCGCTTAGTCCTGCTTCATGACTGTGTATATAAAGTTGAATACAGTCTAGGTCCACATTCAGCAAGATTTGACTGAATACACATAAGGAGCCCAAATAAAAAAATATTATTGATGAAGGACATGTAATTATTAAAATTTTTCATAGACTAATTTTGGTCTATGGTTCGCTAACTTCAGTAGGTCCTACATTACCACTGAAACTTTTGCCAATTAGTTGAATTTTAGTTCTTGTGTACACCTGAGTTTTTTGAACATCAAAGTCAAAAAGATTTCACTCGTTCAAGATCTGAGTGATTTGTAGGTGACTACATGGCGCTTTCATGAATATCTTATACAAAATTTTCAAAAATTTCAATAACGTTTTGTGATAATCTTGGTAACCGACCAAAAAACCCAATGAAGCTGAATGGTAAAGTAGCTTAATCGTTTAAGCAAACTGACAGTATCCTTATATATTTGAAACAATTTTACAGCGTCAATATCTTTCTTTGAAAATAATACCCTAGAGATACACCGAATGCTTAAATTGGCTCCATCTAATATACGGGTGATAGATATACTTTATTCGAGTTAGCTTCAACATCAGCCAGGATCTATGTGAAGTCAAAATGTAACTGTTAAGGATTCCTTACTACACGCCCTATCGGCTTACAAAGTAACTACCTTTCATCAAGGATATTCAAGATATATTCTTTATCAACTCATTCACCAGCAAATAGGTTTGACGAAATGATGTCCTAAAACAAATGGTTGAGTGTTGAAATGAGAGGTCGTTTATCACTTACAGATGCGATTAAACACTCATAAAACTGTAAGTATTATAACAGCAAACGTATTAATGTCAAACAGTTCAAATTAGGTAAAGGGAAGTGAGAGAGAGAGAGAGAGAGAGAGAGAGAGAGAGAGAGAGAGAGAGAGAGAGAGAGAGAGATGAGAGAGATGGGAGGGAGGGAGAGAGGGAGAGAGAGAGAGAGAGAGAGAGAGAGAGAGAGAGAGAGAGAGAGAGAGAGAGAGAGAGAGAGAGAGAGAGAGAGAGAGAGAGAGAGAGATACGCACGCAGACAGACAGGGAGAGACAGTGAGGGAGAGACGGACAAATAAAAAGAGACACAGAGAGACACACACAAAGAAAGTGAGGGAGAGAGGGGGAATTAAGTAGAGATAGATAAACAGAGGCGTGCAGAGACAAACAGGCATACAGGTGGACAGGAAGGATAGAGGGGGGTGGGTGTCAATAGGATGACAGAAAATACTATTATTGAAGTTAAATATCTCTTGAAACAATTCCTTAGAAATGTCATTATTTTTTTGACGAATGTTGCCAGCTTGCATGAGCCTTGAGTTCAGAACGTAGCTGTTGTTCTGTTATCACTCCCGTTGAGATAATAATAACGCATAATAATTCAATATTAAACTATTTATTCTGCACGTGGAGCTTAAAACACGACTCATTGGCAAGCGAATTAACCATACAAACATATGTCATACGTGAATGGGTAACAAAAGTAGAAATACGGCGGGAAAATTGTACGCCAGGTTTTTGACGACTTGTGACAACCCTAAAACGGTAATTTTCGCTAATCCGTAACAAAGTCGCCATAGGTCGCCCTAACCTATTCATACAGCGGCCACATTGTAACGCAACAGCTAACAACGTCGTTTCAATCCGCAGGGATCAGTACTTTGGCACGAACTTCGTTAGATGTTTATAAACTGCTAAGTTTGTTTAGCATTACAGCAGGAAGCTAGTAGACTTGTGGTCCCTCATTTTGGATCATATTCTGGACATCTTGACCGTCAGCCATTGTCCGGGTCACGTTATTACCAATGTATATATCAAGGGGTCAAACAAGATTCACAAAATATAATCATTATCAGGTTTCCTATATAGGCATCTTGACCAGCAATCATTGTTAATGTCACGAAATAACAAAACATTTATATGAGGATTAAACTAGTTACACAAAATATTTTCACAAAGACAAACAGCCATTGGCTAGGTAAAATTCTCTCGTGGATAACACTAGTTACAAAGTGATGTAAAGATGTTTCTAAAGACTAGTATTCCTTTTGAAAGTTTGAGTCGGCCAGTTTTGCTATTGTTACACTTTCAAAGATAATGTCAAAGTGATAAATATGAAATCCAAGAAGTATCCACCTCGACAAAAGGGGGATTTGCTGCGCACTGTTAGCGGGAACCGACTGCCATTTTGTTTGTATAGGACTGACCACATTTATCATATTATTATATATATATGGACATCTAGAAAGACGTAGTCATAATCATATTTAGATGGGATATGGTGTGATTTATGTCTTTGGACATTCATGTGCTAGATGATTTACGGCGATTTTAGGTACTGGAATATATCGTCATCGAAAACTCTCAACTTATTTCTTTGATGTCAATAACGACATTTTCATATGAGTGCTCGAAAAGTACAGATTTTTATATTTCTATATTCATGATTTGAGATGCTAAATCTTGATTGATCGAAAAGTGATTCACTTCACGAGTGCATGACCTCTTTAGGTCAAAAACCCTTCTTGGATATCCTCTCCACTCCAGGTCAAAAAACCTTCTTGGCCATAGGCTCCACTCCAGGTATTAAAAAAACTCTTCTAAGCCATCCTCTCCACACAAGGTCAATAAACCATCTTGGCCATCCTCTCGTGTCTCTGTGGGATTTGACTACCGTAACTGAAAAAACAAAACCATGTTAATTTACCATTTTTTCCCTAGAATTCCAAAACAATGAAATTTAGGAGTTTATCATTGTAATACTCTTCATTGTTCATACGTAACTACTTGTATAGAGATTGTACTAGCACTTCCAGCGAAGCTGATTTCGCAGTCAAAAGGGCCTTTGATAAAGGTACAAACATTTGTGAAAGAGAAATTTGGAGCCATGCCAAAAAAACCTTTTTTTTATTTTGGAATTATGAAATTTGGAATGAGTTTAATTTGTTTAAGGAGGGGAAGAGGGAGGGCAGTGTTTGTAGTTTCAATGATTGCGGCATCTTTAGATACGATTTTGTGTGTGCATTTATTTCTGTTTCAAAAAACATAGTTCATTTGTCCCTCCTCCTTCCCAATCTACCCATCAGGTAAATACCATGTGCCCGGAAGCCTATCTGTTCAACGGTGTGTAAATTACCTGCCGCGTGACAAGGGGTCAGTATCTGATATACATTGGCGTTCTTTCACACGCGTGTCCGGCTGATAGATGACCCCTGGTCACAATTAGGACATATTGGATTTCCACCCTGGACAAGCTCGCACTTTATGGATTCAACATGTTTTTCTTAAACTGTCATTAGCCGGACAATAATGTAGTATATTTCAAACATGTCATGTCCATATCACACAGCCACTTGTTAATTTCAGTGCAATATGTATCCATATCGCACACCCCGTGTTCATTGCACTGCCGACCGTTAACTACCGTGTATATTTCACGGAAATGATTGTCTGTTTCAGTCAGGCCATGTCAGTAACTTTATATTACAATGGTCATCTGGACACGAGGTGAATGGTCAGAGATGATAGATCGGCGATGACCGATGGTCAGTTAGTTGACGGTTTGTCCTCATTGTCCATCTGTCATGTTTAGCAGAATTGATATCTCCAGTTCGGATAACGGTACACGGTTATCTGCATCAGTACCAATAGACTGTCACCGCGTGTCAACAGTAATGATATGAAAATATTGAGATTGACATTAGAACCTTTAACGAAGATAAACGTTTATTTAATCCTCCGAGAATACACCCATACTCGGATGAATCATTGTCAACGTTTGACAATGAATTTCTTAAATTGACAAGATAATTCGCATGCACATTAAGCAAATGATGGCAGTGAAAATGTGGTTACAATCTTAAGATTTTGATATTTTTTATACGAAATCGCACACGAATTTAACCAAACATTGTCCAAGAAGAATATACATGACATACAGATATTGTTCCGAATTTAGGAGTGTTTCATAATATTAAATATATTCATGCGGTCTTAAAAAGTCTTTTAAAAGTAAGAAAACCAATAATTACGCGTGCCTTTCGAAGTGCTCCTTAAGATAATGTTGAGATGTTCATCTTCAAGGCAAGTGATTCCTCAAAACCTGTTACATTAAAACTTAGCAGTCAGGGAACTGCCAAGTCAATGGAGACATCAGTGATTGTAATTCGAACAGGGTTATAAGGAGTTTATTTTACAAATAACAACACGACATTCTCACACCTTTCACACCAGTACAAGATCAATCAGTAGTAATTCAATCATCTTTAAATAAAGAAGGATTGTATTACCCAAATGACAGTTTCTTTCTCTTTCAAGTGTTATCAAAATTCAAGTTTTATCGAAATTGGTGTCGAGTTTGGATGGCCTCTGGTCGGATTGCATTCGTTTGTCAAATGTGATCATCTACAGTGAAATCTTTGCTAATTTTTTCGATTCTCAAATGCTTCATTGATTCATGATTAAACGCACTAGTGCACACCAATATTTCTTTAACACAACGAATGCACAGATACTGCATATCTCTCGACATTATTCAAGAACCTCACTCAAATAATCTACCTCGTAAGTTATTTAACGAATATTTACGTATTCAGGTAGTAAGGTTGATTTTTAAAGACCGGAAGTATTTAATGTTACGGTACAATAAATCCGCATGAACTACGATATCGGAAATATTAAGATTTTGCTTATAACCAAAAAAGCGGAAATGGCAGCCGCTTTGGTCAATCTAATAGCGATGCTAAAGCTGTGTTATTAAATCGGTTTATTTACAACATTGCTTTCATAAAACATAATCCATTATTGGTTCTCAGTTCAGAGTTTAGGTAAATTAAACAGCTGCACATAATAAGTGTTCAGCCGCTTTCAAATGTCTTTAATTTATCCGTTTTGTGCACAACTAACCTTAGATTTGTTATATGTCCAAGCCGACAGCGGCTGTCTAAATTTTTTCATTGTTGATTGCAGGTCAATTGTGAAGAATTTTAAGTATTTCATTGCATCGATAGAAAGCTTAAGTGATTGTATAAGTCCTCTTAAACCTTAAAATAGCCAATTTAAACCGTAAAAGCGTGCACTAGTGCCTTTAAGTAGAATTAATTTCCAAGTTTAGATCTTGAATGATGCTTCTCTTCATGGTCAAATGTGATTATCTACAATGAAACCTAAGCTAATTTTTTCGAATCTCCTTTGCTACATTGGTTCATGCTTAAGCAGATTTCAGTTACCAGTTTTGATCATAAGTGATACTTCATCATTTTTTAGAATTCGTTTCTAAGTTTTGATCATTATTGATGCTTCATGAATATTAAAATTCCTTTCTCAGTTTTGATCATTAATGATGCTTCATTATTTATTAGAATTCAGTTCCCACTTTTGGTCATGAGTGATGCTTTATTATATCTATTAGAGGTGAGTGAGGTGAGGTGAGTTGGTGTTTAACGCCGCTTTCAAGATTATTTCACTTATATCGCGGCTGCTAGTATTATTGCAGGGAGAAAGCCCGCAACACCATTGTGGCTATGCATTGCGGTGAAACCTGCGAGCATCGGCTGGAACTATTCTATTAGAATTCAGTTCCCAGTTTTGATCATTATCTATTACTTCATGTTACATGTTTTATTAGAATTCCTTCCAAGTTTATATCAATTTTGATGCTTCATGCGTTTTTAGTCAAAGTTGAATTTGAACTCTCATAACTAGGGTCCATAATCGTCAATTGTTGTTCACCGTTTCTCAACGTTCGATTCATTTATTCTTGTTCAGTAACTGTCTTGCTTTGATCATATTTGAAAAATTTGATGTTCACTAAACAACTGTCAATATCTTGTGTTTCAATATAAAAGAGTCTGATTCATGCAATGACAGACACGTGACCGATTGTTTGTCTCGTAAAAATAATAAACTTAAAATCCTGACACGAACCAGAATTAACTTTTGTTGAAATCGTTTCTTTAGTTTCCTTCTTGACGACTCAGCAAGTTTTTGTCCTCTCCAATTTTATTGCAGTTCCGTCACATCCCTGACCAGATGACAGGTTTACACTGCGTACTGGACAAACTGACCAGTGCCACTGACCGCTCGTGATATACTGTGACATGAACAGTCACATTGAAATTGTTTACTGCTTGTACCCTTTTCATCCATACACGAGGACAGTTGAGTTAGGACAATGGACACTGTGGTCATCATGAATAAATCAGTCGCGGTCAGTTTGTTTGACCATGGGTCAGAAAATCTTACATTTTTACAATCAAATGACATCGTCATGGGGCATAAATTACGGAAGAGCTCGCAATAAATCACCACGCCTCGATTATCCCATTTTGTCCTGATCTTCCCTAATTATAGTCCTATCTAATAAACATTTAGTCCTGAAAAGGCTTCGCTTAGATGGTCTATTGACGAAGTGGTTGACATCACCCCCTGGGATTCGAACACAGTACAGCCCGTGGAGTGAACTCACCAACAAGAGTGATACTAATCGCGCCACCGTCGCCACATTAGAACGGTTTACAGGGTGCCGGGGAAGCGAATACCGGTGTTAAGACGAGTTTGATCCCTGTGATAAATCATCCCGTTTGTCCTCGGTCAGGTTATGTACCTTCGTTGACAAAGGTGAAGAAAACCTCCTCTGTCTGTTAGAATCTGTTCAAATGAGGTTTTTTTAACGAAATATGGTCTTAGATACAAGAAAAGGGAACTTGGTCTCGTTTAGCCTTTTTTTGCAAATAAGTTATATTGGTCTTCATATTATTAGACGAGGACTACAATTTTGCACAATCAAATAGATACGGTATTTAGATAAACTATAAAGATATCATAGGGCTATGAACCGTATTGAGAAAATGGGCTGGTCCTTAGATTTATTGTTCAGTATATAAACACACAGGTACACGTCATTTACCTGTCAGACTTACATAGGGCTGTACCGAATGGTTTACGTTACCAAAAACCGATATTTTTTCAAAAGTATAAAACATGAAAATGACGCCTATGTTTTAAATTGTCATTTTTGGAAGGTGATTCTCAATATTACAGGTTGATTTCATCAATCTAAAATTAACTGGAATTCAGTTCCCAGTTTTGAACATTATTGATTACTACATGAAACATTAATTTCCAAGTTTATGTAAATTTTGATGCTTCATCTTCATGTGTTTTGATAAACCTGTGTCCCATTTTGATCATTCGACATTTTCCCATTTATTTTCCAGTTTGTATATATTTTTTAAAAAGTTTATAGTTTGAATTACATATTTTCTCTCTGTAATGAAATTGTTTTCTTAGCTAGAGATATACTACTTTTTTTACGATAGGGGTACGGTTGGGTCCGAAAATATTTCTTAACGGGTCTGATTATTACTAGGCGAGAAGAGCTTTCCCCAATTTATTTATAATTTCCGACAGCGCATATTTCCGGATTAAAGTGTTAATCCCCAATTTTTACAACAATGTATAAGACTTTTTCTTGCTCGAAGTCTAAGGGCATACTGTTATCCCGTGTACAACACACTTTTCATGTGCTTTTCAAGACATTCACGCCGGCACGTGTCGACCCGATTATCCAGCCAAATTGCGCCGACATTACACAAAGCCGTTGACAATATTACAGGATCTCGATCAAACCCAACATGTCCCTCAATGCCCCTCCTCAACTCACTTCCGCTTATCACTTTGTCCTCATCTTTGTACACAGGAAATATCCCCCTTATCGGCGACCCAGAGTCACGTTCATTTCCATGCAGCTGCCGTTCTGTGATACACAAATCTGATTGTCCGAGAAACAACCACAGTACTGTAATATCGAGTAATGGCAAGAATACTAAAGTTGTTTCTCAGACTTTAGTCATGTGTGTTAAATTCTTCGCTCTGACCGATCACAAGTTTGGTTTTTTTAAAAGTAAAAAAACCCATTTTTTTACGATAAGTTTCGTAGGGTATTTCATCTTGCACATAACCCGGCTTACATAGAGTCACTATTTAGTAAAAAGCATTCTATCTCCCAATAGAGGTAGCTCCTGTATTGAGAGAATGAGGAAAAAGTGAATATATTTCGATATTCTTAGTCCATTGATATTTCAACATTTCTGAAGTGTATCGATCTGCTGGCAGTGAAAATATTTATGAAACTGGAACCAATTTTACTTAGATTCAGACAAATATTAGCCTTAAGTACTTAGTCTGTGAAATTGGAAAATTGGAAAAAATTTCAAGATTCAGACGTGGCAATAGAAGCAACAGGAACATGAACGACCTCTCAAAACAAACAGAAATCAAAATCACCAAGCACTGCGACTGTGTAATACTTTTTCAATCGTCAATGGCTGATCGCAGAAAGGTAATGAATTTAGAAACAAGTATAGCTGAACTATAATTTGTAAAAGCAGATTTGGGAAGAGTTACAAAAAGTTGGATACAATTGAATTTTCGTCGTAAATCGTGAAGGAAATTACTCTGGTTTCCAATTTTATTTTACATATTTTCTAAAATAATTCATTTCTAAAAAAACAACTGATATGACCCTTGTCCATATTCATTATGAAGATTTCAATATTGTAACAATGTGTGCAGACATTCATCAATATATACTGTCTTACTAAAACTCATCTCATTTAAAGTGCACATAATTTCCAAACGTAACGTTTTCTATTGGAGTTGTCTCCCTTTGATAATGAAATGAAGCTCCAACATACATATTGTGATTGGGGGAATGGGAAAAATGAATTGATATACTTTTCTATGAAACCTAAGCTTTAAAGAAACCCAAAAAAGTTAAGAGAAAAGTTTTTAATTTTGAGTTTGATTTTTGAGGGGCAGGAGCACGGTTTTAATCATACAAGGTAGATAAATGGATTCGCGCTGCTTACCGAACATCTTTGTTTAAAAAATATTGCCTTGAAACTGGTTACATTTTTTTTCGATTTCGTGAGATTACTTTGGTTATCTACAAAATACGTGTTAAAGCCCCTTTAACTTTCCTGCCTAAATTACTTAAATAACATATTCGAAACAGAAGATAAAATTCAATTAAAAAAATGTTAGTTCACACCTTTTCAAATTTGTACCTAAACTTTGGCACTTAAAACTTGTTTAGCAAAATCAAAAAGTAAAATTTTCAAATATACTGGTAAATTTCAGTAGGGAAATCTGTAAATCTGTAGATAGTAAATAATGAACTATCTATTCATTGACACAATGTGAAAACACCATAATAAGAAAGTCCAAAAACCGAACTAATAATGTCCAGTAAAATTTCAGCTTTCGTTGAATGTACAATAGCAATGCCCGTCTCATTTGATACGATAGTAATAAATCAGCGATATTTCAATAAATTACAAAATATGTGGTTGTAAAACTAAATGAAATAACAATATCACCGAGACACTCTTTCGATCTACGCGTCATAAGTCACACGAATTTACCAAGAATCTAACCACTTAATGATTTATTTCACCCCTTTCAAACTACCGGATATCCCATCTTTCAATTCAGCGGAAAGGGATCGGCTTTTTGAAAATCTTTTCGAGGAATTTCGGGGAATCCGATACATTCTGTGAAGCCTAAAAAAAGTGATTTGTGATTTGGCTAGTATTATCATACAACTTGTTCACTTCAAAAGCTTACTCGTCAGACTGGGCAACCTCTTCTGCTGCCAGCCGCCCCCACGTGCATTATTGTATTGTGTTCACGAGGGCCCTTTTCAATTCAGGAAAAGTGGGGGCTTTTATTACATGAGCCGAGAGGTGAAAATACCGATGTGAGATTTAAGTAGTCGTGTAATAATAGGCAAGTTGAACGCATGCCTTTTCAAAGTCGTGAGAAAATTGGTCCGGGGTGAATGAAGTTATTTGCACCGCCTTTGAAATCGATCCGCCATATTGTCAATCAAGACGTGTGATTGACGTTTCACGCACGGACTTCATGCAACAGTCGAGATTCACGTGAATGAATACGCCTGCCAGATTGAAAATTTTTCGAGAGCGGATTCCATTCTCGATTCTAACATGACACGAAAGCTAGAATGAAAATACTGCTTTCTGATTGGTTGCCACAATCAATTTTGGAGTGATTATTTCGCTGATAATCACCTCTAAATTTTACGACCGATTCACATTCATACGCGCACGTTTACAAACTCCATTCGCTGAACTTACTGTTTTCATCGCCTTACAGACAACAGCAAAATATATTTTAAATCAATCCTATACAGACAATGAGAATACCGTATTTAAAAAAAAGGAAATTTAGAAGATAAATCCAATCTGTGGTATATTTTTTGTTCGAAGTAGTTTGGTTTTTTTATCACTAAATTTAATTTCAAGCCGAGCTCGCTTCTTACCGTAACGCGCGGTAATAGCGGTTCGTCAAGTGAACAGAGGGGACATACGTTATTCTTCAACTTTCCTTCCCTTTCCCCCCTCTCATTCATAGGTGACCACACTTCCAGACAGTGTATTCAACCATGACTAACTATAAAGCTTTCTTGATCGTTTTTCAATCAGTTCACATCTTGCGTGAGAAGTTAGCGCTAGCAGTAAAAACTACTTTTAGAGTAACGTCCCTTGATTTGGTCAGTCCTTGTCGGTATTGTAGGGGTGATAGGTGTCCTATGCATTTACGTGAAAAACGTAACTCGGATGGGATAAAAAAATCTGTCTTTTGTTGATTTTATCCTCAATGAAATAATTAAATACTTACGGGTTTTATTTAAAACCTGTTGGTTTATGTTTTGATATTTCTTTTATTATTGAAACGTGTTCTTTGAAAATGAACTGTACCGTACTTTCGAAAGCAAGTGGAACCGGTCTGTACTGGTTCGACCTAATCACATTGTTGTTGCGCAAGGCAAATGAGTTCCTCATTATATTTCTAATTAGTCATGTTAGAATGGAGATAAACCCCTTCTGTTTTTTATTTTGGGGTTGTATGTCGTGCATTTTTCACCCCTAAATTAAACATTTCAAACCTCGCAAGCTCGGTTTGAAATTAAATTTAGGGGTGAAAAATGCACGACATACAAACCCAAAATAAAAAACAGAAGGGATTTATCTCCTAAGTGGATCGGAGATGTTTTATGCGTAACCGTTACTAGAACTTCCTTGTCACGTGATCCTGTTTCTAGTTTATGAACAAGATAACCGTTAACGGTTATTTTTCAAATATAATTGCGCAACAGCGATATTTGAATTTCGCATAATATGATTAACGGTTGTTGGTTTCCATGAATCTGAAATAAGTTTTTCTGATAGTATCTATTTTCCGATAGAGATATATCCTGAAATGAAAGTTCATGTTTTTACATTTAAGGTCTCGTTGTAAGGTATACTTCTATTCAACTTTGTTTCGGGCTTACTAGTTTTTATCGATTAACAACTTCTCAAAAGATGAAATGTATTTAAATTTTGAAGTGCATTTGTCACATTCAACAGATGGAAATGGAATCTTAATTGTCTAAAATCAACAATTCAACCATTTCATATAAGATATCATAATTTAAATAATTGGTTTATGTTTTGCTAGAAAATAGACAAAAAAGTCTACAAACATATTTCAACGTTTTGTGAAAGGCGACGTCGATTGGCATTACAAACACATATGTCTTCTATCTTTAACTTTACGACATTTAATATCCTCAAATATGTTTAAACAGTCTTTAAAGCCACAACATTCGGATTCTTCTAGTGAAATGAGTGTCGAGTGTCACAAGAACAAGAACACGTTTCCGAATGAACATCATGTGCAGCACGTGCCAAACACATCAACGTCGCTGACAGGTTGAACGTGTTTTGCCTTGTGTCAATTTCAAACGGATCCATTCACGATCAGCTGTTTTTCTCTGTCAAAACAACCGGAAAAGAACATGGCTCTCTCATGTTGCCATTGAAATTGCGCCAATAAATTTCCTTGGTAATTTTGTCTCCCGTTTAATGTTTCACGATAATTTGTTTTAATGACATTTTATGTTTGAGAGATGTAAAGTTTTTGTTCGTCTAAAGAGGAACAGAGTTAAGACATAGAACATGTTTTCTTGGCGTTATGGCATTTTATGAATTCAAGTGTTGATTTATTCTCGAAGTAAGGAATACTGCGGAGCTTATATGACAGAGCCATTTTAGAAACCTTCAGTTTATGATGTAAATAGTCTTGTATTTTATTTTACGGCCAGAGAACGCCTTGAAACGTCTTACGGACAAAAGTGAATTCCATAACGCGAAATACTAAACATTAAAACTGCAAGTTATTAAGTAAGTTATTTATGTATATTAGCTAAACCTCAAACGCACTAGTACACACCAATATTTCTTTAACACAACGAAATTACAGATACTGCATATCTCTCGATATTATTCAAGAACCTCACTCAAATAATCTACCTCGTAAGTTATTTAACGAATATTTACGCATTCAGGTAGTAAAGTTGATTTTTAAAGACCGGAAGTATTTAATGTTACGTTACAATAAATCCGCATGAACTACGATATCGGAAATATTAAGATTTTGCTTATAACCAAAAAAGCGGAATCGGCAGCCGCTTTGGTCAATCTAATAGCAATGCTAATGGTGTGTTATTAAGTCGGTTTGTTTACAACATTGCTTTCATAAAACATAATTCATTATTTGTTCTCAGTTCAGAGTTTAGGTAAATTCAACAGCTGCACATAATAAGTGTTCAGCCGTTTTCAACTGTCTATAATTTATCCGTTTTGTGCACAGCTAACCTTAGATTTGTTATATGTCCAAGCCGACAGCGGCTGTCTAATTTTTTTCATTGTTGATTGCAGGTCAATTATACAGAATTTTAAATATTTCTTTGCATCGATAGAAAGCTTAAGTGATTGCATAAGTCCACTTAAACCTTAAAATAGCCAATTTAAACCGTAAAAGCGTGCACTAGTACCTTTAAGACAAGTCGTGATCAGAGTAAAAACATCTATTTTAGAGTTTGACAGGAAAAGCGTAACCTTTTAGGTATTTTGAAAAGGTATTGAATATGGTATGAAATGGTCATTGGATTGATATGCAAAGCAAAAGTAGTAGAAGGTTTTGAATAGGCATTGATATTCTGAAAACCATTACAACGCAATTAGAAAAGTCCTGAGGATGGTATATATATTTGGACCAAAACTCCAAACGCGATTTAAGCACTCATCGAACATTTTAAGTAGAAACAGTTAGAAGTTTCAAGTCTTCTACATCCGTGTATTTTGAGTGACCATTCACTAAAACATGCTTTGGGCAAGCAAAAACAAAAGAATTATGCAAATATGAAATGATGTCTATTTTGTTAACTTGAACCTATCTTTGGGGCTTCCAAGAATAATATATATATGACTGTTTTTAGATTTCAATTCATCCAAGTAATCATCATTGTCTTTGTAACTTTGGGATGAATATGTGAGATTATTTCACTTCGTATCACAATATAAGGCATTGAGGTCGTATCAAAGCCAAACAATAAGACATGCAAATCCTGGAACGTCTCGAAACCGGAAGTTGACAGTGTTATTTCTGATCGTTTATTGCAATACACCACTATCGCTATAAATATATGACTGCAGAATCTGACCAGAAAACGGTTTCAACCTTCAATGCTCCTACTGAATCACGGTAAACATACATAATAACATTATCATATTATCACATTATAAAAAATAAACTATAAGTATGGATAGAATATCAACAAATTCTTTATAAGACTAATAACAAAACGCCGTAGCAAGGCTTTTAACACTCCCAAAAAATATAATAAATGGCTTCATTTCTCATTGTTTTTTCTTTTATTTTACCGGGTGTGTACTCTCTGTAAAATCCAATCTAAGTCAGCCGAACAGTTACATCCAGTAATATGTTTCAACTGGGTATGTTCATATACTTAAAACATACATGTGTAAACTGGAGGGTCCACTTGAATTTCGTTTCCATAAAAATATACCCGGATAGGACTATCCTTAAGCCCTTGAAAATTTAGATTATTCCGTTTTCGTTCAAAAACACTCCTACGATCTGCAACTATTTGACCTCTAATTACATGGAGTATTGTCGTAACGGTTAACTATAATATGACAAAGCAATGTTTCATCCGACAGTGCTAATTAATTTGCCGAAAGTTGGTATGATATAGGTTATGAAAAATAATAACAATGTATTCGTATACCTGTCTAGCCTGATATTTCTAATATTCGTTCCATATGCCTGATGTTTCTTTTATCTTCTATAGTTTCGTTAGTATTGTGTATTCTTTTAGGTGCAGTACGTCTTGTATCATGTATCTGTTTGTACTACGTCTATAGTATCATAAGCGTTTTAACTTGTCAAATATGTCGTATTTCCTGAAGTATGATTCTTTCGAGGTGTATACATGTGTCATCTCTTGTATTGTTTAGTTCTTGTAGTGACCATTGTTTTTTCATTTATTGTGTCATGTGTCTTATTTCTTGTCTCATGCGTCTTATTTCTTGTTTCATGTTTCTTATTTCTTGTCTCATGCGTCTTATTTCTTGTTTCATGTTTCTTATTTCTTGTTTCATGTGTCTTATTTCTTGTGTCATGTGTCCTATTTCTTATGTCATGTGTCTTATTTCTTGTGTCATGTGTCTTATTTCTTATGTCATGTGTCTTCTGTATTGGCCAATGTATAGTTTACCCATCATTAATACATATTTTTATGCATTTAACCGTGGAGCACAGTGGTGTATTGATAAGCATGCTCGCGTCTCACGCCGATGGACGGGGTTCGAATCCCGGTGGAGGCATAAATATATGTGATCTTGGCATTGTAAAAAACACTCCTACGATCTGCAACTATTTGACCTCTAATTACATGGAGTATTGTCGTAACGGTTAACTATAATATGACAAAGCAATGTTTCATCCGACAGTGCTAATTAATTTGCCGAAAGTTGGTATGATATAGGTTATGAAAAATAATAACAATGTATTCGTATACCTGTCTAGCCTGATATTTCTAATATTCGTTCCATATGCCTGATGTTTCTTTTATCTTCTATAGTTTCGTTAGTATTGTGTATTCTTTTAGGTGCAGTACGTCTTGTATCATGTATCTGTTTGTACTACGTCTATAGTATCATAAGCGTTTTAACTTGTCAAATATGTCGTATTTCCTGAAGTATGATTCTTTCGAGGTGTATACATGTGTCATCTCTTGTATTGTTTAGTTCTTGTAGTGACCATTGTTTTTTCATTTATTGTGTCATGTGTCTTATTTCTTGTCTCATGCGTCTTATTTCTTGTTTCATGTTTCTTATTTCTTGTCTCATGCGTCTTATTTCTTGTTTCATGTTTCTTATTTCTTGTTTCATGTGTCTTATTTCTTGTGTCATGTGTCCTATTTCTTATGTCATGTGTCTTATTTCTTGTGTCATGTGTCTTATTTCTTATGTCATGTGTCTTCTGTATTGGCCAATGTATAGTTTACCCATCATTAATACATATTTTTATGCATTTAACCGTGGAGCACAGTGGTGTATTGATAAGCATGCTCGCGTCTCACGCCGATGGACGGGGTTCGAATCCCGGTGGAGGCATAAATATATGTGATCTTGGCATTGTAAAAAACACTCCTACGATCTGCAACTATTTGACCTCTAATTACATGGAGTATTGTCGTAACGGTTAACTATAATATGACAAAGCAATGTTTCATCCGACAGTGCTAATTAATTTGCCGAAAGTTGGTATGATATAGGTTATGAAAAATAATAACAATGTATTCGTATACCTGTCTAGCCTGATATTTCTAATATTCGTTCCATATGCCTGATGTTTCTTTTATCTTCTATAGTTTCGTTAGTATTGTGTATTCTTTTAGGTGCAGTACGTCTTGTATCATGTATCTGTTTGTACTACGTCTATAGTATCATAAGCGTTTTAACTTGTCAAATATGTCGTATTTCCTGAAGTATGATTCTTTCGAGGTGTATACATGTGTCATCTCTTGTATTGTTTAGTTCTTGTAGTGACCATTGTTTTTTCATTTATTGTGTCATGTGTCTTATTTCTTGTCTCATGCGTCTTATTTCTTGTTTCATGTTTCTTATTTCTTGTCTCATGCGTCTTATTTCTTGTTTCATGTTTCTTATTTCTTGTTTCATGTGTCTTATTTCTTGTGTCATGTGTCCTATTTCTTATGTCATGTGTCTTATTTCTTGTGTCATGTGTCTTATTTCTTATGTCATGTGTCTTCTGTATTGGCCAATGTATAGTTTACCCATCATTAATACATATTTTTATGCATTTAACCGTGGAGCACAGTGGTGTATTGATAAGCATGCTCGCGTCTCACGCCGATGGACCGGGTTCGAATCCCGGTGGAGGCATAAATATATGTGATCTTGGCATTGTACTGTGATGTTTTCCTGGGTATGACACTTCATCCATATTGCACTCAGTCTACCTAGCTGTAAAAATTGAACCTGAACACGGGAAGGTATAAACCTATGCCATTTCGCGAAGCGCATAATAGCTGCATCGAAAGTACTATTCTTTCAGGGTAATGATAATATTTGTGCGCTTTAGCCATGCCTTTGCATGGAAATTGCGCAATACGCATAGACTATTATCATTAAACTTGGCCTCTCTCTAACTCTCCTTCAAGCAATGAGATAATTTACTTCTGATCCCATTCTCACTCAGCAAATTCTCGGATTACACTCTCGTCCCGTCTCACCCTTGTCCTTCCTGGTAAACTTTAGATCAGTCTCCTAACACCCAACTTCAATGCCCGCTTCACCTAAAAGCTAAAGCCACAAGGGGACTTAGATCATATCTATGACACAATATATGTCCACCACTCACAACATTTCCCGTATTTATCAGGAATGAGAACTTGAGGACAAAACCGTTTTGCCAAAAAACCCGAAAAAATCCCCATAGAGCATATTTAAAGTAATCTTCCCCTCCCCCGAGTGTACAGGTGCGGATTACAGTTGCCTCTTTACACCCCCCACCCTCCCATCATTCAACTTACTGTTATCTTTCACCTTAACCTCACCCCCCCCCCCCCCCCAACCTTTTTCAGGAAATTAAGATAGACTATTGTATCTTTCCACACCTTTCCGTAGTTCGATATGTGGATTTAAGGGCGACGATGGGCCAAAAATGACCTATATGCACCTTTGTGTTTTTCAGGAAAAAGTTACCTCCCCCCCCTATCAACCAACCCACCCCTGAATATACACCTGTGTGGAAGCCGGTTCCCACACATCTCACCTGACGCTCTATTATCCCTCGTCATACCTGTCCGCACAGGTAACACAAGCGCACATACGTCGATCATACGCCTGATTGCGGCCGGGTTCAGCCATTCAGAACCAAACTGCCGAAATTTGATTATTTTTCCGTAATAGCTATCTCATTCTCCATCGTTCTTCAAAGGCAACTTTTGTTCGTTCCGGAGTTAATCTTTTAACAGACATTGTTTCTCTGCACCGAACACGTGCCGTGAAGACGATTAGCGTTCCACCTGAGTTACCTGGACAATAAGGAGAGGTACCTGTCGTATTCTGGGGGTTAACTGGGTAATAGGGGGGCAAGGAAGATTCGGTGGGAACTTGGGACTCAGGCGCGTTCACACGCTCTTCTTCAATAAGGTACACAATAGAGGGGCAATAATAAACCTCGGTCTTATTTCAATGCTCCTTATTTTGTCAATAAGCACCCGGTTGCTTGTAAGCCCCTGCGATATTTTAGAGATATTTTTTAACAAAGGGTCACACGCTTCACGATATATTCCCCACGTGGCCGAAGACTGGACAATGGGTGGCCGACGACTGGACAAGGGTGGCCGACTGGACTTCTAATTGTTGGTGGCAATATGCGTGTAAATATCTCCAGTGGTCAGTAAGCTCATGATGGCTTTGATATGCAGTCCAGTAACAAGACACTCTATTTTTACTTCCTCCAAATATCGTGTTTGTTATGAGCCTTTCGCGTGACCCCTGCTCTCGATATTTGATCTCTGTGAGGTCTCGAATTTAAAAAAAAATAAGTTTCAGGTTTTACTTTATGAGTATTTGATAAGAGTCTTCTCGTATGGTGGTCCAATTTGGACTGGATTTAACTTAATCCAGAGTAACGTTGTTTTCAGAGTTTGAAAGAAAGCCTGAATGGATATATCCATAACTGTTGCAATAAAACTGAGATGAAAGCTGATACTGGGTCTTGTTAGGATTATCGTTATCGAAAATTTAGAGACAATTGTCATTGTCTACATCAATTAGTTTATAAAACTGCCTTCTGATCAGAAGCGTCAAGTTTACTAATGTCATTTTCACTAGTAGCGATCTAGGCTTGAAATACATAATAATGATCGTTTTTTTTTAATGAAGAGTTTCGGGGTTCGAATCCCGCCAAAGACTCGGCAGCTTCGTCTGCAGTAGAGAAGTGTTCTACACGCACTAAGGTTTGGGTGTTAGCTCCACAGAATATAAGCATAGTGCCACCTATGGTTAGCTAGTTCCAGCCGATACTTGCAGGTTTCATTGCAGTACATAGCCACAAGTGTGTTGTGGACTTTCTCCTTGAAGTAATACTAGCTGCCGCGATATTAGTGAAATACACTTGAAAGCGACAATAAACCCCAAATCACCTCACTTCACCACAATTGAAGTTGATTTGAAGTTTGATTTGAACATATTTATTCAGAATAAAGGATTGGATAAAAGTTTTCCAAATTAGTGAAACCATCTACAGGGTTGCCATATCATATCGAAAATATATATATATATATATATATATATATATACTTATAAATCAAACAAATATATATACATTATATATAATATGTAAAAATATGAAAAATAAAGTGATTTAGAGCTTCTGATTGTATTGGTTTGAAAATATATTCTTGCTTAAGTTTTGGATCGATAAGAGGGTCTTGTCGTCAAAAGGTTTGAGGACATTGTCAAGGAATGGTACATAGAAAAAAATCGCTATAAAGACCGAATTATAGTTTTTCTAGTGGAAGACATATGAAATTACACATAACAGATAACTTTAAATTCTTCGTATCTTTTAAGTGATATCACAGACGTCCATGCTCTCTTTATCAAATTCAGGGGTATTGGATGACTTTGAGTCCTTTTGATTGCAATGTATGTGTAAATTTACATCCATTCTTTTTCCGTAATACTGTATCAACATCGTCAAAATCGTCGTCATTATCAACAACAAAATTTTTAATAGTGTTCCTTTCTGATTATCTATACATTCTGTTTTTTCCCAGCATAATCGCTTCACAGGTAGCATTTTTATTCAAAAGACGTGTGCCATTTCCATTTTCATTAGCGTTGTCATCGTCGATGGCATATTCATCGTCAATATCACCACTGACGTCAAAAATACTTCGTCTTTATATTTCTTATGATGATGATAATGATGATGATCATGAACAAGTTGATCATAATCATCATCGTCGTCGTCGACATCATTATGATCATTCTATCATTTGTTTAACGATTTTCAGCATGACCACCTTCGTCGTCGTCATAATCGTCATCGTCAGCGTTATCTTCATCATCATCATTAATCATGTTCATCATCATTTTATATCATATATCACACCCTAATCATCATCACAGTCCCCATCAGTCTTTATCATACCATTGTCTTTCAATTAAGAATGAGAACTTCACTATATTTTCAGTTCTGTCTTTGAAAATCCCCAAAACACCATATATGGACATTATAAAATTGGATTTTAATAAATTATTATAAACATTGCGTTAAGACATGGAAATCGCTGACCCTTTACTTAAAATATATAAGATGTTAATTAGTACGCAGGATTATTCGGTATGTTTAGTCATTCCAAATGCTCCTTTAACTGCTGTCATCAGTCATGTTATGAAATGTACAAGTCACGCGTGATTTTCCTGCACGGTATGCATGAAGTGCACGGACTCGAAGGTCACGTGACAATTGTGTTGAAACCCGTCGCACGATTCCCACGCCACGAGATAGCGGGTAGCAATTGACATGGGTTTACGTATTGTATCTCATAGGTCGCCCAAGCTATAATCTTTGTATCTTCCCGGGTTCATTTCGACCTCGTCATCAGCTTTATGTATACCAAACGTTATGAATCACCCTGTAAACACGGCAGATGGTCTTGTAAGTTTGTATATGCAAAGCAGTATAGGCTTTATTGCCATCATCAAAACAATATTCATTTTTTTTGTGTGAATGACTAACATCTTGTGACTAAGGCGTGTGTAGAAGATTTTCAAATTTGAATAGTTATCGTTTAGGCATATGATCTTTGTATATTAGCACTTCAACAGAATCAAGTTATTTTATCGTAAATTAATTTTTTTTAAAGTTTCTATATGGGGACGTAAGATGATTATAATAAAGTTTTTAATTGTATAAAGGCCATACGACCCATGGTACAAAGTGTTAAACATTTTAAATAGTCACCATTATCAATATTTAGAATGATTTAACTTCTTCCAAGAAATGTATGAAATTATTGATAATTTTAGCGTCTAATATGCTTATGCTGAATAGAGAAAATTATATGCATTATTGGTTTACGAAATTTTAAACTTACGTATGTCCACATAGCCTTTACTGATACAAACAATATGGATTCATCCTCAATGATTTACAGCAGTAACATAACACGATATCACAATAACAAGTGGCAATAACTCTTCTCGTATAAATCTGTGTAGATAATGTGACCAGGCGCTTTGATTTATGATATATTGTCAATAATACATATTTTTGTACTGTTTAACAAATTGACATAGATTTGTGGCAGGTATGGAACGAATTCGTAACCCCTAAGAAAAGCATATCAATATATAATGAATAAAACACAATACTTTTCTTGGTTGGTTATATTACATTGAGTCAAGTTGATTCTCTGTCTTAAAGGCACTAGTGTACTAAATATTTCGTACATGAAAATAATCCATAAACGCAAAGTTGCATTAAACACGCATGAACTACGATATTGGCAATAATCAAATTTGACATATTTATTGAAACGTCGTTTGTTATTAGCATTATCATTTTTTTGGTTATCATAATCAAATTCTACATACAGTCTGAAAACCAAAAAAGGTAACCGCTATGGTTATCACAACAGTAATGCTTATACTGTGTAAACCAAATGGGCGAGGTTTCAGATTTATATCAATAACGAATGATATAGGCTCATTTGATATTTATCTTGGATCTGAACATCAGACAAAACGTGACTTAGATGATAACTTAGGATTCTTCTTTATGTTAATCAAGGTTCACCATGTGCTCCTCGTCCCCTCCCTAACCTTACCTCACACTGAAAGATTACGCCTTATCTTCCCCTCTTTAAAATATTAGCATGCCTTTGTCTGGGTCAACCCATCAATTGTCCGTCAACCCTCCCTATCCATACCCATGAACTGTATGCCACTACTTCACCACCTTCAACCTTTAACCCCCTCCAAATCACAGCGAAACATCCGAAAAGCAACTCTTCCTTGCTCTCTCCCTTCCACCCTTTTCAAACCACGAAGATTCTTCTGTAACGCTATTCATCGACCCCACACTAAAATCTGACCCCTCCCCCCCCCCCCCCCCCCCCCCCCCCATATCCCTCCCCCCAATACCCGTCCACCCTTTTCAAACCTCAAATATACACCCGTAACACCATCAAAAACAACCATTTCGACAACACTTTCACCCTTCTACCCTATTTTCGCCCCCTCCACATTCCCTGGCCCTAATCAATTAAAATGACCCCTCCCCCACCCCTCATAGTTATCATACTGTTATCTTCCTATCTCCCCTCGACACTTATAGACGCACCACCAACTGTATGCGGAGATCATTTCTCGGGTCCCGCACTGTCCCACGATCGTAAATTATTCAGGGGACAGGCGACTAAATCCCCCCCAAATTCCGACGCAGGAGCGACTAAAGATCAGCGCTCCCACACTCCTCGCATCGCGTGTGACACCCAGCTGCTTGTCTTCAGTGACCAACAGTTCGCAGCCGGCGCGGCCACGTTTTCGACACGAGCTGAGGTCATAGGTTAGGAGCTCGTGAATCTCATGACAAACACAGGTCGTGGGAAAGCAGGGAGAACATTCCAATCTCGAGGACTAGTCGTCCTGCCGCACGCCTTGTATAGCTCGACTGCTAACTGTTGCTTGTGGTGATAACACCAATTGTTTTTACTTGTTTTAAACTTTGATGTATCAATTTAAATAAATTTATCATGATATTCTGGGCCCAGTTGTTTTAGAAAGGAGATTACGGAGTTCACTAACAAATGAAATAAAAGAGTTTATATTGGTTCCTTTTAAAGATAAAAATCAACAGGTAGAAATAATTGTTTTAAATATATATGTCAATTGCCTCAGAATCATCAGCTCTTAGATTTGTAGTAACAAAGAACTTGAATAGTTAGATGATTATTTGAATGAATCAACAATATCATAAAGGTGATAATTAAATAACGTTTCACACCTTACACAACTTCCGTTGTATATCAGTTATATGATCTGCTTAATTGACCTATATTATTGAATATAATTTTTATTTCTCACGGAAATCGCCACTTATCTATTTTAAAAAATCCCACTCATGTACATTTCAAATTTACGCACATGAAATTCACACTTGTCACATCCAACAGTATCACACGCGACTAAGCCTGTTCTCCCGTGCAGGAGGACGATAAGTCGCCTCGCATGCTTTTTCCTCCTTGTATGTTTCAATCACGCCGCGAAATCGCGACCCGTGATGAGAACGTGCTTGTTGATTTCCAGACTTTCTTTAGTCTTTCATATATATTTAAAAATACCTAAATATTATTAAACTCAATATGAAAATGCAGTGACCAATGTTATTATAGTTTCATGCATGTAGAGTAGATACTATTTTGGAAGGTTTTGATATTGTTATTGATATTTTCAAGACATACAATATTACCAAGGGGACTTAAATTAAGTCTAGGCAATATATGAAAGGACCTGTTAACAGCCATATGCTGTTGTGCCACTGTTATGGAAATCACTTTTGTTTGAAACATTAGCGATTTATCATGTTATGAGAATCTTCAAACTTCAATGTCGACTTTCATATTCGAATTGCATATTTTGATTTTAAGTAAGCAACAAATAAACGGCGATGTATGTTTGTTGACAGTGTCTTTTGAAATTTGAAAGATAACGGTTAAACTCTCAACAGGGCCCAAGCTCCCTGACAGTGTAATCATTCAAGCGTGCAGGACAGTGATTAGCGGATAAATGTTTAAATATTCATGTTCAAAACATCAGCTTACATTTCATATGTCATAACTGTTGAATAAGACAAGTGGCCATCTTGATTATCAATATCTAAAGACAATTGATTCTTTGATTTCAGAATTTGAATGAACATCCGTATAAAATGTGAGTTTACTTATGGATTTTATTTACCATAATGTCTATGATCACTTGACTACAATACAGGACTCTTATGAGTTTAACTAGCCGAGTAAGAAACACATTGTGTATTTTCACCTATATTTTTAAAACTTTCTTTTTTCAATTTTTTTTTTAGTTCTTCACGTGGTCCAATATCTTCTAAAAATAAAAAAACACGAGTCAAAGTAAATTTAAGATACCCCGGTACCAGTAGAATAATACACTTTAGTTATCTAGTCTTCGCATAAGCTCAATTGTTTTATACAATAGGAAGACAACCACCTTGGTGATCATAAAATAAAAATGCCGTTTATATAAAAGTAAATGTCAGTCTGTGGAATCTTCTTCTTTCTTATTTTTGGAAGAAGCCTGGTATTTTGTTTTGAATCTAAAAAAGATGTATGACATCTCTCACGTCTCTTACTGTTTGAAAAGTGAAAGATGCGTACGTATAATCGCCGCCTGCGTCTCAAACTGTTGCAGCTTGTTAGCAAGCTAACATTCATGAAATATTGAACAAAATAAATGTAGTAATTCAAAATGCATTGAATAGCCTTAAAGATCTTTGTTTAAACGGACACCGAATAGTGAGGTATGATCGTTTGTACCTTTACAATCGTTCGTCAACATGGTTTTACAAATCGTTCCGCTGTTGCAATCAGTTTTTGATCATTTTGTTAAACAAATAATTTTTTTAAATATTTTAACGTATGCAGCATGTATGAACGAATTTGGAAAAAAACACCATGTATTTCATTGTGATAGTTGATGTTTGCCATATCATGTTTGCCATATTCGACTTGTATGGTAGACTTGTATTATGTTGGTTTTTAACGGTTCTATTGTTCAGTTCAAGTGTTTTTCCCATGACATTTGAGTCGTTATCACTTCCGTGATGTACGAAGATTGACAAAGAGATTGAAAGAATTTGAATCATGAGATTCTTGTTTTACAATTATATCCTTCCCGTTTTACAGTTTTACAATTGCGCACTGCCTGCTATATTGTTTAACAATTGATCTACTCCCAGGCATACAGGATGACAATTTATTGATCCAGAACATAACACATTTATAATTTCCTACGGCAAAATGAATACATGGTTACGCAACCAAATGCGTTGTTTATCTGGTTTATCTTGGTCTATCTGCAGGCGTAACAGTTAACAGTGATCTTATTAAGGGAATTCTCACGAGCGACGATATAGGTGTGATTTACCCGCCGGGAAGTTCAACTCGAGGCGTGATTAATGATCGTGATCTTGACATGCACTTGCTTTGTATTTACTTACGTGCGTCAATACGTCTACATTGTCAGTGTGAAATCGACACTAGAGAAAACACAACGTATATGATAGGACAGGGTTATAATATTGTTCAATTGTCTAATTTTATTTGCTTCGTATTGTGGCAAGTTAAGATTTTTTATAATCGAAATATTGGGGGATCTTTTTTTGTCCAAAATCATGAAATGTAAAAGAAAAATAACCGAGAACTGATACATACACGTGAAACTTATTCATTAGGCAAATCGTGTCATCTGAAATGTATGACAGCATTTACCTTACTAACACTACAACCAGTAATTGAAGCGCTCGTAAAATAACTATCTAAACCCCGACGATCAGAACTGATCGGTTAACAACTCGCAACCATGAAGGTCTTATCTTTACCCTTTATCCGCAGCAGTACTTCGAGGTGTGGAGAAGTATGTTTTAATACATCTTTTTTCTCGAGTTTTTCTGATGTTTATACGCGATGTAATTTGATAAATTGTGTGATCATTTATATAACTCCCTGTCACGCATGGAAATTGTGCACACGAATTCGTGAAAACAAAGGGTGGGATTCGCACTACTAAACACAGTATCTTTGACGTACTTTCGATTACCTATAATAGACCAAATCCCACTCTCTGCGTGAGAATACAAATGAGAAAGAATCACATACACTGAAATTAGTTTTCATTTTTTATCAACAACGTAACAGTTAAATATTCTTTCATTCATAACAAAATACTTATATATGCACCAAGTTCAAGGAAACAATGACGCCGATAGGCATGGTTGAACACGTGTCTGTCAACCGAAGTGAAAGAGTCTGTGGTTGGTTGACATCATCGATCTGTCAATATTTAATAACAAGTTAGCACGTAAGTCCTTCCACAGGATGGAATGAGCGAGTCGCTGGAATCTCCAGAGTCTTTAGGCACCATAAGAAACACGATTAAGTCAGAATAAGTCAGATAAGTCTACCATGGCCTCCAAACCTTCTCTTCCTTTACTTTAGAACTTGGAGAACACATGACGGACGAGTAAGGGCTGTATCGGTGTTCGCTTCTATTCTTCTCGTGGTAAACTGGGGATCCCTGGGAGGAGACAGAGTCATTGGGGGATGGGACGAACGCTGTCATCCCGTTCTCAGGTACTTGTAGAGAATACACTGGCATTGATTGTCCGTTTTGATGTCCGAGGTATACAGCCACTGCGTTCCCATTGCACATATTGCCGGGCACGATATGAAATGCACCGGAAAGTTGTTGAACTGGGCTCGAAGACGGAGTTGATGTGGGCGATGGAATGATCTGCGCTTGCGCTGGTGGTGTTTGCTGGAGGGGTGCCTGGTTGCCGGACGGTGGGGTGGAGGGGGTCTGGACATGTCCGGAAGGAATCTGGACACTGATAGGCTGGAGACATCTTTGGTGGACGGCGTCCGGGGTCTGGACGTTGTTGACAGCTTGGAGACAGTTGGCGAGGTGGTTGATAAGCTGGCCCCGTACATCGTTATTAACGTCATGTGAGGAGCTTAGGTATCGCATCACTTCATTGGCGCACTCGTTGAAGCCGGCTCTGTACTTGTTCATAACTGAAGTTTCGGTTGCCATGGACGCGGACACTTGCTGGCGCTGGATCGTCCTCAAGTGTTTAACTGTCAACTCCAGAATATCGGCTTTCTCCAGTTTAGAGAATTGTGAGCTCTGGAAAAAGTAAAGTTAATATAAGTATATGGAATTCAAAATTTTAGATAAGTACAATATAATTTTTCAAAATTAGAAAATTTAAAGTAGAAAATTCAATGATAAGATGTAGCAATAAATTTATTATACATAGTTTACTATATAAGTGTTGGTACTAGATACTTACATCTTTTTTAAGTGCTTGTAATGTCAGAGTCTTCAGTTGCGAGAGACAGTTGTTGATTCTTGCTCGGCGTTTCTTCTCCATCATCGGTTTATTGCTCTGTAATAAACAAGCGGAAGATTAAGACACGGTTAATAAAATAAATAAACAAAATTAAAAAGTTATCAAAAACTTTTCAAAGATATTTACGAAGCGAGGTAAATGTCAATAACTCCTCGAATTGCTAGGGACCTGTTACACGATCAACAAGTTGACACATTCTACACACGAGAATCTCACTCAAATCGATCAGCTGAAAAAGTTATTGACAACTAACCTTTCTGATAGAAGGATCTTTCCTCTGAGATGCAACCATAGTATCAGCCATGGTGAGAGATGAAGGAATGAATAAGAAAGTAAGAACGAAGCGCAAGTGTGCTCAGTGGAGGAATGTCGCTTTGGAATAACAACCTGTGGAGGTATTTCCGTATTTATACCCCATGACACATGCCCGAAGTCGATGTGAAGACACAACTCGACCCTTTCCCACGCTCTGGACCGGGGAAGTCTCAGCCAATCAGCGCTCAGATAGCAGTTGGCCGCACGAGACGAGCCGCGAGGCTTGCGCCAAGCGCGCGCTGATTGGTCTGAGAGCCAATTGTTCTCGTGGATGCCGATTTCAACTGTCAATCATAGGGTAAACCGGACGTCAACTAAACAGGCGCACGTGCCGAGCGGATTATGTTGTGGTTTGGGAGCAGTGTGGGAAAACCACGCCCCCAGTCGCTCGGTCTTAATGGTCGAATTGTTATGTAAACACAAGTTGCGATAAGACATACTTGAACACAATGCGGTTTGTGTGCTGGCCCGCGACCGCGATACTGCTCGTATAGACCGGCCTCCACTGGAATGCAAGATCGCTTTGTGTGCCGCCGTGGGAAAATGCCTAGAGAGCGTTGAAAGACAGGGTGGCACGAGCAGTGGAGATTTCTGACAACCTGTTGGGCAAGGGACTCCGGGCGCGGGGGTGGGGGATGGGGGTCGGACCTGAGGGGGGAAAAAGTGACTCGAGGGGGGTTGAACGGAGTGTGGGTGGGAGCGGCTACTGAACTGGGGGATCGTATTACATTATTAATAATTAATACAAAAATCGTGATATTGGAAGAAAAATGATTTCCTCTTGTTTATTGGTTTACCATTAATCTATTAATCATAGTAAGTGAGGAAACCCATGTGGATTTTAATGCTCAATTATTAATTGATGATATGCCGATTCTTAAAAATTGTTTTTTCATGATAATGAAGCAATAAACAACATAACACTCAATTTAATGTTATTAAATATATTCATACTTATATTTGAAAAAAAGAATGCATCATATATACGTTTTGGTATTATTCCACACTAGCAATTATACTCTGAAATGAAAAAAAATGAAATGAAAAGGAGTCTGAGTTTTCTTTACTTTCATCATGCTTTGAAGTCATCTTATAGCCTTGCCTAGGCTTTTAAGTTATTTCAGACCCTTGTTGACAAACAAGCACTATTAAAGAAATATCAGTCCTCTGTAAAAACACAAAATCAGATTGGGAATACTCTGTAAAAACACAAAATCAGATTTGGAATACTTAAAAACGAATTTCTCGATATTTCTTTGACTCTTAAGCGTACGTGACTATATTTGACACTAAAATAGGTGATTACGCAGTTTACACAATGATAGGAAGTGCAGATCAACTTTCCCACGGTTTGTAGGCATAAATATAAATACAACATATATCGTACGACTCTGATGATGACAGTGCTATTAATAGCTCTCCTGGAATTTATTGGTTTCTATATAAGCGCGGTCGATATTCGATCGGACTAATGAAATATACATGATTATTGTTATAACGTGCTGTCGGAGCACGATCAACATAGCTCTCCTTGAAAGTTGGGGGACTTTTCATGTCATTCAGCACGATTTTCGATTTTAGTGTAATTTGCTGAGTTAGTCACGGTGATAGTGCAAAACTACTTAACGTCCGTTTATTAAGTGAGTCCGTGACCTCATTTTTATTGTATGATAAGCACAGCTTCATATTGATTTCATGTAAATTTCATGAATTATATATTTTTTATTACTTACATATTTTTTAATTTTGTCATACCTTGTGGGTAAATGGCGTACCCGTGTGCCTCTTGTGCCCATTGTCAACTGAATTATCTCCCTTTAATTGACATGCGCATCTCTTACGTGATTATCATTTCAATGAAAAGAGAATGTATAACAATTTGGAAATAGTATTTATCATTTTTGCCATATGCACTGTACTGGTTAAGATCTTATTTCACAAACAAATTAGTACACATGTTTATGTGATATTAACATTAGGCAACGTATTTATAAATAGGATGTTGTCATAGGCCAATACTTCACGAGCCAATATGTCATATCGCTCTCTACATTTCGTACAGTTTCGTGATGAAAAGTATATACTTTATATTTATATATATATATCAAGCAAGATATACATAATTAATATACATATATATTATTAATCAAATTAGTTTTGTATATGTATAATTAATACAATCCTGTATGAATTCTTTGATATTTTTTCTATCAACTTTTACACAATCCTTGAAATGTGATAAAAAGTTAATTTCGTCGAAGGTAAAAAATTCATGTTTGCTAAGTGTAGAAGAAATCAAGACTGGACAAAGTTTCACAAACTTTCTAAATTACAATGCATATTGAAATACCTGAATTATTATCATTAGCATAATATTTCTTAAAAGTAAGTGTACATTTCAAAATATTAAACACATTTAAACAACCATTGTTTTTCGAAGTGTCAAAATATGTCACTGTAAAAAAAACCATGACAAACTGTTTGTTTATTTTATATAAAACAATCTTAATAGTCTGTTTGACATGTTTGATATACAAAAGTATCTAAATGAGAGATCGACAAATGTCTGAAGATCCAGACGTCCTGTCTCAAGCAAAGTTTTCTTATCAAAACAAACAAGTTCAATAAACAACAGCTACGTAATAGCGCAACCCAAACAAAGGAAATAACTCGAATCAAGTGAGGTGTAAAAACTTTAATTATTCAAAGTCCGATAATCCCTGAGTGCTCTTATTGTTTTATGACAGATTATTCCCTCGCTAATAAAAACACAATAGGTCATGTGTGACGGTCAAAGAACATCCGCTATTGTCTCACACCCTGACCCCTTCCCCATTTTCCTCCGGACACCCCCTCCCCCCTTTCCGCTGCCCTTTTTAATGTCTCATCCACTTCAAAATTGTCATTACGTATATTCCTTTATCATTTCCTCCACGACGCCACGATTACAGTTTATTGCAATTTCTAATACAGATATCCCCTTTGTGGTCGTCATCACCAGCCCGAAACGGGTATGATAAAATCTACCGGCGAAGCAATTCTTAGTGATATTATACTGCTTCCGCCATTGTTCATAATTACCCCAGCCCTGATCGTGGCTATTACTGTAGGAGGGAAACTCTCCCACGGTTTGCAGTATCCATGCGGAACAGTCGGTAATTGCACCCATTATTCACGTATACTTATCTTTCCACGTGGGTATATTCACACCTTGCCGTCTCCTTCCGTGTAGGTAATACTCCTGAACCCCCCGCGAACTTCACAGGTGTGATATAAGACAAGTTTCGGAGCTGTTTGATGAATAACGGGGGGTCCGCTTTCTTCTTGATTAAAGTTCCAATTATTTCATCGTGTGTGTCTATTGTTAATTATCACTTTGTTTGGGTTTTCAGAAGTAGCTTCTTTATAGTCAATAATTTTGATTGAATACATTTGAAAACAAAATAGACTACTATACAGCACGAATGCTGAATGAACGTCGTGTGTCTACAAATATCATATACGAACGGTAATTTTGTCGCGCCAACCGACTTTCATAGTTCAACTAAATTGAAAAACCAAATGTGAATGAAAGGAGCGGCATGAAGAAGGTTTACTATTTTGCCAAACCCATCACTTATTTTGTGAATAAATATGTTTAAACCAAATGTAAAAGATATTTTAAAGAATATGAAATTGATATTGGGTTTCTTGTTTCATAACGTATGGTACTGACAAGAAGTCGATTACTCTTGTCAGAGTCTGTATGATTCAAGTTCAGTTTGTAGTAGTTACACATAAATATTGTTCGTATCATCCTTTAACTTTGTATCATAATTCGATATGTTAATGTATCATAACTCAGTCACATCTGTATACTTCAAATTCAATCTTTCTGTATGATATTTATGATATTTTAAGAGAACGACGCATTCAACTGTACAATTGATATGTGTATATTTTATTATGTTACATATATTAATATATTATTTTATTCTGTATATTTTTATGTGTAAATAGTCTCTCATAATCCTTTTAAGGATGGCTCATTTTGTATATTTCATAAAATGTTTAATTGCCTGTATATGAGGTGAGACTTTTAATAAACAGTCTGTCTGTCTGCATATTTGTAAGTGATTACGTATCATATACTCATGTACCATCATTGATGGGTATTGTGATATAAAAATCTTGAATCTTGGACCCTAAGAGTATCCGAAGAAGTACACTGTTACTCATAAGAACGTGACTACTATGATGGTTATGACTAATGTCAAGTCATGATAATCATAGTAATCACGTTCTTATGAAAATTCAGATGATAGTAAACAACCATTCAATTAAAATCAATCAACACACATTTAAATGAATGATGTTTTATGAATTAGAAAAGTTTCCAAGATTACGTTCGACCAATTGACGCGCCTTATTGCACGGTTGTCAACTTTGTACATGTATATAACAGAACAGAACAGAATAGCATCAAAATGATAAGTGGTTTAAGCAACAGTCCGTACTTTCGATATCATGACATTGCATTGATAGCATTGATTTTATTTTTAACATGTCTAGATGCTTTATATGATGTATTATTTTGATGAATATTTTAAAATGTTTTACTATATGGTTTACTTATTACGCAATATAGTCTCTCATAACCCCGTTGCGGGTGGCTCGATATGTTTTACCTGTTATTCTATTTTGATGTAATTATATCCATGTTTTAAATGTATCGAGGTAAGACTTTAAGAAAATATCTGTCTGTCTGTCTGTCTGTCTGACACCTTCTGTTAAGATTGGCACGATCAGCTCACGGAACGTTTCTCCAATAGAAGATGAAGCAGAAGAAAAAGAAGGAGAAGAAGAAGAAGAAATTTCACAAGAAGACTTATAAAAGAGCTACTTGAATAACTTTCAATAATTTTAAACTTGCATATATACCAGTGCATAAATAAGAAAACGACACATCATCTTATTACAATCACAATGTTTTATTTCAAACGCTATTACAAAATCACATGGGATAATTGTAGACATCGAAATTAAGAATTACCATTGTTAGATATACCAGGGATGTTTTTGATTATTGAAAATGACGGTAAAACTTCAAAGGCAAGTATTGCGTGGCTAATGAAAACAAGACGGACTGTCATGGACCCGTGTTGTATATCATTAATCAAACCTTCATCTTTGATATTTACAACTTCTAACCCTTGTACATATCAGTCCGTCTGTCCGTCAAACCGTCCAACATTAGACGCACTGTCGCCGAATAGATATGTACGCCCCGTGGATATGTGATTTATCTATGTACGCAGGTAAACAAAAAGAAATAAGTAGATTGTCACAGGCGAGTGACGATGTGCGCCAGGGGTCATAGTGGGAGCGAAACCGTCAAAGGTCACATGTTGTTCATACCCTCGGGTGTAAAAATGGTATGTTTGATTTAGTTTGTTGAATTTTGGAAACAACAAACACCTTAAGTGTTAATCTTATAACGAAGCGACCAAAGGATTATATCCATTGTGTTTTGGGGATTATCTTTAATGATAATATTGTTTGGGTAACGGTTTTTCGCCTACGGTTTGACTTTGATTTACTGTTTAGTACCCCTTTATTCTTCTGTTCCTAATCGTATATTTTTGTTGGGTTCCTTCGATTTTTACTTAGGATGGGATAAAGCTCGTATTCTTACACTAAAAAAATAACGAGTTTTACATACATTCAACCAATCTTTATTTGCCCTTATAGAGACTATATAGTACATATTCACATACAGATATTGTATTAGACAGTAGAGAGTATTTCTTTGTATATAGGCATGGTGCAAAAACAATGGCAGATTTTCAACAACTTTTTAGCTAAACAGCTTCAATTAAATCCATATTGCACATTTCACATAGTCTATTTTCTTTTACTAAGCAAATATTTTTACCTGTTTAAACCGATTGATCATGAGACGAGCAGGGAAATCCTTTCCGATTAACTGTTTGAGTTGCATTCTATAAGTTGTCAGTTAAGGATGACAAGGAGTTTTTATGGATTATCAACTTCTTTATTGTACTTTATTGTACTAGATTTATACCGTTTTCAAGCAGTTAAAAGATCCCAATTACTTAACATTGAACGACGTTCTTTTCGTATAGATTCTGAAATCGAAGCATTTATTTGATACAAATAAGTGATAATGCCAATTCATATTTTGTTGCTTGTGTTTAAAGGCATGAGGAAATTCGTATGCGAATCTATATATTGTTCTAACCATACGTTACCAAACCGGTAGAACATAAATAATCTATACAACTGTGACCAAATTATAAGTGCCAGTTGTCATATAATATTGTCATATTTTTATAATCTCTAGAATGGCAATTTTGATATATTAAACCAGTATTTTATTGCTTTTTACACATAAAGGAATGCACAACATTCACCACAGACCATTATGCTTGTGGTAGAAGATTTAATACCGAGGGAGTTTTTAATTGAAAAAAATATATTCACCAAGTTCCAGTTCAAAATATAATTTATATGACAAGAGAGAGAAATACATGGACAACAACTTCAATCTGATATGAGACGTTTCGATACATATTCTTGTCGTGTATAAGCATGGAATGTTTAAAACAGTTTCACTGCTAAATACTTTATGTATATTTACATATAAAACTTTTACAACAAAAGAAATGACTAGAATTACTCCTTAAGGAAAGAAAATTAATGCTGTCTTCATTAAAATGATTGGTTCAGAACAAATTAAAATATCGCCTCTTTTAAAGGGGAAAAATTCATATTTTATCTAATTTTCTCTCCCTTTGAAGAGTTGCGAAATGTAAACTGAGTGCATGATAGGGTCATGTTCGCTCATTCAAATAAACCAAGAAGTTGCTATCTATCGCGCACCTGTTTTATTCACTTCCGGTACTGACCGGATGTGCCGAGACTGACGGGACGAGTATCGTCAGGTGTTATCGTTATCATTCTGACTGTGTTGAAGAGATACCCAAAGTCTACACTGAACGACCCCGGTCTTTGAAACCGTAGAAATTCATGCTTTGATTTACGTACATGAAACATTAGATGATAATTGATATTTGTTTACCTCTCTTATCTTCTGAGTTATGCTATGGTTTCACTGACTCACCATAACAGTTTTGGATTTATGAATTATTATACAATTTCGAGTCCTCAGCAAGTCTATAACTACCTGACTGTAAGCATTTTTGCTATGAACATGACTGTAAGAACTAGAAAACATAAAAATATAATAATCGTAGTTTTTGACAAAAGTGGTCTGACACATTATTCAGATGCATTCATATACATATATATTCAAACATCTGAATGAACAATATGTTAAACCATAATCTTATACTGTAATCCTGTCACGAATACTCATCCAATTACGTATAATTTAACATTTTCAATGATAAAGTATTTAACTAACAGTTACGAAATTTTTCAAACCTGAGTTACAAGCCGCTACTGCACGAACGTTTATCATTCGTGGTAAACACTGAAATCTTTTAGGATTTTTAAGGATAGCGAAGAATGAAGAAGTTGTATATCCATAACCTTGTCTTTCTTCATCAGTCAGGATCCGAGAATGTCAATCCAAGATTTTTCCGAAATAAAATAAAAGCCTCATAATCTACACTCAAACATAAAGGTACGATCCAGTACTCAACAAATAAGGGAAAGCATTTAATTGTTCCTTTAAAGTATATTTCCTTTCATTTTCAAAGAGAAACAACTTATCAATATTGAATCAACCTGCTGTTCTCGCGTTATCTCGAGTGTCCATTTCAATTTAAGTGTTAACTTAAAGCATCGCGATATGAAATTATAAACAGATGGAGATTGAGGCATTTTATATTTTAATCATGCTTATATGAATACTTATTAATTGCAGGACTGAAAAACTAGATTGTTTTAAAAAGCTTTTAATTTTACATGTTTAATTTTCAATAATTAAGTGGGCATACATTCCGAGTTTATCAAATAAGAATTGATAAAAATCTTTCTCATTAACATATTTGTATATTGAAAATTGTAAAACTCATAAAATAGTTAAAAATTAAAAAGGTTCACATGCACATTTCTATTATGGTATATATCAGATGTTGCAAGAGGAAAATATACGTTTGCTTTCTATCAAAAACTAAATTAATATGTATTTTTCACAAAACCACTGACGTTTTTAAACAAAAAACTAACAGTCTACACAACAAAACACAACACACAAGCAGATTGTATCACCTAACATACGTTAAACTTTACAATACAAGGTATGTACACATTTAGAGAAATTTTTATTGTGAAAATATTTTATTAACTCGAATGGATAATCCATTAAGCCTAATCCACAAGAACGTATTGGATTGGCCTCTGATCAGTCTTCAGATTGAGTCCAGACGCCAGAGAACAGGAAAGACTTAGCATCAAGTATAACGACATCTTCGAGCCGCTTTACGACACCCTCCCCTTTCATCTCGCCTTGTTTTATTGCCGTAATTCGCCTCGGGATGTCGCAACCACCCAAACTATAACCCCGAAATTTTACGACAATATCAAACGTTGCAAGGTCGAAAAGCATGATTAATTCTTTAATCACATGATCTCTGCTGAAAGAAATATGTATCTGATAACTCATGGGTGGTATGAATAAAGCCAAGTCTGGACTTTCCCTTCGGGGCTGTGTAGGAGTAGTGTATGCTAATTATTTGCAAGGAACTTAAGTTAAAGTCTCGTGATTTCCCAGAGTGATTAACACCATTTTCGTGACTTTATTACTTTGAAATTTTGACAGAAAGGGATTTCTAATATACACATTCTTTTCCTTCCACTTTTCAAGAAGAAAATATATACTATAAATTCAAGGGAGGCTTTTCGATAAAAGTGTAACTTTGATTGCAAAATGATACATATGGCTTGATTTCAGGAACGAGGTTTTCTTAAAGATGTAAATCACTTTATACAAACACATATGATGTAAAGGCAAAAGTAGTTGTTTCTTACATTATATAGAAATACCACACGTCTAGACAAATATATACATATACAATGTTGTCGCCAGGGAAACCAAGACATAACATTTTTTTGTCATTCATTGGTTCCCTGAAAAATATTTTTCCGGTGGAATGATACATAGCCAGAATGAAAAATCAATCAAACGATTTTATTAGAAAATGGTTGCCACTGTACAATTTATTTCACTGACTTGATGTACGCTTGTATAATTATGTCCATTGATTCTAGATGACATTGCACATGTATTATCTCACTGAATTCGAATACTTTTGTATTGTACCATGTGCCCACTTGTGTGAATAAAAATTTAAAAAAAAAAAGAAATAACATTTTATTTCCATTATAAAGCATGGTACACTTCTGTCATTCTTGATTCCTATATAATATACAATGTACATGGTACTCATTTATCATATGCTCCTATGTTACACCTAATAACCCTATAGTATATATGCTATGGTTATACTATATATGAGGCAAAAACTATATAGGCCTTTACTGTTTATGATATATTATTTTACATAATACTCATTGACTAAACGACTCTGTACTGTGTGTGCCTCCCCTTTATATATATGTTTCCCCTTATACTTAGGGTGATGATCCTATACTGTATATGATGCACCTTTAGTATATTCCCCTATACTATACAGCTGCATACCGAAAGTTTGTTCACTTACCAGTGAATCGTAGTGCAAATATCATGTAATTTGGGTTTGGTTTCAACGTCGATAGAATAACTTCAGCAAGACTGACAATAGATCACCTGTCCATGTGTGAAATAGCCATTCTTGAACTCATTTTGGAATTGTCTGGTCACTCGTGCAAAAATTCGAATTTTGGCATATTCTTATAGACAGAAGGGGTCACTTTTTCGAAATTTCGATTTCGTTAAACGTCGAATAAACTGTTCCATATAGACTTTCTGAGATTAAAACCAACATAATCACTTTGACTTTGTGCTATGGAACAAACGTGACTTATTTTTTTAAGAAGTTGATAACTTATAAAGGATTTTATGAATAAAAATAAAAATAAGTGTTTTCGGAATTTTGACCCCTGGTCACTTCAATGACCTGCCAAAACTGTTACGGGTAATTGTGGGATACGATAAACCTTTGCCTTAAAGTAGAATGGATCTGCATATGTGTATTGAAAATTCAATATTGTACGTTTCTTTTTCGCAACGCTACGATACCTCAAAGGCATCTCAAATTACATGATATTTGCACTAGTATATTCAGGTACAGTATGTGAACAAACTTTTGGCATGCAGCTGTATATAATACTTCTACGCTATATTTGATTCCCCCATACTTTATACTATGATTTCTCGGTTCTACTATACACAAACTGTACTTTACTATTTATGATGTCCCTTTATCGTATGTCCTTAAAACCCCTTAATTCTTCAAGCTATACCATATATATGATGCCCCTTTATCCTATACCTATATTCTATATATAATACTTCCTTACTACACATGTTCTCCCTATACTATATTACTCCCGCATACAATATATGATGTGTATTGAGGCCTATCATTCCCCTAACTGTACATGATATTCCTGTACTTTTAATTATGATTTCTCTGAAATTATATACTATACTTTTTTTATGTTCCTTTATTATATGCAGTTAAATCCGTATATGATTCCTCAAGCTATACCATATAATGTATGATGCCCCTTTATTATGTACCTATATATGATAGATATGATACTTCTTTACTATGCATGGTTTCCCTATATCACATTATTCCCACATACAATATATGATGTATATCAAGGCCTTTCATTTCCCTTAACTATACATGATATCCCTATACTTTATATCATGATTTCTCTGTTCTACTATACTTTACTAATTATGATGTCCTTTTATCGTATGTCCTTAGATTTCTATTTTGTATATGATTCCTCAAGCTATACCATATATATGATTTATCATGCACTATATGATTTATCATACTTCTCCACTATATATTATCTTCCTATACTTTATCATTCCTTTATGTTATATATGATGTCTCCTTGTAACTCCTATATACTTTATATGATTTCCCTATACTAAATCATTTAAAGTGCCCCTTTCTTCCATGCTCGTATACTACACCCCTAAACTACATCTGATACCCCTATATAATATATGATTCCACTATTAAATATTCATTAACCCTTTAATATCCCTAATACTTCTATGGATATCCAAGAATTATTCCACGCACCAGGCGATCAAACTTATAAACAATGGTCAATGATATTTTTTGTCGGAATTCAAAAGGAAAGTCAAGAAAGATTATAAAGATCAAATGACAGTACGGAAATGTTTCCTAGATCAAGAAAATTACTTTTAGAGAAAAGCGGAAGTTACAACATGCCACTTATTTGAAGAAAAAGCTGTTTAAGAAAGAATTTAAAAAATGTATATACATGGTTTGGAAAAAGAGGCGTTTCAAAGGAAAAGTAAAATTCAGTTTCGATGAAGAAGTTGAGTAGCCGTAAAACTGTTCTCTAAACTATGAATAGTACTTCCTTCTATAATGCCTATATAATTTACTACGTAATTAAACACGATGGTTTTATAGAGTACAATACTGTGTAATTCAATAAAACTTTGCATGTCAATTATTTCTTTCTTAATTCTATTTTAACATACAGAAATAAATAAATTACAACTGTCTTTAAAAATCTAATTGCAAGATAATCGTTACTATGTGAACCAAGAATCAATGCGTTTTTCACGTTTCATAAATAATGCAATGACATATGGTGTATAGAAATATTAAAAATATGATATTTCGTATAATTTCAAGAATCTAGTCCATGGCCGTTTACCCACATGAAGTAAAACGACCCACCACCGAGTAAAAATTTAATGTACAACGTGTTCCTATTGTTCAAATCATAAAAATTCTCCCATGATAACACGAATCAACCGATATGGGTGTAAAAGATGAATTTATTTGCATTTTCTGACAACGCCTTTAAAACAAATTGCTATTGTATGAGCTGCACCAATTATGATGGGCAAAATAACGCTATAATAACCTTCATACCAGGACCGGTGCACCAAAAGGAAAACAGCGAGCGACTCGATGGCGTATTAAACAATTGCTCAATGCCGATGAACGGAAGATATAAGTTTACAACAGACTTGTCGAGACAAACGTCAATATTAAAATGTTGATAACATATTTATTGTTTTCCGGCTACAGTGTAAAATTACATTTTGAGGTCACGTGACTTGTTGCCCCACATCTGCGAGTGTATATTTCAATATGGACGCCGTTATTACACGTGTTTGTCGATCATCTTTTTTATTGGTAATAGTCTTTTCACATTTTGATTTTCATTTTGATATGTATTGACTTAAGTTTGTTTGAAACAAAGTGAAAATCATTTAATACTTTTTAGCACATCAAAATACATGATTGCATTGTATAAGGTCGTGTCAAACCCAAAGTCTGTGGTTTATATACCATCTTGGAAAGGTAAGATGTGGGATACTACATTCTTAAGCTTTTTTTCATTATTTTATAAAATACGCACTTTCCTATGAGTCGATAATTAAAAATAATATTTTCTCAGTGACTAAATGTCAGCCGAGATAAGTCTGTATTCTGTTTTATTATTAAGGTATTTAAGAAGATTCCATTACAAATGGAAAGTCATAGTTTTGGTTAAAACCTCTTTATTCTGAAGTGAGGTGAGGTGGGAGATATGAGGTTTAACGCGTATTTCACTTACATCGCGGCTGCTAGTATTTTTGCAGGGAGAAACCACCCCGTAACAGTATTGTGGCTAGCCATTGTGAATAGCCACGAAGTACAGTCGAACTAGAGATTCTATTATCTCAACAATCATTTTCAATAAAATTTCAATGAAAAATATACATTTTTAAACACAGCACTTCCATTATCCTTCTAATAAGCTTAAGTTATAGGATAGTGGCTCGTAAATTTCTTTTCTCTTCCACTCGGATATTTTCCCGTATTTATCATAATCATTTTCATTATCGTTTATCTAACTCTTTATGAAAGAGGAAAGGAATATTTGTGTGACGTAAATGTTTTAATTTGGATAAGATATTCCAGCTAATGGTCTAAAGTTATCATCCTGATGTTTTTTAACGTCGTTAAGCCGGTGGTCTGACCATATATTGTTATCCTGATTGTTTTCGCTGATAAGATTTTCATAGCCAAATGTCTGAAGTGCTATTTTTCATCCTAAATTTTACAAGGTCTTCCAGCCAATGGTCTGAAGTGCTATTTTTCATTCTAAATTTTCCAAGATCTTCAAGTCGATGATCTGAAGCGATATATCCTTTTATCCTAAATTTAACAAGGTCTTCCAGCCGATGATCTGAAGCGATACTTTTTATCCTAAATTTTACCGATGGTCTGAAGTGTTTTTTTTATCCTAAAATATACAAGGTCTTTAAGCCGATGGTCTGAAGTGCTATTTTTATTCTATATAAATTTGACAAGGTCTTCAAGCCGTTTTTCTGAAGTGATATTGTCATTATCCCGATTTTTCTTAGAAGTTTTCATAGCCGATGGTCTAAAGTGATGTTTTATCCTGATTTTATTATCAGACCTTCCAGCCGATGCTCTGAAGTGATTCTGTTATTATCCCTTTTATCTTACGAAAGATATCTTTTTCATCCTTATTTATGTTATCTTTCTTCCAACACATGTTGTCATTTTTTCCTTTCTTATTAGATCTTCGAGATGAAGATGTAAAGGTATTTAGTTTTCCATTTTTTTTCTTATTAGGCATTTATTACTCCTTAAGTTGATGAACTGAATAAATATAGTTATTATCATGACGAATGACTGTTGTCATGTTTTCGTTATCTTATCAGACCTTCAAGACGATTTCCGGGAGAGCTTTAGTCATAAAACAGATCCTTATTATCATCATTTTACTTTTCTAAAACGCTTTCTGAAGAAACTGCTAGATGACAATATCATTAAGGTAAAAAGCGAAAGAGGTTCTTTTTTTTAAAGATAAAACCAAATTCTATGATTTTAAGATAAAACTTTTAAAACCAAAATCCTGCTTAATCCTGCTTAAAAGTAGTATTTTCTTTAAAAATGTTATTTAAGATTCCCGAGAAGTTATATTTTCCATTATATATGCTAATGTGTAGTACAGGTGATATAAATAGGTCAGTGTCAGGTAAATATGCACATTTCAAAGAGCAAGACGTCCATAGGACAGGTGGCTGGAGCGAGGCATTGTGGGAAGTCTTCATTTCGGCAATCTGAGCGCCTGTAACACATGCAGATGAGGGTTAAAGATCGTCTCCATGAGTGGAAGATGTGCGAGTTATCCCCTCCCCTCCCATTCGCCCTCCCCTCCAATCCCCCCTCCCCCTTTTGTAATTATGTTAAAATTGTAAACATCAGGTGTTTCTTTTCTGTCCCTCCTCTGTAGACTTAAAAACTTTATGAAATATGTTGGTATCATTTTCGTTCTATATAGACTATCACTGAGACTCCGAAACAAAAATGGGATCGAAATACATGAATGATGTAAATAATCTGAAATTTGAAAAATATAAAATGAAATCAAAAGATTATCGAGTTATCGTCAATTTCTCCAATCTTCTCATAGACTTGCTGAGGCTTTTTATCTTGATTTATCATGACTTTTTCTGCACTGAAAATATTTTTTTATTTTTCAAACAGCAAGGGAGTTTTGCGCGTCTGAACCGCCCCTTTCTCAACAACAAGAACCCAGGAAGTGTATAGTCGAGATCATAGAGTGTTAACATTCTGTCCAAGCAAATATATGTTTCTAGGTTGATGGTAGGTCTAACAAGACAGACCAAGCGATTCGTGAATCTTACATCGCCTGTATGTGGAACCGTTTATACCTCGATGAAGTTATTCCTAATATCGAGTTCGGTTATAATATGTTTGGAACCTTTTATACCTCGATGGAGTTATTCCTAATATCGAGTTCGCTTATAATATTTTTACTACGAATGTTTATAACGGGGTATCAAATCACAATGCAAAAACTATTGAGATCATAAGCTGTCAAACGACTGTACTGTATCTTCACAAACGTAGTCCTGCTTTTGTGTTGAAATATACATTTAAGATATATTATTAAAGACTATGAAACTCTTATAAACAACAAACACATGCTCCACAAACTCTAGATAGATGATGCGACTCGTGAAAGTTTTACCGCATGTGACCCTTTTTTGCATCTTGCGTTATATGTCATAATATATATATTTTTTATTGAAGTATGTATTCAGATAAAACAAATATATTCAAGCAATATAAAAAAATAGCGGCAGTCTATCTATATGGACCATGCGAAGCATGGACGTAGCATCGCTAGTTACCCTTAATACATGGAGTTATGTCATAATTTGATTCTGTCGAAATATGTATTTAAGCTATTTAATCGAGGACTATAAAACTATTATATGTCAGCAAATATCAAAAGCTAAGCGACAGTCTATCTTTATAGACCATGCGAGGCATAAACGTTTCATCGCCAGTAACCCTTTATACCTACAGTTATGTAATAATTTGTTCCTGTCAAAATATGTATTTAAGCTATGAAATCAACGACCAAAAAACTAATTTATTTCAGCATTTATAAAAAGACAGACGATGCGATCCAGGATTGTTACGTCTCAAGAGTCCCTCTTTCGATACATCCGCCTTACGTATTACACGGCAAGAGTTAAATAGCGTAATAGAGCAAGGTTGTATGTATGTATATAAATATACAAGCACGCTGACTGATGTGTTACCTGTAGGTCAGACGCTCCGTCAGACAGGTGTGAAAATTGGGACATGTTTGAATTTAAAACCCTTTGTAGGATTTGAAGTTTTTGGGGTTGGCGTTGAGAGTACATTACTTGAAGTTGAGATTTTGAAGAATATTTGACATTTTTTAATTGATTTTAACTTGTTTGTAAGGTTGATACTCTTAATTCTAGTAAATAGTATATAGAAAATGATTATAAGATTGTACAGACTTAAAGGTGTTTATTCTTTAAGAGCAAGAAGGAACTATGTCAATAGGGAAAGAGTCAGCAATGCACTCAATTAATATTAAGATTTTATTTTAATTATATATTATGTTTGTCACGATTAGTTATGTCGTAATAACTATTCATTCATTCATTTAAAGTCGTTAATTCACTCCTAATTCATTCATTCATTGGCTTCAAAATGAACCATTCGCGTTACATTGACCCGATCTGATACAAAGGCTTATCAGGCGAACAAAGAAAGAAAATTACAATTTCCTTTCCAGGAAAGATAATTCTATTAAAACACAAATTTCATTCACAATTTCATTAATAATGGTGGCGGGAAAATCTAGCACACGAAGTTCATTCATTAAATCCGATTCCATTCACTCTTCATCCCCAAGTATTGATTTTCCATCGGCAGATGTTTTTGTGACCTAGTTTCCGCACGCGCGTGCGGTCCATTCATATCGCGATCCAGATTCATTCATAAAGGACCAAGGTGTTCGCACGTGGGCACATACTCGTCGCTGATTGGCTGATATAATCTTAAATTCCGAACACACATCAGAACAGGTGGCATCGGCTGTGAAAACTTCGAATTTTGAATCTTTTCTTCTAAGTTACCCAAAGTTGCTTTTCGCGCCATTAACTTATCGATTTCGTATAAAATGATAATACTATTCAATGAATAAATATGAATAGCGTGAGAAAGGAAGTGTCAAAAACAAAGTAAACAATAACTAAAATATCAAAATGAATGAATCTGAAAAGGTAAATTATCATTGAAATTGATATTGGTAATTAAGTGAAAAAGGTTTAGTTAATGACAATCTATAGCGTTATTGATACCTTTAATGGTCAGTTTAAACGTAAAATAACCTTAATCGCGCGGAAAATTTTACAAAATTAAGTTTTTATTATCGATTTGACGATCACACCTGCAGGGTTGTTATCGAAATGTCAATATAAAAATGGGTTTTATTATTCAAAACCTATTCTGTATTGGCAGATATATCTTATAATTTCATATTTGATTTTGTGTACAGTGGAATTTATTTGAATCGTCTGATTTAGAAATTGTTGATAACGAACAATTATAACATATGATTGCGTTAATTCAGAAGTATTTCAAAAGTTTTATAAATTGCGTAATTTAACAACTCGTGTCAATTTCTCATTCGCCTATGGTCGTTCTCATATCATTGTGTAATTCTATTTTTAATTATCTCTATTCATTTATTAACTTGAGTGCCACTTTAACTTTTCAAAGTTATGAAATTAATTGAAGTTTCATGTAAATTAGAATTATATTTATAAAACTGAAATTCCAAAATAACGTTACATGTAATTTGAAAAGAGAAATTTGATTATATAATATAATTTCAGTTTCTTATTTTCAAAATAAGCATGGATTTATGTAGAAAAAACATTCTTGTAAAGACATATCATAACTTGTATCTATTCAAAGGTACTTCAATTCTTTTTTTTATCGGCGTAACTAATTGTGATTCATTAACAAATATTTCACCATAAGTAAATAGATCACGGCACAACTCATATCATAGCAGTCACAACGAAAATATTATCATAAATCATAAAAAAAACCGCAAACATAAATCGAACAAAGAAAAGTTTGAGGTCGTCTTAAACTTAACCATGAGCCCATCTACAAGTAGTCAGGGGGAGCAGGTTCCCCCTCCACCCTCCCCCTCCCCAGCACGTGCAATGACAGGTGGGATGCGGTAGAAGTTTCTCCAGATTTCAAATCCTTTCTTGGCCCATCTTTTAAACTTTAGCGCGCTACTGGTTCAAATTGCCCTCTTTGTTTGTTTGTTAGTTTATAGTTTCTCTATTGTAAGTGGTCGCGTGCCATCCTCTGATAATCACCCCTTTCAAATAACGCCGTGGAGATGGGGGTTCTGTCCCCCTCAAGGGGGTCGTATTGTCCCCTTTACTCCCTGCGACAAGTTTAGCATCTAACTTTTCCCAACTTTATCGTCGTGGTTCATAAAGCACGATATAAAGTCTTTCATACCACTGTATATCCTTCGCGTGCTTTGTGGTCGATGAGACACAAAAGTTTTCTGAATGATATTTATGAAAAAAGGTTTATGGTGTTTCAAGGTCATATTGTCAGCTGTTGTTTATCGATTCAGATTTCCCGCTAATAGTAGATAAGGGGATACTGAGTATCAAGCTAACTTCAGTTAGAGAAGTTTGAAACTTGAAATGAAATTTATGAAATACAACTTTTATTTTGAAATCGATTTTTTGATGATCATTGCGACCAGAGATAAATCGATAGTTATTGCTTCACTCTGATATGTAGTGTGTTTTAAAGATATCTTTATTTTCATAAAAAAAAACTAAAGATTAAAATATTTCAGAGGCCTTTAGTTTTTTCACATCAACACAGACCCTAGCAATGTAAACATATAAAGATGTAGACACTGTGCACCTTCGCAATAACTCGCTGTACAAAATATTGTTTTCGTCATTGCCATCATATGCCAGTATATAATTTTCGATAGATAACAGCCACCGGTTGTAGGGGACATGTAATTACCATGCTCATCGAATGTCTTCAATATTAAGGACGGTGATTCAATCACGTTTCTTATCATTTCTTCTTCATGTCCATTGACACATTTTCCTTAATTACAAAAACCTGTTTCAATTTACAAAGATGCTTACTTTTAAGGGGATATTGGAATACTTTACACATACTTCAATCCGCTATATACGTTACATGAAACTCTCTTCCCTGACGTTCCCTAATTAGCAACATTGTTTTTACTTTTGTATTATTCAGTTCACGTCTTTCCGGTTTTTGTTACCAGATTGAGGAATCATTCTAATGCAACTTATCATTTTTAAAATGAATTTGATCCCAAGGTTTCATTGACACAAGCGTACAGTGGTTGTACCTCTGTGATTGTGTTGGATTGTCGCTGGACCTCTGTCTCTGTGTCTCTGTCCGTCCGTCTGTCTGTCTGTCTGTCAGTTTGTCTGTATGTCTGTCTGTCAGTCTGTCAGTCAGTCAGTCAGTCAGTCAGTCGGTCGGTCGGTCGGTCGGTCGGTCGGTCGGTCGGTCGGTCTGTTTGTCTGTCTGTCTGTCTGTATGTCTCTGTCTCTGTCTCTGTCTCTGTCTGTCTCTCTCTCTCTGTCTGTCTGTCTGTCTCTCTCTCTCTCTCTCTCTCTCTCTCTCTCTCTCTCTCTCTCTCTCTCTCTCAACTATCTCGGAAGTCGACAGAATTAAGAATTATCTGTGAACTGTATTTGCTCAAAATAAATCATATGCATATTTTAATTGTGTCTGATTTATCAAAACTCATCCATTTATAATTCTGAAAATAGACAATTACACTCTCAGCATTCATAGCAAGTATTTGAAAGACATTCGTACCAAGATATCAATTTGCAACTATAGAATTGTCACATATTCAAATCATGAAGACACATTTTCTTCTTGGGTCAAAATGATTTTCCGACTTACGTTATCATAAAAAGTACTTTCACGACCTTATTCTAATTCCGTTCTTTTTTCTTAGCCGGAAATGACTTTGACCCTTAAGCACATTCGACTTACCATGTGATCCCCGTCTGGGGATTAGATTAGAAAGGAATTACAAGCTGTTGTGAGCAGGGTTAGTTCTTCCCTTGACCAACTTAATGGACTTTGATATTATACGGACTCGATCTGATTATCTCCAGACGACAGGTGAGAGATAGAGAGAGAGAGAGAGAGAGAGAGAGAGAGAGAGAGAGAGAGAGAGAGAGAGAGAGAGAGAGAGACAGACAGACAGACAGACAGACAGACAGACAGACAGACAGACAGACAGACAGACAGAGACAGACAGACAGACAGACAGAGACAGACAGACAGACAGACAGAGAGATGACATAACTTACTTGATCTAAATTCAGACTGTTCCTAATCTTGAAGGGGCAGTGGCACGTTATTTTAAATATCCTTTTCTTCAAAAACTTTAGTTTACGCAAAATGGATTATCTACTGAGGGTCGAAACATCTCGTTACCGAAACCGATTAACCGCAGTTGTAGAGAAAAAATCTATTATCAAGTAAAAATCACTAGCGGCCATTTATGTGTGAACACCTTTATCACCATTTTAGGCTGGGAAATGGATTCCCTTAACTAAACGAATTATGAAACGTTCGTTTTAAAAATTCTTCGTTGGACTAAAAAACATATTCTTGCCATTTGTGAGATCACTTTATATTTCTCAAAACGTGCTACTGTCCCTATAAGGATTTTCAAAACACGCAGTAACTCTTGATTTGAGAGGCGACACATATGAGTTCATTTCATTGCTCAAGTTCTATTATAGTCCTGCTTCATGACTGTGTATATAAAGTTTAATCAATATTCATTTCGATTGTAATACATTCCTCTATTGTTGTCAAGACATGTGTGATATGTCAATTATTGACTTTTTACCAAGGTTAAATTTGGATATAGGGGAGCAAAATGAATTAATGACAAAGTTTGTTGGAACATATCATCGCCTAAATACAAAGTTTAGAATTAAATTTAAGACTTGTTATTCATACATTTTTTTTCTATCAACGATTATATCGAAAACTGTCCAATGAATCAGAAATCTCAGAAACAAATTCTCTTTTATATCAGATTTGAAATATTCAGTAATCTCATGTCGATAAAAATGTAGATTTTTTTATCATAAAGCCGCAAATATCCCTTCTCTGTTGTCAATTTCCTGTTTTTAAAACGGAAATTCGCGCACGTGCCGAGGTGACACTTGCCCTTTAAAAGTTAACACTTTGCGCCACCTGTTCGCGCTGTTGATAACGGCCTATGGCGTTTACCTCCCTTTGCTAATTTTCTTTTTGTAAGTTTTTGAGTTCCCGTGAACTTTTTTCAGAGCTTCTTAACGGCAGGTATTTCCAATGAAAATAGTATGAAATTGATTATTGAACATATACCCAATTTTAATCAATATAATTATTTTTCAAAAGTTCATATTTAAGAATTATGACTTTCATAAAATTGATTTATTTAACACATTCTAAACACGAATTAGAAACTTCGTGATATTGACTTTGAAGTCTTCATTTTAAGAAAAGAAATTTGAATTTTTGAATATCAACATTTAATTATAATCATTTAAAAAAATAATTACTCGATCTGTTTTCCTTAGGTACAAAAAAGTTATGGTATTGTTACATCGGCGACAAACCACAAGTTGTCCTTTAAAGACATTTGCCGACAATAATGGACCTTTGACCCGTGACGTCTCACTTTGGTGTAAGATCACGCTGTATTGTGCGAGAACTAGAGCGCGACACACTTGGCACGTGACTTCATTAAACGGAGATCTTCCCGCCGTTAGAATATTCTAACCAACTCCGGTTACTTCCCCTTAAGGTTGTGAAAAACTTTTGAAAACAAAAATCAAGGATGTGCCTGTAATCTTTTGTGCTTTATTTCATGTTTATTTCAAAGCGATAGGTAACAGGTATCCCATTAAAAGTTATTTTGTAATACATACTATCAATGAAAAGGGAAATAATATTTGATATTTGTTAATGCATCTATTTGAAATATCGCATCTTTTAAGTCTTCAAGAAATTTGAAAAAAAAATAATCTTCAAAATATGTTAAAAAAATCATATTCTAAATAAGTTTTATTTGAAAATTTCTCTGTAAAGTCGACAGAGGAGCTACGATGAAATATTGACTTGACTTATTCGAGTTCCAAAGCTCGCCCTGACCTTCACTTTCTTAGTGCACATCTCCTGAAGACGATATCGACTTCCGTATTTCTATTTCTGAAACAAAGAAAACAAACTTTTTAAAGAATTTTGAATAATAAATTGATACAAGAATTAAATTTGCATGAAAAGAGCTATGAACCCTATCATTTTGAAAGACACACCGTGTGTCTAAAAATATCGATTTAAATTTTGTTAATAGCTTTAATTATTCACAATGTTAATTGGCATGAATAATTAACATTTTTTAACAATTTTATAATTGAATTTAGTATAATTGGTATGAAAGTTTCACTTTGAAAAGTTAGCGAAGTTTTACAGGTGAAAACGGGATGTTTCTTTGTTGTCTGTTCAGCACAACTTGTTGCTAACAAAGAAAATTCAAAAGTTGTCGTGCCCCAGTTTTACTTTACACAATATAATAGAGAGCAAGCTTAATAAAGTTGTCCAAATAGCTTTCAAAATATTTCTCTAACATATTTCTTTTAAAACGAAAAATGTTTAAGAGCTTTTAGAATTTGAATTTTAGGAAATCCAACAGATTTGTCTTGTCACGATGCGACTGAGATGAAAAGTTAATAATATGATAAATGTTTTATGATTTGACAAAACTGTTAAAACCACGGTAAGATTAGGTAAAATGATTGAATCGCATATATCCTGAAATAGCTTGCGGTAGTAAATAAAATTCTCAAACTATTCATCGAACACCATGTAATATACAACACAGATTGGCACCAAATCTATCACACTTTCTTGCCTCCAAACACCTTTTCCCAAGGAATTACATTTAAGTTTAGATCATACAAGGTTATTCAGAGAAGTCCTTGTTCAGTTGAAATATTTTTCATATCAGTAAATCCATATTGAGAGAGGAAGGCATTCTAATACATGAAGAAACACCAGGCAATGTTTAAATAGTCTAACATAGTCGAAGTCTAACATCAAGACTGAAGTTGGTAATATTTTGTAATCAAATAACCTTTTGAAAAGATAACAACAACAAAAAGAGCCTTTTCTCATATTCAATAAAATCATCCTTTTTAAGAATACTTTTTCATTTTTTTCCTGATGTATTCTAGGTTAAATCAATGATGGTTTCATTTTCTCATGGTGTTAATACATTTAACATACTATTATGGCCATTTACCTAAAGGAAATCGTACAAATCGAATCTTCATCACGTGATTCATCTCAGTTTCATCCTCACGTACTAAATTTCAGAATTCACTTAATGATATAAAACTAATATATACTTTATATATATTCTGTTATCATAACCAGGCTTGGCAATTGAACTGTAATCAACAATGAAAAAGACGGCCAAAGTTGACTTAAAGATATAAAAAGATCTATGGTCAGCTGTGCACAAAATGGAAAAAATATGTGCAGTTGAAAACGGTTATGCTAGTGATGTGAGCAGCTAAGTTAATCTTATTCTGAACTGAGAATTAGGGATGAAGTATTGTTTATTAAAGCAACCTTAAAACATAACAGATTAAAAAAGTGTCGTATAAGCATAATTTGGAATGTAGATAGCTGCTGCCGTTTTATCTCTTTTGGCTGTAAGCAAAATTTGAATATTTCTGTATAGACGAAATATTGGTGTGCACTAGTGCCTTTAAATAGTTAAAATTCAAAAGAATACAACCTAAGTAAGGCCACTTTTCATGGAACGATGGCCAAGTTTCCAAGATTGGCTCATTATCAACATGTATTGAAGGGGACGCTTTGAATATCCCAACGGGCGATATGAATATCATATTCGACAGGAAATAAAGACTTGTATCAATTGTCCAGTGTAGACTATTATAAATAGCCGGCGGTCACTACGGTAACGTGTTAGTACTCCACGCAGACCCGTAACTCGTGCAGATATCATCTTAGACCAAGGATTTATATAGACTATACACGTCCTTGTCGTAGACTAAAATTAGTTTGTGAAAAATTTAAATGATTAAACACTTTTTATGATATCAATTTATATGTCTTTCGGTATCAGAAAAAACGAGGTTTGCCAAATAAGAATCTAGATTCTTTGAAGGGCGTCTATTGTAAACACTGTAATGGAGAAGGGTTGGTTATAACATCCGTACTTTCGGAAAGAGGTTTAATAATGTTTTGATTTTCTCAAAAATAAATTTCTTATTATATACCATTCTTTCCCAAAAGAGGTAGCTCCGTCATAATTTAATATTTCATAACAGAGCTACATCTGGTGGGAGAGAATGGTTATATATTGCGTCCCAGAAAAACGGAATTATCCTCACAAAAATGCAGAGTTGCTTTTTGATTTATGAAGAATGCGGTAAACATCACAGGGTAAATATACAAACAAATAAACTAAGTTGATTTCAATAACATATACATACTTATGTTATTCTAATATAACACTTTGTTGCCCTCATTATCAAAATTTTAATATAATCTTCTATAAACATTTAATCTTGTCGTTTAATCCAAGCTATGATTATTTTCGTTGTATCATATCAACTTCCGTACTGTATGCTAACATCTCTAAAATAAACTAGCTTTTACTTAGAGTTCGTTGTTACATTTAAAATCAAACATTGGAAACTCCATTCATCAGGATCAAAAACGGTCTTGAAGGTGAAGATTACAACGAAAATGCCATGTATTTCATTGAAAGTGTTGTCTTAAGGACATTAATTTACCTGACATTTATATCATCTGTATACGTCTATGAAATAAATAACAAATCAATGCAACCTTTTTAAAATTTGTAAAACACGTCGATGTTATGTGTTCCAGTCGGTTTGTCAATTGAGTGCTTTATGTCCAACAGTAGAAGACCACATAACATAAAAAGTTCTTAACGAGGTCAGCTCTATTCAACACCAGCGATGTCCGAATCGCCTTGCCGAAAGACCCTTCCAAAAAATGGTCGTGTGGTTGAATGATGGCAACAAAAATGTCACGTATCTTATTTCTAGACACCTCGTTCAAGAAAATTAGTGAACCTGACATTTATTTCACATGTAAGTGTCAAATTCATCGCCATTGAAATTTACACCATATCGACGCAACAATGAATTGTCAATTTGTAACACTCGTCCATGACATGTGTTTCATTCAGACGAAAATCTATTATATATCTTAGTGCTGTATGGTGGTCGTGTCTTGAAGTATTTTTTTAGTATTTTTAGTATTTAGTATTTTTTCATAACTCCAAAAGAAATGTTTTGTGTATATTTTATGATAATATTATCTGAATATATGTATCTTTTGTATCTCACATACTACTGTATACACGAAGTGAGACTTTAATAAACTGTCTGTCAGTCTGTCTTCCTTCGGAAAAATCATGAGTGATTGGCTGTCCGATTTGAGATGACCACAAGGAAATGAAAACGTTAATGAGGTTACCTCTTTTTACTGTCAACGATGTCCGAATCGGGCTTGTAGAAATAAAACATGTCTTATGGGTAAATAATAGTAACAATCATGTGATTGTTTTTCAGGTGTCATCTAGACGAGTTGAATTTACTTTATTAGGCATATACATTTTTCTTACATATTTCTCCTGTTTAATCGTCATTGAAATCAACACAACCTCGATGTAAAACGTCTAGAATGTTATACATGTTTATGAAATGAGCTAAAGATAGCCAATCACGGGCGTGGTTATTAAAACTTCGCTGACCACAAGCACAATTACTAATGTAATGACGGTGATTATTTTATATTGAACATATTTTTTAAAAATTAATCACAAAAAATTGCACCTTCAAATGAATATCTGCAACAAAAGTTTCATGTATTTTGATTTAAACATATTTATTCATGAAAATGTACTCTTCATGAATGGATTGGCCAACAAGCTCCTATGTGCTTATTCTAAGACCGGTCCGAAACAATTACATATGAGAAAATATATATACAATTCTATGGTAGTGACACATATCATATCATATCATATCACACATATGCAATCATAGCTTCAAAGATAGTGGTTATGCATGGTTTCATGTATTTTATCTTAAGCGACCTCATCAAAATAGCTACATAAAGTAGTTATCCACATTATAAAACAGAAAATGCACCCTTAATGAATGTATGCAAGAAATAATATTTCATGTTTTGTAATTTATTTCAAGAAGCACCTAATTGAATAAAATAGATAAACCTGACATTTATTTCACCGGTGAGATTCTTAAAAATTGAGAGAACAATTATTGTTAATTTCCGAAAGGATGTCATTTGTCCAAGTTGCTAAACCACATGCCAATTGCTGAGAATGTCCTGTTGTAAATTGACAACATGAATAACAAAATGTTACTAATGAGGTCAAATCTCTTCAATACCAGAAGGTGTCCAGTTTGGACAATTAAAATCACATCACTGTACTCAGATATGGCCCTTTCAATGAAAAATTGCAACAAAAATGCCATGTATTTTATTTCTAGAGACATCTCATTAAAAGAAATGAATTTACCTGACATTTATTTCACCAATAAGTGTCTAATTCATCGTCATTGACATCAACACCATTTCGATACAACAAGGCCTTGTCAATTTGCAATACACATCGATGTAATGTGTTCCAGTCGGTAAATCACGAGCGTAATTGACAAGAGCTAGACTTAACAAGTGCTCGTGCGTTATGGTTCCTTTCATAAGAAACTCTTAATGAGAAAGTATTGGGTGAATGTTTTGCAGGTGCGGGCTAGGCCCCCCTTTTAAAACTGACCATCAGAACCAGGAAATGACCAGTCCACGCAATCCCCTTATCAAATTTCATGGTCAGCTTATCCCGATCAGACTTGTAATTACGATTACGTCCACTCAACTGACCAGACTATCTCTAACCCTCACCACTCGGACAAGGGACAAAGCACTGGTCACTCATGTCCAAGTGCCATCTTTATGGTCACTTTGTTGGACATCCAATGATAAATCCCAGTTCCTCTTTACATGGCTAAGACATAAAATGTACATAAAGTAGTTGTAATGGCGATCCAGAAGCTTGACCACTGTCCGGGCTCAGAGGTGGTCGTGGGAAATGACCACTAGTCATTGTAAGACCCCCAGTCTTATCACCGCACTGGCATTAGGCTACACTAAGCTGATTGCGTATAGTCGACATTGACAAGTGCGCGAAGTGTTTCCTGGTCGGGGTTCGAATCTTTGTGACAGTGACACGAGTACATTGTGCATTACGTGAAGTCCCAACTCCGCCACTCTGTCGAATCTGAAAAGATCGTCTTGACATCTTGTAGGGATTGTAGATTACTCCCAATGAAGTAATTCATTAGGTCAAGTTTCCCCGACACATGCCTAATTAAATCCAGCAAGTGAGTCGGTCACGTACTTGTAGAATGAATTCCAATCACTTATCCTAATTCTTACTAAATAAATCGAAATCAAAAGAAGTCAAAATAATGTTGCAAATCAAAATGTTTTCTCTGAATGAAAATTTACAAGGAAAGTTCTACGTATTTAGACACCCCTTTTCATATGTACATGCATGTGCAATGTGCAAACATGAAAATTGACAAACATGTAAATGCACAAACATTTACATCCAAAATTCTATGTATTATATTGTTGTCATGCTGTTCCCCATGTCACATATATAGAGAAGATTTGTTTCAAAGTTGTTCATGAATAAAGACAGATTTGGAGATACATTTGATAATGCATATGTTTATATGTCTTTATATATATCCTAAATCTAGACTTTGAATTTGGTTGTTTAATCCGAATCTATGCTTGTTTTCTATGAGGTTATATTTCAAACTAACTACATTTTACTGTTGAAATATAATCAACTATGTCTGCGGGTAAGACTTTCTTAAATAATAGCCAAAATACCATCTTTGTCCTGCATAGAGATAATAATAAATTATATCATAACTACTTATGAAATGTCTAAGTTATGATTTTTACATTTTTACAGTAATAATCGAAACACGGCCATATATTTGTCACGAGTTCAAAATTCTACGTCCCATTTTCTTGTATACTATTTATGTGATTACCTACCCACATGTGTATGTGTGACTGCTGTGAGTAAGGTCCAAAAATTACGTTGGAGTCATTGGCGCCACTGTCCGGTTTTCGATCACAAACCAGGACTTTAGGCTGTTTTCTCACTAAACTAAACTGATAAATATTAACATGGTAATTCTTGTACAACCAGTAGTTCTCGCTATGAGAACGCCATTTTAAAAGTTTGACATATTTGACTCCAACAACATACTCTATGCCCTTTAAAGCGCCCCTACTTACACGATTACATAATGGCGACTAGGATTTCCTCATCGTGCTGTTGTGGGCTCGGTCGGAATCTCACAAGCGGTTCGACCTCCGTGACATATGTGTGCTGGAGAAGTATTCGGGGAAATGTGTCTTTCGAGTCTGAATATAATGAAGTATTATTTCCTCATCTCGGGATCTATCTGTCGCTGGGGTGGTGGTTACACATCGCGGTCGGAAGGGAAGGTTGGTTGAGGGTAATTATCGAATCACGGTTTTCCACAGACTTGGTTCTGTCTCTTGGCATGATAATAAATATTAATACAATCGAACCTCGTGTAAACAGACGTGTTTGTTTTTCTGAAAATATCCTGGATTGCGAGTCGATCGTGATAATATCACCTTAGTTGGATTGTTTGGTGTATTTCTTGGCTTCGAACACCCACCACTGTCTAACCCACAGACTGCAGTTTCAAATTTTACCAATGATTCACCCCAACACCATATTTTCATGGATGAACGTTTTTGTATAAAAACCTATTCGTTTTCAAGCATATGGAAACCTATTTTCGTCCTCCTTATATGCTTCCAACCTCTAGATTGGTACTCAATTAAATGTTTTTAAAAAAACACGCCTACATTTTGAATAAAAAATTCTTTTTCTCTGATAATCCTCTTCTGTGCATTTACGTATGTAATAAATTAACTTTTGACAAAACAATTTCAGAGACACAATGGTACGTTTATATTCTATGAATACAACTAGAATGTCTGAATGTCATTTTGAAGTGTTCAAAGCTTTTTCATCTACCCTTATGTTTCAGACTTTCTTCCCCCATAAAGGGTCGGCCTCATCGACAGCATCCTTGACTAAACGTTAGGTCTCTGACATGAAGTTTGAGGAAATGTGCAACATTTAAAGGAGCAGTCACACGACGTTTAAGATAAATAAAATGATCTCACGAAAAAAAACTTAATGTTTATAATTACAAGACAATATAATTAATTCCAAAAAAGCAGTTTTCAACGAACGTACCATGATCGGTTAATCTGTGCAGACAGACAGACAGACAGAGATAATATATATTTTTTATCTACATCTCACTCGTTTAAAACAACATACATTGTACAAAAAATAAAATACTTAAAAACACACGACCAATCGCCAAGCGATTTATGAGATGACATAGATACCTATAACATAGGTGCAACGCCTGACATTAATTGTACGAAATATGTGCACGTGACTACTCAAGTGATACCCGAATAAAAATATTTGTCCTAATAAAAATCTTTGGTATTCATTAAAGATACAATACTAAAGATGATAAAAATGTTATATCATAAACAACAGTGTTTTGAAGGTCGACAACATCTAACTCAATTTTATATTAAAAAAATTATCAACATGACCTTTTAACTGTTAAGCCAACTATTCTTCTTATAGAAACATCAGATGCAGACAGTAAAACGATATTAAGTCCATAGATAAACATTTTTAAAGTTAAAACAATGCAAACTTTAGATTGTATCACGTGCTTAAAGAGCCACTCCGTGATTTTCATAACATATTATTTACCTTTGATACGAACCTAAATGTCATATGTGATGATATAAAATCAAAACATCTGAAGTTTTCATGTCCAAAAGGCATATATATGACAAATACTGGTTTTCCATAAAATTCTAAAAACAGCCTTATAAATGCACAGAGGTGTCACGTCAAATATACATGTATACGAGTTATATAACCTAACAAATATTATCAGCTCCTAACTGCCCTCCTGGCTGTTTGACGGACGCCAGTGTCCGGTTTTCGATCATAATTGCGACGTTCTACCTTCATGTTGTCACTGTAAAATAACAATAAGCTTAAAAATGTGTCTTTTTGGTAACAGTCGATACTTCGCGATCAAATGACACCATTGATTAAGTTTGGCATAATTGACTCCAACAACTCACGGAGTGGCTCTTTAAAGTTTCAATATCTCACTTGAAATTATGTACATGAAACGAATGAACTACAACTGTTCCTGTAAAGATGTTTCATTACCGATACTCAAAACATAAACTGAACAACATATTTCCACAGATATCAACTATATCATACGTTGTATCACATGATTTAGAATTTCAACAGCGCTGTAATGAAACCAAAGAATACATCATCTTAAACGGTATCTACTCTATAAGACATATACTAAATAGACTCTATAATACACTTCAATATCAATGTTAAAATCAAAATATCATTTTTTTAACCATAATACTATGGCATTGTCATTGAATTTTTTCATGAGATTTAATAAACATGATATTCCATGGATGTTCGATATATGTCAAATATGGGCTGTATCAAGCCGAAATTAAGATGACGATTTGACCTGCGACAATGGAAAACCTTTTATTCCATAAAAGTTTCCAAATTTCAAACTATAAAAGAATGAAAACCGCTTATCTAACTGAAATATCATCTCAAACGATATAAATAAAATAAATATAAAACGTTTTATTCTGTCAAATTTCAAAATCTCTAAAAATGAATTGTATCATATGCTTCTGATATCAACCACAGATCTATGACGATGTCCACTTTACACACAGAGAAGAACCAATGTCTGTAATTAGTGATTTGATTGCTTCGGGCACCTGTTGGTCAGTGGTCAATTCCCTGGTCATTTCGACTGACCAGCGGGACGATACTTCAGAAAAACATACGACCGCTGACCACCCGACTCCGTTTATTTTCTTAAAATCACTGGTTTCCTGCAAATTGTGGAATTAGGCCCCCTGGGATATGGTTATATCGGTTTAAAGTGACCCTTCGCTTTGGGACGTCACAGATTTGAAAATTATGATGGTAACATCAAAGAGAGTATGAGACGTTAGCAATGTATAAAACACTTCAAGTTTGTCTGTTTCCTTTTGTTTGAGCCATGTCTTCACGGTGGTGATAAACGTCCACAGCTGGTCTTGACCATAACGAAATGGACCACTGGTCAGCTTGACCACAATGGTCAAAGACAAAGAAATGATAATAAACATATTCTTTTTGTTCTTGAATGTTTTGAAACTGAATTGGATATTTGATACGATAAATGGGTACACAGGTTGTACGTTGATTTTCTATATATTTCTATATATATTTCTATGATATTTCAACTTGAATGTCAGGATGGTTAAATGGGAAAAGACCTTTTGGGTGTAAAGAATCAAATACAAGAAATGTCAATTGATTAGACAGTCGAAATAAGGTTTAACTGAAGGTAATGGATTGAACCACAGCAATCTTATTTTGACATAAGTATTTGACAGATTAATTAAAGGGGCACAGAGCATGTTGGTGGAATCACATTTGTCAGACTTCATAAAGGGTCTTATTTTATCGAGAAGTATTGGCTGTTTCAGAAAATCAGAATTCTTGTGCTTATCACTTCAGTATGGTGACAATAAACGCGTTAATGTTACGATTTGTGATCGAAATCAGGACAGTGGCGCACGTCAATGATTCAAACGTAATTTCGGAAAGTTATTTACAGCAGCCACAAAGAAAACATTAGTTGATAGTATTAAGTACATCATTTAACTAATAAACAGGTTAATAGGACACATAATTTCAAATGCTGAACAATTATGGGGCCGTTTTCTTACTATCAGTGAAAACAAGAAAAGATAATAATTTTGGCATTTTAGAGATAAAGATGCAAGGGAGGCTATTTTAACTTAACTCAGGTCTTATGGTATTTTGGTTCTTATTATTGGTATGATATGGTTTGGTAAATGTTATAGTAGGCAATGGTATGATTATACATGGTATGATGTATGGTATGGTATGGTATGATAATGCATTCCATTATGTTTAATGGATTGAATGGTATAATGTAATACGATTATGGGATGGTTCGGTAGATACGGACAACATTAAGATACTGTAAAAAGTTGAAATCATTAAAATCATGTTTATTTTGAAAGGCGTAACTTAAGTTAATAACTTTATAAATATATTGGCAATTGAAAAAAAATAATGTCCTGTCACAGGTTGTCTGTTGGATAGCCACACGTTCACGGAACTCCCTGGCGCCACCTAGCGCATGCCAGGGGAGGTAATTACATCATCACCCCTTACAAAGGAGGGGTGTTTGACCCCCCAAGTTCTCCACCCTCCCACACGTGTGGCCCTCCCGGCCAACTCATAACGAGGCTAGCCCGGGGCAGGTCGCAAAATCAACAGGCGTCTTCCTCCAAAAGAGCTAGTTTAAATAGTTTAAAAAGACAGTAGGCCATCATTATAACGAAATCAGGGCGTTTCGGGTTAAGGGAATGGCTATTTTTCTGGATCTAATCTTCTGATGTGGACGTTACATGACTCGCGTGGTGGTCAAGACTGTGTGTCCAGATTGACCATTGAGATGACCAGTAGGTGTGGTCTGTACACTGTGTAACGCAGCGGCCAGTTTCTTTGAAATCTATCCCTCATCTTGGGGCCTCACACCGCTAATTATAGACCTGGATTGCCCACTGTCCAGTTGGTCGTATAGAGGAGCGGTCAGCTGTCCGAATCCCGTCCACACCACCTACCGTAGATAAAAAAGAGGAAATACTTAGTATCTCTCATTAGCATCTACACATAAGAATAATGTTCCACCATTCACCTCTCCACAAAGGACGAGTGTTGGCCATTGATAAGAATACACAAGACGAATGTTCCCCCTTTCATAAATACACATAAGCATTAGTAGCATACACCAGTCGAAGCATACAACGTATCGTTTTGCAGTGGGTGCTCTGAAATTATCTGCTGAGGGTTCATCTGAAAAGCTTCTTTGTGAAACTGACCCCAAGTCATTTCCGTATCTTTGTACACGCTAGCCACGTGCCGAAGATGATGTCCAGAACCGGAAGTTAGCCTCCTCTTGGTTATCTATCTACATCTGATCTATCAACAGATATAGGTAATTTATGGAAAATTCTCAGTGCCGAACAAAATTATCAACCCCAATTTATATGCATGAAGTTATTTCATATGGATTGTATTTTGTCGTTTTATTGTAAACAACATGGCACTTGAAGAAACTATTTCTATCTTTATGTTATGGGAATGACCTTTGACTTTTGAAAGTAACTCTCTTTTGTCTAATAAATAGTGTTTGATTAATATTTTTCAAATTGAGTGCAATTAATGAAGGATTCAAAGAAAAAACCCATTAATCTTAATACAGAAAGTTTTACATTCAGATTGTAAGAGGAATCATAGAAGATGATGCTTTCATTAAAACATGTACCCATTTTAGATGAATTAATGGAACAATACTATGAACAGAAAAATTAAGAAAAAAACAACATAAAATAAAAACATGAATAAAACGTGTGTTTTTCTGTTCGTTCTGGAAAAATAACTTCTTAAAAGAAAGTGAATTAACACATCAAGTTACTAGTTAGATGTAGCTTACATTAAAATCATTGAACTACAAACATCTTTCATTGGATATTTCTGACACAAGCTTAACATCAAAGGAAAGCTTCATTATTTACCACTGAAGAATTTGTTGAACGTTGGTTTAGACTCAAATAACAATCTTCGAGCTTACGTAATTTGCTCATTCTTTCTTCGACTGTTCAATCGAAAACTGCGTTAAATCAACAAACAAGTGATGAGAGATTTATGTTTGAGAGACACAAATCTAGATTTAAAAGGCAACTGCGGATTTTAATTTCCAAAGTAAATAAATAAATGCGCATTTAACTATCCCAACGTCTATCAAATACGACAAAAGGCAACGATTTGATAGAGAGAAATCTTCCGCCTGTCTGAAAAACAACAGGTACCTGTCAAAACTGACAATCAATCAAGATCAAAGAACCAAACCGCCGGTTTTGTCAATTTCAACATCACTACGGGTGGGTGCATTCAATTTGAGAAAAACGGACAGTGCATGCAAGTAAGACAGAACCAGCCTGTAAACAGATTACTCCATCAAGGTACCCCGTCGTTTCTTTCACGGTCCGTCTTTTGTCTACAACCAGTGTTAGTGTGAAATTTACAACCGGAGAATAAAAACGAACCCGGACAAATAGAAATGATTTGGTTGCACGTGGTTCCATACAAAACTCTCCCCATTCTCATTAAAATCGAAAAGAGCTTGTTATGTCTATATGTTCCAGAAATGGGCGGGAAGAATGGGGGAAGTTACGTACATTAAAGCTTTATTTCCCTCCGATTGTCTAGTTCCACCTAGGAGCGCGTTGGGGGTAGAGATATGACGTCATATTATTTAATGCCAACACTGGGTCTAATCGTCGGAAACGGCGTACGCGTGAAGAGATAGAAATGTTGAAATAGGATGTAATTTCCTGTAGATTCGCTTTTGTTGTAGGTTTTGGTATGTAATTACTATCTTCCTCCATTTGGTTTATTGTCCAAAAAAGAATTCGCGGCACACTTTTAGATGGCATCAATGAATTTCTTTGTATCAGCAGTATATGTAAAGACTCCCATTAAAGGGACTGAGGTATTTCCATGAAAAGAAGTTCGAGCGCATACTCCACTAGTTACATGTACGAGCAAGATAAGTTTGATATACAAAATGTACACTCTGCAAAAAAAGAAACGCACAGGTTTTTGAATGAATTAAAATTCACATATCTTTTCACAAAATATGATTTCGATAATATGAATGTTTGGATATGATTACAAGTGTCATGGGTTAAGTGTGAAGCATGAAAAATAGACGAAAATTGCCTTTGTGAACTTTATATGTGAAACTTGAAAATAGTGCATAAATCGTGCTTCACGAACATGATTCAAACGCAATGCACGTGAATTGTGCAGGAAACATGATTAGAAACATTGAATATAAAAGGCCAACGAAAACTGCTCATTTCACTGCAGAATTTGACGACTTATACGACTTGAGAAAATGCCAAGATTGAATGCAGAAAATCGTAATATAATTATTGGTCATTTAGAAGCAGGCGAATCACAATCTAGTGTTGCAAGACGATTCAACGTCCACCACAGCACCATATCTCGGCTATGGGACCGCTACAACCGCTTCAACACGACGAAAGACCGGCCTAGGAGTGGCAGGCCAAGGGCGACTACTCAAGCGCAGGATCGCTTCATCCGCTTATATCACCTACGTCATCGGTTTGCCGTTGCCTCTCACTTGGTTAACCAAGTACCCGGACTACGTCGAATCACCTCTCAGACCATCAGGAACCGTCTCCGTGAAGCAGGTATTCGCCCTTATCGACCCAAAGTTGGCCCAGTTTTGCGACGTGTGCATCGGCGACGACGTGTTCAGTGGTGCACCAGAGTGCGAGCATAGGACCTGAGGAACTGGCGACGGGTCTGGTTCAGCGATGAGTCGAGGTTCCTGTTGCACAGACGGGATGGGAGACAACGTGTCTACAGACGTGGAAATGAACGTTTCTCCCGAAATTGCGTCCGACAGGTCGACCGATTTGGTGGAGGCAGCGTTATGGTGTGGGGGGCCATGTCCTACGCTGGAAAAAGTCAACTGGTGATTGTCCAGGGCAACATAACGGCAAATCGGTACATCGACCAGATTCTGAGACCCCACCTCCTTCCACTTATTGACCGCCAGAGGGAGTTGTTCCAGCACGACAACGCCCGTCCTCATACAGCACGTGTGACAAGTGCCTATCTAGAGAATGAGAACGTCAGTGTTCTCCCATGGCCTTCTAAATCAACTGATCTGAATCCTATAGAACATTTATGGGATATGTTGGACAAAGGTGTGCGACAACGTCGACAACCCCCTCAGACACTTGTACAGCTTGCCAACGCGTTGCAGGAGGAGTGGCAAAGAATTCCACAGGCAAAGATCCGCAGACTTGTGGAATCAGTTCCTAGACGGTGCAGAGCTGTGCTTGCTGCAAGAGGTGGTGTAACTAGGTACTGACTTTAACGCCCCCTTGTGTCATTCAGGGAAGAGTGAAATGACTCGAAAATGACTCTTAACGAACAACTGTACATTAAATTGAATGTGTGCCGATTTTCAGTCACTTGTATTCATTTACGATCGATTTATGTGTGGTTTACTCTGTCCAATAAGTATCGATATATTTCACCTGTGCGTTTCTTTTTTTGCAGAGTGTATGTTTAACGGAAGTCCTTTTGCGATGTTAATACACTTTATAATAAGATCCTAGAAAAATGTTTCAAGCGATCTGTTTCAGGAAATTGCTAGACAATCTTTTTAATGAACGATATTGGGCCTTTAAGAATGGTATATATTGGTTAAACTACACAAATCCATTTCCATAGCTCGATTGAACTCACGGTGTTATCTCTAAAATGGCCCCATGCAGTATTTGATTGATACGTAACACGTCGTTCTAAAGGGGCGGATAATCGGGTTGAGTAATGAGATGCTTAAACCTCTGGAGATATAAAAATTTGCATAAACTAAAATCAGATATGGAAAATTTGAAGATAACTCTTTAAACGTTTTTGGCAGCATTTTCTACATGACAGTTGCGTTCGAAGAGTTATTTTAGATCTATTGCATTATTTTTCAAATTTAGGATAGGAACTTGATTCCAAAAATCTTTAATCATTTTGAAAGTTTAAGACATATGATACGCGTTTAGAAATATGAACATTTGGTTGTATTATGGATAAACTTCTTCAAAAGTAAACATTCTTGTACATTCAGGTTTATTTTGAATAACCACCTAATATCCACAAACAGCTTATCCACTTGACCATTTTTATCATCTGTCTCATACATTCTTTAATTAGATATCTTTTAAAGAAACAAATGTCATTTTTGTTTTGGCAGTCATATATATTCCAACCTTCAAACTCTGGAATCGGTGTGTTTCATTGAAGGTATAAGAGACTTAATCTACTTGACAAAAAGAATAGGAATTTTTGATTTCATGAATCTTTTATTTGACAAACTGTAAGCATTCGAATATCACTATCTTATTTTGTCAAGTAGATATCCCTTTTTAACTTGTTTAATATTCTTAATGTTCAATCTTTAAATTTGACAAGTTTCAATGGGAATTAACATCCTAGAGTACAATACACATGAACGATGAAAGTTTGAAAGGCAAAAAACTTTAATGTTGATATGTCACAACATACTCAGCCACAACGCACTCTTGTGGTTTCATTTTCTCTGGAAATATTTGTTCATGCATTTTCAAGACCTAAACCGAAGACCTGCATAAATATTTTAAATCATAATAACACATTCTACAGACACAACTCTAAACTTTCGAAGACAAGAACAAATTGAACTTGAAAATAAACTGAGTCATAAAGATTCTTGTTAATCAGGGTTTATATACTATTCATGAAGTGATATAACTATTTTTTCCGTTTCCATATATTCGGAACCTTCTTGTTGTTAATATCACTTGGCCATTGTTCATCGATTAACGACATATGATATACGATCTGTCAATCACATAAAACATAAACATCTTCATATACCAAACTTCAATTCATGCCGACCGCAGGCAAACCCACTACTGCCAAATCACGATCAAAAGCGACAGGAATTACGAGCTAACACGCAACCTGTTGAAATCAACACTTGTCGATTGTATTTCAAACACCCAATTGTCAATATTTATGCATATTGTTATCCGCTTGGCTGCATGTTGAAATAAAACCGAGATTAAACGATTACTCGCCGTGGATGCGGTGTTTGATCTTTGATCTTCGAGAAGGCCCAGCTGTGATGACGTCACAATGTTTACCATTACGTCACATTGCTTCAAGCAAAGCACGCATGAGTGCGAAATCTAGGATAAGCTAAGAACGATCGTCATATAGGCATAAAAGTTTACATACGATTATATGGGGAGGAAATACCAATTACGGTTCGTGGTCAAAAAGGGAAACAAGTCAGTTTTATAACTTTGAAAATTAGGGCGGCAACCTTGATGTTTTCAATAAATATTGATAGAAATAACATTATGTAGGGAAGTTATAAAACTTACCATTTAACAAGAACGTGCAACAGGCCGAAATGGTTAACATGATTTTCTCATTAACTTTTAAGAAATTTGCTAGCTTTCATCTTTCAAAATTGCTTTATGTTATATTGCTTGAAATTGGACTAAGTCGGGGACTCAAAGCAGAATTGCACTTGGTGTCTTTTCACAATGACGTTAAAAATTGATAATAAGATATTAGATATTGTTCATGTGGAGCATTGATTTAAAACTACGTAAGGATAAATTATGAAGGGAAACTATTTTAGAAAGCACTGGTTGAATTTAATGTTGACTTTGAGTTTTTGCTTTATTGTCGTATTTCGCCTTTGGCTTTTTGATTCTAGAAAGATATACATATATGTTCCTAATTACAAACAGTTCTTCGGTATGATGTTTTCCCACAGGCATATCAAATGCGATACCGTTTATATTTTTTACTATTGTTGGTCACGATATTCAGCAACTAATTGTCCACTCGGACTGGTCAGTCGTTAATCCCTCCAGACATAGTTCAAGCTTTGATCCTTGACCTGTAGAAAATCAGTGGTCAGAATGGCCGGGATTGAAAGATCAAATCAATAATTACCCCCAATATTTTGACGATATTCCCGATTACACGAAGACTCGGACAAGACGATATGCTATGCCCGTAGCTATTAGTTGAAACGTCGGAAATACCGGATAAGAAGATTATCCTAGGTCAGGTTGTGAGATCTTTATTGTGAATTGAGACGACTTGAAATTGACGTTTCTTTGTGAACATGCTCCAGACAGGTGAAATGAACACGGGGTTTAGTATTTTACTAATCTCCTCATTACTTCCGTTACCACACAAGACCGAAGGTTAACTGTTTCAAAAAACAGAGACACGCCTTGCTAATCGGCTCAGGTCTGTAAATTATACCGAAGTTGTTTATAGGGTCACATGCGAAAAAGCAAAGCAATAAATGACACGTCCAATGGCATCGTTAGAGAATTTACGTGACACTGTCAATTATTATTGTTTCCGTTTCTGTCCATGACTTTTGTCCCGTGTCCTTAACTTGAAGTACACTTGTCAAAGTGCGTAGTAATAAAGCATCTCAAACAAGAGATTGACTCCTCCCGACTATCGACAGTAGACAGAGAAATCATTAAGAGCATATTTCTTGTTCAGATGAACCCTAAACCTCACTTCTCGATGTCTCATTTGCGCTCTTCTCTTCAATGTCTCTTGGGCATATCATTGTTGTAGTTTCTCTTCCTCTGGCATGAAGAAGGTTAAACTTTAACCTTTGAACTCCCAGATGGTTATTTATCGTTCGTTCTGAAGTGTGATCTTCTCATTTATAAAAGAAAATGGATTTATGGATGACTTTGTGATGCGAATCAGCGAAAGTCAAAGTGACATGTTAGATATATAAGAAACGTGTCTATTTTGATAAATTTATCAAAAATGTTGTTTCTGAAGAATTCTCTGAGGAAAATATACATATTTTACTTGAGTATAACAAAGTGGACAATGGAGGACTACTGAGTTCATATGAATAAAAAAATATAAATGAAATATATGTTTCTATCGATTTTAAGTTTTCCATCCTTAGATAGCTCAAAGTCAGAAATTATGAGATGACCACGATTGAATAGTAAAAAAGCAACAAAGTAGAAAATGATTCAGGGAAAGTCATAAGTCTCTTCCTAAAGGTTTTCAAATTCTCAAAGATAAAAGATATCTTAAGCCTTTTTTGTATTATAGACAAAAGAATTGTACAATCAAATTGTATAATTTCATCATATAAAACGATAAATAGTTGTAACCAGAAGGAAAAAAGATAAAAGGATATATTTTAAGCCTTATATAAAATGCCATCAGATAATCTGATGTTTCATTTTTTATTGGTAGCGAAAATGCAGATATCGATAATTCACAGCAAACGTTTCACGTGAAGACACCATAGATAACAATGATTTTTATATTAACATATATATGATAAAGTTAACCTGTTGAGAAATATATGTATAGAAAAACATCTGCTATTGTGCTACAAGAAGTATAAATGACTTAAATTCAGACTTCATCAAAAAAAATTCGTATGTGAACTTTTTGAAACCTTCATTTCACTAATCACAAATCGTATAGGTGTAATTAGTGCGATTTAAGCTAGAAGCAACTTAAAGGGACTGTGGCACGTTTTCAATATAGATAATTTAATCTCAAGAAAGTAAAGCAAAACTTTTGCCAATTGCAAAACAGTTTTTGAACGTTTCAGTTCCAAAAGGAACGTACCATGTTCAGTTTGGCATCGGGAATTTCATTTCTCCTAGATATTTCTTTGTATCTTAATATTTTAATATTTAACCTGTATACACAATGGTTTGTGTGTCTCGTTGGCCATATGGCCTGGTGTTTGTATGCTATTTTCTGTTTTTAAACTGTCACTGTACCCGATTTTATACACATGTGTCACAATAATAAAATATTTTGTCTCTGTCTCTCTCTGCCTCTGTGTCTCTGTCTGTCTCTCTGTCTACTTGATAATTTCTTCTACAATGCTCGGGTTGAGTCATGAGATGTTTAACCCTCTTCAGGTAATACATTTGGTATAAACTAATGTGTACAGGGGACAATTTGAAGGAATTGAATTTAAACAAACGTGCTTCTCTCCCGTTAACTATTTGTTGCAATTTCATTTTCGAAGAAACTACTTAACAGATGCTTCCAGATAAACACTGACAAGTAAGTGAGATATTCATAACTTTATTCAACAGGTGGTTATCTATTTCACGCTTTCATGTGGCGCGTAATCCCACGTGCTCTTGAGTAGATGGAACACATTTCAATGTATGTTTACCGCTAGCCGCGACCATCCCACGACTGATCACAAGCGCCGCCAATTCGCGCCAAGGCCCAAAATCGCCATTTCCCAGGAAGTTTACGAAATCACGTAACTTAGCTAAGCCTGGGACATCGTAAGAGTTATCAGTTCGCACTTTTCACTTTGATCTCTGCACGTCCAGTGTTAATTGTGTGTGACCAATCACCACTGGTCATCCCTCCAGCTGTCACGTGACCCTTATCGCACGAGGGATGCTCGAGGCACGTGCAGTTGTTGCGCAAGCTCCGTACATCGGCGTCAAGGGTGGCGGTGCTCTAGAGCCTTTATGGTGATGGCTCTGCGAATGTTTCCTTATAAAACACGTTCAAAGGTCTTCTGACTTTGATGCTAAGTCACATAATCTCTCTGTGTTTCCCCCTGACATCTGGTGCCTTATCTGTCAAATTTAAAAGTTTAATTGCGAATATATTTACGACGACGGACCTGCGACAAAGCCCTCTTTCGTGTTGGTATTCAGTGTGAACGTCAACTTGCAAACTTTTAGAAAAGAGACCGTTTTCTTATTAACCCATTTCTCTTTAAAATATATAATTTGATTTAAATGAAATGCAATAGCGAAAAACCTGTTGAATTTTTTTTTATACTATTATGTCTGTTTTCACCATAATGCATTTGAATTAACGAATTCATCATTCACTCTTGAGCCCTTTAATTCATTACCATCACTTTTTCTTTTGATGAAAATATTCTTATATACTTATATATTAATGAAGATATTGATTCATGACCTATGGACATTTTCCAAAAAAATAAATATCTTATCCAGATTTAAAAATGAAAAATCATTATATTTGACACGAAAACAACATATTTTGACACAGAATGTTTTCTGAATGCTTATTCAATTAAGCGCGCTTCATTTCACTATCGTGATAAGTAATAAAAATTCCGCCTGAGATGCTTTTAATCTAATTTTCAGCTTGATTTGATATCAAGCGGACTTCTCATTTTCAAGGAGAAAGGTGAAAGTTCAGCAATGGCGTTAAGTTTGAAATATACAAGGTTAAAGAGAGAGGCGAGAAGCTTTGATGTCACGTGATCCCTCTGCACGCTTCGCACGTGCAGTTCAGTGAAATCAACACGTTCGCACGTCTGTGACCTTCGGAAGACGTTTAGACTTGTTTTCATGCTTTCACATGAATCTTTTCATCAAAAAGAGATATGACTTAGTCATTTTCAGAACTTTGTGTTTTATTATTAGAAGAGAAAACCATGTCACGTTCACGTTCAATTCATTCCGCATACATGTAGGAGTTATTGAAAGGTAAAGGGAGGGGATTTCAAACATAAAAAAGGAATGACAAAAACGACTCTCGAGTAATAATGATTCATTAAGTTAACCAATTCTCTTTGGGTGTGGAGTGGTTGAGGATTGGGGTGCGGGGTTGAGTTTGGGGGATGTTTTGTGTGTAATAGCATTTAGATGAAACCCACGTATAGTATTTCCAAAACAGACATAGGGAAAAAGTCACCAAATGATACATATTTTTTTGAAAATGGTTTGAAAATGAAAATAGCTGAAAGGGTACTCCGATATATTTTTAAATTCAGATTTTTTGGGCTTTACGAATGACTTCACTTGGCTTTTACTCAACCGTTAATTTTTAACCAGTCGAGATAATATGGTCTGTTTTAAACAACTTCGTGATACAAAGGGACTGTTACACAAAGCACCATATTTCCTCTATTCTATCCGTATTTCTTGCATCTATTTGAACATTTTATTTCGAAGATTCTTAGACTAACATAGCTCTTAGACAATGTGTTAACCTCTCATTGTTACAATAAGCATGCAGAATAAATATCTTAATGCAAAGATGTTATACTAATTAACACAATTAACAGAAATACAAAAGACGCCAGTTTGAATAAAACTATACTGGCTTGTACTCATTTCATGCTTGAAACCACTGCCCAGGTTGAAACACGAGCATTCAGTATGTCAGGAGTTATCTCCCTTATACTACTTTCGCTTCCCTTTCAATTCTCCTCTGAAAATTGGTTTGAGTTAACATTTTAAAATTATTTGTCTGATACAAATTTGATACAAAAATAACAGTGTACAAAGATTTATCAGTTTATTTTATCTCACGTTAGAACAAATTGTTTGTTTTTATTATGTCGTAAATATTGTTAAGTTACTAAATCAATCACCAGATAGGGAGAGCATATCAAACCGATTGTTCTGCCTGAAGGTAGTTTTATAGCGGATTCAGACAACAGTACAGGTTCCACTTGGAAATACGACTACAGTGTCGCGGGCTTTCCCCAAGCTGTTATCGTGACCGACGTGATATTGACAAAATATTGAAGGGCGTTCAACAAATCACATCTAAACATTCCCCCTATACTATTGGTTAAGATCTAGTCTACGAAATATGCATTTTGAAAATAATGCAGACATGCAGACAGACAGATTGTTTATTAAGTCTCACCTCAAACATCAAATGATGACAATACTTACAAAACAATAAAAGTTAAGCCATCTGTAAGGGGTTATGAGAGACTAAACTCATGAATATGTACGACAAAAAAGATATATTTTCTAATATGCCACCGTAATATAATAATGCAACACGTTTTATTTTCTTAGTATTGCAGTCTTATGTCTATTGCTAAAGTCTGGCTGAATGATGACCTAGACTGTAATAATCGACTCCTATTTTATACAAAGTCATGAAGCAGGGCTACTTACACTTCAGACACATTTTTTTCTAGCTATGGGTGGCAAAAGTATCCTTTCAACACCAAAGACCGTTTGGTATACGTGTGTATAATCGGCGACTCTATTTCGTGACTAAAATCATTCAACGTTTATAAGACTTTAACAATATGTAAGTGTCTACTTGTGTTCTCGTGTCGTTGCTCTTCAGATCACAGTAAAAGGTTACTTAATAAGCTGTAGGGTGACCCCGGGTCACGTGATACCGTGAGAAATTACTTCGCTAAGCTGTAGACTTACATCGACTCTAAAAATGTTGAGAATCATACGGATCAACATTTACATATTTTACATAAATTGAGTTAATCATAAATCGATAATCGAATGAAAAAGGATTTTTATGGTCAATATTTAATCATAAACGATTTATAGTTAAACAGTATTAAAGGGCGTATAGTGTAAGGAAATAAAAGTGTAATATCTACTTCAAAATCGCGTAGAGTAGATTGCCGACGCGCCAAAGTGCACGCGCACATATAGGTTAAAGGTTATGACATGATGACATGCATGTCGCTACATGAATACCGCTAGAAAACTACTTCGTGTTATTATTGAACCACTTCACTAAGTGGTTGAAGCCACTCACGTAAGAAGCCGCAGGGTTATGTAATGAATCGACTACTTGACAACAGAGATTTCAAGCATATCTTTGAGCACGTCTAAACACATCGTTTTCTTAATAATAACCTAAGTGGTGAAACTGGTTTCTAACAAGGTCCATAAAGTTAAATATCGATTGCTCATAGTTAAAAGATATCTCATTTTTACTTTTTCAAATCATAACGTAAAATTGTTTAACTTATATATTTCACGTATCCATAAAGTCCTCCTTTTATTTATGAAAATTATTGTCCCGCAATTGGTAACATTTATTTTCGTTTTCGTGAGGTCACTTTAAGAATTCCCTCGGAAATTATGCCTTTTGATAGAAAAACCCCCAAAAGTTAGTCTATTTGGAGAACTTTTTAGCATTTTCGGTTCGGGTTAAGAAAGGTTTTTAACTTCATCGGGTTCAGAAGATGTATTTGCTAACGTTCTTTAATGTTTTTGTTCATCATTGCAAACCTAATGAAGGGTTTGATTGATTTCGTCAACAGTTTAATATATAATATCTATAATGAATTCAAAATATAAGCGATTAACAAATAGATTACAAAATATTCAATTTTAAAAAACATATAATGCATTTGGATTTTATCGCTGAATTAGATATATTTGAAAGATTCAGGTCAAATATTATGGAATAACTTCCTTGATATGATAGTCCAACTTTTCGATACAAATTTTCGTATACTTTTCAAGTATAAAAAATCGTCACATAGAAAAATTCATATAATAATTTCAGTCCACCACAATTATTCCTCAGTTGTTTCTAAGTTCTGAAGTCTCTCAAAGAAGTTACCCTCACGAAACTATTTAAAAACAGTGTTTTGATTTCACATGTAATTGTTTCTATCCACATCAAGACCCATCAGCAAAACAGTGAACTCGGTATGAGTTTATATCCATAAGTTTCACTCGACGTTATAAGTCTTGTTTTCACAGGGTCAAAGTTGAGACCTCTGAACCCTGCACGTGCTCGCCCGGATGAGAAAAGTAAACACGATGCGTTGTCACATCGATCGAAACTACCTGTAGCAGTGAAGCTAGTTCACTTTCCGCCAACAGTTAGTTTATGATTCCCTCCCCAAACAATCACAGCCCTAAAACTGACCACGAAAAACCAAACAATGACCAGAGAGCATTTCAAAGATCAAGGTCACCAGCAGACGACAACCCCAAGGTCATGTCAGGAAGCTGCCATTGCGAATGCGGAATCACGTATGCGATACTTTGATGAAGGGAATAAAAGGAAATAGCCAGCTTGACCAAAGCCCGAGTAAACAGATGTTTTTATTCGTGTCTTGTTAAATCCGCCCATTGCTGATCTTTCTGACCGTGTACACAGTTTGGTTGACATTTTAGGAAATACGACTTCCCGAGGAGGGTTTCCTCTGAAAGCGTATCGGGTGGCGGAGACGGCTTTAGAAAGGAGCTCTGGTTCCATGTGTACCGAAATCTAACAAGTCGGGGAGAAAAGTTACGCACGACTCCTGTCCTTGTCGAGCGTTATTTCTTTATGTTTTCTTTGACCAATTATCCGAGCCCTTACCTAAGCTTTGGTGCAACCTTCATTCAAACTGTGTCTGTAACGAATGATAGCATTTGTGTATAAGACCTACTCTTACACACAGCAGTTTCATATCAACATTAGTTCTTAAAAGCAATAGATTTGAATTCGACTTCCCCAAATATGCCCATTTCTCTAATGCTCCTTTGTTTATGTTTGTTAATAAATATTTTCAAAAATTATATTTTTCAGAGCCAGAGAGTGAATCTGTTTTATGTTGTGATCCTTACCTTTCTGTTACATGCTAGACTGACGTTAAGCCTCTGAAACATTTTTTTTTCAAATTTGTTTGATATGAAATACTTTGATTTATGACAATCTCCAAAACAGGAATTTAAAGAAATTATTCTTTGACATTTTTATTTGTACTTTCTTCCTTTATATTAAGAGTTCTAGACTTTTAATAATGTCATGCACTTATTATGAAGATTCGTTCTTATGTGACGTAAGAATAAGAGGTTTATTTCTAAAACAAGCCTATTAAGGTAAGATTTATAACTTAACTTTATACTTAATTTACCTTAGTGACTTTTAATCAAATCAGTGTTAAGTGTACAATACATCATAAATTTCTCGTTCCTTAGTCTTTAATTAGGAATTAATTCATTATTGTGATTTAATTTTGTATCTTACATCTCAAACATTTCATGTCTTTATGAACTGACGGAAAAGAAGACAGAAGATTTTCATATCAAATCATCTAGATAATTGAACTTAATATTTGAGCATAACAAGTTTCAGTTTCTGGTCAAGAAGGCATTAAAAATATGTATGTTTCAAATTTTGAATTATTCAAATTGATTAATCACATGAAATATTATCAAAAAATTCTATTTCACGGAAAGAAAACGTTTTGTACAAATATCTTGTATGAAACCCTGCTATTGTATCCACTCGACCATGGTACTAGCTTTTCCCGCCAAAATTTGTTTTCATTTAATCTGAATAATGTATGCATTGTTGTGGCGATCCTTTATACGTTAGTTTCACTAATTACCTATTTACAGACACATTTCCAACCAATATTATGACGGATGTTCTGCGAATCAGCCATTGTCCGCCATGTTGTTTCTCAAACCAGTTAGCAAACTGCAATTGGAACGAATGTTTCCAGAAGACTTGTTGCGATTGGATATTACGCAACCCACGTGACAAGGCTTTGATTACGTATGTCCGGTCTCCTCTCGTGGGACTCGGTAACAAGTGAATGGACGAGTGTAATTATTTTCTTTACAAACTCGCTCAAACAATGGATGGTAACACGTGTTGGGGAGCTGAATACCCCAATGGGAGGTACGGAACTGATATTCGTCCGTCTAGTAACCTCGTTACCAATACAAGCTATGTACATATGCTTAGTTATAATGCGTCTCTCTGTGTTCTATAATATGATACAGTTGAATCGGCCGGCGTCGTGCTGATCATACAAATTGGTGGGAACCGGTACATTGAAATACAGTCAGACCCCGATAATCCGGCCACCGATAATCCGAATCTCGCAGTATCCGAACGGTAGCAAACTGTAACCAAACTAATCTCTATATAAACTCATTCAATGTTGATTCATTAATCCGTTGATTCAGTCTCCGTATCCGAACGCTAATTAGCTGTAACGGATTAGTTAATTACAGCTATTTCTGCTTCATTAATCCGACTGTTCATCAAAGCGTTCGGTAAGATTTGGTTCGTTTCAGTAGTCCGAACGTTTCACTATCCGAACGTTTTCGATGAAAAACGGAAGTGGTCGGATTATCGAGGTCTGACTGTATAGCAGTTTGAACCTTTAGGTATGACAAACGGAATAAGAAGATTCATTAAACATTGAAAAATAAAAATTCCTTGTGAAATCAGAAAAAAGTATAAGCATTTTTTTGAATTTTCAAAGTGGTTACATTTTTCATCAAAACAATATTGATGCATTAGCGATGTCAATCTTTTAAAACGTGTAGTTTTCAGAAGAGTCCATAGCCATGGGTTTGGGTTTCCGAGTGGATCAAAATGGCCATAGCTTCACTACATACTGGCACTCGATGTTATCAAATATTGTTTTTTTGGAAATTGAAATTCTTATATCAAATAAAGAAAATAATAGAACAAACAACTGCCTCGGTACACACTCTACAAATGAAAACAGTATTGCAACACCTGTTTTGTCAAAGGCTGTAGTGATGAAAATTAACGACATTCGATCTACATATCAAAAGTTTATTTCAAGTAAACCATGTCTAAGAATAGGTGAAGCAACAATTCTTGAATTATACCAAATTCATCGTTTTCGAAACATTCATAGAAATAATTGTACAAAAGTAAATGTCGAAAATGTTTAAGTGTGACATCAATGTTCGATTAATCGTAGTTGGCTGATTACAGAAAAAAAATATACAAGAAAGGAAGTCAGTATTCGGTGGAACCCCAGCTTGCACAAATGGTTGCTGCAAAACTTCCTCTGATTTACTGAACTAGACGCTGGGTGTCTTTGAGGCATGGCTCTCCAGTCTCTATCACTGACTAATCTAAACCTTGCTGCCAACACGTCAAAATTCATGTTTTGAGTTTTCTCGTATGATTACTCTTTGGACTACTGCAATGCGTCGTAGTAGCCATTGCGACAAACACAGAAAAGTAAGGTAAATGCGGCAAGGCATATCTCAGCAAGACATTGGGGCTGGCTCAAGAATAGTCCATGCATGGGAAGATGGTTAGGCTTTTGGTTTAATTCTGATTTGTTAATGTATTTGTCACAAAAAATATGAATATGTTTGCGAAACCGAAAGTTCGTATTAGTTATAGAACAAAAGAAGAGTTCTGGAAAATCTTGGTGTCAGAAGACTTTCGTCCACGTGTAGACGTTAAGAATTAAAGGGGCAGTAGCACGTTTTTAAAAAAAAATGATTTCCTCGCATCGCTCCAATAAACATTAGTTTATGCCAAAGGTATTATCTGAAGAAGTCAAACATCCTATCACTAAACCCAGTATCAAGTTTCAAGCAAAACCCACCTTTTAATCATCTGAGGTAGAAATATATATTCGTATACTTCAAACGTTCGTTATAAAACAGTTCTGATTTAAAATCATTGTCTTGCAATTGGTAACATTATTTTTGTTTTTGCGAGATCTTTTTGTTCACCTAAAACACGTGCTACTGCCCCTTTAAAGCATTTTCCCACTCAGTCTTTATGTGTATCCTATACCTCTACTACGACGCTCAGAAGGAAATAACGCAAGGTTGTAGTATAATTCTTAAAACGGCATATTTTTTTAAAATACAGTACAAACTTAAAAATACATAAATAAGTTTGGATACAGTTTCATACGTGTTCGTGTGTGTTTAAGCCCAATTATTTCCTCGGATGTACTGGCATATAAATAACTTACTGAATTAATAAAATCTTAATTCATCTCTTAGATTCAGATTCTCATAATTAAACTTCAAAGTTGACGAAATTTATATTATGTCTGAAACCAACTTGCAAACCAAAATCTTGCTTTGAAATTAAAACTGACGTTGAGATGTCAAAACAACGCTAGTCTTCCACCAAAACAAGTTCTATTATCGGAAAGGTGTCCTGGCAATCGATCTGAAGGAAGTGTCATGACGTATAAAATTAATCCTTTATTAAGCAACGAGACATATATCACGCTCTAATTTTGACATGTTATTGGCGTGATGACTTCAGTAATTTATTTGGTCACTTGAAGCGCATGTCAGGGTTTGGTGAAATGGTCACGTGGTCGCCCATCAAGACGAAATCAGTGCCTCGCTTACAATACGTAATCGGAATAATGCGATCTCAGAAATCCATTCCGCCATTTCAAAATGCAATCAAGCGCGTGTAAACACAATGGCATGATTACCAATCTAAGCCGCTATTGTGTTCTGCTGATCCGAACCAGTTTCAATTTGTCCAGACGAGGATATTTCGTTTGGACAGATAAACAAACAAACAAGAGTCGAAGCGCCAGGCTCGCCAACCAGTAGGCCTACCTCTCAAGAACTGAATTCTCTCTCGAACGTTCCCACGATCGATTGAAAAACCAGTTGCGTAACGACTGCCTCCCACAGCGAGCGTGCGAGGACCTGTAACGTCATTTGCGCCCTGTTTTCTTAAGCGAGCGACGGAGACCACACCTGTCTATTGAGTAGTTGTGAAGATAGTATGACATGGAAACAATACTTGCGCATGTGCATTACACAATTTCTCCGGTACTAATTACAGTAACTGTAGCTTTAATGGAACGTCGTTCTGCAAGAGTTATCGCGCATGAAAAGAATATTTAAAAGTGTCAGTGTTATGTCGACCGTGAGTTTTCGAGTATGATGGGCCGAATTTATTATGGTATCGTAAAAAAAGATATACAAGGGATCTCCGAAAAGGATATTAAACTTAGCTTGTACAGAATTAAATGGTACGAGTTTCTTTATCTTCGAAAGCTATTATAAAGACATGCCAGATATATCTTTAATGTGATGAAATTAGCATGGTTTTGTCGCCCAAGTTTCTCATGGATATTTATGAGTAAAATGAGGCGAAGAAAATGCCGGGTGGTAATAAAATAATAAGTTTTTGAGAAATAAAGACTTTGATATTTAGTAGTGACGTGCAGGTTTTATTTTGCTCAGTACAAGAAGCAAGATGTGAAACACTGACGTTTAAGTGTGACATCAATGTTCGATTAGTCGAAGTGGGCTGATTATCAAAAACATATATACATGAAAGAAAGTCAGTATTCGGTGGAACCCCAACTAGCACAAATGGTTGCTGCAAAACTTCCCCTGATTTACTGAACTAGACGATTGGGTGTCCAGGCATGGCTTTAAAATGTCTCTCAAGTTTCTATTACTGACTAATCTAAACCTTGCTGCCAACCCGTCAAAATTCCTGTTTTGAGTCTTCTCGTATGATTTCTCTTTGGAATACCGCAATCCGTCGCAGCAGCCATTGCGACAAACACAGAAAAGTAAGGGAAATGCGGCAAGGCCTATCTCAGAAGAAAATGCCGGGTGGTAATAAAATAATAAGTTTTTGAGAAATAAAGACTTTGATATTTGCGGAAAGCTAACTAGTGACGTGCAGGTTTTATTTTGCTCAGTATAAGAAGCAAGATGTGAAACACTGACGTGTTGAAACATTTCCATCATATTACGAACAAGTCCTCCTGTGTAACCTTTTATGACTTAATTTCAAAGTTTTCAGTTTTGGAACAAATCAATAATCATTTCTTATGTACATTACATTTGAAACATTTTGTATTCATTTCTGAAATATTGTATCGGGTGATTCACAAAAGTACAACATCGTTACATGATTTCTCAATTTAGGAGAATTCTGGTAAGGTACGTTCTAGCATTCCTACATTATTTATACACTGAGTCAATCTATCATAGTTGGGTGTATATTTCCACGTTATGATGTTCATTTCAAATAGTTTCATATGTAACTTCATCAGCCAAATTCAGTCCGCTTCTACTAAAATGAAGTCCAAATTATAAAGAGTCAAAATTATATTTCATACCCATTTAGAATATTGAAATACTAAAACTGATATGGGTATTTTGAATCTTCAGACGATACATTTGTTAAGAGATACAGATATCGTGTAAGAACAGCGATTCTTTATCTTTTCCTCTAAAAATCTATACTTCGTATCATTAACTCACGTATCTACAAGGCACTATTTTTTTTACAGAATCTTTTTCATTTCACAAATACTTATTATGTTACAATGATTATCATTACTGGGAAAAGGATGATAGATGTCGATAAGCATTGTTCATTTCTCCAGGCCCTTGTTCATTTTTCAACATCTATGTCATTTTCTAACGAAATATTTCATTTTCCACGCATTCCACGCCCCTTGAAACAAACCGTACCCGGCGGCGCGTGAAACGTACCATTGAACTCGGATTGCACGAGCTTCTCGTTCAGCTCGTGCTGTCAGTTTCATGCCATTAGCAACACAAGGCTATCATTACGAGATGTAACAGTAATACATTTCAATAAGTACTTGTAATTTCTTTCCTAATGTCGTTGTCAACAACTGCGCCATTCATTGCGCATCGTTTTCCACGTTTGCGCAATTCGACGTAACGAGACGAAGGAAAGTGACAACTTGATAAAAAAGAAACTGGTGTTTAAAAGATGTCGTTAGCATGATTGAAAGTTGAATTCGAACCCCGTACCCTACCTATTGTGTTTGCCATTATGCCCATCATGTTACATATGCGAGATGTAATGGCGAATCATTACATACAGGATGTCGACAGTTTTATGTCTTGGGTCGAAATAAGTGAAAATGTTAGGTGAGTCATTTGAAGGTGATATCATCAACAAAGTAACTTGTTATTCAAATTGAAAACCTTGTAAAAATATTATTTACATGTTAGATTTCAAAAGTTTTATTTGTCTTTATTTACGTCAAAATAAAGAAATACAATACATAAAGAGTTTTAATTGTTGTTTAATTTCAGATTTTAGAATGTCTTACTAAGTCTTCACGCCATGTTTCATGACTAACGTAAAGAAAGCTGTTTGGATGGGTTGTGGTAATAACTCCCCAATGGACAATTTACCTCATTATTATAATTAACTACCACTTTGATAATACTTCTACTATATTTGTTTAAATTTTCTCCATTAGATTATAGTTTATGCAAATGTATTACCTTCACTGCGTAAAAATTTCATTACTAAAAATCCGATTGGGTGTAACTTTAAAACCGAGACTTCATGCAGAAATTTTAATGTGAACAACTTCTCATCAATCGAGTAGGGGAAATGGAAAATGAAAATGAAAAGCGTCAAAGAATAGATATTCTAAATTCAAATTCAAGAGAAGAAAATTAAAATTTTGGAGATTTCGGCATATAAATCGTTCAAGACATAGATACATATAATTGCCAAAACAGAAATGAAAAGTGAATGTTCATTTCAAGACACGTTTGACACGGTTGTTTCCTCTCATCAAAAGTAAGTTCACAACAGTTCAACCAAACCATTTTGAATGAAAACAGAAAAAGTCCGTGCATATCGTGAAAGAGCACCAAATCTATTTCACAGAGTCAATTTCACCATTCCCAGCACGTGCAACACGCTATTTTTTCTCCATGTTTAACAGATCTTTCTTTCGAGTAAGCACGTACGATTTCTAAGAAATATTGTATTTTCTTCACATGATGACATGTAAGGTCACGTGGTCGGATGACATTTTGTTGAACACCTGTGGTTGACAGCCAAAATATCTCGTGCTGACCGAGAAAACGCGGGAAATATTGTCATAACACGTACAACATGAGGGGGCGTGTATCACGTTCTTTAGGACACCTGGTTAAAAGATGCCTGAACCCGTCTGACATACCTCATCGAAACATAATGTTATGAAAGAGAAAGAAGAAACAAACTATTTACATTTTTTTCTTAAATATGTAGATATCGTATATATTTACAGAAGATTTCGCAAAAATATCAGACTGGGAAGGAAGGGTTTGTTATTTATATACGATTTACTTATACCTGTGAAAACATTTCAGGATATGGTTACCTATGAAACCTGCCTAAACAAAATGGCTCGATAACTTACTAAATCTATAAAGGAGGGACGAAAAAATGTTCTTGATTGCTATTTTAGAAAATGTTTCTTTTTCAGCAGAAGAGTATGTTTACATTTCATTCCGACGCTGACCATGGTCAATTTCAGAGAGTCTACACGAATTGGTTACAATAAGGACCTTATAACTTTTTTGTATCTTTCGTTATATGTCATTAGATATGTTTTTATTGAAGTGTGTATTCATATATTTAATCGAAGACTATAAAAAAAAAATATTCAATCAACATAAAAAAATAGCGACAGTCTATCTATCTGTCTGTCTGTCTGTCTATTTATTCATCTATCTATCTATCTATCTACTCATTTATTTTAAACAGTCATGGACAAAATCAAAGCTGATTTTCTACACTTTTTATCGTGTGATTATTCATGGGTTAATTCAAAACACTATTTCTGTCAGGAAGTAATGCGTTTGGTAATGTACTTTCTTTAAAACTCCGACGTTTGAAAAGTGAGATTTGTTTTGTCATGCTGAAAGCGTTTGTGTTGAACACGATGACCCATAGTGTGCAATGTCATGGGAAAGTTGCGCTGACTCTATGTCAGGAGCACTTGTAATGACGCATTTGAAATAGATAGTCACTTCTTCACATAATTGATATTTTGTTTGTCATAGAGGGGTTTAAAACACCGCATTTTGGTTTGCATCTATTTACATAACCTGTAGACTACAGTGATACTTTCTGATATTACATTTTGAAAACTTTACTTACAAATAAGAGATCAAAGAAAGAAAGACTTTAAAAAATGCCCAATGAAATGTACATATGCATTAAAGAGCCACTCCGTGAGTTGTTGGGGTCATATACATGTATGCCAAACTTAATCAATGGTGTCATTTGATCGCGAGGTATCGACTGTTACCAAAAAGACACATTTTAAAGCTTATTGTTTTTTTTTACAGTGACAATATCAAGGTAGAACGTCGCAATTATGATCGAAAACCGGACAGTGACGCGCGTCAAATAGTCAAACGTAATTTTGGAGACTTATCTAAAACAGCCAGGAGGCCAGTAAGGAGTTGATAGTGTTTGTTAAGTTATATAACTCTTATCCATGTATATTGGACGTGGTATCTTCACCTCTGTGCATTTATAGGGCTGTTTTTAGATTTTCACGGAAAACCAGTATGTGTCATATATATGTCTTTTGGACATGAAAAGTTAAGATGTTTTGATATTATATCACCACATAAGACATTTAGGTTCGTATCAAAGGTAAATAATATGTCATGAAAATCACGGAGTGGCTCTTTAACGTGTAAATAAAATCTGTAAAGATGAGAAATGTAACATAAAACGTTGTAAAAATCATCTGTAACCATAATCACATAAGAGGTTAAGCTAATTAAAATCATGTAGGCACAAAAGAATCTTGTTAAAACTCTAAATATCTTACAAATTACGAAAATTATATACTTTATATACCACAAAACACGTTTCACTTGCAACCAGCTTTAAAAATGTCTTTAAAATTACCTCCCCTTCCTGTCGCTCCAGATTTTTCGCTTCAATGGCTCAAGCACGGTTTGTGGGTCATCGGCCCCGCCCCCTCCAGTGTCCGCAACTACTGACCGAAGCTCGATGACCACACGACAATTCCTCTTCAAACATTTGACAGTTTAGATATAATGATTACAGTGATTCTTGCAATAGATAACATCACGCGATGGTCATTTCAAAAAGGCTGTTCGAAGATCAAACGAACAAAGGTTGGGCTTAGGAAAGCACGCGACGATTCAGTTTGTCTTGAGGATAAAAGACGAAAAGTTTTATTTGGATAAAACTACAAAGAAGACTAGATGACAAGCTAGGTTAAACGGCGTATCCGAATCGATTTAATGTATTCGGCGATATAGACAGAGATAAGTATATATCGCTTTCTGACACTAAACAAGCCTTATTAATCAATGTTTATTCAATTCTCAAAGGCCACAGGTATGCAGAACATATTGAGAGTATGGAAAAAATACAAATAAATTTAAGCGTGAAAAACACGTAATGACCTACAGCTTTATGCCAAAAGTTTGTTCACATACCTGAATATATTAGTGCAAATATCATGTAATTTGAGATGCCTTTGAGGTAACGTAGCGTTGTGAAAAAGAAACGTATAATATTGAATTTTCAATACACATATGCAGATCCATTCTTCTTTAAGGAAAAGGTTTATCGTACACCACAATTACCCGTAACAGTTTTCGCAGGTCATTGAAGTGACCAGGGGTCAAAGTTCCGAAAACACTTTTTTTTTATCCATAAAATCCTTTATAATTTATCAACTTCTTTAAAAATTAGTTTCGTTTGTTTCTTGGCACAAAGTCAATATGATTGTGTTGGATTTAATCTCAAAGAATCGATGAGTTGCATTTTATTCGACATCTAACGAAATCGAAATTCGAAATTGTGACCCCTTCTGTCTATATCAATATGCCAAAATTAGAATGTTTGCACGAGTGACCAGATAATGCCATAATGAGTTCAAAAATGGCTATTTTACACATTGACAGTAGGTGATCCATTGTCAGTCTTGCTGAAGTTATTCTATTGACGTTGAAACAAAACCCAAATTACATGATATTTGCACTACGATTCAGTGGTAAGTGAACAAACTTTCGGTATGCAGCTGTATTGTGTTCCTCTGATTATTAGTTTTGAAAAAAAATATTTCTATGGGATGGTAATTGGTCATGGAAAGATTCTGTATATAAGCCCACATTATTAAGGTAGGAGCTTTAAAAAGATATAAATTCATATGTGGAGACATCGACTTAACAAACTTATTTGAGATATTTAGGTTAACATTTAAAGGACACACGAGCAAACTATGGTGATAATTTTCTAAAATGTTGGTATCGTATGATTTCCATCGAGGACCATTCTCTTTCGTTTAGCAAATAATGTGATTAGTTCTGGAACTGAAAAGCTAACATACAAAAAGTTTTCACTATGATGCAAAGATTCGATTTTAACAATCAAAAAAAAACCCACACAGAAAGGTGAGAAAAGGTTCTAAAATACTCTTTTAAGGATACTTTTCCTTGATTAAAACATTGATAGAACAAGTTTTAAAAATTACCAATCAAAAGGCAGCAGAGGTCTGAATTATAGTTTTCCAGGTGTTATTTTGAATGTTTCCAGACCACAAGCGTTTCGGTGTAACTGATGAAATGTTTTTTCTTTAGTACTTTAAACTCAGCTTGTGCTTCAACGCATCTGATCGACAGTGAAAAGTTTGATGACGTCACCTGATGGTGGTTTCAATCGATCCTGATTTTAAATGTGCTCCGACGCATATGGAACTTTTAACAAGTTTTGAAGCGTCTAAGGGTTGTTCAATCTGTGACAAAGCTTGAGAGTCTAACAATCACTAGAAAACTATAAGAATGGATACCAAATTCGTTGTTCGTCGTGAAATGGTTTTTGCCATGTGAGAGGTATATATATCCACAGGACATTCTAATAATTCTTATTTCATTTGATGCATGAGGGGAGAAGGACATGTCGACCAATGGAATATGGCAGGCATGACGTCACTGTAAGAAATCGATGACGTTGTGCTTAAGCAGGCAAATATAGGCCTTCATGCGGCGAACCAGTGTTCTTTTCTTTTCTGGGACTGTTCAATATCCAATGCCCTGTTGTAACATCATGGTTTCAAAGGTAATGCAGGAACAACCTGAGCCGACCCGAGCGTATCCGTTGCCAGCGTTCTGTCTATTCTCAGAAAATACTCTAACCTAGCTCATGTAAATTTTAGTATCAAGTTACATATCTATTATTTTTAATTATTTTAACTATGTGTCTCATTTTCAGTTCAGAACAAAAACTTTGTTATGTAACGTCTACACCCGTGTTTTTAGTTAATCTTTCATTTTACAAAGTGACTTTTTATGCAATTGGTCCGCTTATGACGAGGTATTGTATGCATTAGACTGGTAACAGAACAAGTGGAAAGGATAACCCTCGATAGAACGAGTTCGTATCTCGGAAGAGGCAATATTATGACGATGATATTCCTCCGTTAGAGAAGGCCAGAGCCTACAGTTTATACACCGATTCCAAACAGTTACATACCTCGCCTGTAGTCAACCTATACCATTAAGTAAAACATATATACACTTGTTATATTTCGGATCCCATTGTCTGTTATGCCACAAATTGTCGAGGTATGGTGGTCGTGTGGTAAGTTGTTAGGACGGTCAGTGTTGACGATGTTGCCTGACTCTAAGGGTTCCAATCAAGTTTTACTATTGAAGATAATGCTTTAAAGAGCCACTCTGTGATTTTCATAACATATTATTTACCTTTGATACGAACCTAAATGTCATATGTGGTGATATAAATCAAAACATCTCAACATTTCATGTCTAAAAGACATATATATGACAAATACTGGTTTTCCATGAATATCTAAAAACATCCTTATAAATGCACAGAGATGTAGATATCACGTCCAATATACATGGATACTGGTTAAATAACCTAACAAACACTATCAACTCCTAACTGCCCTCCTGGCTGTTTTAGATAAATCTCCAAAATTACGTTTGACTATTTGACTATTGACGTTTTCGAACATATTTGCGACGTTCTACCTTCATATTGTCACTGTAAAACAAGAATAAGCTTTAAGATGTGTCTTTTTGGTAACAGCCGATACATTGGTTAAGATTGGCATATATGACTCCAACAACTCACGGTGTGGCTCTTTAAAACATACCAAATTTTAGTTTATTCTGTAAATAATCCTACGTAGCGATTGTTAAAAAACACTCAATAAGCGGTGGGGATCAATGGGTGCTGAAAAAATAGGCGCCAGGGTGCTTTTTGGCGGAAATACGGTATAAGGAGAAACTCTTGTTTTTTTTATATGATAAAAAGATAAGAAATTTTCTATTACTTGACAATAAACTCACAGTACGAAGTTACTATCTAAACTTATTTAAAATAGGTTTATATTAGGTCATAATTTTCTACATAATATTAAACTGTCGATCTAAAAGCATTTAGCTTTACAGTGGTTATTCACGGTGCCATGTAAATGATTGGTATTGCTTCAATTGAAGATGAAATAAATCGCTCAAAAGTGTCATGTAGAAGTCAACGATTGGTAGCCAATCCCTTTATTACCAGAAACCTTCATCACTGAAAATATCAGTTCTACCGGTTGACTTGACGATGACGATTCAGGCTACTCGTTGCGGCGTAGCCAAACCTCAAAACAACATTTATGATTATTATGATCACGTTTTGAACCCTTGAAACCGGAAACGGATATGATTACAAACGTTATTTCAAACCTTCAAATTTTCTAACAGTATTTCTTGATAATCCCTCATTGACGAGCAAAATCATAGTTCTAATGCACACATCAGTTTCCCATGCACAATAGACAGGAATTCTTATCAAAATTATCTTTCTCCAAAATTTAACACCGATGTTAATCAAGTACTAATTATACCCGCTGGGGCCCATTCACAATCGTACCACCGCGGGCAACGAGCTATCAGCCTCGATTTCATATTGTGTGGCCTACATCAAAGACAAACGACACCGCTAATTATCTCCCTTGGTTGGTTCGCTTGATAAGAGCGTGCGATACTGAGGTTTGATTTTGAGGGTGCGAATCGTTTATTAAAGGGAATTAAACTAGTTAATCAGAGACTTCGCTAAATGAGCGAGTTGTCAGAAAGATCACCAAACTAAGCCGCTTAGTATTTATCACGTGACTGATATCTTAAAGGTCAACCGAGAAATTGACCCCCGAATACCCGACGGCAGTATCCGAAGTATTTCCTCGATCTAAGATACTTTTGATAATCTTGTTTGACATTCGAGAGGTTTTGATAATGATAAGACTCTGATATTTCCATCGAAATATTCTTTCTTGACTGAGTTTATTGGACGAACTTGATTGTCATTCAGTATAAAACTAGTGAATATTTATGAAATATATAACAGAATAAGACATATGGTACGAAATATTGTATTGAAATGAAACTTTCACAGGCAGTCCTTATTTTGAAATAGGAACATGTTGAAAGAGAGTAGAAACAAAAATCGTTTGTTTAGAAACAGCGATATCAACATGAATATTCTAAGGGGAGGACGTGTTTCTTATAAATTTGTCTTTTTGTAATTTTGACATTTATCGTCTAGAAAACCTGAATACTTTTTTCATGACTCTGAAACATATTTTTACCCTTCCACTTCTATGTCAATATATGCTGATTGACGAATATTATGAATATTCAACCTGGAGTTAAGTAGTCATGCCAACATTTTCTAGAAGTATTCTTTATGTATTTCATAGTTACTCATAAGCCAATGATAAAGCTGGGTGAAATGTATACTCTTTGTTATTACAATTGATATATTTAAAAAAAAAACCCTATCATGTGACACTAAAATATAGATATTTCTTTCTGTAAAAAAATACTTCTGTTATAGTAAGGCATGTTTGTTTGCAGTGCGGGAGGTTGGTCTGAAGGTTTTGGCCTTTTGACATCTTATCAATAAGGTTGAGTCCATAAATTCACATTTGAATTATTATAGGGTTGTAGTGACCGTTGTAGTGATAAATAAAAAGAAAAACACTGTTGACAACTTACATCTCTATTAGCAATTATTGAATTCTGAACCTAAAGTTTAGAAATTTCTAAATCGTTATCTTTTATTTTGGACAGGCCAAAGGACCCAAGATAAAATTGATATTATATCAAATTTAACAGTAATGATTTCTTTAGTTTTTAATTTTTTTGTAACAATGTTTAGAAAAATTATGGAACCAGTAACGAAAAAACGATATGAGATAAAATAGTTTTGTCTTTTGTAAACAGAAACAGTTATACAATTTATATTTTTCTAGAATTATCATAAATTATACCATAATCTTTGACAACAGCCTGGGGGAAAAACCCTAAAGGTTTGATATTCTACTTTGGAGAGGCAAAATTACGCACCACGTAACTTAATAAGATGCCGACCATCGCAGTACCAATATGCACAGATTTTGTACTATACAACACAACTTTTGTTGTAACTGAAAATGGGATATCAAATTCGGCACAACCAGTTCTCGGCAATTAATACCATTGCCGATTCTGAACATGTGTGATATAGGTCACATTCATCCTTTACCGCTTGTTGACCCAGAAATGTAGTGTCTCGTGCTCTATATCGCAGGTGCGTGTTTGACGGGTGACAACATGGCCGTCAATGGCATTCATCACGCATGTCCGAAATGTACAACATGTAACTTATAGCAAAACAGCGCGATCAAACGTGGCGAGTCCTTCTTCACGAATATTAAGTTTCGCTTTTCCTTAAAATTGTTCGGGTATTTGCATTTCCATGTCGGATTTTGTGGTCGGATATTTTGATATTGAGATCGGAAAAGGATTAAGAAATGTACAATGTTTACATTTGATACTTGTTAGCGGTTGGATGTGCCAATCAAGGAAACGAGCAAAACGCGTGCGAAGCATGCATTTTTTCCAGTCAGCTCGTGCAGCACGTGCTATAAATAACAGGTGCCCGACCACACATTTGGATTAGGATATCTTAGTTACTTTCTTTTACCCTTTCAAACGGTATCAGTCGTCTAAGTGTTTCTTGAACGCGAATAAATTGGTGATCAGATATGTACAATGCTTGACAACTTTAGGGGATACACCAGGCAAAGAATAAAAAAGCAAAATTAACGTACTTGATCTGTTATTTCGATTTTGATCATACCAAAGTAGCATATTGAAGAGTTCTTGATATTATATATCATAATACTAGAAACATACTCTGAGTGGTTCAAATCGTCGGGATAGAAAACAATCTTAAAGAGCCACTCCGTGATATTCATAACATATCATTTACCTTTGATACGAACTTAAATGTCATATGTGGTGATATGAAATCAAAACATCTTATCTTTTCATGTCTAAAAGACATATATAGGACAAATACTGTTTTTCCATGAAAATCTAAAAACAGCCTTATAAATGCACAGAGGCGTAAATATCACGTCCAAAACACATGGATGCTAGTTATATAACCTAACAAACACTATCAACTCCTAACTGCCCTCCTGGCTGTTTTAGATAAGTCTCCAAAATTACGCTTTACTATTTGACGCGTGCCATTGTCCGGTTTTCGATCATAATTGCGACGTTCTACCTTCATATTGTCACTGTACAAAAACAAATTAGCTTTAAAATGTTTCTTTTTGGTAACAGTAGATACTTCGCGATCAAATGACACCATTGATTAAGTTTGGCATATATGACTCCAACAACTCACGGAGTGGCTCTTTAAACGTCTCCAAGAATACGACTGTATATATACTTCCACAGAATCGAAATTTAACATAAAAAATTCGAAGATCCACAACAGTGATTTTAAAAGCGTGAAAGAAAAAGGGAACATGCGTATCAACGGATGAAGATCATATTGCGAAATAAAAGTGTTCGAAATATTTTCCGACTTCGGTCTTATAGATCTATTAAAACTTATTTAACTCTCCTTTTACTTCATTTTCCTTGAATGCGTTAATATCATCCTGTGTTTCGTTCATTTACTTCAATTCTCGAATCCACTTCTTTCATTTCTTCCCCATTACCTACTTCTACTCAATCTTCTTCTAAAATCCACTGAACCAGTACGCTGTGACCACTCATCAAACTGGGCCCTGTCTCAAAACTAATCCCTCGCTTACCTCCCTTTATCGCCAGCTTACCTGGATTTTCCAGCGTTACACACACCAGGTGAGGGGCCTTTATACGCTCACTCGCTGTCAACACAGCTAAGAGATTTACATTAAATATCAAGTCGTGTATCGAGTGTTGAAAAAATTACATAATAAAAATCAAATAGGTTACGTGTATGGAATGTATCTGTTTTAAGGTCATTGAACTTGCACATCAACCTTCTGGAACTTATTATGTAAAGTCTTTAAAGAGGCACGACCTGCTCTCAAATCACGTACACTACTGTCAAATAAAAGTTTTGGAAGGGGTACATCTAATAGTGCCTTAATCCCTTCGGATTAAAAATAAAAGATATTGCAAAGACTATACATGCCCTATGATACCCTAATTTCAAGTTGTATATGAGTTAACCGTTAAATGTCTTTACTTCAATAATCTCAGTACCCTTATCCGTATGTAATATGAGGTGTAGACGATTTAGTTTAAAGGCGATATAAGATGTAGACGATATAGCTTGTAGGCGATATAAGGTGTAGAGACTATATTTTGTTGGCGATTTCAGGTGAAGACGTTACGGTTTGACGGCGATTGAAGTTGTAGACGATATCGTTTGGAGGTTTAATAAGATGTAGGCGATATCAGTTGTAGTTGATAGAATTTGTAGGCTATACATAGTGTAGACGATATCGTTTGTAGGCGATATAAGGTGTAGACGATATAGTTTGTAGGCAATACAAGGTGTAGACGATAAGGTTTGTAGGCGATATGAAGTGATGGCCAGACGATGGCAAGCCTGAGGCGCGTGGTCCAATGGTTTGGTTTACCGAAAAGGGTGCAATTCAACAATAGTGATCGCGGGCCGCCGAATGGAGGACCCAACTTCATAGTTTGATAATCTGTGACTATGAAAAGTTCATCCCTTCCCCTCACTGAGACTTGACTTGTGAATGTTTGGTGTTACGATTATCAATGGACTTTACCCAAAATGTCTCTCAACCTTAATTTGAAAGTTGCAAATTCTTAACTTCCCTGGGAATGTAAGATTTAGCGTAAATTCCAAAATACATTAGAGTATATTCCTTAGTATATGCCTTGTCTTTCTAACGCTATTTATAAGCGATGCAGGTCCCTGTGCCTAAATTGTCACCCTCAAATGCAAAATGTATCACATTTTAAAGTTTTCGAGGAAAATCGAATAGACTTTCAAGATGGGAGTCATTGCCTCTTAGAAGAATATTTTGGAGATGATGGATTTACATGTATATTAAATTATTACGTTTTATTTTAGTGTCTTCTGTTCTCATTTTATAAATGCCCAAAATCTCCTATTCAACTGAGAATGTTAAGCAGTTGATATTTAAATCTTATACCAAAAATCAAAGCTATGCCGTTTTCAAGCATCTGTACACCGAATTGTTTCCTCTTGTATACTAAATGAGGATTGAAATCCATCAAGCTGGTTTATTTACAAACAACATATAAACTGCTTATCAAAGTTCTATATAGGATGACAGATTCTTCTTCAATATTTATATAAACCTTTATTAGGTGAATGCTTACATATAAACTTGCTTCATACCAAAGTTGCAATGTTTAAATGCCTACCAAAATGGTTAGCATATAATGGCTTTATAAGAAGTTAGCCAGTAGAGGCCTACTTTATGCATGCACATAGTACTTAAACACATCATTCTTCGTCATTTTATGGTTAAGCATAAATGGAGAAGTAATTTTGATATTGGCACATCGGTTATAAAGAAATTATTACACTCGGAAACGTGTCTTACGACTGGTACGAAACTCGTACGGATTTGTGTATAACCCTCGCTATCGCTCGGGTAATACAAAAAATTACTCTCGTTTCATATGGCACATTTCCTCAGATAATAATCTCATATATCATATCAATTTCACTTGAAGGATATCACTATATTAATTTTTAAACACGCTCTTGGTTGAATATGGTATGACAGTGATCGCTATAATGTATAAGCACTATACCTACTCGCAAACCCCCGGCCTCAGAGAAGTGCATTGTAATCGTATGCAGTGTTTGAATATTTTATCTACGTGAGGATTTTTTATCTTAGACTAATACTGATATGTCTGTTTTCAGCCAGGCTTTATTGCCAAAATTGATTTATATTTTTCTTACGAGTAAAACAAATCTGTAATATATCCAGGGTGACGGTTTCATTCCGTGACCTGTCGTGAATTGATCGATTGAAATTTACAACGTGAAATATACAAGGTAGAAAGGATATCATTTATGTTTAAGGGATGACTTCTCCGTTTGTTTATGATATATGTTATGGTCTATATATCTTATGCCTAAAAACTTGATATATGCTAGTTTTTTTTATGTTTGAACATGATATCAGGATTTCATGCACGATTTATGAAGATGTGACGATGTGATTAAATTGGATAGATCATCTTTTCTTAGAATTTGATGTTAGAATATTATATTACTATCGCTTACATTGATGTCATATGAAGGCCATATATCATGATCTCCGAATTCGTATCACATTGGTGATTTTTATACCATGATGCGTGAGTGTGATATTATTTTGTGAATTAAATATAATGATGCATGATTTTTCATGCTCTTTGAAGTCGATACCATATTCTGTGAATTTCATTGAATCATTGTTTGTGAATTTTATATCATACTAGGATAAATTTTATCAAAATACGTGAATCTGATATCACAATGTAGAAAAAATTATTTCAAAAATGCGTGAATTTGATATTCGATGCGTGAATTTGATATCATAATGCGTGTATTTGATATCATAATGCGTTAATCTGAAACCATTATCTGCTAATTTGACATCTTAATACGAGAGTTTGTTTTTACGAGCTTTGTAGTCATTACAACGAACTATATGATATATGAATATGATATCTTGTATGAACTGGGTATCATTGTATTATCATAGTTTGCGATGTCGATATCATGAAACTGCAAGTCGATGTTATGATCTGTTTATTTTTTCTCATGATCTATTAATTTGAGATCAACATATGCACCTTTTTCAAATCATTGCCAATTTATACATCGACGTTTGTGTTTGATGCTTAACAAATAATTTTCTTTGAATGATATATATCTAAGTCAGATATACATTTTTATTATATTTCGAATGGTGAAATGTGCCATTTATCGGTGAAAATAAAACCCGTATTTTCACTGAGTGAAATAAAAATGGTATTCTACTCAGTGAAATGATGCAACAATCATATGACGTCGTATGTGACGTCATGAAACAATTGAATGACGTCACGCAACGGCCGCGCTAGCGAAGCATTTTAGGTTCTCCATTGATATAGTTAGGGTCATTTACGGAGATTAAAGAAACATAATAAATAGAATATTTGACATTTCTCGTCAAATACCATGAATATTTCATCTCGTGAAGTAGAAAATCATATATTTACACTCGTGGCTACGCCACTCGTGAAAATATAAATTTCTACTTCACTCGATGAAATATCCATGGTATTCGACAAGAAATGTCAAATATCCTCTATTTCTTCTTATATACTATTAAATATTAAGACAATCCCCTATAATTGGTCTTCAATTGCCTCTCCATTTTAATGTGTTGTATCGATCTGATAAAAATGTCCTTACAATTGGATATCATCATATAAAACATAATTATTGATGGTAAATCCGTTTTTCTTTATAATTTCCAAAAAGTTAACAAGTAGTTGTCAAACACAAATCGATCAATTTCGTTGCATTTGTGACCTTATTATTGGTAACCCCCATAAATATGAACTTAATGACTGTCGTCTTTCAACCTGTACATTTCCCCACGGTTGAAAATATATTTAGTAGAATTACATACTCTTCCGTATTATTCCACTTTAAGACATTCCAATACACTTTCTCACATAAACGGAAATAATGTAACGCCACCGATTGGTTAATTTCAAGCAACTCCTATTGTTCATATCATACTTATTGAACGTTTTGAAACATTTAATGCGGAACTGTGTGAATCATAAACGATTACATCTAATGAAGTAAGGATATTGGTTTAGCGGCATGCAACAAGCGACCAATCAGATGCCGATTTCACATATCAATCAACGGCACGAGGAAGTGTCACAACGCACGAGACTTTTCCTAAAACAATCTTTATCGTTCTTTAAGCACGATCATGGAATAGTACATTTCACGCTGATCGATCTCTGTGTGATGTCAAGAGCTGTCAATCATCGTGTAGCAATAACACGCTTTAGAATTGAATGTTTCCATGTTACATTTAACTGCTACGTTCTGCCGAATTACAATATCTAGCCATTCTTTTAGCCTTAAAATTCTCCTTATTCAAATCTTCAAATCTTCATCTTCAATGAGAGAATATAAATTAACTAAAAGCTAACCCTGTAATCTTTCCATTTCCATACTTACAAAGTATTTTTCATCTCTTAATTTTTAGCAAACCTTCAGCGGGTTAAATCTAAGTTGTATGTATCCACTTCTATCTGTGGAACCTCTCATTTTATCTAATTTTATCACGTATCTCAATACGAACTTTGCAAGTAGGATAGGCCTGTTAACGTTTAGTTCGCGAAACATGTAACTATTTTATCAAGTAATGAAGTATCAAGTTGCTAAACTTCTATTTAGTCTTTACAATGGACTTTATCTTCAATAAGTGGATCTTGTTAATTGTTATAAAATGTGTTTGACAAAAATGATATATTAAGCTTCCAAATTCAATTAGACACGCATGGCCCGGTTTAAGATAGGTATAGGAATCTTAGAGAATATTTTCCACCTTTCTAAAATATATTTCAAGTTGAACTTAAACTTTGCGCTAAGCATTTTACATACGATGGATAAGTAGTCATGGTTTATTCCTGTAATGACGAAAAACGACCGTTAAGAATAAATTTTAGTCGCTTTATGTAGAAAATTTGTTAATAAAATAGAACATGTCGTGGATGAAATTTTACTCGATAATGAACATGATGTGGATAAAACATCTCGCAAGAATCTACAAGGCTTATAAAATTTTACTCTAGAATTCCTTTTACTCTAGAACAAAGCCATCGTAAAACCATACTTTTGTTATAATCGTCATTGTAAAAATTGCCCATATGCCATATCAATTATATGTCTGTTTTCATGTTATAAATTCCTTTCACCTGAAAGAGCGGTCTATTTGATCTTCGAAGCGAGGACTAATTAAACACGACAGGTGAATAAAGGAAAAACTCCCGCATTGTCTGTAAAGCACGAGAGCTGGTTTATAAACTTACTTTCTCATAAGATATACTGATGGGGATTTTGTGGCTTCGCGTGCTCAAATAATTTGTTTACGATATAGCTAATGACTCGGGGTCTACAAATAAACATTTGAATTAATGTGGCTAGTGGTTGGTTGGTATCTCATTTAGAATTGTTTATTTATTTAATTAATTTAATTTAATTATTCATTTAAACATATAAATACACATTGTTTGTAAATAATTCACAACAACGAATTAAAAGGTCAAAATTTTGACTACTTGCAACAATTTTGGATCGATATTAATCTTTAGTGGACACATATATCAAGGGAGGTATGAACAGTTTTAAAGTCGCATTCTTATGAATATATTTTTATATTTTATAAACACTTTATTTATATCAGTTATGAAAATATAACTATATAAGAATTTACCTTTTTTGTTATTTGCCCCTCCAAAATGTATGTACATGGTTAAGGAGATTGTTCACAAAACCACTGTGCAACGCAAGTTTAAAGGTGAAAGTATCCTCCTAGCTTTGAGCTCAAAGCAATTAGCTTTGAGATCAAAGCAAGGAAACAACATATCCCAAACTTGGCGGAGAATATTGAAACTGCTTAATCTAAAAAGAAAAATTTGCCAATAACTTTAGTCATATCAAGGGAGACGCCAAGATTTGCAGTTTCATATAGGGAGACTTAATCAGATCGATTCTGTTAGATACGGTGATGTTTTTATCTGATTTTAATGAGATTGTGAGAGACTATGCAAAGTATGCCCCGTTCCCCCAGAAGTAAATATGGGATCCTCGTAAAAGTATGAACTTTAAATGCTTTAAATTCAAACCTTAAGCAGAGTTATGTTATCGATGAATTGACGTCTCTCTTTGTTTGAAAGTTGACGTGTTTCTGTACTACTGTGATAGTAACTTATATATATATATATATATATATATATATATATATATATATATATATATATATATATATATATATTAGCTATGCATGTTAACAGTATTATTTATTCAACGGTATGAACAAAAAAAACTTATTTCCTTTGATTTTTTGAAGTTTTAATTACTTACATCTTAATATACAACGATAAGGCTCTGTTTGAAATATTAGATGATTAACCAAATCCTATATCAGACTCTATTAAAGTTCAAATCAGTACAGGCGAAGATAAATATTACTTTGAATTCTATCAGTGCATCAATTTTCGTCAAGATGCTAGGCAGTTAACATTTCATGTAAATTTCAGTTCATATTTCAGGCTCTTTGAAATGCACAAGTTTATCACGTGTAAGTTATGACATATAATTGACAACGTTGGAACGAATTACAGTTGCCCGTGTCAATTTCATTAACAACTGAACGCCAAAGCTCAGAGCTCGGAATGCAATCTACACCCAATAAAACCTTTCTTCAAGGAAAATCAGAGATTTTAAATTCGAATTGACGCGAAGCCGTGAAAATGCCTCACCTCTCATTAGGAGATAAAACGTCTTTGATAATGCTAGCCCTAATACACGATCCCTGGTCGTAAATTTATAATCGGTGCTTTTCAAATATGTCGGTAGTATAAATGACGTCAAATCAACGGGGAATCGTCCGGACATTGCCATAGTGATTAACAATCTCCCGTCCAAATGTGGGTTTGTGTGACAGAGCTCTCGACCGCGACACCTGCGAGCTCTACGCAGTGTAAACGACATCTATTAACGATCGTTTCAAAGGAGTCGTTGACTGTTTATAGATAATGAAATATATACTACAAAGGTAAACGGCTCTGCGATTCTTCTGGTTTAAATTCATGTCTTTTCGGACACGCTTCGCATTCACGAGGTCCCGTATGTAAAGAAATATAATTCCATTATCATAGAGAGCTGTTTCCCTTAGTAATGCATACCTCTCTGATGACGTGTTGCGATGACGTAATCGGTGCCTATGGTTTCCGATTCGAACTGTTATGAGCCGATGTTTAATATTTCAATTTTTACTTGGTTGCTAAGAATTTTGAATATCGTGTCCAAACATTTATATGTAATAGTGAATAATCATTTGGGCAAAGGTGAATCATTCGTCTGTGATGTTTTCCCTCCCTATTTTGAACTCTCTTATAATCCGAGGAACCCTACTGATTGGTTCAGTATTGTTAAAATGAGGCGCTACAGACCGTGCATTGTTTAACATTACGATATTGGGTTATCGTGGATGGTTTCAACATGGAAAGATTGGAAACCTCTCTTTCAGTCTCTTAACGCTCCTTACTATCGCGCTAAGATGCCGCATTATTCATCTACGGCATATTACAAATTTTAATACGAAGGTCATGTGGTTTGGAAGATTGGCACGAGACCAAGTCAATAGAAACTCAATCTCATTGAAATAAGATCAAAATTGCTGTTCTCGTTACGCATGAAATTTATGCGTAAAGTAGAACAGAAATTTAGATATTATCTAAAGGAGATTGATAGAAATAATGCGGATAGGTGTACTAGATTACATCAAATGTTTGTGAATGTTGTATAACTAGAGGGAGAGCGTTTTCGTGAATTTCAAATAATGGGTTGGCACTATAGTGTACAACCAGTTTCGAAACTAAAGAATTTATATTCAAATGATTTGTTATGTCAAAACATTGAAATACAAGTGCTTGTGAGAAACGTTTCTGCCTTGCACAAGTGCAAAATATGACACCGTGTATGTTGTTACTTAATGGAAATGAGAATCGTAACCCGACTTGTACCCTAAGTTGTATTGTATCTTCGCAAACGAAGACGTATACCCTTGAAAGAAGTAGACGTAGAAGTAGTCACATATTTGATATTGGATAATCAAATGAAAAACATTATGCAATATATTTCCTTATTAATTATGTATCATAAACGATGACCTCTCAGACTGGATTTCTTTATGAAAATGATAGAACATCCTTTAGCATTCAAACTGTATACATGTATTTTTAAACGATTTTCAGAGGGTGTCGTTCTGAATGCGTTACGACCCATTACCATAGCACTGAAAATGTCATCCTACTAAATCAGCGTATATGAAACCGCTCTCGCCCCTTCCATATACCCTGATCTCTTTCAAGCCAAAAGCCTCGTATCGCTAGCTATCGAACCAGCCAATGAGACGACTCGCATTCAGCAACAGCGGCACCATCCGGATAGAAAATCCTTTAGTTTCAAGACAGCATTTTCACACTCCTTGCATAACGACATTCCATTGGCTGAAATAATAGCAGGTGGACTTGCCACGAATATCACGCCGATCCAGCCGTACGAGGCTTTTGGCTTGAAAGAGATCAGGGTATAGGATGGAGCGATGGCGGATTCATGTACGCTGATTTAGCAGGATGTGAAAATGTGAGGTAGGGACAGGCAGTTATGCAAAGTTTGATTTTCCTTATTTAAAATGAAAGATCTATTCTACACAGTCACCAGTGGAACAAATGAGGCAAAGAATAGTTCAGTGCAATTGTCTAATTTAGTTCAAAGTTCCTCGTAGAGAACTGTTCTATAGGCAGTAAGGTTTGGGTGCAATGCTACACTGAATTTCAGCGCAGTACCACCCATGGTTCGCTAGTTCAAGGTGAAGTCTGCTGGTTTAAACGCAATGCAGAGCCACACTAGTGTTGTAAGATTTCTCTCTGCATTAATACTAGAAGCTGTGATATAAGTGAAATACTCTTAAATCCCAAATCACCTAACGTCACCTCAGAGTTCCCATGGTGTCCAGATTTAACCTCTCAGTCGAGTTTAATCAAACTGAAGAAATACGTTCTTTGGAATTGAAAGATAGATTATCGTCAACCATTAAAAAAACAAACCATTTAAGGATTATCAGTGTTAAATGATTTTTTTTCCGGTGCAAGTATGACTGATCGATATCTTTTGACTTCTTAAATCTTTTATTTGGTTTGCAAAGGGTTAGAATAGTCATCTGGTTTCTAGATTTTCCGATATTCCGATTTCAAGATATTTGAAAGTGCCGAATAACGATTAGCTTATGAATATTTTAGTTGTAAGGGGTTTGAAACTCAACATTTAGGTCCATGGTTACACATGACCAAAGGCTTTTGTTATGCTAACTTATAACGATTCAAATGTTCATATCTAACCTGAAGAATCTCTTCGTGAAGACTAGGATGTCAGAATGAACTATCTTAACTATGTCCGTCCGAGAACGATGTTGATCAGAGTGATATTAAAGTAGCAAAATGAAAAGCTAATTCCAGCGTAAGTTAATTCCATGGATGGGGTTTTAATAATACAAGAAGGCTATCATCTATGTATTTGTTCGATTTTGTTTTTAGGGGTAAATGGAAACAAAACACAAAGCAAGTGGATTATATTCATAAGTTTTAATTTGACACATATTCGGACCATGGGCCCAGGAGCACTTATATCCCATGTGAATATCGTCACGTGACCGGTGATCCATGTGACCATGCACGTGCAGCAGTGGGTGATATCACGTATAGTTCGAGTGATGCGGATGACTTTCATCTGCGTGATTAAACAAGTGTCTATTACACATTCAAGTTAATGCCATTTGAATCCTTCACAAAGTCTTAAATAGTTTCAGTAGAAAATCGTATTAATGCTTAGCCGTATCACCACGGCCGCCACATCTTGTCTCCCTCCGCGGGAACTACTTGGTGAGACGGTGACGCCTCCCGTTCTCTCTTCACTGAAAGCACAGGCGATGACGTCGCATGACGTGGCGGGGTAAAAGCGTCGAGGTGACGTCGAGAAAGGTCAAGGTCATGTTTAGAATCTGGAGAGGAAGCTGGGGAAGATTCTGGTGAGGATCTACTTTCCGGTAATGACCTAGATTCGGGTGACGGGGTGAAACGAGGTCTGTCAAACTTTGAATACGGCGAGACGTTAATATGGCCACCGTGACCTTGAACTTGGTGAACTGATGATGGCACGAGGTTCCATACCGGCGCACATGAGTTGAGAGCGCCCATTGGGAATGCCGCTTGAGTTGCTTGAGGAAGCACGTGCAGGCCGGATAAATGGGCGGGGTGGATTGGAGGGGGCGTGGTTTCCGTGGGAATGTGTGTGACACAGTTAGCAAGGTGGTTGAGAACACGTGACTTAACGTCATGCCCGACACTGACGGCGTCCAGGTATCTTGCAACCTCCCCCGCGCACTCGTTGAACCCTGCTCGGTACTTGCTCATTAGCAGGGGGTCTGACGTCATAGCAGCTGCAGAAACAAAAGATAATTGATTAGAGATGTAAAAGAATCCATTAGACTTTGATAAAGGTTTGAGGAATTGTGAGTGAGGATGGGGGAGAGGAGTGGGGTTGTTACGAAGTCATAAAGTTGGACTTAGTTTGTTAACAGTTATTGTTTTCGAGTGATAAAAAATGACTGGTTTGTTACATAAAGTTATAGGTATTCATTTAAGACAACCAAAAGCGTTGACATTAAAAAAAATCTTCTCCTAACAACTTAACTACTTTAGTATATTATGCTCAATAGTGAGTATTTTTAAGACAGTCTCAATCAAAAGATATTAACGATGGCAAGACGATACAATGTCATTAAGATTAAAACATCACTTTCAAATTACATCACTTATCAAGTCGTTAACATGAATAGACTGCATGGAGAAAGCGCGTCTCGTCGTTTAGGGCTTTACTTAGCAATGAAATCCGTGACTCAACTTATTAAACCAGATATGGTAACTACATATTTTATAATCAAGCTTGAAGGTTGAACTCACCAGCTAACTGTTGGCGCTGCATCATCTTTAGGTGCTTGACTGTCATCTCCAGAATATCCGCCTTCTCCAGTTTAGAATACTGGGTGCTCTGCAATAAGAGATTTGCTATTTAGTATTCGGATATAAAGTCATACCTGTTTCTGAAGTTAGAGTATTCATAGACAAAATGAGTGACAGAAACTGATCCAAGTGAACCCCTACCCTAAAAAGATCCCTTATTTAGCTAGGTGAAAGACCCGTTGGTCAACATCCTTTGAAAACGTTCTGTCGAGATTTCGTTAAACTGATAGCAAACTTGTAAATGATCGGAGAGATGGCGTGTCTGGGAGTCACTTTCCGACACTTTCAAGCATAAAGGTAAGAGATGTTCGGTTATATCTTAGCTCCGAGGTCGGCTTTTCTATAAGACAGCCTTGTACGGTATTGTCACATTTTATTACTTTGAACAGAAAACGTCTATCATTGCATGTCATTAATATTTGTGCCAAGGGACCCTGAACCTATAAGAAGTGTTTTAAGGTAACAGAGTCCTCGCTTTAAATCTCTTCGAAACAATCAATTAAAATCAAGGGGCGGGTTCAAATCTTTCTCAACATGTGGGTTAACAGTTAAATAAAGTTTACTGCGGTTACATTGTCATGCGTACAAGCGATATATTGTCACAAAAGTCGTTGCAAGACATTATCCCACCAGTTACTGTTTGCAACAACTCGTGTCGACTTACAAGAGGTGTAAAGGTAATTTGTAATTCAAATTAAAGGTTTGTTAAGATTAGTTTATCTTAGAAAGTCATTGGAGATTGTTCGGCACAGAATTCAAGATGAAATGTATGGTTTTATCATGTGAAATATATTTTATCGAATTTGAAGCTTAATTCATAGAATTTCAAACTGCTAAATAAATGACATTTGAAATAAAGATAAATCGAAGATTTAATACCAAAATAAATAGATTTGCTTCCAACAGGTTATTTTATTCGAATTTCGTTTGCCTTTTCCCCCTCAAGTATTTCACAACAGCTCTCGACTTTTTCGCTCCCACGCTTTCGTTCGAGGCAATGTTGGTCAAAGTTTCTATTTGTTGGTCGAGCGCAAATCTTCTAGTTTACCACTAGCCGTAATTTATTTGCAAAGCACCGCCGGCTCACTTCAACGCGAGCGTGGATAGCGGCCTTACCAACAACCACCTAGACCAACCGTGAGAAAGTGAAAGCCTGAATAATCTTGCATCAGTTTGAAATGAGCTCCAACGATGTTAATACTCAAAGGGAAATAACTGCTGATAAATAACGTATGCAGTGGTTTTGCGATTGCACAAATATCTCGTGCAGATTACGGCCTAGAGTTAACGGATCAGCGAGGAAAGGGAGGTAACTAGTGTATGAATTTGGGATTCGCCCGACTCGCATGTAAATATCTCCAGGCTTAGAATAAGGGAAACCCGTTGACCCATGGGAATGCCTGCAATCTAAACTAAATGACCCACTGTCTACAGCCTTGATAGATAAACTCGTCGCCACTATGACTTTCGCCTTCTCTTATCGCTGATGACATCACTCTAACGTAACGTAGGCTTACAATACCCGTGAGAAAGGTCCACGTAAATCAAATTCTCATTAGCGAATCGTTTCGGGCAATTTTCTCTGATAAAGGATAACCAGGGCGGTTATGACACCTATATTCAACTAATGTGTTGAAAGATTAAGCTTATCCGTTGAAAGATATCAACGAAATAATGTTATATAAATAAAGATCGGCCACACCCACTGTTGATGGGAACGCCCATTTCACTTATACTTCGGTTCATTCATGATCAAACAAAATTCTGTTAAAAAATTATCGAGAGCAACGATACTGAATAAAACACTAAGCAAATCCATGACATACATTTTAACATCATAGGAAGGTCAAATAATGAAACTTACATCTTTTTTAAGCGCTTGAAGAACTAGAGATTTCAGCTGGCCGAGACATTCGTTAATCCTCGCCCGTCGTCTCTTTTCCATAAGAGGTTTGTTACTCTGTAGGCGAAATAAGAAAACATGATAATAAACTTAAATATATCCTTCCTCATTGATAACCTCTTGAAATTCAAAGTTTTATTTTTCAGAACAAACAACAAATTGAATTTTCTAATCATTTCAATAAATACCAGTTAAACATAAAAAATATATTTCAGCTCACACCATCAACAACTTTTTGCATGAAAGATTGTTGAAATTAAACTTTAACAATACGTAATAAACATATATACAATCTCAAGTCAAAGAATGTAATCAACAGAGCCTTCATATGAGATCGTATGAGATTCATTAAAAAAAAATTTACTTGAAAATATACCTAATCAAGATTTTTATTAGAAATAATCATTTCAAAATTAATATGTAAATTTATCAAAATCAATGCATAAATAAATAAATAGATAAATGTATAAATCTTAAAAAACACTGACCCTCCTAGAAGAAGCCGATGAACGCTTATCCTCAGTACAAGTATCCGACATGGTGCTTGGGGAACACATCAACAAGTGTGCTGAAATGAACACGGCTCACAGTGAAATGTCTCTCGATGCAACAGGTAGCAGACTAAACCCTGCCTGTAATGTATCGGAATTTAGCTGCCGATTACACCCCAAACACATTCGCATTACTGTGAAGGAACGGAGAAGCGAGTTCCCACGCCGAGATATACAACCACCTGTCAATCAACCGTCGTGGGGGGCGGCGGTCGCGCGAACCTAGCCCTCTGATTGGTCGACGGAGTGCGCGAGGCGAATCGACAACTCCGCGATGTCAATCAGTGATGAAATTTACGCGATCAACTCGCTGCACGCGCCGAAACACACTACGGTTTCACGTTTTTCGCTGTGGGAAATTCCCGCCCTCTTTCGCCGGCAAGTGGTTGCTAGCAAACTAAACCAAGACTTCATGATGTTTTAAATAATACAATTCCAACCCCACTTATTGTTTGTTTTTGGCTTACCGCAAGTGAATGCTCCGCGAGCTAGGATTGCTTAGAGTACGTTCACTGTACATCGTGGGAAAGTTTCCCTATCCGATGAGTACAAGCGATATCGGCGCCACGCTAATTTGACTACGAGAAAGATTATACAAGTTTTGATTTTCACACAATGATAATCTTTTGATTATTTAGTCGACTACGTTTTGTACCCGTTCGTAAAATTCAAACTGAAAGTGGAATAGTTTTCAAATCAAACAGGGATACCATTGTTATAAATTTCACAAAGTATGAAAGTTTCTCATAGAAAATTTTAAACTACATCTATAAATGTTTTATCTTTTTTAGAAAACTTTACCAACATATTGACTCATGGTTTCAATTGAATGAAACTTGAATTCACTCACATTTTAAAATTTTAAGTATTCAACAAAAGCCTTTTAGTGCTCACAAAAATGTCATGGAAGATTTTGCTTAGCAAGGAAACATACATAAGTGACGTACGTTGGATAAATACGCAAATTTTGTCAGTGAAGAATTGTTAAACAATTAAAATGTATTGCATATTTAGTTATAACAAGAGATTTGACCTTTTAGTTCTTGAAAAGTTCAAAGTTTCGCTTCATTGTTTTAAAAAATAGTTGTTCCTTTCGTGGTCTTCTAATTAAGGGATAATAATACGTAAAAGTTTATCTGCAAGTTTGTGCACGTACAGATGATATCCAGGAATTTATGTGCACCTAGCAAGATGATTTCTTAAAAGAAATATCAAACGAAAATTCCACATTTTCATCCGTTTTAATTTAACTGAAAAGTAAGGATTTGGGATTACGGGCCGAATCTCTTTCAAAAGACGACTATACTGGATGCGATAAAACATTTCTACTAAAATGATATAAAACTTTGCTAAAGTCGCTTTAAATGTTCATCAAGTCTTTTTTGCTTAGGTTTAGTTAGACTAAAATTTAGTTTATGAAATATTTTAATAATTTAATGTCCCTTCATCCACAATAGTTTTTGTTCTTCGGGCTCCTTATTTTATTTGTGTATGCAGTTAAATCTAGACTTGCTGAATGAGGACCTAGACTGTATTAAAGGGTTCCCTATTTATACACAGTCATGAGGCAGGACTAAGGTTTAGTTTTCCGAATGAGTTTAGAACTATTTTTTCCTTTTTTCTTTTCATAAATTTGTCTCCAGAGACTCACAGTTATAATCAGACTTATACTTAGTCTCTGAAATGAAAAATTCATCAAAACGGTTTCAATTCAACTAAATAAATTATAATGAATAGGAGCCTTGAGACATTTTCATTTTCAAGCTATCAAGTCTATTAATAAAATAGACTTACATTTGGTTAATGAAATATTTGCTTTATGTTTATTTATTTCTTGGTATTGCAGTTTTATAACCAAAGTAAAGACTTGCTAACTGAGAACCTAGACTGCATCAAAGTCTCTTATTGTATATACAGTGATGGATCAGAACCAGCCATAGACTTGCATTGGCTTTTATCTGAGTTAAATGTTTGGCTGTTATCATATGATCTAGCTCACTGCCAGGGGCTACACACTTGTCCACGGCCTTCTACTTGTTTTCCAGATCATAAAAAACATGAAACGAGTCTTCTTAAGTCTAGGAAGTAGAGAAGATGTTGGCAAGTCTAGAAACCTTATCTCTAAGGATTATGTAGGCCGCTTTATTATGCTTCAGATCAAAAATGAAAAATGAAATTGAAATCATAAATCGTCCATTCATAGTCGCTGAAATGTCATATGTTTCATATGTGCACATGTATTTAATAAAAGTTCCAAATTATTGACACTACTGGGATACGAACTCACTCGATCTGGGTTCTTCGGACCTGAAACTGCTTATGCTTAACAACCATTAACATGCGAGTTAGTGTAGGTTGTCTAACACACTTGTTCGGGATGTTTCGGCAGGTGATTGAAATGGGAAATAAATGTGTAAACATTTCACTGTAAAGTGCAATTTTAACTTTTACATATGTGTGCAATTTTTTGTCTAACCCTCGCTTTTGCTCGGGTAGTACGACACTAAAACTGTTTGCAAAACATGACGTGGCAATTGTTTTGACTAATATATGAATAATATGTAAAAAAATATTTCTGATGTTTAGTCTAAAACCCAATAGGACAGACAAGGGATATGGTAAAGTGAATTTTATTCCAAGAAACCTATTTCAATTCACCATACCTTGTTGCTCTACTGTCTTTGTGTTCAATGTCTGTCTTGTTGAAAGAGAATCTTGGCTTTTTAAGGCCACAAAATGCATAATGAGACCACTACTTTCTGAAAGGTCGAAAGAGATGTTCGAATTAAAACAAGGTGTCCAACAAGGTTTTGTTGATTATTTCAAACTTTACGAAAATAAGAAAGAAATGTTTATATTAAAAGCTTCCGTTTGGGTTGCATGGTTTGGAACATTTTGATGTGTCGGGTGGTCTTTCTGAATATGGACGAATCAATTATTGTATCTTGAATGATATGGAGTGAAAACAGTTTTATATCTCTCTGCGGACGGACTCATCCGGTCTTCACGTGCAACTAATCTTGGCTACAGAGTTCACGTGCAAATGTTTATACGTCTTCGGCAACAGGTGTCTATTTCAAGCGTGATCTATTGCATCCACGTCCGTCACTTGTTGAAATACACACCACTTGTGTAGGTTGTCAATTTGTCATCTTTTCAGAGCGATTTTCTAACTGATACGTCGTGTTTCTTTACAAATTAGTCACTCTCATGGCCCGTTATGCATTTTACTGTTTTTTTACTATCTAAACAAGATGACCCTCAAATGACAGCTAATTTCGGGTTTAAAAAAAAAGAAGCCAACATCAATGGTCAGTCTTTTGTTATTTCCTAATAAAGTTTTTTTTACGCTTTTTACAATTGTTCAAAGAATGAACCATATAAATGGCCTAAGACATGTCATTATGCATGAGAAGTTAGGTCTATAGAGGGAGAAAACAAGAATTCTAGGAAAACAACATCTTTTTCAGAATGAATGAAAAAGAATTCCTCCAAACGACGTTTATTGTTGAAATAAAGAAGTTGTCATCACGAAATTCTGAAGAGGTTGTCATCATGAAAGTGTTGCTCCTCTGAATATCTGAATATTTGTTATATCTATATGATATCAATTCGTCTGAATGATATCAGTTAAACTATATAGCGCTATAAAGCGGATAAGTTTTAAAAGTACAATTGTTAAAAAAAGTTTAAATAGACCAATTAAACAACGCGTATTCCATGTACGAAATACCCCCTTGAATGACAAAATACTAAACAATACACACATACTTGTTTGTTGACTAATCGCCAACCTTCCATGCAACAATGGCCCCAATTACTAAGGATGGGTATCGCTCCTCATTTTCGTATTGCAATATATTGCGATACAGAAAAGCGTATTGCAATACGTATTGCAATATATTGGTACTTTTCATATTTCATTTTTTGCATGCTCTCTTGACTAAATAGCAGTAATTATATCAGTGATCAATGCTCCACTGGCCATCGATTTGTAAAGTAAGATAACTCAGTGATTGGTTTCGGACTTTTAACATATCTGTGCTATTTTCACCTGGCGAGTTCACACATTGTTTACAACTTTCGGTAAAATCACGTTTTTCTTGTTACGTTTCTCTGCAATTTTACATGGAAATTTTAAATTTTAAAACTTCCGATATATTGGATGTTTTCAGAAGAGTGTACCGGTTCGTATCCTGTTGTTCCTGTATTGCAATATACCGATATACCGATAATACCGCGCACCCTTACCAATTACCTATCCCAAACATTTAGGTCTTAGCAACTAGTTATTTATGACTAAATACCTTATTAATAAGAAACCATTAAATCAACTCTTCCATCTGTCATTGATTTTCCCTGACAAAAAAAGCCAAGAACGTCAATACCCACACATTTTTATTACCATATGTTCTGTCCAACTCCGTGTATATTTACGATGTCCATTTCTGTCAATCAATCATGACTGCCAACCGAAAAAGCCATCAAATTCCGACGTCGCGTCAAATTAGGCGACCGTGGGAAATCAAACCACGGAAAGTAAAGCTATCTGAGCACGTGCGGCGCGAGCCTTTCTAGCCGCCAGTCGTACTTGGAAAGCGCCGGGTTGTCGCTTGAACCACGGCCCGCGCCAAGTTAGATCCGTGGGGAACTTTGAGGATGGTCAAACGTAATTCGAAACTTGAAGCAAAGCACTGTTGAAGGTTTATTGCCAAATATACTACACCGACCATGTGTATGTTTACTCGGCAGGGTAGCGCGTCACCCACTGAGCTTTCGGAGGGTAATGTGGTAGTCGTTTCCTTGAGGTGGTCTTCATATGACTGACATTATGACCCAGCGGGGTCATATCATATGACGTATATAAGGGTTTGGTAGACCTGATGGTAGATGATTACAACAGGGAGTTATTGTCAACTGACGTCGCGTGTCCGTTTCTTTGAGGTCATGATCTTTAATAATCATCATTTCACACATATTTGCATTATATAAGAAACATAGGCCTATATTATAATTCCCATAAAAATAATTATACACACGTGTTCTTATGATAAACGATAAACGCCCAATGGTTCAACTATTCGCTACGGTTGTATCCCGACTTCTGCATGATTTACAGATATAATGCGAAGAGTAGGTTTCATAGATCCCTGAGGTGATCCGAGGTGATTAAGGTAACCTTAGCGCAAGTAGAAGGATGGTTAAGGTAGATGTTATTATAAGTTGATTTGGGAAAGGAGGCAACATTACAGAGAAACATTCAACATTCAAACGGCAATATTTCCTGGATAACAACTTCTGTTTGGTGAAGATGACGACGTAATGTGAGGTATGACAACATGGAATACATATATATTCCATATCTAATTATCCTTTCTATGGTCTTATGAACCCCATTTCGATATTCCCCACATCCCGTTTGATGAAGGAGTAAGAACATACTCCGAAATGTGGGGACAATCACAATAAGTTGTTATCCAAAAATATTGTTATTTTATGTTTGACTCTTGAAATTACCCTTAAAAGAGGGGTGTATCATTGTAATAAGAAACTCGACCCGAAAAAGTAAAAATAATGTGTACATTTTGAGGTAGTGTGATCCCAAATATGATCATTTTTGGTCTATAAATATAAATATTAATATAAATGATCATCATCTAATGACATGTTTTCTTTTAACTGAGAGCCTTTTATAGACAAATAACTTTGCTAAAGCAAGTTTGAACAAATACCTAAAATTAAAATTAAAACATTTTTGCTTGGCGAAATGTTGGTTTATGATCATTTGAGCCATTAATTGCGTTATAGAAAGATAAGAGTTCAGATGTGACTACTACTTTCTGTGATAGTAACTTAGTACGGGAAGCAACCTGGGAAGCTTTTGGTCTGAATACGTGTCTATGATAATGACATGAGCATGTAGACAGGTTTGGGATAATATTCTCTCTCATTTTTACAGCTATCTTGATGGATATTGAAATATACTCAATGTTTCCTTTGTCGTTAAAAATCATTTCAGCAGTTCGAAAGTCCTCAAGAAACACCAGGATATCAAATTCTCGTAAGAAGGATAACATTTCAAATCGACGATGTCATGATTTTAGCCAAACCTTCCACAGAAGAAATATGTTTACGATTGTCAATCAAATCATTGCTTGTTAATGTCAAAATATCAAATATCACTTCCAGACAGATATTTAATTAGAAAATGTGTTTATTTTGGGGTTATCCTTACATGGTTTGAATATTTCGAAGTTTAAGGTTGCAGGTATTCATTTCTGTTTTTCACTGTGTCCATTTATCGGAGGGATAAATCAATTACAAAATTTCGAATACCGTAACACCAATACGTTATGAAGTTGAATTTATGCATGGCCGGAGGGGTGTTTGGTAGTTGTTCGAATGGCTAGTTGATTGAGAGGCTGAATGTTCGTTTTCTCTTATCGTTCTGGTTCTGTTGCACATTGGTTAATGGTGCCATGGATATATTGAATACCTATACCTGACTAAAAACCATATATCATTATGAAGGATTCTTATATGCTAGACAGAAAGCATGCCTAAGGTGTGATAATAGGTGCTGTTTTCGGTCTCCATGTTATTAACTTTTTATGCAGTTTATGTAAGGAGTAAATTTTATGAAAAGTCACTTTTTTTGCAATTAAAACGTCCATGTAACTCGTATTTTCTGTAAGATCTAACATATCTATAAAAATTCTCTAAACATTATATTGTGCTTATTCATTTTAGGTTTATTTTATGTAATTTAGTGATAATATGACAAGTTTATCAATATGCGACTCAAGAGTAAAAGCTTGAGTACTTGGCAATGTATTGAAAAAAGATGACTGATAAACGATAATTAATATCATCAGTCTTATTAACAATGAATAATAATTCCATTGAACTCGTGCATCATTCATAAATAGCAGTCATGAGACAAGGAATTCTAAGCATTTAAAGGGATGTACCCACAACGGAATATTTCATATCATTTTCGCAGATGAGAACAACTTGGGGGTAATATTAACCCAGTTTATCAAGGCCACCCCTCCCACACCCCACCTGCTCTCAGCGGAACACCCATTGACACACCGACACACAAAACACACGTTAACTGGGTACATGCCGAGGCAAAGTTTGTGCGCATCAATGTACATCGTGTAAAAGCAAGGGGTTAACTCGTTATAACAATACGCAACAAAAGGACATATGAAACTCTCGGGACTTGCCGGAATTATTAGCAGCGGGCTCGGGATAATGTAAAGTTCGGAGCAGCCCCCAAGTATTTTAATTCATGTTTTTTAAGGAGTGTTTTCATCCTTGAGTGTATTGCGTAGGAGGAAAAAGGGCAGGTGGAGGGGATATCCTTGTTGAACCCCTTTTTGTAAAGTAAGTTCAGTTCCGGGACTTGTTCGTTTAAAATTCGTTTTTTTTGTGATTGATAGTTGTAACAGAATGAAAAGAGGTTCAGTTTTTTATTTTGCGTTTAATTTTTATTTTGGAGTATTTCTATTCATTTTCAAAGCAATGTAGATTTATTACATTGGTTAGAGTTTTTTGTGATTTGACAACGCAAACTATCCGATAAAGTAGATAATCTTTGCCGTTTTGCTTATACTTATACTGGCCGTATCCGAAAAATAATAAAAATGAACCGATGAAAGATTATTGTTATGAGAAGAATCTAAGAGAAATGGCAAAATGTAGACTTGCTTTTGAAAAGGTTATGTATTGAAATATAATTAACGATACGGTGTTTTACACTATAAGGTTATTAGTACAAGAAAGAATTAGATGAAAGAAGGTGTTTGAGTATATAGTTAAAGCTAGTTCCTTTAGTCATGTGGCAGGACTTTCAAGTAGGGGAGATCACATTCACGTATACTCGTGTATTCACAAAAAGTAGATTAATACTAGTGCGCTTCATTGCTTTATTGATACGTAGAATCAATACATCTCCACGGTTCCCAGACTACCACTACATATACATTTACAATGTACTCAATCAAAAACGATATTCCTTTCTTAAAACAGAATGTTTTCTAACCAAAAGCGCTTTTTCAGCCATGATCAGCTCCGACTCATTTCCAAAGGTCGACGTCAATTTTGATCATGTGTTTTCTTAAATGGAATCATTGAACCTGAAGGAGAGAAAGAAGAAAAAATCAGTTAATGAAGTAACACAATTTGCATTTTTAAGGAATGGGACGTAAATCCTCATAGAAAAATAAGAAAATAAAAGTCCAGTCTGTGAGAGTTATGATACCAAATATAACATAATATATTTCATATATGAATACAACGCATTTGTGAAAAAAGCGTCCACGCACGCATCAATCGACACAGACGCAAAACATATATGGAATATGAAAATGAAGCATTAATGGAGAAGTCTGCGTTTTTATAGTTTCCGTGTAGTTGGAGGCAATAGATTTGGAAAATAGGCCATTTAATAAGTAAGGGTCTCAATCGGTAGCATGGGCAGAAAAAGCTCACATTTCGGAAAAAATGGACACATAAGTAGATGATTACACGTCTATAGGTGTACATATACGATTTTCAAAAGGTACAAGGCAATTTCGACCATCAGTTTGGGTTAATGGACTCATTTATTTATGTTTGAAAGGGGCGCGGAGGTTTGATTGACTTTGCCATATCAGAACATGTCTGGATCTATATTTCTTGGTTTATTGAAACACTGCGAGTATTTCGAGATAGATATGGAGTGTCAAACCACTCTGACATAAGAACGGATATACCGTGACATTGGCATGGGCCATTTATCAAAGAACTTCAACAATTATGGATCTCTCGTGGAGGTGTCATAAATTAGATCCACTTAAACATGGTATCTAACAGCAATTTACACCCAAAATTCCCCCGTCCCCATCAACCCACGCACGTGCGTCACGAAATAATGCGCTTCAATAATAAAGTTCACACTTCACGATCACCCTTATCCCTTGCACGGAATTTGTCATCAATTCCAACAAGCCATGATCTCGAAACGAGGCGAACTAATTCAAAACGAGGCGACTCTTGCACTAAACGGTGATGTAATTCTACCCAATCTGGCGATGAACTAAGAAACCTTGAAATATGTCACGTGGGTTTCGGATAAAATTCCGCCACATGTTCGGCCCGCTGTAAAAGCCGGGCGTCGGTTGACAACGCGGGTCAGAGGTTAATTGACTGCACGTGCCTGTGAAGCGATAGCGAGCGAAGGTTCGCGTGGGAATATATTCTTCAGAGAAAACAGCCAACTTTGTTTTGACTCGGCTGATCTCAAGAATCAACAGAAATTACGCTCAATTTTGGAATGCCGATCCGGCGATGCAACAAACTCACGCCTAACTCTCAAAGCTTCGTGTCGGCAAGCGATGTTTTGGCAAAGGCCTATTGCCGCCTCGGAAAGTGATGTCATTGTGTTTTCACAGGTTTACTCAAATCACATGTGCAGCGCAGACTTATCAACAGCCCAGTTTAATTCCATCATGTTCGAGGTCCCAAAGCACACTTGTTACATCTCCGAATGTTCTGAGCTTTGCTTTTTTACTTGCCGCCTACCAGCTTAGTTTTAACCTTCAAAGTAAAGGAAAAAACCCATAATCCCTTAAGCCATACGTTCAATAAAATAAATATCGATTAATAAAGATTGTCAATCTTTTCAAAACTTAGGGTTCCTTTCGTTTTGGATCGCAAGATATGTTGGCGGACATCAAAATGATTAAAAAAATAACCAATCTCTTGTGAGTAAGATCTATATAACTTCTGTAAACAAAGTTAACCACACATCAAAATCAACCCCTCTCCGAAAAGAACTACCCTGAACTGTATCAACTGTCAGTATTCTTTGAGTAACTCTTGTTGTGAATGATATAGGTTGTTATCTACATATTTTAAGCTGATTCCATGCAGAAAAAGATATTTCGTGAATCTAACTTTAGAAGCTCTTCTTTTGATACCAAGACATATTCTTATCTGTAACGACCAAAGCAAAACAATATAACGAGCTCCTTAGGCGTAGAATCACTACCTAGATTGGCTCAAATGTATTGTATTATAATGTTATTAATTAAGATTCTTAACAATAAGTCGCCCCTTGAATGTTCATAAATGTACTCCTAGGTGTAACTTAAGCAAGTGTGAAATTCAGGCTCTAAGAGTTTTTCTTAGAAAGTTCTACGATACGTTACCAAGGGCTTTTTAATTATTTTCATTTAATTTTCATGTCTTGCATTTAAGTCAATTTCATTTTACTATTTCCTAAACAACTAAACGTGTGTTTGGGTATAGGTACATATGTCCCACACTCCAAATCTCTGTCCTCTCAAATGAATTCCAAACAACTGAAAAACCAATTTGCGATTTCTCAGCATATGAATATGGTCAAATTCGAACATTTAAATGTCAAGTTGAAGTTAAACGTCTCCTACTTAACTTTAGGAAAGTGCGGGTAATTGTACGTATTTCTCACTCCAATCCTCTTTCCAAAAGAAGGATAACCAAGGACCATTTTGATTGCAATTTCTCAGCATATAAATATAAGACGTCAAATTTTAACATTTAAAAGTCAAATTGAGGTTTGACATCTCCTAAACTACTTTAGGAAAATGCGGGTATTGGTAAGTATTTCTCCCTCCAATCCTTTTCCCCTCAAATGAATTCTAAACGAATCATAAACCAATCCAAACCTCTTCAGTTTGAATATGAGACGTCGAATTGAATTTTTATGCTAATTTCCTTCTAACAAAGATATACCTATGGGTATTTAATTTTTATTGCACTGCATATATGCTGTTTTCAAAAGAACCGCTCTCGTTTGAAATATAGTTATTAACTTGGAATACTTTGAAGGACGCTTAAGAGGCCATTGCTAAAATCCTCTCGGTCAGTGTCCACTTTAATGGTCAAGCGTGGCCGAAATTTGCATATCAGACTCTAACTAAATGTCGGCGATTTCTTTAGATTATTTTGAAGGGGTACTTGTTTTTGAATGTAGATCTGGAGTAAAATACCTTTTGAAGGATCAGGAATTCCTCTCAAGGTGTAAATATATTTTAGAGGTAAAGTTTTATTTCGGTTTTACAGAAACGACCGTTTTAAGTGAATTTATCATGTTGATCAGTTTTAAGAATAGCATTAACGTACTTTGATAGTTGATTACCGAAAGACAGTTTCGAGTCCAGAATTTGAAGCGAATGAATAGATATACATCACTGACATTAAAAAATGTACATGAAAAAATGTTGTCCTCGCTGCACATTTTCTTCATTAATAAGAATTTTCGTGAAAGCACTATTCCATATTCTTTGTTTGTATATAAAATAATACTAAGAGAAAAGCCACCCCTAGGATTCGACTTCACATTGCACAGCTCTACTTGTTCAATATCTTGTCAAAATATAACGCGCAAGAAGGCAACAGACAGAAACGTGTACAAAATCTAATGATTAATCTTGAAATAATCATCTATATGTGTATTCTAATTTCAAATGCATGCATTAGAGGAATGATGTTAATTTCATTTATCAATCATTCATCTAAATTGATTCTCGTGTGCACAAATTTCCCCGTGTGATGTCTATTTCAGGAGGTCAAAGTTCAGATGCTATCAATCTCGGACCAAAAGTTGTGTCTCAACGAGACAGGACGAGAAATCGAAATTGACAACGCGACACGTGTGATCAAATCACGTGACATAACATCCAGACTGCCGCCATCTTGCTTCCGGTCAAATCGCCCTTGATGACGTCACACATTTCAAAAGAAATTTGTACGACTGTGTCGTGCTCTGTTCAGGAAATGTTAATTTCAGACATCAATCAAACTTCATAGATTGACGTGTAATTAACAATCAGACCGGTTTATTAGTCACGTGACTGTCTAGTGCTTAAACAAGGCCTCTCTGTCGCGAATATGCAACAAGATATGTGAAGATTGGTATTAAAACTTTTATGAAACGGAAGTGGAGAATTATGAAAGGCATTGTTGATTACACTATGTCTTTACTCTTATATCTATTCAAATAGATATACATTTGCATGAATTGTCGATTTCGATCAATCGTCAAATCCCAATTTTTGAATTATTCACTTTTGGTCAGTTACCCTTTGTAGGAGAAGGAATATATTTCGAGACGTGTAAGTTTGCAAAAACATTTTTATAACAGATATCTTCATTCAGTCATTGTTGTAGTGAATATTATATTTTTTGAAGTTATCAAAAACTAGATGTCAATATGTTAGGACAAAGAAATGTACAACAATAATAGTAATATAAACACCCAGAATTTTGTAAATACTGTTTTGAAGAAAACATAACCTCTTGAAAATGAGTCAAGATATAGATTTAAAGCACAATTTCTCTGAGTCACTATTTCAATATTTAATGAAAAAAAGTTCTTGGTACTGAATATTAGACTAATACATAAACGATCTTGCTTGGAAGATATTCGATTTGCAATGCACTTTCTCCAATACATGATATACTAAGTTATGATGTATTATCAAAACTCTCTCAATGCTAAGGTATCCTTAAGTCGAGTTCAATATATAGTTAAAACGGTAAGAAGGCTTCGTAAAACTGGTGACCGATCAATCAGAGGTATATTTACACAACTATAATATTCAAGGCAGTTATTCAAGGCACGATGGATAAACAATTCATTCCTTCATATATATAATCATATACTCCGAAACGTCGTGAAATTCACAATTAAGAAGTTGTAAGCTGTTTGAGTGGCATTCTAGAAGTTGTCAGTATAAGGAAGACAAGGAATTTTATGGATTATCAACCTCTTTATTGTGCTAATAGCAATTCAATTGCTTGAAAACGGTATAAGATGCTATACCGAAACGTCGCTATCAGCACAATAAAGAAGTTGACAACTTCTTGTCTTCCTAAAGAAGTTTTTGTCCGGAAAATGTTGTTTCACTTCTTAATGCCCCAAAAAAAGGCTTACAAATAGTTAATTTAAATACAATTTAGTAGGGGAGTCTCAGAGTACTACAATTGATAGGATGGTCGTAATGAAGTAATTATATCTACCTTGTAGAGATAAACTTATTTTCCTGTCCATGAATTTACATAATTACATCATTCTAAAATCTGCAAAAGATGGCAGTACCAGTTCCATTGTATTAACTAACGTTTTCACGTTCGAGGTTTACAGTACAACGTCTCTGAATTGTATCATGTAACGTTTTCTATGTATGTTTATGAGTATTACTTACACTGCGATTTTTTAATTTCTTTTAAAACTTTTTCTGTGTTCTCTCTTCATTACGACGTCATATTGGCGGCGGTTTCATTGTAAGTGTTACTGTGTATGTGTAAATGTAAGCGTAGTTAATCTGTGTAACTCTCTGTGAAGCCTTTGTGTACAACGTCTTCTGTGAAACATCTGTTATTTTTTCATTGTCTTTCATGTGCTGTGTAACGTTTTCATGTAAGAATATACGGGTATAATTTATTTAAGGGAAAATTCAAGTCAAAACAGATGAAAATTTAAAACCTTCCATCAAAAGATTTTATGTTTCAAAGTTTACATCCATATTTGTAAACATGCGAGTTCCTTTGAAATATATCTGGAAAGGTCAAAGAACAATATCACTTTATATACAGGAAACTCCGCCACTTCATCCACGGAATCATGAAAACATGAGGAATCCATCAAAACTCCCACAACTTCAAACTCTTTTATGAACACGTGTTGCAAAAATTAAAATCCTTGTCCATATTTGAAAAGTAGTTAGGTTTTATGACCACCCTGCGATCAAAGAGGATTAAAGATAGTTTCGCCTCTGGTCAAGCTTTAATTGACCGTCTGACCGGGCTAATAAACCGAAGGGGGAGGGGAGGGTGTATGCACATATCTGGCCAATTTCCTCTTCATAAAGGTTCTTTGCAGGAAGGTATATTAAGCTTACGGATATGTGGCTATGAAAACAACGTCAGATCCGCTCAAAGAGCGGTACTTGTAAAGGATTCAAAATGGGACATGGTAAATAAATGCAGCATCTATCTATAGTAAACATGTTTACCAATTTATTCAGCAGTAAAATTCACACTTGCGTGTGAAGAACCGTATCGGATATTGCAAGCAATCCAACGGCTTCCTTTAAATTTACACTTTGGTGTTACGTATTGTTACGTTACGTATTAAGTGTTTGATGATAAGGTGTTAACCACTTCTGAACTTAACCCCATTCATCAACCACCTGTGTTGTCGTTAGTTGTCAGGCAGGTAAAATGTTGTCGTCAACATTACATGCTTGTGCTATAGCAATGTAGTAATATATAAGGATGTTTTTTCGAGAAAAAGTATTATGAAATTTTTCATCTTGACATAATATCAAATCAGTCACAAGGTACTTAGGAAATTCGTTGACATTAAAACAACATGTGGCAAATATTTTTCCTCAAGGAACATAAAAGTTGTGCCGATGACATTTAGTCAAATTAACGATAATTTAGATTCGAAAAATTGTCATTAATTGAACTTTAGAAACAGTTTTGTTGCATACTTTAACTACACAAATGCGAAAAAGTGAAATATGAATCGATTTACCAAAGAACTCCAAAATGGCTCTCAAAGACTTATAAAAAATAAATTTCTGAAGCCATTTATTCCTAAAATAGACCGTGAAAGAGCGTAAACCCTATCGTTAACACACGCTACTATAAGGTAACTGTAACCTAATTTCTGAACGATTATAAATCATTTCTAAAAATATTTAGTTCTTTAATTCTGAATGTCGAGCATTCAATACAAAGATCATAAAGATGTTGCGTCCAGTTTCCTTCAAACACATTTCACATGAGTCGTTTATTTGCGATACAATGTCAAAGCTATAAATCAAATATTAGGGACTTTGTAATTTCAAAATAACGGTCGGTGAAGTACGTTTAGAAAGTGTAATAAGAGGAGCACTTCTGGTTATTGTCAATATCTTCTGAAATTTACAACGTCCTCAATCTTGTCAATTTCAGCGTTTACAAGGCCAGGTCACCCCGTCCAGTCAAACGACACCGCCATTTGATTAATACGATATTAATGTACAACCGAACCGGCTCCTATGATATCTCAATTCACCTAGATGAATAACGGATCGCCGAGGTCATGTGATTCTCGCTTTGCACGTGCAGGTCATGCGCGGCGTCTTTTTGATCTCTACGGGATATTTACAATGGTTGTAACTTTCTCGCACAATGTATAGCTGTCATAAAAGCTGTTGATATCTATAGTGTGATTCGAGTTTGATATTTGATATATTTACTGCTATTACATCATGAATGTCAAAGTTATAACGTTAATCCCCAAGAATGTTGTTTATTTTGTAAACGGCAATGTGTTAATTTGTACATTATGTCGACATGAGATTGACATTCATGTAATATTTCATAAAAGATTTATAATGTAAAATCTGATTAAGAAAAAGAAACATTAAACAAAATTATTTTGAATGTTTTCTTTACAAAATTTACTATTTAAATGAACATAGTTCAATCAAATGACCGTGATAACGTTATACAAAAACGATACGTTGAAATCAATTTAAAAAAGACATTGAACAAACCCAACCCTATACTTCCATTTCTACTCCAAACATATATTGCACGTCAACAGTTCAATGAAACGCGAGACACAATATCGGCGAAACTGTCCAAGAACTTCTTGTACTAATTCAACTAGGCTCCATTCTCAATTCAAAACACGATATCCTAATGAAAAGCAACAATCGACGAAAAATCTGGCTTCTTTTTCGAGACTCTTTTCCAATACCTTATGAATAAAAATTTGTTAAAATGAATTGAAATTCAAAGTGTTTTCAGAGACTATCCGACTAGAAGTCGATTTTTAAATACTATTCAATATATTTGATAAGAGCTTGCCGTCTGTTGTAATTATTTACTTTTATATCTTAAATAAAAAATATTGATGTGGACCAATGACTACCCTTTATTTATTTACACAATGACGAAGTTATTATAAATGTGATTCATTTTTCATAAATTCTTTATTTCAGTAGAATGCCTAAGGCCCGATTCAAACAATATGCAAATAAGAAAACATACAAACATGTAATACAATGATACAAATAATTGCTTTTATTGGAAATATAAAAGATCGCGTTTTCATTTACAAACAAATGTCAGTGACAAGAAATATTGGTTTCTCATATTGTTCTCGTCCCTACGCTTGACTGTTTCTAAAACGTTCTAGTTCACAGTCTAGAGTTTATATCAAACAAGTCTAATTATCTGAATTAGCGAACTGAAAATCAAAATGAAATATAATAATGAAATTTCTGCATTCATCTTAAATTATTACGATAGTTTAACCATACGATATCTTCTTCCTTATCTGAATGTCCAATGCGGACTGTAGTATTTCAAGAACTGAAAGTCAAAATGAAATAAAATAATGATATTTCTGCATTCATCTTTAATTCTGACGATAGTTTAACCATACGATATCCCCCTCCTTATTTGAATGTTCAATGCGGACTGAAGTATTTCAAGAATTCAACACCATGTTAAAACATTTCATTAATTTCGGACTTATGGACTGTCCGAGAATGAATAAGTCGGATTTACAATCCATCAAACATCCTATACATTAGCACGGACAATGGTCAGTTTCCCCCTTCTTGACCAATCCCTCCCATCTCCCTATCTGGCCATCAAAGTCCAGTCTTGGTCATTTGTCCATCAGCGATTTATTACCTACCAAATAGCCACTGGGCAGGCTTTACACCTTTCTAATTTTTATGATTCTGTTTTCAGCTTGAGAGCCTACGAATCTAATAGACAGTGCCCAGTCATTGTGAGTTCTCCATTAGAATATCTTGTTAAACGTTCTACCAAATATCCCCCAGTCTAGCTAATTGTCGAGGCAGACCTGAAATTAACAACAGGTAAATGCGGCGAGATCAAAGATACGGATAACACAGGTGAACTAACCCAAATTTATGACCTTTTCTCTTCTCCTAAATTTTCTCCACGATGTGTGATTTAGACGACTGACTTGACGGAGCGATGTAAATATCTTTGTGAACAATCTTCACTTCTCTTAAACTTTCTTCACGATGCGTGATTTAGAAAACAAGAAGTTGACCGACTCAAATACCTGTGTGAATAATCTCGGGTTCTTTAAGCGTGGCCGATTAGCGAGTACCATGCTATCTGGACCCTGTCTCTAAAACAGCTCAAAACGCATTAAATTATCGCCAAATTGTCAAACTTGCGTTACAAGACATGATAAATTTGATTTTGACAATTTGAGAATTCTGTGCAAAATGCATTAAATTATAATGCAAGTGTCAAACTTGCATTCCTAAACGAGATAGATTCGCCTTTAAGAAATCACGAATTCAGTCGATATCAATAATTTATCAGGAAAGTGTTCAATTATCATTCACAAACATTATGGAACCTCTATGAAGAAACCGGGATTTGCGTTCCAAACTTACTTTTATCTATTTGCCTATAATCATTATTATCAAGTGTAATCTTTGTTGATAGTGTTGTCTGAAATCGTTGATGTCGTCGTTAAGAGAGGTTGTTTTTACTATTTGAGGTTGAATGGAATCGTATAAGCCTACAAACTACTCCAAGCGACGATGAATAATTGTCATAGAGCGATATCGAAACTATGATAAAATCTGTTTGTCATTTCATAAATCATACTCGTACCAACCGTTTTGACAGTCTTTTGTTTCAAGTTTTGGACAAAATGACAATTTAAGACCAACTAATGACCTAGTTTAGCATTAATGTATTTCCATCAATCCATCTATAAACGTAATTGTTCTAAACTCTTTTTAAGTTATCTAAAATTATTGATGGTGTCTTTTGGAATCGTTGAGTGTTTTTCGGTAACATAATCATTTTTTGGGAATGTAATCGTTGATGATGTCATGAATGTTGATGCTACAGTCTATAATGTTGTTTTTTTAACAAATGAGGTTGAATGGTTGAATGTAATCGTTGATGATGTTGTCATGAATGTTGATGCTACACTCTATACTATATGAGGATAACGCCTCAGTTCTATGACAATGTTGTTTAGAGGACAGATGACTATTGCAGGAAACTGTTGAATGAACAATGAAAACATCAGTTTCGATGACATCTGCTATTGACACTCTCTATGCTCACATGACAAAATATCAAAGCAAGATTGACATATTCATATTTTGTATAGGTACAGTGTCACTTGAAAGAGCGGTATATCAATATAGAGGGCACATTCTATATCTAAATGTAATGAAATTGGTTTCAACATAGATTGTTGTGTACAACGTACGGAACCACATTCCAATAAATGTTAATTTGAAAGAACAAAGAAGTTGTATATTTGTAAACTTGCGTTATCCTTCATCGACTTCGCTTTAAGCCTGAGTTTCATATTTCATTATCTACATGATCCTCAAAACCGTCTCATTCTCACATGAACAATATTTATATGCATAAAGAGTATATTTCATTCCAAGAAATATCGTTAGACAAAATAGTTATAGTTGCTCATTTGATATGTAAGGGAATTCCATCCCGAAAGCATGATAAATCATTGATTGTGTTGCAAAAACGATAAAGTTACTTCTATAACCTGTTAATCAGGATCCACTTTGACAGAGGGAATCCGAGTCAAAGCTGATCGTAACTATGGGCTAAGGTGTTCTGATCTGAAGGGGACCTGTGTGAAATTTGCATCTGATATCCTAAAACATGGAAAAGACATATGCTCGATGCGAACAATAAACATTATGTGAAACTTTTGGAACTGTACAGAGACGTCTTTGGCTCCTGAAAAAATTGCGCACAAGAACATCGCTTCGGATTGTTCAATCAAATAGGATTGCGAATAATCTTAGGAAATATATTTTAAGAAAGTAGAAATTATACGTCACGTCATGGCGCTGATTCAGTCCATAGTTAATACCATGGAAGTCATGTGACCATAAGAATTTACATTGGGAGGGGTGTGAATCCACACGGGGTCGATAATACAAATTCAATTTAAGTTTTATACGAATTTTCAATTTTTCAGCCTCACTGGACACAAGCTCAATATTTGAATTTCATGAGTAACACTGGGTTCATAACTATAAAACATACGCTGAGAGATCAATCCCTTCTCTTAAACCCCATCCACCCATTTGGGCCACAACGACCTAACAGGTGCGATCTGGTCACGTGACCTCCTGAGGTGAACGTGACTTGGTAATGTCACGGTGACCAGTGATAAATGACAGCGTTAGCCACCGCTCTTTCTGACGGCCACATATCATATTCGCCAGATCGCAAATCCCCCATTGTCCACTTGTCTATATTCTTGTATATGACAGAGTTACTCCCCTTGATGTTTACTCTTCTGTCATGTTTTACATTTCCGGCTGTCCCGCTTAACAGACGAACGAGAGACGAAATCAAACGTTTTAATTACGACTGGACTTAGGGCGAAATTTGAAACATGGATGGTCATTTATATTTATGCTGTAGTATTGACCGTTGATCTAGGGGGATCAACACATGGGTACGAAATGTTTGTCGTTTGGCTGCGGGCGGGGAGTTGTATCAGTCTGGCGTCAACTTGATTCTGATTTCAGTCGTTACAATGAAATAGATAGGACAGAGATAGCATTCCTGCAGTACTCCGGCGTTAGCATTGTTGTGGCGAAATTACCTATTTGATTGGAATCGCGATACGTTGTCTATGTTTCGTTGAAATCATCAGTCGCCTTCTTTAGCATTTGCCATTTACTAGAGAAATGTTCGGCAAATGAAAGAATATTTAAACGGTCAATTGCTAGTGACAAAGGCATTGACATTATAGATTCTTACATATCGCTACATTCATCGGCTTATTTTCGATGTTATTAAATTCATATTCCACCATTGTAAGTGTTAGTTTGTAGCGATAAGGATAATGATATACGGATAACAACTTCTTTATTAACCTTTGTGATAGATTATTGTGTCATTCATTCAAAAATTCAATTAAATATCTAAGTTTGTAACAGATTTTTGACAGATTGCGGACAAATCTCGAGCAAACTCCCATTACTTCCCTGAAGGAAAAACCCTTACTTTTGTCCTCTACTTATTTTACATCGTTATAATGCATTCAAAACTATAAGAATACAACTGAAACATAGCAATTAAATGTCTGTGGTTTTTTGTTCTGTTTGGGTTAACGTTTGTCCGGATGGGCGTTCTTTCAATCACCATATAAACATAATTTAGTGAACATACCTATATACAGCTCATTAGGAAACTGGCTATCTATCTTTCTATCTATCTATAAAACATATATTTATCAGAATCTTCTCAGGATAAACTAATTTATTGAAAGACTATGCTAAGGAGTCAAATTTCCTTGAAATCTTTATCGGCAGAAATTCCCTAAGTTTTCAGTAAGACATTGACGCTATGCATCTTGATAACGTCATACCTGATATTGATGTGCGATAATGGTTAATTGACATCGGTGCCCCAGTCAAACATACACACTGTTGTCAATGATGATTTTTCTTAACGCAACCACTTGTAAACCAATTCTACATGAAATTCTCTGCCTCTGGAGCTCCTTTCATATATTCAATAAAACATAATGTTTTAGACGAGATGTGTCTGTTGGTAAACTGTTGTATTCGAGGAAATACGGTAAATAAAAACTCTGCGAAAGGAGGGTTTACACATAGAGCTATTTGTATTCTACTTCTATTTATAATAATAATGATAAGATAAAGTGTCTTTACTGTTTGTGCCCATCGTCTCGTAAAATAATGGTTCCTTTTCTCAAGAAAGTTTGAAAAGTATCCACCAGCTGATACATAGCAATGCGCGATGATACTTTAAATTATGTACGTATTAGCATGGTACCAAAGCTTTGAAGCTGATGACGCCTAGTAGTGAAACAAGTTGTATTTCTAATCTCTTCTTTATAAAAATGAGAATAAAGAAGGGTCAATGTTTTTAAACATGTCACCTTTAAGTGAAGCAACACATTCTTGATAAAATTCTAGATCATATATATTCTCCCGAGAATATCCAAATCCTTTCACTCATTGAAGTAAGGACGTCCTTAATTTTCTCAGGAGGTCAAAGAGAATTAGGACCAATGCTTGTATGGTGCAAGCTTAGGTCTTGACCCCTGGTTAGAAAACTTGTTGCACTTGTTGCAATATGCCAAACAGTGCAATAATTCACCTCAATTGGCTGTTTCCGACATTCTTCAGAATACGCTCAATCTCAGAGGTGAACTCGAACCGCCTTTAATGGCAACTCGATACAGAACCGGCCACTAACATTGTAATAGCGGTCACATCAAAGCACCGGCCTTGAATACACAAATCATGCGCAACAGGGCCTTTATACAAGCGGCCGGTCGTTTAATTAAGTATTAGTACTTGCTACTGATGTGAATGAGGGGTGAAAGAAAGGGGTAATAATCGTAAGGGTCAACATTTACGTAAGTTCGTGGCGGAGTTTCTTTCCCGAGCCGATCTCGTGCGGTGGTCCTTTCTCGTGCTCGGCGAGATCTCGCGGTGTTTTTGTTTCGGGCCTTGTGATGTACAGATTCAAGCCGTCTTAAACGTACATCAATCTCATTTGATTGAAATTTAATCAGATAATTTAAAGAGAGCAGCCATTTCAAAAGAAACCCTAAGCTGAAGTTTTTACAGGTGGCTAAGGTTCGAAAAAGGGTAGTTATTTTAGTTCGGAAGTGACGTAACGGTTCAAACGAAGTAATCTCACGAGAGTTAAAATTTGTAACGTGGATTTAAAAATCGCGTGGCTTTATTCAATAAGGAGAGGTCCCATTGTGTTTTAAGGGGATATGTCTTGCTGATCAAGGGGGAAATATATTTCTTTACGTTTTGAAGTAGGGACGTTTTAAATGACAACAAAATGCTCATTCGTACAGGATCAATTGAGCGGTGATGTATTTTTCAATGAGGACTTATATTCTGAAATAATGCCAAAGAGCGTAGGAATTGTAAATTGCTGTATATAGTTTACGGTATATCATGACATTACCATTTGTTTTAAATAATATGACATGCAATGAAAACGAATACATGTTTTTAATAAACTAATAAACGTTATTTTCAGCTAACATGGTTTTCCTATTGATTTGATTATGCAGTAATTCATGTATATAAATACTGAGGATGATCTTCATTGACAAAAATAAAAAAAAGAAGGTAAAACTATAAGCAATTATAAAGAACTCTTTTTTCTAAAGCAATTGTTCCATAAACGTGTAGTGTCTGCATTAGTCTAATAATTAAAACTCTGAAATAAAAATGTGGTCAAAAAATTTAGAATTTATTTAATAGCGATTAAAGGAAACTGAGATCTCTTCATTTTCAACAAGGAATTGCGCTAAACTTACATAGGCTTTTATCTCATAAAAGGATCTTAGCTGTAACTACTGAAATTTGATAAACAAGAAACTGAATAAGGAATAAGTTACATTACATTGAAGACAGTAAATCACTTTAATACAATATAGAATAAACATATATATAAACAATAAATATCATTAACAAGGAAAAGACGTTACCTGAAAAAGACAACATAGTCGAATTACAACATTGAAATTGTTATTAAAGTATGAACATAATTACAACTTTGTCACTTTGTAACTTGAAAGGAGAAAACATTTCTTTTTAGACAATATTCGAAATTGTCGTTGAATAATAGGAAGGAAGTCAAGCAAACACCGATCTCCCACATGAGACAGAGATATTTATGTTGCTTTTCATATAATTTTTTCAATTCTATAAGAATATCACTGTTGAAAGACAAATGAGGTCAATGTTACTACCTCATTTCCATGTCCACTGATTTTTTAAAGTTGCAACAACAAACGGACATTGTGACAGTTCATTTCAATCTACAGAACATTTGTTTTATCGAAGTTGGGCATGCTAATGTTAACAAAGCCTCAGCAAGGCTAGTCTGTCCCACAGCTGAGTAAGAGCGAGGGAGAGCTGGGGTTGTGACAGGTCTGGTTTGGGGACCCAGAAATGGTTTGGGCTCTGGGCAGCAGAGTTGATATTAGAAAGAGATGATGAGTTAGCACTTTACATCCTTCAAACGCATATTCCATTAAGTATAAACATTATCACTTTATAACTTGAAAAGCTCATTTTAGTCAATGGTCGAAGAGCAACTTTGAGATTGTCATTTAATGTATAAATATAATCACATTAAGTACAAACATTATCCCTTTACTACTTGAAGGAGGGAAAAGCTCAATTTAGGCGATGGTCGAAGAACAACTTTGATATTGTCGTTTAATGTATAACTTTTATCACAAAATTATCGCTTCATAACTTAATAGGTGAAAATATGTCATTTTAGGCAAAAATCGAAGTAGAGCTTTGAGATTATAGTTCAAAGTCCAGGTTTTAATCATCAGACAGAAAGACGACTGACAAGGGAGAAAATCAACAAACAAAAGAAATGTAGACAATAACATAAGCAACACTATCACTTCGTCTTTTCTCGTGCTCAATTGCGACAACGGACAACATAGTGACAACAGTTAATCACACAACAGGAGTCACAAGGGCATTGGTCGGATCCTGTGCTGGTTCCTGCGTTATCAAGAACGATTTTGAGATATCAAGAACATGTTTATGTTCCTGGTATGTGACTGTTCTTTGATCTTGTCGTGTGTCGTCGTAAGAGATGGTAGACAAATATATAGTGCCAGCTTGGTCGCGGCACATCATCGCTGATGAAAGGAATACGGTTAGTAAACAGATAAACCCTTTGTTTTGTGAATGTTTTTTCACAGTTTGTATTTATACGAAAAAGAAATCAACATAGGATAAATGGTTGACTGGATGTCGTCAATCTTGAATGAATAACCGATTAAGGTAAATCAATTTGCATATTTCATATTTTTTCCTTCTTTAATATATCAAAGAGTTTGAGTTATCAAAATTGTTATCCCTGAAATGTAAAAACTGATATTATATGTGCTGACAGGGTTGAATTGTTGTTTTGTAAAACGGTCAGTCGTTTTTTTAGACTTTAGTTTTTTAAAACCAGGGTCTCGAAAATAACCAGATTCCTGAAGTCAAACCTGCAGGATGTAAATATAAACCCAGTTTGACCACCCTTTGAACACTACCCGGGATTCGTATAGAGGGGGGGGGGGGGGGATCAGGCAATCAGAACTTTCTTGTCTAAACATAAGAAGGCTCCATTTATTTTTCACTGTATAGTATATCGAACACTGCAAAATTCAATGTCTGTGTGATGTGAGATGGTGATTATTGAAAACGAACTAATAGTATAATTGGGGAAGCAGATTGTACATAAAAATGATAATATAGTCTAGAAGATTGATGCGACAACCTAACTTCGCACTTCTTACGACGGATTATTATGGCATTGGAAGGTATTATACTGACGCTTCGTTGACTTTTGTCCACTATTTTTAGGACAGTCGAATTCTGTTGCTCACTAACGTTCGTCAGGAAAGATATAAAACTATTCAGTTTATTTAACAGCATGTTTGGCTGCGATATTTATGGATGAAATGCTATTATAAGAAACGTTTAACACCCAAATAGTGCGCATTACAAACAAAAGACCTACAGATGGTGTTAGTTTTTAACTTATGCTTGATTAAAATTTTATGATGTTTGTTGTGAATCGTTTATCTTTGAAGATAAATGTGAGGTGCTTCTTTTTTCTGCGCAAAAGGAATGTTTTCTATGGTAGACTGGTCAAATGACGTGACATATATTTCAGAAATCAATCGTGACACTTTGATCGGTTTTACTGGACTAAGGGAAGCAACTCCGTTATAGTCAAGATGCTCAAATACTACACTCTACGTGAATGCTAATGCTAAAATTGATGAATATCAACTTGTTTTCAGAATTTGGTGTTATCTCCATATACACGGATGATTGCCATATCACATCGTTAACCGATAACGTTGAAGATGTCTTTGGGGACGATAATTCTATTCCTTTTTGGTTCGCACATTAACAAATAACCTTGTGTATTCAAACAGCACGTTTCTCGTATCATGAAGAACACTCTTATCGAAACTCGTCTAAAGTGAATGAATGAATTGTTTATTAACGTGTCACGCATCAAATTACAAGGTGTAAATACACATGAATATACAAGATAAAAGTATTATGCTGGGCCTCAATAGGCCGAAGAGACACGGTGAAAATCATAAATGCATAAATAAATAATAAAAGTAATATCACAGAAATATATCACACAATGTACATTGTTGATAAAATAATTACTTACTTGTGCTAGTTGCGAAACATTTGCGACGATAAAACATTTTAAACACATTAAACCTAATTTGGATAAATAGAGTCTAACGTCATGGTGAACATATTTCAAGCATCAGAGATATTAAAGATAGTGTAAACCCGTGTGAGAATTGTAACCAGATATTTAGTGACCCCTGTATTCATGCCTAAGTAAAGTGTGAATACAAGTCAACTCTCAGAGATCAGTCATGGTGTGAACTAATCAATATTGGTCTTGTTGACTTCAGTGTGTGGTTCAATAACTCGTCAAACATTGAGATACAAATACAAACTGTGCACGACTGATAAAGAACATTCACAATCATGACTGTGAAATATATTCACCTGATGTGCCGAGATGCCACATGACACTGAACAGTGAAGAAAGCTTTTTGAAAGACGTTATTCAAAATAAAGTAACAATGTCTCAATTATGTAAATAATGTATATATCTCATCTTCTTGTTTGTATTCTCCCAACCGTAGAGGTTGAATAAATATACGCATTTTGTAGATCGGACTATAGTTCTTTGTGAGATACAAGTATTTATCATTATTACTAACGTTATTAGAAACTCTAATTAGAACAAATGAATTTTTATCGATGTTTTGAACTTTATCGACGATCGACAGTTAGGACAGAATAACATTGTTCATAGTTGAAGGCATCCCTTTGCTAATGCAAACAAAATGAAGAATTTGGTAGTTCCTACCGCTAGTATTAAAAATCTGGCTCTTTAACTTAAATATTTGAGATCAAAATGCTGGTATCGCTTTCAGCCTTCATTCAAAACTTAACGAAGCGTACGTAAAATATCTAGTTGTCGCGCTAAGTGTCAACTTTGTAGGCAGAATTATTAGCATAATTCTTTGATTAGATCTTGGCATTCTTAAACGCACTAGTGCACGCCAATATTTCGTAAACACAACGGATACACAGAAATCTCTCGATATTACTCACTATCCTAACTCAAGTTATCTACCTCGTAAGTTATTTAACAAATATTAACGTATTCAGGTAGTAAAGTGGATTTTTGAAGGTCGGAAGTATTTAATTTTACGTAACATTAAATCCGCATCAACTACGATATCGGAAATATTAAAATTTTGCTCATAATCAGAAAAGGGGAAACGGCAGCCGCTATGGCCAATCTAATAACAATGCTAATACTGTGCTATTAAATCGGTTAATTTACAACATTGCTTTCATGAAACATATTTCATGATTTGATCTCAGTTCAGAGTTTTGGTAAATTCAATAGCGGCACTCAGTACTAGTTCAGCCGTTTCCAAGTGTCATTAATTTATTCGTTTTGTGCACCGCTAACCATAGATTTTTATATGTCCAAGCCGTTAGCGGCCGTCTTAACGTTTTCATTGTTGATTGCAGGTAAATTGTAAAGAATGTTTAGTATTTCATTGCATCGATAGAAAGTTTTTATGAATGCACAAGTCCTCGTAAGCCTTAAAAAGGCCAAATTAAACGGTAAAAGCGTGCACTAGTGCCTTTAAAGCTAGTTTGATGAAAATCGTATCATTTTGCAATCAACAGTAGTAATATAAGCATCTATGTCAGTCAATTATTTGCAGCCTCTCTGTTCCATATAAGGAAGGAATCTTAAAGAAAAAGATGAATGTGTTTTATAACTTTCTAGCCTCATGATTGTTTTCGACCAGGCGATACCAACTTGGCTAAATCAATAACTATTACTGACGATTGTTACTCACCACTTTGACCTCGCTGTCCTTCTTAAAAATTCATAAAGTGTCCAGTTGATTATCGATATCAAGACATTTTTCCTCTGAAGAATCATGATATATCATGCCAGACACTCTTGAAGAATTTCTACACAAGACTGAATAAAAATAAATATACCAAAAACATCAACGAAAAACGATTTGATTGGCAAGGACAAGACAAAAATTTATTTAAATACTTGATTGACTCGATATCGCTAAACGAAAATGTATGAATCATCTAATTCAAACTGAAAAAAATATAACAATTTCTGCACACACATTCATAATTGAAGCGTCCAAAAAAGAAGTTCTGAAATTGAAAAAAAAGGTGAATTATCGTTTCTTTTTTATTTATACCAAATGATATGTAAACCAGTTTTTACCACAATAAACTGTACTTGTATTTTCCTCTGCAATTTAGAAATCATGGTAGTAACTATTACAAAACATTTATATGCGGTTGCTATTACTTAATAAGCGAGAAGGCAGGATTGAAAAAGCGTTCCTCGGAATACTTAAATGATTATCGAGTAAGGCTTCGTTAGCCATCATTTGTAGACCAGTTTTCAATCGATTGCAAATATGCGATTGGTCATTGGTATTTATGTCCATAGGATTCACGGATTCATTAGCAGTAAATTCAAACGCAGTAAAACTCCTGTAATGACGACCTGCTTTTGTATTTGAATGTATTTTCACAATAGGTTATTAGAATACGATATTCTAGGAAACGCCCGCCTATTAAACAAGATCGTCCTCGAGAGATATATTATAACAATTCTAAGTAATTCATGTTATATCTTAGTTGTGAAACATTGCGCAGTAAACCTAAAACATAACGGTTCGTGTGCAACCAGCGATTTTCTTGACAGAAATCCTTTTGACAATGACCAACAGACACGAACAAATTACACCGAGATCGCCAACAACACTTGAACAATTTGCACGAAGTGCACGAGTTGTTACATTTGTAGTCACGTGATGTCATCTTGTGGCGCGTGCTTGTCTCGCTATATGGCGTTGTAGACCACCCAAATCGTGGCTAATTATCCCATGTTAGTTTGTCTTGCAAGAAAGAAAAGCTTGTGTTTGGGTTTCTTCCAGCATTTCTGAGCGTCGGCGATTAGCAACTGATAATGAGAATTGATGTAATAAAATGGCGACTGGGTTTAGAGGTTACGTCACGACTGACCTCGTCTGTGTCCGCCATTATGTCTCGTGAGATTTGAAGCGAGATTATGAAATTTGACGCAAAGCATGACGGTAACTTGACCCCATTTGTTTTATTTCTCCCCTTGTTTCGTTCCAGACCTAGAAATGACGATCTCAATCCATTGTGGCCCATCCCCTCGACGCATACTTTCCGTTATGTAAGAAAAGGGGAACTGCTAAGCCCTTTTGACGGAGTGTTGATTAAAACGGAGTTTGTTGAAAGTATACAAATCTCTTCCCACTTCAGTGTTAGATTTTCCCTGTCATGTGACGTAATAAGGTTTTACACCTTTCGTAATGGAATGCGGTTTGTGATAGCTCACGCAGGAATTACCAGACCACTCGAAATAGTTTCCGTTACTGTACATGCTTGACCAAGTGTATTTATAACACTTGAGATCACTCAAAGAGCTGATAGTGCAACAAAAAAGGATCAGAGGCGTCATGTAGTCATTATCAGGTAAAAACAAACATACACGTGTCAACTTTACTTCTTTAAGTCCTGACACGAGAAATCTTGTTCGGATTAGATCACATCATGTACGCTGATGTAATATGTCGTGTTCAGTAAAACATAAGATCCATGTTATTGCCTTAGAGCTATTTATCAAAGAAGAGGACCCTTGAGTTATCGTTCTTATCTTGAGGACGTGTCACGTTTTCGTCAAAAAGTAGTTGACATTTTTGCATGAAATGTAGATGTTTTGTTAAAATTATAGCGCTGCATAGAGTTCTTCGTTGTGTCGTGATATTTGCGACAACGGTGTTAATTTATGAGTTTCTTTAAAGGTACAATTGCAACGCTTTTCCGGTTCGAATTAGCTGTTTTCAGGCATATGAGGACTTAGGCATTCACTTTAGCTTTCTATCGATGAAAAGAAATACTTATCATTCTTTACGATTGACTTACAATCACCAATGAAAACGTTAAGACAGCGCTTTCGGCTTGGACATATAAAACATCTAAGATCAGCTGTGCACAAAACGGATAATTTATAGACACTTGAAAACGGCTGAACTTGTAATGTTTGCAGCTATTGAATTTATCTAAACTCTGAACTGAGAACAAAAGATGAAATATAGTTTATAAAAGCAATGTTGTAAATAGACCTATTTGATAAAATAGTATTAGCATTGTTATTAGATTGACCAAAGTGGCTACCGTTTCCGCTTTTCTGGTTGTAAGAAAAGTTGTTACGTTTCCGATATTGTAGTTAATGCGGATTTAATGCAACGTTGCATTTATATATACTTCCGGCCTTTTAAAAACAACATTGTTGCCCGAAAACGTGATATAGAGATATATAATTGGATCTCACGTTACCGAAAATAAATGTTACCAGTTTCAAGATAATGTTTTTAAATTAAAAGAATCAGTTATTAATATCATTAAGTTATGCGTACCCATTTTCTACCTGAAATTATTAAAGTGTTGACATAAAAATGCATGATGCATGATATTTGATATTTTCTTTTACGACTGCGGATGTTCGAGATGAGTATAGAGATGTTTAACCACCATTAAATGATATATTTGGCATAGATATACATTTCCAAAAACGTGTTACTGCCCTGTAATAGTAACAGAAAATCTGAACAAAAAGTATACATAGAACACAGAGAACACAGAACATGTAGAATTATAATAAAGCAAAGACAAGCATCAGTTATTACAACTTAGTCAGTTACAGCTTACAGGTCAAGAAACTAACACCAATAAAACTAACTTGTCATCAAGACTATATACATGAAACGAAAAAGCAAGTGTATCATATTTTTGCAAGTATATGAGGATATGTTCTTATCGTATTTATCTTTATTAAAATGAAATATCCATCATAATTTTACTTCAGAGGCAAAAAGGTCTTAACGCTACCAAAGAATACGTTAGATAAAACAAACGAAAACTACAACGCCTTCTTTCATATCAAGCTGACAACTTTTAAACGCCCATAACCGTCAGAGAATAGACGTATATCCTCACAAATAAATGCTGAGTTTGAAACTTGATGGTTCTATTGTTGACATATACATTATAGTAAAGTCTTAGGAAAAGTATTAAGGGAGCATTTATTGCTTTGACATCCCTTCTTGTTTAATATATCACCATTAATGTTGAAATGTGATGATTCGATGTCAGTTTAGAAGCTGAAACTGCCGTTAAAGCACCATAAATATGAGAAATTTGGTCATACAGCAAATATTAAAAACATCGTTAGCTGTTACGTGGGACCTTTTGTATTACTCCATGCCCAAACGTCAAAATTGTCTTTTACCCGTCTTATATAATGTCATCATATCTTATCATAGTTGAGGTCTTCAAATCATAGAAAAATGTCATGTTGAAAAATTGTAAAACCAAGTATGGTAGTAGTGTATGTTCATTTAAATTGAAATGAAATTCCTAGAATTCGTACTTCGTTGCATGAGAAAACACAACCATTATATGTCATTATTCACCATTTAAATTTCAAAGTTATCGTTCATCTCATTATCTGATGTATACCATTTACGTTGTTTGTGTATTTGAAGTGTATTTGAAATTGGAATCTCAGTTGGGAGTAGGACTCTAAATTCTAAATCATTCAGGTAAAAAGACATGTAATCAATAAATAAAATTTTATTACTAGGGTAATTGTTACATCATACTTGGAAACATTCATTAGATTAAGAAGCCTTATTTGTATATCCCTATCTTGTACATTTTCTTAATGTTTTCGAGTTGAAAACAATTACGCATCAAAGTAGAAAAAGCACGGACGTAATATACACCTTTGCATGACACCATGTTCAAAATCCTGATTGGCTACTCCACATTATTTTAGTTTGGGCTTTTGGACCGGTCGTTTTCCCTGTAAAAAGTATGTGTGAAAATTGAATAGCCGTTATGACGAAGATTCTTTTGGGAAAACAAAATTAGAGGTGATAACATTAACAATATATTCGGTTGAGGTCAAAACTAACATCAGTCTGGTTGTTATACTCGGTTTTCTGGAATACTGTTTTTGTAGCAAAATATAGCTCAACGATTCTCTTGAGGAGTTATTCAATATCGATGATAAAAAAATAGGCAATGGAAAAAACGGATCAAAGGGCTTAACATAATTCATGAATACTGAAATCATTTGTACCATATATTACAATTGGGTTGCAAAATTTCAGAACTTCAAATCTAGACCTGAACGCATCAAACATAGATATTTTCAGAAATTGATTCGCATGATTCAAGAAGAGAAAAGAACACTTATATCTTGGTAATCCTGTGTTTAATTAACAAATTCGGAGGCCTACGCTAATCAATGCGTAATGATCTCTTCCAAATCACTTTGACCGTAAGCTGAGACCTTTCCCAATCACCACATCCCAAGTCACCACGAGAAAACTGCCTCTTAAATGTGACACTCCGCTATCAGTATCTACGATCAACACACCTCAAGGTGAAAAGGAAACTAGAGGCTTGTTATCGCATTCTTAATTTTTACATTTTTGCACCATGAAACCATAGCTGTTGGAAATACTTCAGTTTGTCGCATTGTTTTGAAAGGGGTGTACCCCAACGGGCAGACAAGTCACGTGATCACGCCACGCCTACGGCATGCTGGGAAGTCACGTGATTTCTTCATTTAGATGTCTTCAAATCGCTACACGTGAACTGCTCATTTACAGATCTATCTCAATCGCCCTAGGCGCGCTATTGAATAGAAGAATGAGTCATTCCCCATTTATTGTTTCTTTTCGTGTTATTTGTCTGTTTGACAATTTATAGGGATTTCTCCTGTAAACAGATAACCGGTATTTGTAGGAAATGTAGGATTTGATGGGGTATGAATGTCAAATATTATCAAAGATTGGAATTGGGAAATGATGCTTTGTCATGCCACCGCATGGGCTGGACTATTTAAATGTATCTTAAATTCTCAAGAAGATTGCTTGTAAAATATTGCTAAAGTGACACAGAGTATGTTTCATAAGTTGTGTATATAGCTAAAGTAAAAGTCTGAGTAAAGTTTAACTTGCCTTTCAAATGTTACATCTACATCTCCAAAATTGTGATATTTTAAAAAAATTTCAATTCTTGTTAGAAGTAAAATTACAGCGTGCAATTTACATCTATGTATGATAAACAACCTATTAAGCACTACGAATCTCATTCTCTCTCTACAGAGGTAGCTCTGTTATTAACTCCTTTACAACCTGTGTTCAAATATGAGCTCTTCTCGGGCTTCCTTCAGGTGCCCCCAGCGGCAAAATATTTCAACATAGATTACCTTGCAATATTTCAGCAAATGAAACATCGCATGCATGATAAACGTATTTGTTATCACACAGGTCTATGCAATGATGTTGTCGCTGAATGACGTGTTCTGTACAGAAGACTCAAAGTTAAAATCGCATATTCAAATAAAGTTGAGCTGTCCGAAATCATGCGGAAATAACTGAGGCGTTTTGAATGATAACTTTTGAAACGGCGCCTCTGATTGAACAATATAAACAGAGAAACGCCCGCATTAGGACAGATTGGAATTTATGACGGATCTACATTTCTTTGTTGAGGATGTAACAATCTATATTTATCGTTGTGTCTGTTGTAGATCTGTATCCTGAATTACCTTTGAGTCATTGGTGCGCGCCTTTGCCCGGTTTTCCCACAACAACTTTCGACTTTAACTTGTTTTTTTTTGTCGCTTTTATGAACTTATGATTATCAAGGCTTTCAAGAGGTGATTTGCAGAGATAACCACGGTTTCTCGATCAAATATTAACATGGAGTATTAATTATTTGACCTCAACAACATACTCTTTGCCCCTTTAAACTTGTTATTTTTTATGTGAATTACTCGTAAATGTTGACAAAAGTAAAAACGTGTTGACATATTTTATGTCAGAAGACACTCCCCAGGGATTCTTTCGAATTCGAATTCACCCCACCAGTTACGCAGAGATTCTCTCGAATTCGAGTTCATCCCACCAGTTCAGGGTATAAAGATAAAGTTAAACAGTTTGACTACTAAGATGTTTCTGTTCTATCAGACTTAGTGAAGAAAGGAAGTCCATTTGCTTCAGTATCTCTGTATATAGACATATAGCTGTAAAAAGATATATCGATATAAACAGTTTGACTCTTAGATTTTTCTGCTCTTCAGACTTAGCGAAGAAAGGGAATCCATTTTCTTCAGTATCTCTGTATATGGACATATAGCTGTAAATAGATATAAAGATTGTTACACATATCAGATACCACGTACACTCTTTTACAAGTGGAACGTTATCTTGGCTTGAAATACAAAAACCTGATTGTTACCATCGAAGCCTGTTGTGCATTCAACAACATTGTTTCAAACTGAAAGAAGACTGGAGTACTTTCACCTGTGCGACGCAAACATATTGCTTACATGACAGAAATGTTACGCATTTAAAAATGTAATTCATGAACTATTTTTTTTTTATTTGTCTGTTTTGTATATTGAAATTTAGGAAACATGCATGCTTTTAAATGTCCAAAAGCTTTAAGCATCCTAAAGATAACAAGTTGATCATTGAGAGCAAATTTATGTAAATATTCATTAACAAATATATATGATTGTGCTACTATTTCAAACATAGGCTATTGCCTCAACATCCTACGTTTATGTTGTATTGTTTTACATAAGCCAATGGCCTTCTTACTAGGAGATGAAAGACGCTATTTGATTGGAGAAATATCACATAATAATGTTGCAAAATATATGTTTGATGCTAATTTTTGCTTTAGTGTTATTTGTCAAATCAATTTCTTAATCACGACGTAGTGATGATATAAATTCGTTGGTCCTAAGCATGTTTTAGAATTATGGTTTTAATGTTTAAAGATAAAGTACGAAAAAAGGTTGAATGATTGGTTCTTATCATCTTTCGTGAAAACGAATAATATATCTACAAAACTCGCCCTTATCGAAACATATATTGCCTTTTCGACAACAATTCATTACGATACATGTATTTCCAAAGTTTAAATCATTTGTGCCAAATTGTATGCCACTACCTATATCACCTTTAAACCGCGTGAAGAATCATTTGAAACTGCCTACCACACCTGCCACTTGTATATTTCAGAAGTGAAAGGAAAACAAATATCAAACCCGTGAAAAGTACACGGCAAGCACTGCGGCAAACTATGCTAATCTTTACTGTTAACATCGCCAGGTAATGTATTTTAAAGAATGATAATAGAATATGCAAGTGTAAAACATGGAAAAGTAACTGTACGTATCGGTGACAATCTCCCGTGACGCCGACAATAGGTTGTTTGCACGCGGCGCACGTGCTAATGTGAAATGAGCAACAAGTGAATGACGTCGCCCACGCACGTGGTATTGGAAAGTGGGTGTCGATTTCATTCTTATGATTTTCCCGGAATTTTTACAATTTCCGCCCAGATGTGAACAAAAGCCTTTGTGGGCGCGTTACCGTAGCGTTTTCAACCGTCTTGATGTAATTATTCACAATTATATGTTATTATGAAATTCATGCTAGTCTCTGTGCCAAGTGTTTATTTAAGTACCTTTGATGTTGTTCATGACATCTGCAACACCTACCGCTACGTCGTCTTTGTTTTGTGCATTGTCAGCAAAAATGTTCATTGGTTTCCAAGTTCAAAGAGACATTATTGTGACAAGGAAATGTGCATTTAAATTGGCATAACTGTTAATGTTGAAGTTGGGTTTGAGAAGTGACCACTTCTTATTTTTCTCTATGAAACCATCCGACAATAATTAACTTACTTAAAGGAATGTATATTCTAAACTCCAAAAGCATGGTTCAACCTTCAAACATCTTAAAATAGGTAAGAGGGCAATAAAAGGTATCTTAAGCATTGAAATATGACTTAAAACATAAACCATTGTCTGAGATCTTATTTTTGATTGATTTTCGGTTGCTTTTGACACTGAGAAATATCCCTGTTATCTTAGAGTCGAAACTCAAGTTTGAATATGTCATTGAAATGATAACATTTAACTTACTTAAACCAACACACTCTTTCTTTTTCTAATTCATCTTTGTCAGATACATATTCTCTGTCTCTGGGTTGCATGTCTATAGGTCTTGTATGAATGGAATTTCAATGATAATCAAGTCTTTTCTGTGCATTATAACATCAATTCTGCTTGTGTGGGTTCGAATATAATACGTTCTTACTAGATAGTGCTAAAGGCTTACACAGACTGTCTGTATGAATATCAATTAAAGAAACTGGGCTAGTGTTGTGGACAATGCGAAAATGATTAACCATTCACATTTTTATTAATAACCTGTTATTGTTATGCCATATATTTATATGTAGATGCTATAATCATGTGCCTTGGGAATTATTTGGTTTTGTTTAACACAAGACTTTTCCAAAAAATATGAAGCATATTTGTTAGGACACCTCATTTCACCATGGTAACCGGCTCGCTAAAATGTGCCCTTGAAACGTGAAATCGACTATCATCGACGAGCAGTTTGTAGACTTGGTCTTTACCAATTTGTTTATTTAATGTTAAATTACAAGGTATTTTTTTTATCTCTTTCTGCCATTTTCATTAAAATGTTTAATAGACGTAAAAGGTCCAAAATTAACTTGTAGTTATCACTTGTATTATAAACATTTTGCGACTGTGTAATCACACCATTTTAACAATGTATATCTTATCTAATATCTTATATTGTTTTAGATTATCAATGATAACCGTGTGTCATAAGCCTTTTAAGGCTGGATGTTCTTTTTTAAATTGATTCTGTTAATTGTTCCAAATGTTTTATAACAACATTTGACACGTAAGTAAAATATATTCTTCTTCTTCTTTTTCTCCTCTTTACACAAAGCCTCCAATGAGTACGAGATTTAAATGGTGTGATGTAAATAAATGGTAGGAACTCACTTTCGTACATAAGTGAATAAAGGGAGCATTATTATTACTTATTATTATTTATACTTCGAAACCATAACAAAAAATAAAAACGAATCCGACATAAATATAATTGTTCATGTTTTTATTATAAATGCTGCATAAATATATATTTTGCATAGAACAGCTTGTAAATGACTTAATCTGTACAAGGAATGCAGAAATTCACAACATGACTCGTATAAGTAAATATGTATGCATATTTTCATATTTGACTTCATAATGTAATTCAACTTTTCATTTTAAAAGTTCATGTTCAGTATACATGATAATAAATATAAGATTTCTGGTAATGAATAAAAGTTTTGCAATCGATATATAATCATAGATTGACTGGATAAGCATTTCGACCACTTTTACTATGTGTTTTTCCTAAAGAATCAAATTACCATTTTCAATGTTTTAGAAGTCTTAAAAATAAAAATAAAATCCACTAGATATTATGAATCTGAATATTTCATGTATGCATGAAATTCAATACAAAGGTATCACACGGTGCGTCTTATGCCACACTGAAATAACAAGACGAATGCTTGTATAGGCACACGGCTTTCCCCAAAGTCTCTATTTACACGATAAAACATGGTTGCCATTATCATATCGGCGGATAGCACTAAAAAGTCACCATGGGCGCCACATCGGCGAGGTTGACTGTGCATCAACTGCGCAGTTTTCCGGAAATGGCGGAACATGATTTGAAGTGGTGTTTGCTTGAGGAATTTCGATCTTATTCTGGAATTGTGTCTGTATGTGAAGAGGTTGAAGAGGTCCTGAAATAGGAATACCAGCAACTGGAATGTTTGAGAGACGATACACGGGTAAAGGAACTGTAGTTGGAGCAAGACTTCCGCCCACCATGTTTACACTGCATGTTGGGAACACTTCCGGAAGTTTAGGAACAGTTTGTGGTTGACAGAATTGGATTTTTGGAACGGACGGAGGTTGAATATTCTGTGAAGAGGAATCCAAAAGAATGAGAATATCTCCTCCACAAACAAGTTTGATTGGTCCAGAAAGCTGTTGGAGGGTTGCCTGTTTCATTGGAGAACTCTCCGGGCTTGGCTGTTGTTGTTGTTGTAACGGCGACACATATGCCGTATTCTGGACTGGTCGTTCTTCCGGTTTTACGACATCAACTTGAGTCGGTATTTTTGGAGTTTCCGGTGAGGATGGGGGACTCTGTGCGGGGGTTTCAGCCTCAACCTCCTCCTGCTCACATTTAACCCCTTCCATTGGCTCGGGGCTTGCCCCCTTCTCCTGTAGTTTGTCCTGGCAATGAGACGATATCTTCTCTCGGATATCAGTCCCGACTGTGTGATGATGCTCAAGGAACTGTAGAACCTCTTTGATGCACTTCTCATATCCGGCCACGTACTGATGCTGTACTTCCGGTTCCGGAGCGGACACTGGGGCTTCTGAAACAAGCAAAGACGGACGTTAGTTGTCAAACTGAATAAGAAGAATAAATCTTGTTTTAATCTAAAGGAATATGGAGTTGAAATACAAATTTACTCTCCAGGAGTTCGAATCCCTGGTTGAGTGTCCAATGCTCTCCTGACTGCACCGAATGGAAACCTCCGGGTTACATATTGGTATTGCGTAAAGTTAGTCACTGGATATTTCATATCCGTTGCGTAATGCATTAGCGCTACGTTCGAGGTAATTCGCCTTGGTCTATTGTATAAAAGCAATTAGTTCAGTGAATTTAGAACATCTAACAATTACATTTTCTAAGATTTGCATTGCAGCTAGATTTGCATAAAAGCAAATCAACATTATAATAGGCTCATAGGAACAGCAATGAGAACCATTGAGCAGTTCATTCAATGAATTCGTCACCAAAGAAAACGATATGTATAAAACGCTTTGAGGTTACTAATTTGTGAGATAAAACTGGACCAATAATTCTTGTAATTTATCAAAAATAACCCTATTATGAAAAAAATTGACATCTCAAATTGAAATCATTAAAAGCTGGTGTACGACAAGTGTACTTTATCGCAGAGGAAAGAAGTTGAGCCAAATAATCTGTATGCCGTATGTGTGGTTATGATTTCTATGTGTCATGTAACACATCAAATACCCTTAGATGAAGTCATGCAATACATGGACAAGTTCTTACATTTCATGTCGGCCAAATGAGGAAAGGCGTTTGTCAATAAATACGGCGTGCATGATGTCAAATGAGTTTAACTGTAGTTTTACCGTTCATTTTGTAAGTTCTTAAATCTTTTCACATTCACGAAAATAGATGTAGATGGCGTATATGTACTATACGGCATTCAGAGTGAGCGAACTCAGTATTCGGGTCCCGTACCTATTGCCCTTGCGGTCATTCCACACTTCATTAAACACAACATGACTTTTCAGACAAAAACAAACAAAACGTCAGGTCGATCATTGTATTTTTACTCCCTTTCTTATATAGTCTAATTTAACACATTCAGTCACGTTCAATCAAAGAAAATGTCTCTTAAACATACTCTCATAGTGATGGCTACGTGTCTCATACGCCGATTCTCTCATCCCTGTCTCTCATTCTCATCTTACAATATCTGTCTCTCATGCTTTGTACTTGTTAATCATCTTTCCAGATTCCTTTCCGATTTCACACAGACCTGTCTCTCTCTCTGTCTGTCTCTGTCTCTCTCTGTCTGTCTCTGTCTCTCTCTCAGTCTCTGTCTCTCTCTATCTGTCTCTCATTCTCATCCTACAATATCTGTCTCTCATGCAATGTACACTTGTCAATCATCTTTCCAGATTCCTTTCCGATTTCACACAGACCTCTCTCTCTCTCTCTCTCTCTCTCTCTCTCTCTCTCTCTCTCTCTCTCTCTCTCTCTCTCTCTCTCTCTCTCTCTCTCTCTCCCTCCCTCCCTCCCCCTCTCTCTCTCTCTCTCTCTCTCTCTCTCACGCTTGTCTCTACAACTCTACCTATGTCTGTTTCTCTCACTTGTCTCTGTCTCTGTATCTCATTCTCTCTCTCAATCTATGTCTCTCTCTCCCTCTATCTCTCTCCCTTCTCCCTCTTAAGTTAGTTTCAACACTTGTCCCTGTATGGGCGGCAACCTAGATAACCCCCTCACAGAGAGTGAGATTGAATAGTAGTATTAATGTGTAGAAAGTTTAGCCCGAGTTTATCTATCATCCTGAAGTTGGTCGCCACGCTACATTAGATCTCTGTCAGCTAGAACAATGGACGTGGTGACACTGCGCCAAGTTTTGTACTTAGAAACAAAGCAATTATCATCGTTTTTCTGATTTATTTCATTTCAAACCAGACGTGATGACGATGTTGAAAACTAACGATACAATGTGAATCACAGTTTATGGAAATGATAGAATTCGAATTATTCTTTGTATAAAAAGATATAGATATCAAAAGGATAGAACTGATAAACTGTAAATTTTCTTAAATTCATTCTTATTTTCAAACTCTGAGAAAACAGATAAACAAATTACCGACGACTATTTTTGTTAAAGATGTACTAGAATTCGGACAAAATTGTTTAAATGTTAATTAAAAAACAGATGTTATGAACAAAGACGCAAATTCACTAATTCGTTCATTTTTTTAAAAGTCCACCACCAACAAATCATCACCACCTATATCATACTGGTCATCCAGGTTATCACCGTCGTTAACCCCTTTATCTGCCCCCTTTTTCTTGACCCCTAAATCAGGGAGGTTTATATTCCTCCGGATTACACCCCATAATGTGTCCCTCACAATACACACGGGCGTATCAAATCTGCGCGTTCGAGGCTTAAGGTGCCCCATTAGCGAGGTTATCCTCTGTCCAGCGCGGGGAGATTATCTCTAGTTTACCTGTGGATTAACGCTGCCAAGACCAGGTGTGTGCCTAGGTAAACGTGTTCTGATAGGCGAAGAATGAACATGAACATAGACTTTCTACGAGCTCTCCAATTTATCCGACGTTTAACGGTATCCACGAGTTTCAGAAACATTTGGCATTTGGACGTGTAACGGTGTAAAAACTAAAAAAAATTTGGTTCGCTTAAAATCTTTTCGATATCATAACTATGGGTTACGAACAACCTTAGCACTACGTTGTTGAATAAAACCTTCACATTCACTCACACTACATGGCAATAAATGGTCGCTAAGGTAACCTTAGTCAGAATTAAACGATTGTGAGTTTAGTTGAACCTCAGCAAAACGAGTTTGTAAAAGCAACTTTAGCCTAAGGTGATGGTCACTCAATTTTATTCGGTGGACTATGGTAGGCTTAGGAGTATATTTAAAACAAGGTTTTAGTATGCAAAAGGTGAAACGAACTGTTCTCTACGAAAAGCCATAATTTGTTTCTCTAAGCAACTGAAACCCTACAATAGCGAACCAAATGACAAACAGCCAATTCTTGAATAAACCACGCCCACAATTCCTTAATCTCATTTTTGATTGGGCAGCTAAACTGATCAGAGCACGTTACAGGACTATACAGCAATACTCCTAGGAACCTAATTCATTAGCAATTTTTCTTTGCAATTTTCAAGATTTATATATTAATTAACAGAAAGCACTATCAAGATATAGAATATAGTTATAATTTTACCTTTCATTTCAATCTAAAATCAGTTACACCTTGAAAGTAATTTTCAGTATACCCCCGATATCAATTTCCGTTCGAAAATCTTTTAAATCCAAAATTTGAAAATTCAAATCCCCGAAGAAATATCGCAAAATCTCTTTTTTCATCAGAATGGATCCGTCGAGCTTGTAAAAGCGTTCTCTTCACCAGAGGTCAAGACGATCTGTCTTTTGAGGGTACATTTAATCTTGAAATGACGGGTATCAATCGGGGTGATCAAAAGGGGTTTAATTTCAGTGGTAAATTGCTAAATCAAGGCTCTGTTCTTTAGAACAAGACATCCTATTCTATTCATCCTTCACACAGTGCCATGTTCAAGATCGCAAATTCTACACCGAGCACTCATGCCCTAATGGTTTGTTATGCAAGCGCTCACGGGCGCCCGCAGGAACTTGCACTCTTAAACATTGATTGTACGCAAAACTGGCGTAACGTTTGCGTTGCTACGATGATACTGAGGGGAGATTTGAGGGGATTAGCGTTTCCCCCGTCCCCCTTTCTCGGTGTTAGGATGGTACGGGGCTAATGATTTAATTTTGCTTTATAGGGGATAATTTGGGCTGGCTTTGGTGTCGTTTTTCACTGGTAGTTAGAGTTTTGGAACGGTTTATAGTTCTAAAGAGATATCATTCGGTCATCTGAATGAAGTATAGTGACGGGGCGAGAGGTTATGTCAACTCGGTCACTCTCTGTTCTGTGCTGTGTTTCCATGCAATCTTGAAAGTAATACCGTTGATCTTTTTAAGCATACGTTTATTCAGAACATTAGATAACGAAATAAAGCCTATTATTTGGTATATCCTTTCATCTTCCTCGCAAATATCTATTTCACTAAGAACACTTTCTGATCTTTTCATTTCGTTTTCAAATCTTTTAGTTTCTATGAAGATATGTCGATCAAATGGGAGGAAACGTTTTCTATGTATCATGAACTTTAGAAAACATTTCAATTCATTTTATTGTTATGAGAATGCATTCAAACCATTATCGTATATTTGTGAAAACATATGGAAACCGCAGACATTTATTGCCATATTACACTCGAAATAGGCAACATATTTCATGTGTATTAATATGGAATCAGGGTTGATTCATCCCATGAAAGAAATATGATCATTTATGAATCCAACAATATGAACTATAATCTTCATAAATATGTCATTTTATAGAATACAAACATAAAGGCCGTGTCCAGCCAAAAAAGTAAATTGGCATTTATCTATTTGAAAATATCATTTTGTTCAAATGACCATTACTGCATTGACGAAGCAGATGGATAGTATCTCAAAAGATCCGGACATACAAACATGTTTTATATCTCAGCGTGGGATCGGCCATCTTGTTGAAATTGATGAGATAGGCGCCAGTAAATGAGTGATGGAGAGGGATAGTTTGACAGCTCAATGATTGATATTGACACAGAATTATGTATATAGCATCAAGAGTACCTACAAGAGGCTTTCTGAAAACCGTGTGAAAAACATGTAGCGAATGTACGCAGCCATGGGTGAAATAGTATCAGCCTTTAACATGTATTGTACCAGTAGGGGTCCTGGGGACTGAAATCTACATGTTTTTTGACAGTGATCAATTTCATATGACCTGTTTCTTATAGACAGTGACAGATTAAGTATCATCTTGTTTGATTGATCTGGCTTATCTAGCATTCTTTTTTGTGCACATTTGATGCGCGAAATGATAAGCAAAAGGGGAGAAAAAGGTCGGATTGAACAAACATTTCCATTATTAGCTGAATTACCCACGCGAAAGGAATTAGTGAGAGACAGTATGTGTCGTTTATCTTGTTAGCGGACATCACAGAGACATGATAGAAGATATGCCTTCAGAACTGTGTGAAATGTGTGGACAATGGTACAAAGAATAGGAAGGGGGAATGTTGTTATTACAAAGGATGGGACAAACGGAAGGCCATAGACCTATGATTACAAAAACTTGCAAAGACGAGAAAGATCGAATAAAAGTTTGGAGTTGAACGGCTCGTGCAGACTTATAAGCCACGCGTCTCCACACGAACAGGAAATATTGACGGTCTTCACCGTCATCGCTTTAAAATAATTCATACAGCCATTTGCTATATTTCATTGCTTTTTATATATGTTGTATAACATTTTCAATAAAATGTAGTTTCTGTCAATCTTTGAGCATCAAAAATAGACAAATTTTTTTGTGAGATCCGAAAGTCGAGTAATCAAGTATTTCTTCAATGTGCCTGAGATATTCTTTAGGCTAAATTCCTTCAAAAACCAAATTAAAATTGTTCTGTTTGATCCTTAATAAAATTCTGATTTTAACAAGGAGGATTTTTCTCCTCAGCTTATCACAGTCGGTAGTAATCCAATTTTTCCGACTCTATTATTAAAAAGGATGGACTCAGAAGATTTCCTTGTAGAACACAAAGCTTAAACTTCTTCTGAATCTACTTTGATTATTTCAAAACAAGGTTCACAGAGACAGGCGTGGAGGGTAAACTACTCAGTTTTAAGCAGAATTGTAAGATTTGACAAGGAAAGTTTAATTGGATGCAGTTTTGGGTCAAAGTTTACAGATACCCGGATGGTCTACAAAGCAAATACAGGAGTAGCTAATCAGAGATATCTCTCCCGTCTGGGCCGACTTCAAATCTCCTGACGTGAGAAGAAATGCTGATAGAGGTCAAACAAAACGTCTCTTTTTGAAAATGAATTATTCACTGGAAACTAACGACCACGATATTTGATACCCATATAAGACGTAAGCGGTCGTTGAATTTTGAACTACTCAGCATTATTCTCAGAAGGGGAAATTCTTAACTTTTATACGAATGTAAATTATCTCATTTGTTACAACAACGACACGACACATTAGTAAGACCATAAACGTGTACCTGTCATCGATTATAAAGGAAGAATCTTTTGCAAATTATCCGTTTTATTCGATATATTAAAACAATTTTATCTCCAGAATTGTCTTTAAAGGTGACAGCAGTACATTAAGTTATAGGAATTTCTTTTGATTTGGTTAATAAAATCTTTTCATTAATCAGTTGTAACGGTTTCGACGGAGTCCGCCATATTGTTTGTTAGCATTACGTAAATCATATAAAACACGTTTGCATAATAACCCTGCATTAACAAGGCAAGTACGTATAAACAAGAACGTTCTCTCGAATTTCGTGTCGAAATATATACCACAAATGAATAAACCCTTCGAAATACGTTCTGCTGTCACAGTCTTAAATCAGACTTTTATTATGAATTATGAATTAATGACAGGATGTCATGACTAAGACTCGAAGCATCCCTTCATAAGGACACATTTAACTTAAGTCACAAGACCTTCGTGCCAGCGTTTGGGTATGAAATATAGCTTTATCAAATGGATAACTTCCTTTTCGTATCCGGGCATCCATTGTCGTCTAGGAGTCGGCTCAATCAGAGATCAAAGGATTTCACCTGTCTGTCCAAGGTGTGACAAATTAGAGATAAAATGTGCGGCTTGATTGTTCTAATGCCATACCCATACACCTTATTACGGTCTCCAAGGGCAGCTTTCTTCTGCGCATGCTCAGTAAACATTGTGATAGATATTGCTGGACACCGGTCAAATGTTACACCTGGTATCTAAATCAAGAGACTGATACAAACACTTACAGGTGTTTAGAGAAGGTGTGACGATTTCATGGTTAAGAATTTTGTAATTTTGGGATGTGCTGGTTTTTGCCGGGTGTGTTTGAAGAAGTTTAAAGCCTAGGGTATATAGGTGTGACGATGTGAAAAGCTTGGGTTGTGAGAGTATGAGGGCAAAAGAGATAGGGACAATATAAATTCGTGTCATTTAAAGAAACAAACTTGTCATTTTTATGAGGAAACATATTATCTGTCATTCTTGTTGGTAACTTAAGTAGGAAGTGGAGCGTGTTTGAGCTACAGAGAGAGTTTGGAAGAATCAATGTTTGAGAGCTTGGGGTCAGAACGCTGAAGTGATCGTGGCTTTTCAGAAATCACGTTTACGCATAAAATACAATTTGAAATTCCATCCAAGGTGAAAAAAATATAAATTGTGCGTCTATATCAATATGTAGTAATTATTATATTGACTTTCAATTCAGATTAAGTAGCTTATCTTGACAACGTTTAATTAACCAACACCCTATTCTGTCCGAGTCATATCCCGTAATTTACGGTTGACAACTTCATTTTAAAGAGGTAAATATCGCCTTTGCAGACACCGAGTAATTCAATGACGATTTTAAGCTGCAACCTGACCCCTTCTCAGACGGTTTAGTAATTATTTCCCCATATTGTTGAGGGAACATTTAACTATTTACCATCCGTAAACCATGTAATATTATCCTCCATATTAGAAACTCGATAGCGTCTTAAATGGCAGTTTAATTTAAGAGCCGACGGTTGGATTACAACTACATAGGTGATATTTTCATGAATGTTAGGCCATTTTGATGGGGAAAATGTGAACTATTTGAAAACATATGATGATTAACATTAACCGTAAAATCCGCGTTCCTCTTTGTTAAGGTTTTTGGTTAGGATACGAATTCGATACTGTATCAACATCATCCATTTAAGATAGGAATTTCGTAGACGAGACAATCGCACACTCAAAGGGGCCTATTAACCAAAATGTGATTTATTTCTCATTTTTATCCGACATAGACATCTGACAAATAGCTTGTAACCCTATGCTCCCCCTAATTTCAAAGGCCTAAGGTTAATTTATGCTTAGTAAAAAATGATGTGTTATATGTTTTATCTAACGAAATGGTATATGATATGTTGATACGTAAATATCATACACAACGGGTGGGCGATGTAATGAATCTAAAATGCGAAACATAAGACACTTTCCAATAACTAATGTTTCATTTCTTGTGACCTAAATCTTGCCCCGCGATATGAAGGACAATTAAAGTACATCGGTTTAATTTACATGCATCCATTTCACGTGACATTTTACATGACACGAGTTTCTCGTGCAGTGGCGTGTGTCAATTTCTGTTTATCTTTCAAATGTCTAAATACGGTTTAGTTTGCATGTGCTTTGCGTGCGAAATTGACAACATCTCGACACGATAACAGAATGTGAACACGTTTTTCTCGTGCGTGTAGATTTAAAAACCGCTGTAATCTTCTTACCAGAAAATCGGTCTTGCAGTTCGCGTCGTCGCAAATAATAAGTAACATAAACAGTAATAAGAAGACTTTATAAACACAAAACTAAGTCCAGAAGCAAATGTTGTTAAATTATTAGTTTACACTAGACCTACGACAGCCTAAAACAACAAACACGATTCAAAAGAAGGGTTACGGGATATTCAGGATTAGAAACCCTAGGCGGATCGGTATCGGAAAGCGAAAACCATAAGCCCTGACTGGGGACAGAATAGATATAGACAAAGCGTCTAGATCAGTAGACATCGCGGGTAAGTTAGCAAGCTCGGACACTGTCCGTGGTCATTTGACCGTGACCAAATACAAGGGAAACAAGTCCCGAACATGCTTCTCTTTGGTACTATTGTGTATTTCACTGTTATTGTTCGCCCTGTATTTGCCACTCACGTTTCACTAGTATACAGTAACAACAATCTCACGCATATGTTTCTCTTGGCATTTCAGTTTCTGTTATGAATATTTTTCATTGATCTTCCATCGGAAAAAATAGAAGGGAGGATATGTAAAAACTGAATTTGATGTTAACACAAAAACATACATATAAAACGGATTTTGATTAAACTGGATAATGATAATTAAGACGTGTGTAAATGATAATCTGAAAATATTTATAACGACATTTCTAAACATTGATCACGTAATGAAATATTAATCATAAAATTGACAATATCCCTAACTTATTTTGTGCAGTATACATCAATGCAAATATTATCTGTCATCTGTTATCTCTTGAAGCAATATGTTATGTTAAGAACAAATTTAGAATTCGAAATCAAATCAAATTTAAACATGCAATATTTATCAAATAACCATTATTTTTCATTGAATCAATTATATCAACATTCAAATTTGAAAAAAGATCACCTTTAAATGGACCACCCCCCCGTCTATCGTTAACTATCCGTGAGTTTAAAGTGCTTCTTTATAGACCTTTTTTAGAAAAACTTTTCTTTTGAAGGTGATTGAATTATTCGCAGATTGGATAAGATTTTATTTACCCACCTGCCTTATTACAAAAAATATATTATTACCCTACAATACGCTAAATAACACCTTTTTACAATTCTAAAGGGGAGTTAAGCTCAAAATGAAGAAGATATCAGGTCAGGGTATGAAAATGAGTTCTTAAAAAATCTAAACGGGTCATTAACTTAAATAAGCTATTGAATTAGGTATTTTCCCTGTAGCGTTAACCACAACCCCTTTTCAAAAACACAGCTAGATATTGAAGAGATTGAACATACATATATATAGGGGACGACACTATTAAAAAGAAGACCACCCAATATCATTTCAAATTTGGATAAAGTCATTTACACGATTTCAGTGAAAGGTGAACGTATGACGTCAAAGGAAACGACATACTGGAGTGCGAATTCGAAAATACAGTTTCAATGCATTGCAGTTTTAGTCCATAATTCATGAAGCCATGAAAAGTAAAATGTTTGATGTTTTTATTTAGGGTGGAAAGTGTTTGAGAAAGCTAGCATGTTTCTAAAATCACAGAGTAAAAGTTAATGTTTAGTGTTATTTCATTCTTTTGCTAAAACAGTTCTTTTAATTTAAAAGGGTTTTACATTGAATGCTACCCAATATCTGAAAATAGACTAACGCGTCAGTTAATGTCTATTCTGAATGAAAATAGTTTTTGGGTAATCAACTTCTTTAATATGTTTTAAAATAAATTTCCAAGTCGTTGCCAAACAAGTGACGACAACAACATGATAATGTATGTTGAAGAGTCGCCTTTGCTTAATGATAAAGTTGTATCAGCATTATAACAGTTCTCATTCAACACAAAACATAAAGATTTCAATCAAAGATGTCATTTGTCAACAAGGGTAAAGGTATAAACACGAGAAGAAATCAAACACATACGATACATATCACATGTTATGGATTTAAGCTTCAATCCTGTAAAATCAATCACATAAATCTAAATAGTGCTGAATTAAGATCATTCTGTGATAAAAATATTTGTTTTTTAAAAAAGAAGACATTCAACGTATCAAATTTGGAGAGATTCACATTATTCGCATAACATTAAACTATGGAGAAGATAGTTTGACCATTCTTGACCAAATGGCAAACATATAGCATGGCATACACATTTTTCCAATCAAACTTGCTGAAGTACAGACACAAATATACATTGCTAGACATTGATAGATCAAAAATCCAATCCATTTTAATAACCATTGGTCACTCTTGACCAAACTGACAAAGCATATAGACGTCGAGGGGACAACGGTCAAGCTCGTGCACGGCCATATTGAAAGGATGACCAATGGCTTTAAGAAGACGACAATTGAGGCGGATTACCCACATACGACGTATGTAATGAAAAAATGCCACAAATATGACAATGGATTGAATCTATTGTCTGGTCGCGATGATTTTCGAAAAAGTACGAGATCTCCTCAGCGGAAATATTACCCATAATCCGCGTGTGGCCGGATATATCTTAACAGGATTGGTGGTAAAGGCATTTTCACAGTGGCTTTATAATCATATCTTGAAAAGGATTTAAACGCTGTCATATGAATATGAAACCAGATCGGATGCTTTTTTGTTATGTTAATAAGTTCTATATCGACATTTTATGGGCGATGAGAAACACTCCATGGCGGGGATTATCATATCACAGAAAAGTCATCATATCTGCCAATTTTTGTGTCTGCCATAAAATGTACATATCCCCATTAGGAGACAATGAGATGATTTTGTTAAAAACGTCTGTCATTTAAATGTGATTCAAAGATGCTTTTACATATTGAATTGGAAAATACTTTAGAATAAATCCCAATGATGGAATAATCTAGATACACAGTGCTCGTATTGTACATAGTCGTCCAGGTGACACAGCGAGTACCTGTTCGTCTCGATGCCCCTCCTCAACCACCGTACCTCAACCAGGTAACCCAATTGAGGGGGGACGACTTGTTCAGGTGAGTTCTTTCAACAATACATTTACCTACTACCGTGAAGCCCTCGGCGAAATTGAGACACCAAGCATGAAATTAACAAACCGCTGTTTTATTCCCATCTTGATCCTATTGTCGCACATATCTGGTTAAGATGATTAGATTCTCCAGGTGAAATGTCATGGGAAAAGCTACAGGTAGATAAAAGTGAAATCAATTTAATCCCATATAACGAGATTGAGAAGTGCGTGAATAGTTCAAGAGGTAGCTTATTCCGAGTGAGGCAAACTTAGTAATTTCTATAGACATGCGCTTTGAAGGGTTCCGGTTATGTCTGAGTCTGAGTCTCGCACACCCTTTGAATTTGTCTTAAGGAAGAAATAAGCTTTGAAAAAAACAAACCTTATTTTCTCAGTGTCTTGATTTCAAAATTTGATTAATTTTATCCGTTGATCACCCGGACTCAGATCAACGCTTTTGTTTCTAAAAAACCACCGCAATTAACTCTTATCAATCAGGGTATTTTTTGCTTTGTATGTCTTTTACATATGTTTTACTTATATCTTTATGTACATTTGAAAATAACTGTACTATCGTGTCTCATAGGTCTTAACGGCAGGATATTTTCTTTTTAGCTTGTATTAATATGTGGTCAAATAATGTAAAGAAAATTTGTGACACGTTAATAAGATATTTTCTTCTTCTTCTTCTCTAAAAAAGATGTCGTTAAAGGAAATCACTAATGATAAAGTATTATCTTCTCCATCATTTATAAAAAAAAATAATTCTAACCTTAATAGTATTTTGTTCACGACAAATCTTTTAATACTCTTCACAAGGCACACAAAGCAAGCAGTCACTATATCAAGATTGTGGAAATTGTCACTCTGTGATAAGATATATACAATATCAAATGTCTGATTACTATCTCTGAATTGTGACAATGCTAACACTCAAGACACGACATACTTATTTACACCAAGAGGAGAAAAAACATCGTATAGGAATTCTATGATAACAGACGAGTTTTCAAGACCGTGTTCCATACAAACCATGCAGAGCGTATATATTTGATTAAGGATTTCTTCTTTTGGAAAACATATTTGGGGGCGGTAGAGTAAATCATGTATCATGTGACAGAAATTCGAATTGTTACACTATTGACTGCAGATCATCTATCACCAAATATAATTTACTGTATAAAAAGAGAAGGAGAGAGTATTCAACCCTGTAGGACGCCTCTTCCCACGCCCTATATTCCTGGTCAATTCGCATTTCGACCACGCCTATTTGGGGATCCATGTGGATTTCTCAGGTGTCGTTTCGGACAGTGGTCAAGGTATATTACGTGAAGTCTAAAGGTCAACCTTTTGGCCACACGCCTGAAGAACGTCTTCACGGACAGTGGTCAGTGCCATTACGTGTAGGTCAAGGGTCAATCCACCTGGCTAAGGCTAATACCTGGTCAGTGTGGACGGTACTGACCTGAGCACCTGCAAAGCTGACCACAAGCAGTTGGACATCTTTGGCTGGACAATACAAGATCCTCACCTTAGGGTCAGGGGTCAGTTGAATGGCAGGTGGATAAATGGTCAAGATTGTTCGCGAAACCCATTCTCTTAAATCAAGGTTGCAAACACGTTCTATGGACTCGATGTTGCATTTTTCAGTGCTACTTCGCTTGATTTAAGGACTATTTTCTTGTGCAAAATACCGAGAGATAATCAATGGCAGAAAAACATTATTTTGCCATCTAATCCGTTTCGCTGCGGGCGGACTGAAATAGTAGCCCCGAAAAAACATATGTTAACCCTTAGACCTTTGGACAGGCCAGACAAACCCCTTAAAACGCCCTCCCTGCAATTAGACAGTTTTTTATCGCTGCTTTGTACAGATGAAATTCTTTAGTTTGAATATGTTAAGTAGTTATTGTCCACACTGTGTTGTGTAACAAATGATATTTATGTTCTTTTAAAATGTATTAATTTCCCTCATAATAACAAAGTTGACTTATTATAAACACACAGTTAATAACTCTTTTGGTTGATGTCAACCTTGAAAATGAGGACACGTTTATTTGTAGAAATGATATTTCGAATCAATATACAACCAGAGCTCATCATAATATTCACATTAAAAAACCTGTTTTCTCATTGATCTGAAATACGTTAGTGCCAAGTGCGTCATACATGCTCTCATCAACACTGTTTTAACCTTTTATTCTAAACCATCGATAGATACAAAATAAGAAAATATGGAGTTATTTCTTTGATATGATTTGATATAATAAGTTACGATCTAATTATTGACGGGAGAGGTATTCACAAAGACTCAGTACTTGTTTGCGTATCTAGTCAATCATTTGCGTATTTAGTCAATCAAAAGTGTTTCAATCATATATAAAAATCCACTAATTATAATTGTAAATTTTAAGTTAGAAAATTAAACTATTGTATTTGGGAATTGACTTTGTACTTGACAAAGTCATTTCAATGTTCTAAAGTGTTTACATAATTCGAGAATAAATTTCAATCCCTAATACTGGAAAATGTATTCTGTCAACTATGCTAATAGACCCTAATCGTTGAGAGTTGAAGTGAGATTTTCTTCTCACTCCAATTAAGAAGTTACGAGACAGGATGACAATAAAACCTGTTGAAGATGGTGAATGCCAACTGCCAGAATCAGTACATCAACCGTGTCCCTGTTAGTGGGTCATATGACCCCGGTGACCCCAATCAACCATCATCCACACACCCCATAACAACTAAATCCATGCCTCAAACTTCTAATGGCTGATTGATACAACCTCCCAATAATTTCTGCCAAGACAAAGGTGTCAAAATAAACCGATTACATTTCGTAAACGCTTTTAACTAAAGGGGGACCTCCTTCAGATGGCACCCCATTCGATCGTCCCCGGGGTAGGGGATTATCCCGGGGGTGAGGTTGTATGAGGAGGGGATCTATGACCCAGGGAGGGAAACCATTATTCCATCGGCTAGCCGTGGGGCGCCGTATTGAACACTATATAACCCTCTGTGGGGATGTGATTTAAGTGATATAACCATGTTGCTGTGTAATATGAAGAATAGGATCCACTGTCTTTCTTAACTTGATAATTGCTATAACGGCGTAATATCCACAGGGGATCTGTCGTGTGACTTATGTGCTGACAGAAAGAGGAGGAGAGGACTGAAAGATAGAGCGTTGAGCCAGTTTAGTAATCGTAACCGTTGTCTTAGAGAGCTATGTTTTAAAGATTTAGAGTTACGCTAAACTGAGAGGGATAATAATCAATAATAACAATCAACAAAACATTTCTTATGGATGACATTTTATAAAAGGAATCCATGGAATATGTATCTCTGCATGATTTGAAATTGTTGTTTTTGATTCTATTATTTTTCATTTTTTATTTAATTATATGCAATAGAATAAATTCTTGTAATTTTTTCGGATGGAGTCCCTTGCGCGATTCAAACCCACTTCCTCAGAATATGACCACACAAACAGCACTGACCGTATCGGCATCTAACCAACTCGCCATTTCGCTTTGACAAACTATATTTTTTGATTAACCAACAATCTTAGGCAGTTGATGGGAGGGGAGAAGGGTTGTTGGGTGAAAGACAGACAGAAGGACTTAAATGGGAGGACGGTATTGAGAGACGTGTGAGAACTAAACAGAGATATAATTATTTGTCAAGTATAAGTCCGACCTATCTGTGCATACAAAACTAACGAGCTGCAAGTCTCCAGTAGCCGGATTGTCTGGGCTTCTGTTTGGTTGTATCAGTGTATCAGTGTAAGTACCACTTGTCTATGTATCATACAAACTCCTCTTATTTTCCTGTATGCCACTTCGCTGCGACGAGTGTTGACCCTGGGTTAAAAGGTCGTGTCTACTCCTAATTACGTCTATACCCCTAGCGTCGTAAGGAGTTTGGGTCTAGATTTTATGCAATTCGGGGCTTACTGTGAACAATGCGTATGAGATAAGCGACAGACGTCTGACGACAGTTGTGTGCGCCGTTATAGACACATGAGATCGAGTTTGTTCATAAAATTTGTGAGTGACAGTTACTTCAAGATACGGCGTAACACCAGTATTTAATGACTTAATATGATTCAATTTAAGGACGATACTGTTTCTTGAATCCAGTGCTTTAAATAGAATGTAGACACTTAAATTATGTAATTCGGAACTTTAGTGAGATATGTGCCCTCTGAATAAATCGTGAAACTAAAACATACAAAGAAGAGTGTCTCTAGAATGTGCACAAAGGCCACCATATCCCATAATATAGTTTTAGCAGGAAGAACAAAATTATCATGTATTTATTTCGAACCCTGAAGCAGACAAAGAATGTAAATGATAGACGTTGTATCAATGAGATATATAGGCTATGAATAAGAATAAGGGAGACAATATATACTGAAACGTCGCCATTGTGTAATAAAGGAGTTGTGCATCTATATATATATATATATATATATATATATATATATATATTATTGTCTCCCTTATATTAGCAACTTCTATAATGCCACTGAAACAATTTATGAATAAGAATGTAAATGATAAACGTTGTATCAATGAGATATATTGGCTATGAGAAAGAATGTAAATGATAGATAGACGTTGTATCGATGAGATACATAGCCTATGAATAAGAATGTAAATGAGAGACGTTGTATCAATGAGATATATTTGCTATGAGAAATAATGTAAATGATAGATAGACGTTGTATCGATGAGATTGAGTACTGTTATACGGGTACAGATATAATGTTTTTCGTTGTAATTATTAGTCGTGTTAATCTAACAGGCATTTCTTAAGTAAGATCAATGACGAATGAAGATATAATTTGTATCTATATACCAATTCTTTATGTTGTAAGGGCGATATCTCGATACAGATGTCGTTGTCACATCACTCGCAAGACAACGACATTTGAATCTGTGTCCATACGTCGACTTAACAACTTATCAATGTATCAATCAATGTTGAATATCAATAAAATTGTCGTTATCTTTCTCGTAAATAAAATCAAGAAATTGAAATTATTATACGGTTTATGAGTGTGATAAGTAACGTGTGAATCAATGCAGTTTTCATGCAAGAGTTAAAAGAAGGTTGATTCTAGACCTGAGACACACGTCATGAAGAAACAAAAATAGTAAAAATGTGTTTTACGGTATATAAGTGAGATAATCAACATATGATTAGCGTTGCCAAAGAGTGAAGAGGAATTTTCTGAAAATATTTCAATACATGTTTCATTCGTTGAACATCGCCGATTGAACATAACAATATCAGACTCATGAAGGGTATATACTAAGAAATGAAGGGTTGTCAAATGGTTAAGATTGATATGTTTTTATTGTAGAAAAAAACGGCGACTCGTGTGACGTGAAGGGATAATATTCGATGAAATATAATCCAAGCGCACAGAGGAGGTTTATTCTAAAAAAACAACAACAACTCGACACTCTTTCCTCCGAAAGAGTGGTACAAAAGTGGTACAAATAAATGTACAAAAATATCAAAACCTACCATCATTTCCTTGTCGTGTCTTCTTGATGTAGTCCACAGTCATCTCAAGTATATCTGCCTTCTCAAGCTTGCTAGGTCGGGGGCCCTGAAACATGTCAATAACACGACCGCTAGAAAATATTTAGAATTACATATCTGTTAAACCAAACGTAAAAACAACAACAACAAAAACATTCGAGATCTGAAAAGGGTAAAGTCAAGGCAAGAAGTTATCCAAATACCTTAATCGTCAACTTTACCAGATGCCATTTTTGGCTTTAACAAGTATTCGTTTGGTACACTTTAATCAACATTCTGTTGAAAGACGCAGATTCAAAGTGAGCAGATAGATATCATATTTCTTTAATATTTAACAATATACCCTCCTGTAAAAGTGACTATGTTGTGGAAACGAAAATCGAGAGACATCTATTGATGGTCATATTTGTTAGCTTTAGATTTGACATTTTGAACAAAAGCCATTTATTCATAAACAAAGAACGAATTGTGATGTTATTCATCGACATTACGAGAGTTAAAAGCCTAGCGGTTAGTCATAAGATACTGTTAAAATATTTCATCAATGATTAAAGCATATTTTAGGATTTTCTATCAATATCTTTTGATCACATAAGTTGAAATATAGCATTTTATTTTCAAGTCGCGTAATCCAAAGAAATAATAGACCATGAAGTCGATAGTACAATCACTCTAAGAAATATTGGACGTGGTGTTTCACTAAGTTTGTTGGCCCAAGGTTCTTGGTATAATTGACACAGCTGTATAGGCTTATAAATACGACTTTAGTACGTAGAAACCTCAGCAAAACAGACAGCGATACCCGTTCAAGCAATAAAAAGGGCCCTGTGTTTGGTGTTTCGTTAGACACCTGTGAAATCTGGTTACGAATGCAAAACACCTAATGAAATTTAAGAATTGAAACAACAGATGACATTTAACTGCTCTATACATCAAAACCCTACTTGCTAATCCAGGGGTAGATTAAAGTTGAGTAACATCAAAGGCGACTTACGAAATGACACTATTACATTCATGTGCATATGTGACGATCCCGTCATCTTAAACCACAGTGTTATTGAAAGTCTTATTTCGGATCTAAGATTTGATATCATATTTCCATTTTGATGTGGCGATTTAAGCCCAAGCTTAGTTTCACTGGAAGAATCTGATCTTAAGACCCAAGTTGACTTTTACAAGAGTTTGTCCCCAAGTCAAGCGTAATTGACATCTCGTAAAAGTCAACAACAGACCTAACTTGAAGTAATAAACCTGATCTGGGTCTAGTACGTGAAAAATACCATGTGCCAGTGTGGTCTATAGGTCCAAAAAGACACCAGTAAGCCACACTTAATGATTTACTAAAAAACGAACACGTGATATCGCATCCATTGAAATTCAAGATGGTGGATCAGTTTCGTTAGTACGAGTTATCTTCCTTGAATAGGCAGCGCTGTCTCTTAAAACAAGGTCTTTGACACGAGTCGGCGCGTTTTGTCTTGAAATATCCCATTAGTTTATTTCAATGTATTGTTTATTTCCAGTCGCGACATGTTTATGATTTCATTCTGTTTCTTATTTACAAGACCGCGAGAAATAAACAAAGAATGAATGCACTGTTTGATAAAAATTACATTTGTAACTACAAAATGTCATGTTAGTTTTGGGTATCCCTAAGAGTCTCCTTTCTTATGAATCCTACAATCTTCTCAGTTCTTTAATATAAAATTACTATATCTTTTTTATTAGGCATGTATTTTTAGTACTTATACAACGTTTGATACAACATTCTGCTGCACAATACAACGTTTGTTCATACATACATATTTAAGAAACAATCCACAGCACTAACCACGTTTCACACTTATTGTAGTATGCGATATCCTGTTCATCAACATGACATAACACTATTATAAACCTACAAAAATCCTATAGCAAACACCCCTTATCTATTTTTTTGGAACACCGACACGACTCCCAGGGATTGTTTGAGAATCACATGATTGCATATTCAGAGAGCATTATTTGCAAAACAAGAAATCCAGATTTTATAAAAGGTTCCATAATAGTCCCTTCCATAGCCATTCTCTCCCGAGAGAGGTAGCTCCGTCATAAATTCCTATGTATAGGAATTTATGACGGAGCTACCTCTGTTGGGAAAGAATGCCCATAGCAAGACCTGTAGAATTTATGTAGCATCCCCTCTGTTGTGTCTTTCCTCCACGGCTAAAAACTTTTCATCCCTATTCTGCCATGAACCCATGTAAACACAACCTTTTGACTTACACATTAGGACATCAAAGTGGATAAACTACATCATATGTACGTGCGCTGAGGCACTTCTTAAAAACATAAAATCTTCAAAAGCATTCCATTAGCATTGTAATCATACTTCATGAGATGATCCAAGGCTTTTAGTACAAAAAAAACCCTGATATATGCAAGGTAATTTCTGGTGGCAAAGAAGCCACTAAGGCCATTATGTTGATAATATCATACTGATACTTTGACAAGCATTTTTCATGATAAGAGATATAAAGTTTTCTAACAGCCTTTTAATAACAATTTGTTTCATGTGATTTATTCTTATTATATAATTTGTAAACGACTACTTCATACATTGCAACCATTACTCCATCATATGATCGGGTATGAAAATCTTAATCAAGACTTACTTGACAACTTTTATTCACGTTTCCGTCTTCTCAGACATTTCGATAACGTATACCGTATTAAAAAAAATCATAATCAACAAGTCATGAAAAGACCATTTTGACTGAAAGGGCACGACTTCCCGCGTCGATGGCCATGTTTAATTTCTGAAACGAATAACCGATCAACCAATTCCGACAACATAAGACACGTTCAACAAACAAAAAGGGCTTCTTTTCTCAAGAATTTCTAATAAAGCACAATTTTGGATTAGGGATAAATCCATTCCTTTTCAAATCAGTGCTCCTGTCTTGTAAATTGCAGATAAATATCCTCCGATTTTCAATAAAGGGGAGTTGTTATCATACTCTAAATAAGTATCAGAGATTGTGGGTAAAACGCTTATTCAGGTGATCTTAACGACCCTAGGTATTGCACTCCGAGTTGACCTTTATATAGACCGGCGTCGATCACTTGACACCTCTCCCAATTAATATATTTCATATCGGCCATTAATTCAACGGGTGTAGGCCGTAGCTTAAATCGGACACAAATTGTTCAGGGCATACGGGATAGGTTTAAAATACACTTGTGTGACTCGTGACATAAGCTGGGCCACCTGTGGTAGATAAAATTACACGTTACAACCCCGGAAAGTTAGAGCATGAAGAGGTTTTTATAATAAGGAAAGTATTTTAGTAAGTACAGGCGAATGAGTGAATCACGGTGGTCTGCGACAGGGATGAAAGCTTTTCCCTGTGCTTTTTATACAAACTCGAAAAAAAAATATATTACTTGAAAAAACACTTTAACGTTGGATCCATCCTCTTAACTACATAGTATAGTGTCAATGTATCATCTTCCGTGAATACAAGTATGTAGCTCTTTCAATTTCTTAAATCGTTGGTCCGCATGGTAACCGAAAGAAGATAACTCTATGACAAACGTGTCAACTTTCAACTGCTCTTCAACTATTTGTATGATGTTTACTTTCCTCATCGTGAATTTTCAATGTTAAATTTCTTTATCTCTGAATTTTAAAGTCTTTTCAAATTTCAAATTAACAAGCTTAAGTTTGAATTAATTCACATAATCGCTACGATGCTCAAGTATAGCCAGATGCAGTTTGGTATTTCACGGTCTGAACTTTCGAGTACGGAAACACAAATTCCCCCTTGTAAACGCTCTAGTAGTGAAAATGATACTTTTTGAAATGAAGTTTTACTTTTTCGGAGTTTTAACTCTTTTAACTATTTTCATTCAATGTTTATTCTTATTCATTGAAACTATTACTGTGTATTCATGATCATGTTTGTTAATTAAAATAGTGAATTTGAAGAGTTGATGATTGATGGTTCCTTATATAACCAGTGCCATATGATAAACACTCAACTCCATTGTCATCTACTGCACATTGTCTCCTACGACACACGATAGCATATGATTGCATTAGCCACCATGCAACCTCCTGGAGGACGATTAGGCCGAAGTTTATTTGTGGAAATAAAATTTGAGGGGGATCTTCATTGATACATTCATATCAAAACCAAAATCCATAAAACAAATTATACATGTTTACAAACATTTCTAGGGATGAAATGACTGTTAATATTCTAGTATTTTTTCTCAATAAAAAAATTTAAAAATGAGTTATTGCGTGATTTAGGTCAGCAAAAGCATCACCTCATTTTAATGAGATTGAGGATAAGTTCCAAGTTCACCCCCCTTCCCCCCTCGATTTCGTTCTAAACAACCGTACCTTAATCAGTCCGTTTTAAGGGTACGTTTATTGAAGGGGGTCACACATACCTCGTAAGGGGAGAGAGAGGGGGTGGGGGCTGTAGGCAAAATACCTGCACTTTCACTCAGGTAGGTGATGAATTTGTCATGGGATCTTTTATCTGCACACCTGGGTTTTCTAACGCCGTGCCTGTGAGGTTAACCTGTCTCCTCAGTTTAGCAAATACCTCGCGAGCTTCATTTTACCTTGCACGCGTCGATTGGCGTGTTGATTTAAAGTTAACTAATTCATGTCTTCTGTTGCAATACACCGGTATCCAAGTTTCTCAAAAGCATCTCTATGAAAATTTGTATCACAAATCGCACCGATAACCTAGTTTTTTTAATAAGCAATTAATACCATGAAAATTTGCAACGGGAAATGCCGTTCTAGATTTTAAAGGTGTCGAATAATCATTTTGGTTATGAATTAACTTACATCTAACGATTACAGATATGTAGGCATCGCACAGGTGAAGAAGCAATAGTCTTCTTAACACTAAGGAGGACAGACCAATTGTCCACACCTGAAGAACGGCTCTTCTTAAAAATCTAATAAAGATGGCAAGAAATCAGATGACCAGAAAATTAGATGATCAGAAAAAAATCTTTTGTAAAATGTATCAATGAGAATAAATATGTAATACTTACATAATTTATTTGGGTTAAAAGGTACTCTTATCTTCTAACCAGCCTCTTTTACTCAAGTTTATCTATGAAATGCTTTGAAGACCAATTTGAATTCATATCGAGACACAATAAGAAATTAGTTCCATTGCATTTAGTGGTCATAAATTAGTGTAAAAGAACCTTCAGTTTTTTAAACAACAATCTAAATCAGAATCTCATAATATTTTACATATTCTGAAATTAATTGTTTTGCTTCAGTTTCAGTCAAAGTCCAAACCTTGTTAAAAAGATTCTTCTCTTTAATTCATATTCACAGACACGATGACAAATTTGCTATAAACTTTGAAAACGTAAGGTCGAAACGTGATGACTTTGAATTGATTACAGTCATGAATACCGTTTATTCTAGCAATCTGAATAAACACAGAATTTAAAGTCGACAAAACATAGAACTGTAAATCGACGAAAAGTCAAAGTGCAATTACTAAAATAATGATTCATTTAACCTGCTCTTCGTCTTAGATCAGATTCAGTACAAAACTTTGCTTCGCAAAAAGGTCCTTCTCAAATGCAGAGAAATAAAAGTAAAGTTAGATTAAAACTCTTTTTATAAAGTGTAAACCTTCAAGGGTCTGTCCATTTATTTATTTGATACTATAGATACAAAGTGAGTGAGTGAATGAGTTGTTGATTAGCAACGCTTGGGCAATATTTCAGCCAATAGCGTATATGCAAATTATCGAGGAAATAGATCTCGCGAATCACCCATCATTCTTCGCCATAAAGCATCATTACCTAAAACATGCAATGTTATACCTGTTACACAAACATGAGTATTTCGACCCTTCTAATTATTGATAACCCAGGTGACCTTGGAGGTCAAAGTTCTCCAGTGAATAATGACGACAGCAGACGACATCCGCTTATGATGGCGGCCTTGATTGCAAATTGTGCGTAACAATACAACAATTAATCAAATGCCTGCGGCGATATTTTTTCTTGAAATGTCAACCTTGTATTACGTCGTGACCCCCAAAAGAGGTAAGTCAGAGCGGAATCACGGAGTAATTTACCCCCAAGGAAGCAGACGACACCGGCGGAGTGATACAAAAGATTGATATCGACCTGTGACAAGCTTTATCCCTCCGCCCATGGCGATGACAATTTAGGACCGACAACGGGGAAGGTTTCATTGTCTGGCGCTTTGTTAAGAAAATATTTGCAGAGTTTAACGAAACCATACATTTAGAAGTCTTGTTTTGACACGGGCACGAGATGGTTCTGATATGACCGAAGACAAATACATTATTTCAGTTTGGGTTCGAGGGTGAATCGAGTTGTTGTCTCCTGTTCCTAGTCTCGCTTGTCAACTCTAATAACTTCATCCCCATGTCGTAACAAGTTAACGACTTTCATCACCAACTCTATTCTGTCCCCAGGTCCTTGAATAAAATCTCAAATAAGATAAATAACTTTTTTAAACTTTTAGAAGGAAGTTTGACCACTCGGGTAATATCTTATCAGATCTGAAGCTCAACTTGTCAGTTATATATTTGATATTATTTATTCATTTTTCTTATATTTTGTAAACATTTTCGCCTAAATTCGAGGTTAACGACGACGTTGTATGTCCAGCGCCTTTAAACAAAACTATAAGAATGTAAGTCACAGAGGTTACTTAGCGTTTAAATATGAGCTTTAAAGCAACTATAGCACGTTATTTTGACATATCTTCAGAGAGTAAAACATCACTATTCAACCCGATTATCCGTAAGTAAAATAAGGTGCTACTGTCAAACTTCGTGAGGCGATGTTTTGTGAACACCTTTATTCGGGAAATAGTTAGGGAAATAGATTCGCGTATCTGTATCGAAATTGATACGCCCGCATAGGAAGTTCTTTGACTGATTAAAAAAGATTGCCTTGTTATCTGTACCATTCCTTTTCCTTTCGTGAGATTTTTATATTTCCTTGAGAAAACGTGCTATAGTGCCTTTAAATGTTACTTTCCTTAAAGTGACACAGGGTATGTTTCATTAATTGTATATGTTGCTTTATAATACAGCCAAAATATCATTTTATTTCTCGTTGTGTCTGTAATAACTAAGTTTCCAAAATTACATTTGAGTCATTGGCGCACGTCATTGTCCGGTTTTCGATCATAAATCTCGACATGTTTTATTCTTATTGTCACTATGCAGACGTGTAAGCAATAAGATGTTAATTTTCAGAAACAACCAGTACTTGTCGATGGAATAAAACCATTTAATAAATTTGACAATTTTGACCCCAACAACATACTCTGTGCCCCTTTAAGGAGGCTTCTTGAAAATGAGCCCTGAAACCAAGTTCCCGAGGCTTTCTGAAACTAATGTCATCGTAACGCAAAGGGCTAAGGATACCCTTAACACAAAGGAAGATTTTGAAGAATCTTGAACCGAATGATCGAAAAAAACCGGCTCTAGATCGAAATAAAGATATTTCACAAATGTATTTATTGTTTCAATATCTCGGAAATAAACACTTTCCTTTATAATATCTTTAAGGTAGACTAGATAATGATGTAGCCCAGTGATGTATCCAAGAGCTTTAGACAGACATCCTCTATGTACGGGCTGTCGGCGTTACTAAGCAGATATGGCATCGACACTTAGCAACGAGCTCCTACCTCGGAACCTTCAAAGATGCTCCCCAATAGCCTAACCTGGGCCTACCACAAACCACGCGATAAGCCAATACCTATTTTACCTGGATTACGCAAGAGATTAGAGTTCTTAACACATATGACCGAATTTTATTATTTATGCCCCAATCGCAGCAGCAGAGCTTAGAGAAGCGAGCGTAGAGGAAATAGCCTAGTCTAAACTGGTGGTATGTCTCTTTCACGCTGTTTTGTTTGCGCAATGTCTATGCGTGAAATTTTGAAGTTACCGAGTTAGATTCTATATGCAAATGAAATATATCTGATAGGGAAGTACTCATCTATGGTTTATGTATATATACAATAAAATATACAGGTTCCCAGACAATGACTTAATATTTTTATTGATATTAAATGCAAGTTCTATCATATTTGCAATTCAATGTCCTCTTGATATTCAAATGGATTATCAGGCATAATAAAATGAATATGTTATAATACTTTATTGTAGCGGGACGATTTTATATAGAACAGACGTTTCCGTTGAAACACCGAATGAGTTTTAGAGATTTTCTTAAGTTTAGTTTGAAAAACAGCAATAGGACTCTTAATATAAATTCCTTCTAACAAGATATTGAGAAATTCGTTGTATGTAGAGAACCAAAAAAGCACGTGACATCTGTCCTGGGACTCTTAAAGGCACTTTGTCGTCCGTATTTTCGCTCTTAAATTGGCTATTTTAGGCTAACGGGGACATATGCACTCAAGACATATATGGACATGTACATGCAGGATCTGTGCAGTATTGAAATCTACGAAATATTTACGTGCTTCAGTTTGTATACTTTGCTTAGAATACGTAGGCATGTAGGATTATTTGTAATATCTGGTTTCTGACCGTCTTAAAGTTTCCCTCATATTCATTTAAATATTTATTCATAAATAAGTCACAATCTCTTATATAGAAGAAGATTAGACAACTTTCAAAAAGCAAATGAAAAGAAATATATCTATTTCATGAATATTTCCATGTAGACAGAGTGTGTAGACTTATGAATCACATCCACAACCAACGAACCAATCACGCACACTTTCCTGCAAGGGCAGGGGGTGCGAAACACAGGAATGGGGATTTCTCTACCATTTGAAAAAGAGTACATTTAGTTATACATCAACACCCACCTCAGTAACTGTCGCTTTAAGAACCAAAGACTGCAACTGTGCCAAACATTCGTTTATTCTTGCTCGTCGACGCTTTTCGATTAAAGGTTTGTTGTGCTGAAATAAGAGGAGATAAATAGTCAACAATACATCTTCAAGAAGGCTTAATTCCCCTAATAAAAGAAGCTAAGTGTTTAGTTGACGACCTAGAAGAACTTGCGTCTTTTCCTTATCGTTAGTTCAAAACAAAAGTCGATGAATATTTTAAAACTTTTTTAACGATTAGAGTCAGCCAAGGTTGTATGATCTTTCAAGTCTTTTTATATTGAAAAGCGTTTGATATTTTAGTATGAAATATTCACCCACAAGCTTTCGTAAAAACAACATGTTTTACATCAGACAGTGCCAGAAAAGGATGTTATCTTTCTTCAATTCAATTATTGAGTGTTAAAAATGAATATATAGTTTGTTTCTGGATAACATTTTTTATTCTGGTTTTTCACAGACAGGGTTTTATTTTGATTTTTATGATTCATAAACGAAAATTACATTAAATTCTAGACATCATTCCCTCGTTTGTAATCGGTGTCATTTTCTTGTTCCTTTGACAAACTTATGAAAACATGTCACTTTCCAAATTAGATCTTTCCGTCAAACATGCAAGACCGCCTAGCAACGTCATATGAACCTGACATCCAAATTACTTCATCTGTCAACGGTAAAGGTAGTGTATAACCTGCGACCAGGGTGACAGGTGACAAATTGATGGCTGGCTATAATATCCACAGATAAACTTGTGAAGATGAGACAAGCACCAATTGTTTGACTTAATGCGAGAGAAAGAAAAACAAATATCCCGCTGACACATTCGGCCACATACTGTATATCTTATGTTTAAAACATTCGTCATATTTAACGAGAAATATGACTGTCGCCCGAGGCGGCGTTCGAAAACTAACTTTTGTATTCGCTGAAGCTTGAAGATCGTTAAAGATTTTCGTCTTTATATCGACCTATTGATCTTTTCAACAATGTTCCATATTAAAGAATATCGATAAAGATTGACAGTAAAAAAGGTGCAAATGACGGCCAACCCTGAATTAAAAATGTGTTGTTGCACGGATCGCACGTGCTTATTAATCAAGTTGAAATGGACACTTTACACGAGATGCACGCTGCAGTCATAGACCTCTTCTAAACATCTTTCATTGTCAGACCAGACAGCTCATTTCGCACGTGCTTCTTGTGCAAAGCAAAATATACGTTCGCTTTCACTTTCTTGCGTGACGAGAAATGAACAATAAAAAAGTACCCGAACAATTCATGGGATCTGCCGCATATCGACTAAACTTCCTTGTGACTTTATTTGGCAGTCGAAGTCGACCCTGATTAGGCTGTCATTTTGAGTGTGAAATGTCAATTGCTTGGAGATCCTGTCGATTAATGTATGTCGGCAAATATTCATAGCCCTATGAAACTGTCAATCACCGACTTCGGTCCATGTATATAGCTAAATGGAGACATTGCCATATTAAGATACAATCATATATAGCCAGTCAAGATTTTATCCCACAGAGCTAACAATTTTCTGTCTGAGGCTAAAACCGAATTATTTTCTCACTAGATCCTAGTGATTCTATTAAAAAACCTTTCAACGTTCAACAATTCGACTTTTCATGCCTTATGAAAAACGTATAAATAAGCGTATAGGACCGTGAGAAAATCGAGTTTTGATCAATATGTAATAATAGTTTGTCAATCACTCGTTTTATTGATATCTTAAATCATTAAATCAACGCCTTCAAAATTGAGTTAAAATCAATGGATGTTTCTCTATATGTGTATTAAAATAATTGGTTACTGTGGTTCACGATGTAATCTGTTGTTCACTTTTCAAACTGTCACAAAAATATCATCATGCGTCAATGCTTTGGGTTTCAGAAATTGAAACTTTGCCAGTATATTACGAGTTAGTTTTTACACACATGTTACAGTGTCAAGTATTCGGCTATTCTCGCGAGGAGAAAGTCTCTTATTGTTGTCGATTGCATGTCAATATCAGGTTAGCTCGCCCAGGTACATACTGCAGTGTCGCTTTCTGCTTGTGCATTTCAATCTCTGTATCAAGTTTCGTCGTTTTGCATTTCGGTTAAGACAATTTTAAGAATGCGGCTATTTAATACCTTTATTTTTTTTATTAATACGATCATTTTGTTTTCCTTGTTTTAAATCATGAGTGTAAAAGTAATTTTAAATCAATTGCTGAATCATTGAATGATTTGTAAAGTGTATATGCATGATTTGTAATGTGTATATGCATATATATATATATATATATATATATATATATATATATATATATATATTCTCTCTCTCTATATATATATAGAGAATATATATATATATATATATATATATATATATATATATATGCATATACACATTACAAATCATGCATATACACTTTACAAATCATTCAATGATTCAGCAATTGATTTAAAATTACTTTTACACATGATTTGTAATGTGTATATGCATATATATATATATATATATATATATATATATTCTCTCTCTCTATATATATATAGAGAGAGAGAATATATATATATATATATATATATATATATATATGCATATACACATTACAAATCATGCATATACACTTTACAAATCAGAGAGAGAGAGAGCGCGAGAGAGAGAGAGAGAGAGAGAGAGAGAGAGAGAGAGAGAGAGAGAGAGAGAGAGAGAGAGAGAGAGAGAGAGAGAGAGAGAGAGAGAAATCATGATGTGTTATGTCTTGATTTATTCCGTCATATGAAGCTTCAATGCTTAAGAGCTGATATTAAAATGACTATTGTGAACTTACAAAGCGACGAGTAAAGAAAGCGAACTACATACATATACATAATATGCATTATATGATAGGTACAATACGGAGTTAAAAGAATAAACTTCAGCCATGTTCCATTAAAACATTTTCTTCAGTTAGGCTTGCATGAAATTGGGATAGGCTTCCCGTGATGGGTTGCATTAGTGAAAGATGGCAACAAAAAAGTTCAAAGAAAGTTAAAAGAGAACTTTCTAGTTTAATCTGCATTATGGCGTTAGTTTCTTTGAAGATATATCTAAAGCATTTGATCCCTTTCTACTATGAAAAAGCCATTAATTCAAATAAATGGTAATATATTTCTCTCTGTTTGATGTAAAACCACTCAATATGTACCTCTGAAATGTATTTTAGATATTTTCAAAAGTATTTTCAGAACAAATTAAACTGTGACCTTAATACATGTACCCCCCCCCCCCCCACTTAAACACATGTTCACCCTTAAATGATCATCACAATTTTCGCCCCCCATCCATTCTATTCGAAACTCAACTCAACTGTCAATTCTCATCGCTATCCTACGTACTTCGTGTAAGTTTAGTTTTTGTATGTAACTTTTATATTATTGTATGTAAGATATCTGTGTCTAGTATTGTTAGTTTTAAGTATAATTAAGAGAAAATTCTTATTCCAACCTTTGTAATATATCTTATGGATTTTGATTGTTTTTTTTATTGGGTGAGACAAAAATATATAATATATCTCTTACTAACCCCTTTTCCAAATCAGCATCCATCCAATTTCAATCATCCTACCCCAAATCTCCCTACCCCTCCCTTATCTAAATATTACTCATCACTCTTCCTTTTCACCTATCAATCAGTTTCACGGAGAAAGGGGATATCGCCCAGGTGTAATTTACCAAGCTACCTATCATTACTAAGCACAGGTGTAGATAAAAGGAATGCCGCCATAGGTAGGTATGTACCAGGTAGATAAGAAATGTTTCGTGTGTCACGAGTCTGTACGGAGGCAATGCGCAGGCACGTGCTGAAAGCGTGTTTATACATCTCGCGTGTACTGTTTCTGGAATCACATTTAGGGGAGGGATTTCAGGCTGAAATGAATATTTCTATGTACAGAATACTGTATCTTCCTTTATCTTCAGGTTTATCTCGTTTATTTAATCTCTAAATAGCTTCCCTCACTATTGTAAATTAGTTTTCTTTTCTATGGTTTATATGTTACCCCTTTTGTTATTACCAACATCCCATCTGGTGACAAAGTAAGCATGTATTAGTGGATATGTTGGATGTAAGTGAAGTGGGGATTGGGATGGATATAGTGCTTGATAAAAATGTGATGTGTGGTAATAGCTGTCTGTAACGGGTGAAAGGTGTGTTGAAATTAAATAGATATGATAATGAAGAAGTGGTAGGAAAAGCTTTTTATGTTTGTTGGGTTCATGAAAATGTGGGAGGGTTTGTGGTTTGAATAGTAGCTTCGAGCGTTTTGAAGGAATGTTAGTCTAGTTTTAGTATGTAACATGTATTGTTAAGTATGTATGTGTGTTGTATTGTTTTTTTAGTAAAGTTGGTTTTATGTATGTATATGAGAAAATGTCTCTCATAACCATTTTAGTGGCCAATATAAAAAAAATGTGATATATTTTATGTATTTTACACTTTGTGTTATATTGGGTGAGACAAAAATAAACAATATCTCTCTCTCTATTCCGAAACGTTATGATTTTCACCACAGGGGAGTTGCTAACAAGAAAATCTGTTTTTCTTTTCAGGTTTCTTGTTCAGTTATGATTCAGAATTCAGATAATTTTATAAAGGTATTGCAAAATCACTTAAGTTATAAACAAGAAAATGGTAATAAATCAGCCCAATTGAATAATTCCATGAAATAAGTAGTACAGGTACTTCGTCCAGGTTTTTTGCAATGATTTAATTGAGGCACAGGGTTTTTGAATATGTTAGCAATTTTGTAAAATATAAAAGAAACTAGTTTTTTTAATCACACTACTCACTGCCTGAATTTTTTTAGAATTGTCTAAGTACAATTTAGATATGATAGGTAAAATTACCGCAATCATACAAGTGTTACAAGTGATATTCTGTGTTGGAGCGTAAAGGTGTGCTTGAATTATAGGTTTGAAAATAAGCTAAAGGCTTAAAATAATATCAAAGTTGATTCATGTTTGGCAATCATCATTGACAAACTCTAACGAATTTTTATGCAGGATAAGAAAAGAACATTTTCGACTCCCTTTTTTATGGTCGGAATTTTTTTTATTTCAGCATAAAATACATAATAACGAACAGAGAGGAAACGGAAGTTTTAAAATTAAACGGGGGAGTAATTTTCTACTTCTAAAACGCACCTTTGGAATTTCAGCTTTCCTATCAATTAGAAAATAATTTGGATAACGAGATTCATTTCTCTGAAATTACGCGTAACGAGCAGCCATTAGTACGTAATTGTATGTAACCAATACACCTGACCAATTCTCCACAATTACTGAAAGGGACGTTTGTATGCAGTCGTTGTTGACGAAATTACCCAACATACAAACATAATCTATCAGATTTCTATCCTTTCCTGTTCAAACAGTCCTTTAAATAGTGTCAGATTCCAAATCACACCTGAAATGGGCGATAATAACACCTTCCCCAGGTAAGCTAACTGTCAAACAGATTTCAGGTAATCTAGGTTGATCATAGGTCTTACGAGTGATCGAGGGTGTTTTGGATATATCGTCTCACTATCTTTCTCTCTCTGTGGTTGTCTGTCTATCTAGATCTGTCTGTGTCTCAGTCTCTGTCTTTCTGTCTCTGCCTCTGTATAAATATATATCCCTCCCTCCCTCTCTCTGTCTCTGTCTCTGTCTCTGTCTGTCTGTCTCTGTCTCTGTCTCTGTCTCTGTCTCTGTCTCTCTCTCTCTCTCTCTCTCTCTCTCTCTCTCTCTCTCTCTCTCTCTCTCTCTCTCTCTCTCTCTCTCTCTCTCTTTCTCTCTCTCTTTGTATAAGGAATGTTTTGTACGAACGCCAATCTCCTATTCGTCAAGACGCTTTCCCCATGGTTATTAATGACATTACTGCAACTGGCTGAAAACCTGGCAGAAGATAAGTTTGCAAGTTTCACAAAGGTTTTAAAAGAGATAAGTATATGTCAGGGCCGGATTAACCACTTGGCTTCGAAATGAGAGATAGGTTAAGTGTGCTCAGTTAACTTTGGGGAATGGGTTTAGTTAAGTTTATGATTACATTCTAGCAAAATCAAACTCAATGCATGATGAGAAGTTTCAGAAAGTTTGAAGTGTGTGCATTTCAAGATGAGTGATTATTACTTATAAAAGGTTTAATTTTACGAATGTTTCAAATTGTATGATAGGAAATAATGAACATAATGTTTCTAATACAAAATATTTTAAACCGCTACTAAAATAGTAGAATCCATACTTAGTTTTATTCTTTTACGATTCAAATAAAATCAACTCTAAAAATTAGAAGTATCTTAAATCAAATATAAAAATGCCCCATCGTATCTTTTCTCTAGAGCTACAATCAAATTAAGAGAAAAGTACATGAACACGCAAATGATGGTTTTCATTTAAGGACTTGTTTACTTGAAATGAACACAGGGGCGTGATGATTTAAATGCAAACCACCTTGTCAAACGATGTCAAGTTCAAATTTGACATATACACGCATTGTCTGATGAACCCAATTGTTACGCCTGTCAACATGTGTAAATTTCACTGATGAAATACACACGGGGTGGAGGCAAGTCGCTGATTTACACACGTGCAAAGGGTGCATGTATATTTCAAAGTTCACGTGTTTTGGTGATGAGTCGCGTATCTGTCAACACGCACTGCACGTGGAGATCATGCTTGGGTGTGTCATGGCATAGATCTGATTTTTTATAGCCATTAAAAATAGTTAATGTAAAAAGTAATTTCAAATAATAAGAAGTTACAATGTAATAATATCGATTAATTACGATTAAGGTTGGACAAGCCTAGAAATACAACATCTAAATTTGATTCTTTTTTACATTTAACAAAATTTCTATCTAAAGTAAATATGATAGCATGTGTTGTAATATTTTACAAAGTCCATGAGTTGCGTTTTTCTTTAATGACACACGTGTAACGTCGCATGCATCTTGCACACGACGTCACGTGATCACTAGGTCACGTGACCAGATCCCATTGCAAAGAATTCAAGCAGACAGAGTAAAATACATCTTTTCGTTTCTAATCACTCTTAACAATGTCACCGCACCATGTCTATTTCAAATCGATCTACCTCAATAGTGATGAAGCTAGCTGTAAAATTTGTCAAATCTGTGTATTTCATTAAACGGTTAACGCTTAGTGAAATTATGCATGTCGATCACCTTTCATGCGAGTTTGCGAAGAAATAAACCCGCTGAAATACTTTCATTGGAAGAAAGTTCTAAGTAAAGATTATAGACATAAAAAAATAGGAAATATTCTTTTGTCAACGAGGTTTGAAGCTAAATGAAATACACCATTTCCTCAACAATAATGCATTCGACTAACACCCTAGATATGGCATGCAAATCATTTAATTACTAAAAATAACAAAATTCTTAATAGCTTTGAGCATGTCTATACATGCGCTGTATCACGTAAAGCGTGCAGTATAATTAACTGTTTCTACGTGGCAGAATGAGACTAGGAGCGCTTCACAGGATCATGCACGGACTTGACTGTCAAAACCTGTTGACATCGCAGTACAAAAATCTTTCTCATATGTAGGTATAAGAAACCAAGCAATTTTACATACCCTTCTCTGGGTTCCGTTAGGATTCCGCTTCCTGGGCGAATCTGAGGTCGCCATGATTTTACAATCCCACACGACAAACTTGCGAACATAAACTACAAACTTCTAACGGCACGCGAGTCTCGCCCGTGACTGTTTGTATTCAGTCGTATAAGGGGGGCACGAGTCTGGATTAATGCCAAACTTTCAGCCAATCAGAGACAGCCAGGCGAGCTCGCGAGGGCGTGTGCACAATCAGTGTTGAGTCGCCTAGGCCTGTGGTCGTAGACACGCGAAGTCTACTGTCATAATCTGTAGTCTCATAATTTATATACACACGTCATGACAGATCTAACTCCAAATCTACCTGACATAAACTATCTGAAGATCTATACCCCCTGAAACCTAATTCGTTAGCGTTGAGCGCTGGGAATATTTTTATCAAAGAAAGGGTTCGACAAGGTTGTAGCTTTGCCCAGACTCGTTCCATACTAAGCGCGGAGAAAGTCTTTCAAGTGGAGTTACTGATTACCTGGTGGAGACGAAAGGCCCTGTCGCCATAACGAGATTTTGCTACGTCTGTTTATATTGTATGTATATTTAACTACGGAGTTTATAACGAGAGGCAGTACAATATACTAGCCGAAATTTTCACATGTACACACGAAATCCCATTCTCTGTGAACAGACTGCACGCGTTTAAACTAACTTTCTTTGATTTGTAACGAGAAAGGCACAAATTGAAACTTTCATGAATATTTAACAAAGGACTCTTTTAATTGCTTACACCACTGAGAAGTTAAAAGAGGGATACCCTATAGGTAATCTATGTGGGTAAAGTTAACCGAAGACATGCTATTTTATGTAGGCAACAGACGAAAGAACTTGCTTTCTTTGAGTTTGCATAACGAAACGTGTAATCGAGGGTAATGAAGTACACTTGTTGATATTAGTCATTGTTAGTGTATGCGACTACCACTGTTAATGGGTTTTTTCCAACAGCGTTTTCAAATTTATGTAAAATGAATAAATATTTTTGTCACAAAAAATAATTATTCTTATCAATGAACAGGGGAAACATATGAAGAAAACTGCGTGTTGTACTATGTTAAGAAAAGTATGAAATTCATTCATAATGTATTTTGATGTATTTGATGACTAATAGCTAAAATCTATGTAAACAGTAATTTTTATTTCGGATTCTGAACATTTACTGGACAAAGATAATTAGGGATATATGGAAATTCTGTATTATTAATATTGTCATTTCGTTACTTTGATCACCTCATGAAATATAAGTTATAATATTAGCAATGTTCCTAACTTATTTTGACCAGTATAGATAGTGCTGTTGAGTTTTCCTTGAACAATGTTGATTGATTTTTATAAGTGCGTTACATGCATAGGGTTTTTCACACGAACCAAAGCGAAATAAATTTTACAAAATACACGAAGTCTCAATTTTTCAGTGTAATATTCCTTCTTAAAGGGGCACAGAGTGTGTTGTTGGAGTAAAACATTTCAAACTTCATAAATGGTGTTTTTTTTATCGAGATTTAGTGGTTGTTTCAGAAAATCAGAATGCTTATACTAATAAGTTCAGTGTAGTAACAATAAACGGGTAAAAGTCGTGATTTATGATCGAAAACCGGACTCTGGCGCGCGCAATTGACTCAAACGTAATTTTAGAGACTTATTTATATCATACACAATGACAAATATAGGTCGATAGTGTTAAGTTGGTCATTAACTAATATACATGTTATATGGACAAAGATTTTTGACTTTTTAACATTTATAGTCCCATTTTCCTATCATCATTGAAAACAAGAAATATCATAATTGTGGAATTTTAGAGATAAAGACGCAAGTTTAGGGAAGCGATTTGAACTTAACTCAAGTCATAAGGTTTTACTAAAACCACATGAAAAATCAAGAAACATACTCTGTGTCACTGTAACCAAATTAATTTCATCTGTACACATTAGACAGCACATAGCCAACACATTTTGACTTTTGACCGACATCACGAGTGACATCGAGATAAAAGATTTGTCTACTGTTGATGAGAAGAAATCTCCCGACAACGACATTTTTTTAAGCAAATGTGATATATATACACATGTGAACATTAATATGACACTGGTTGTGTTTGACAATAGGGTTAATATTGAAATACAGTAATAATCAGATGTATTATGAGGTAAGACTTTTGAATTTAGTGTTCTCGTTCCATGATAGTTTGTGTGAATACTTTTTATCATTTTTAAATCGCCAAAAAACTTGATTGAACCTTGAACACTTATTGAAACAAAACCTCACTCTAGTACGTAGAATATCATATGAATTGCCATCCACAATTTAAATAAAAATACCCAAAAAACTTCAATAGTTTTTATTTAACTTGCAACAACGTTTCTTAAAAGAAAATGTTTACCATGCAACAACTAATTTTGTATTACAGCAATACATTCATCCCACGAGGAACATACAATTTATAATGTATAATATGCCATTGAGGTGTATTGACAATTTCGGGTTAAAAAGATCGTTTCTCGTTAAGAGTAAGATGTAAAGTTATGTTTAGAAATAAACAAAAAAACTTTATGCAACACAAGCTTTCAATGCAAAGGTTGAAGAGAATGACGACGATTAACAACACATTCTGTTGCTTGTCTCGCGAAGATTCCAAACAATCTGTAAAATAAACACTTAGCATGGCCCTGGAATTCGATATCCGTAAATGAAACTGTCCTCTTCAAATCTTGGCTTTGTACAATCGTTTGGCAAAACACAATTTGTATAAAATACACAGCCATTGCTAGGAGATAAAACGCTAAATGAAATATTTGATCGTCCCAAGGGTCGTAGATAGTGATTACCTGACAACTTTCTAGCACCTTTGACATGTCGGTACTATTTTCCTATGCGTGCTCTTGCATCAAGCTTGGCTCAAATAGATTTGTGCGTGAATGGAAAAAGAGATGGCCTAAGCAATCACCCTGCCCTACCCCAATTTCAACGTCATTCGCGTGAAATACTCTCACTCTTGAGAGGGCGGGTAAGGTGACACCGATATTGTACAGACATATGAAGATGAAATTAGGTTTGAATCGCCAAGTTATCGTCCGAGACTATGCCGCAGCAAGGAGTCGGTTACAGGTGGTCACAATCCGTGTGAAAAATAGAAATGCTCTGATATATTGACACGAGAGGTGAAATTCTCAAAATAGGAACCCCTTCGCACGTGTGTGATAACAACTATGAGAAACCTCGCCTTTTGATCTGACAAATTACATTATCTCTAGTATTTGTATGACCAGAAAAACACTAAGCCCTGTCATAGTGTATTGACAAAAGGGAAAATTCCTGATAAAATTTACTTCACCTTTTTCGTTCATTTTGAAATTGATTTGTTACGTGTCTTGTACTGTTATCATTATTCAAGGAAGGTGATATGGGTTATTATTTTTTTATAGACATTGAATATATCTAAGTGATTCTAACTGTATTCATCGAATAATTCAAGAGAGAAAAAATATGGACGACCACTTAATTGCTTGTTCTGTTTTACTTTTATTAGATCCCATTGCCCTCTCACGTTTCTTGGCTATTCCTTGCTTCTTCGTCCTCCCACAACGTTACCTTGCTATTCCTTACTTCTTCGTTCTCCCACAACGATCCATTGCTATTACTTGCTTTTTGTCCTCGCATATTGTTTCTGGGCTATTCCTGATTTCTGACCTGCCAAAATGGTTCTTGATTATTTCTGTACTTTTTACCATGACACAACGTTTATGGACTGTTCATTGCTTCTCTATCCTCTCGAAACGTTTTAAGGCTATTCCTGATTTCTGCACCCTGCAAAACGTGTTGGATATTTCTGTATCTTTTGTGAAGTCACAACGTTTCTTTGCTATTCCTTGCTCTCTCGTCTCGCCATAACGTTTGTAGGCTATTCCTGAATTCTACGTCCTGCCAATACTTTTCAAAAACAATTTCTCCATCCTTCTGCATGTTACAACGATAAGGCTAACCCTAGTCGTTTCATGTCATTACTGGGCTAGACATCGTTCCATCGCCCTGTTTCTGGTCTATCCCTGCTCCGCCGCCCTGTACCTGGGATATAACAGCGTCATCGCCCTGTACCTGGGATATACCAACGTCATCGCCCTGTTCCTGGGATATATTAGCGTAATCGCGCTGGTACCTTGGATATACCTGCGTCAACTCCCTATACCTGGGATATACCTGCTCCATTGCCTTATTTCTGGGATATACCTGCTCTATCGCCATGACTTTAAGATAAACCTCTTTCATCGCCATGTTTCTTGCTAATGGCTATACCTGCTGTATCAAAATTAATAAAACATCTTTTCATCTCTTTTGTTAAAGGAATAATTGCTGTTGAGACTTTGAGAGTTTATCTTCTGTATAGAATTTATGTTTTATACACTGTATTATGTAATAGACTCTTGTACAACCAATGTGGTTAAATGAGAATAAAGAATTGAAAGTTTTGCGACTATTCCTCGTATGAACCTTCTGTCATGAGTTCAATGCTATTCATCACTCCTTCGTTTTGTCACAACGTTTGTGAACCCTTACTTTCCCTTGTGAAGAGATAACTCTTGATAATTGGCAATAGACTAGGGACGTAAAACATGCCATGTAACATGGCATGCATGCCTTTCACTGCGAATCTAATAAGATATCAGATGGTGCGAGAACACATCCTTGATATATACCAAACAACACATTCACGATTTGCATCTTCATGATAATGGTAAGGATAATTCTCGTAACGTATATCAACATTTGATGCTTTCATGAATTGAGTGTTTTAAGTACCGAGCGATTTTCTAAAAGCTGATCAGAAACAAGCTTTTGTAATTGGGCAATGCAACGTTTGAAATATACAACCACCAAGGAAATTAATACTAAAACTGCAACATCGCATTAATTCAGCTCTATGATATCTAAATATCGGTTGAATTCCTAGTCTCCGGCAAATATCCTGAAAAGTGATAAAGATTTTAAAAAATACGTCTTCCTGTTGTTATCATCGGCTTAAATTTCACTTAATATCAAGAGGATTTTGGAGTTAATCTGTGATCATGTCGACAGGGTGTCGGCTTACGTTTCAAGACAATACAACAAGACAATTTCAATGCTTTAGTTGGCATAACAAGATGTCAAACAGGTTTTTAAATGTTCTACTTGATGATGTATACATTACACTAAAACACTTTCACATTTGAATTACTTTTGTTTGAAGTTAAGAGTTAAAAGTTGAAACATTATTTTAAAATGTTGTTACAAACCATAAGAGTTTTGTTGTACTATTTATTCTATGATAATCTTTGAATTAAGATAAATGGTGTATCGTTTGAAAAAAACCGATTTCAATGTTTTTCATATGAAGTAACAAGTATAACACAATAAAATATACAATATATCATTTTACAACACGTCATGTCAAATGTAATCTAAAGGATCAGATGAACATATATTACAAAAGAAACTTTAAATGAGCAAAAGCAAATTTAATTCAAAGCAAAAATATTTCAGGTTTGAAACCCAGTATGACAGAAAGAGGTTACTCGAGAAGAAGAATGCATATAAACCAAGTAACATGTTCTTGTTAACTGTAATCAACCATAAATCGGGATGAGTGGGGTGGCAATGGCGCCGAAAGACATTGCGCAGAGACAACGGCGCATCCAACACCAGTCGTCACAGCGCAGACACCGGTGTAACTCAAGCATAGAACCAGTCAGTGGGACTCGCAACAAACACGATTATCTGACTCGTCGAGTATCTTCTTTTGTAGTAAACCCCTTAACTAGGACGACTATTCAACCAGTGACAGACTGTCACCAACTTAATTATTTCCAAGCTTTCTTTTCAGGGTATCTTCGATAAGCATCGCCTACCCGTAGACACATAAAGTGGATTTAAGTATCCAGTTTATATACTGTGAGAAACAGGGTAGGAAAGATACAGTTTACCTTAACATTGGAGACGGCTTAGGGAAATAAAAACTCTGGATACGGTTTTCGAAATTTCATGTTTGATTTCTCGGCATTTTTTGACAAGGGACTTGTTTTTAATTGTGACTGAGCGATAGCGAATTTATGCACATCTGCATAAACAAGTTATAAGTACATGTTTGAATAGCGAAGGATATGCAAACGTGTGCACGGTCTCTTTTTAAGAAGTTTAAAGTATATTTTCTAATAGCGAAGTGTATGCACATTCACGAACTTCATTAAAGAAGTTAAGAGTACCTGTTTGAATAGCGAAGGGTATGCACATCTGCGCTAGTTCTTAAAACAAGTGACTGAGATAGCCGCTATCCCTTCTGTCATTTTACCTAAAATATTGATATTTTGCTATTCTAACCTCAGTTTCTTACTTTCTTCCTCTCTTCTATTTCCTCCTTTTTCTATTATAGTATCTGAATCACGCCTTCTTTAACATTTAAGATGGCCATGTTCCCTCACTCTCGCGTTAACTGTATATCCCCCCCCTCTCTCTCTCTCTCTCTCTCTCTCTCTCTCTCTCTCTCTCTCTCTCTCTCTCTCTCTCTCTCTCTATATATATATATATATATATATATATATATATATATATATATCCTCCACACGATAAAACACCATATCATGTTATATATCACAAACCTATATATCGCCCTAGTTACCATTAAAATCCACAATCCGTTCAATTGTATTGCACGTAAATGGAAAAAAATATACATACATGTATATTTACACAATTTCCTTTATCTACGAAGCAGTTTTACTATCACGAACCACATTCAGCTAAGCGTGGGGGGTAGAATTTGGACAGAGTGGGAGGTACAAGGGAAGGGGAGGGAGGGGACGCCGATTAACTCCGAACTACCCCTTTTTGTCCGTATAGTCACACAGCGGTATTAAAGGCTGTGTGACTAAATCGCCAAGCATGTTTATCGGCGAACAATCTTTTGTCAAATGATAAGAAATGTTTTTTCAAAATCTTGCAACAAATGCAGGCTGGTCGAATGCGTGACCACACACCGAACGTACTTTGTTAACAATGGCGCCTTCATCTCGCAAAACCTCGTCTTTGGCGTGTGATGTCTCAATTTCTCCGAGATTGTTTTACGAGAGGCTTAGGTCTCAAGTCTACAACGGCTCAAGCCGATCTTTGACTTGGGAAAAAGGCTCTAAATCTGAAATAGTATTCTCTGTCTGACTTGGGGGATAGAAGAGCAGGAATAGATACCTTCTACCCCGATAGAATAACCAGAAGCGCCCATGGAACGCCCAAAACTGCGACTTTCCCAAGCATATTTGCAGCCCGAGTTAGACCTGTGTCGTTTAAAGCATCTTCGATTTCTTTAAGGTCATAAAATCTGGTATTTTGTGATTTAATCCGACTAATCCTGCATTGAGGGGAGATTATTCGTCATGCTAAGCATTAGAAGAGGGGGATAAAGGGTGTTTACCGTGGGGTTGGACAGGGGGGTCGTTTATGCTGGAATGTTTGTTATGTGAAAACTCTATAAAATGCATATATAGCTATGTTAATGACCACGGCTTGATTACACACGTGAGGGCGGTTTGAAAAAAAACCATTCTACTGTTAGCATGCATAAAATATCGAGTTAAATAGAGACTGTGTCCTGTGTCTCCTGTGAGACTCATCGTCATTGGCCTGGGCTAATTAACCTTCCCGCTAATGAGCCATGCTAAGGCAACTTATCAGCCCGGGTAGATAGCGATGAGTCTCATTTCTATTATGGACGCAGTCTCGCTTTAACCCAATATATTATGCATGCTTACAGTAAAGGTGTTTTTTCCAAACACCCCAATAGAGTGGGTAATGAACTATGGTGAACATCTTGACTGAAATTTCAGAATATGATTTTATTTTTCATACATTAAGAAACTAAGCAGAAACACTTTCGACTTAAGATTTGCACCATTTGCGAGTGAAGATTTTGAGTCACATTCACAAAAATGTGTTTTACATTGTAACGTGTAATCGATTTAATCGAAAAACCAAAGCCGTTTGGTTACTACAACAAGGTATCTTAATAACCATAATTGTCATTTTATATTTTGTATATTAAGAGATTTTGAGATATTAAGAGATAATGTCTCAGTCATTACAAGTGCAGCCGATTTTTTTCCAATTTTCAGCATAACCGACTATTACGTTGCGATTTGCACCATTTGCGAGTGAAGATTTTCACACTCACAAAAGTGTTTTTTACATTGTAATATGTAATCGATTTAATCGAAAAACCAAAGCCTTTTGGTTACTTCAACAGATGTAACTTAATAACCATAATTGTCATTTTATATTTTGTATATTAAGAGATTTTGAGATATTAAGAGATAATGTCTCAGTCATTATAAGTGCAGCCGATTTTTTTTCCAATTTTCAGCATAACCGACTATTACGTTCTGTGAGATCGCTAGGAGACCTTAATATATGAACATTATCAGACAGTCGCTTCGACTATTAACCTATCATTGCATCTTGTAACCAGAGAAGCTATAGCGCATAACAAGTTAATCTTACAGCTAGGAATAGGGTACCAGGTATATACTTTTCTTGGGAAGACGTTACCATACAGTATGACTGTGGCTTTAATTGGTTGAAAAAAAATTCAAATTCCTTGGAGGAATCCATTATCTTGTGAATTAGTATCTTCTAATGTGAGAACTTGACGGTCCGGCTACAAGGACTCATCCCAGAGTTACCAGAGAAACATACACGATCATGTTAATCAAGTTTGGATACTACAAGTTGTATATATTCATCATCTGATTACAAAGATAGAGGGATCTATTTTACGAAATAATTGGTGTGCGATGGTACCTTTAATTGCGATTTCCTTATATGTAATGTCGACCAAAGGAAGATAGCAGTTGAGAGCATCTATAGTTTTTTTCTAGATCGAGACGCGCCAGATCTCTAGTTTACCCCTGTTTAGGAGTTTGTTTTCCTGGTTGTAGCTTGAACAAGACCGCTCAAAACGGAAGCGTAAAAATCCTACAGTATCCAAGACGCCACGTGAGGAAGACAGACCTTTCAACCTTGACCTTTGACCTAGGAAGAGTTTAAACACAAGCTAATCAGACGTCGTCTCGACTGCTTCGTAAACAGAGGAATGTCGACACAGGATGATGTGATGTTTGTTGAGTTCGCCGTGTTATACAGACACAGTAGCCGGACTTACTAGACTTGATAAGGTGTTAATTTACTTACTGGGAGATTGTAGGTATATCAGGTAAATATAAGTAATTCAGGATTGGAGGTGTCCTGCGAAGCATCATTTATGTACCACGCTGACAATAATTCCATCAATAGACATACATTTGATAACCGACAATGTTGATCGTATCATATATATCAAAAGAACTTATACCGATGATGTATGTATTAGATGTATGTATGTATTAGATTTTCCTTATATAAGCCTATGTATAGCTTCTACTATGTACCAATTTTTAATAAAATGAAGTCAGTTTATGGTTTTTAAACCGAAATTAGAAGAGTATTGTTTATATTCTATTGATCTAGTTAGGTCAAGAGCTCAAGACCTATATACATAGAGAAGGATGGAAAGCATTGTTTCGTCAAATATAACTCGACTGGAGTGGGGTATAAGTCAGATATATATATATTTGATTACAGGGGAATATATATATATGCAACCAGAAATTTATAAAACTTGGATTTAGATTTACCAACTTGATAAATACGAGTAGACAATTCTAGTTCTAAATTGTAAACCTTCCTTCGGAATAAAACAAAATGGCGGAACGATTGCCGATAGGACAGACTCTTTGAGTTAACTTACGTTATGGCAGGGCTACAGATAAGGGTCGTACACGCGTAATGTACGCCTATAAAATTACTAAGTACGGCCCTAAAATAAATTCCATGCGTATCATGTACGCACATACATGCCTGTTTACGCTTGGACATTCTTTTCCATGCGTATCGTATTTCTAAATTTATCAAGGATGTTCTGATTCATGAATATAAAAATTTCATGTTCAGGTTCATTTGACAAACAATTATCGATTGTTGATACCTTGTAAAATGTACTTCTAAAATTATGTACAGCTTCGCTAGTTTCCGTCGGTAATACATTGGCGATTTCATTGGTTGATTACAACACTTTACGTTAAGGTTAGACACCCCGTCAAGGGAGTTATGGATTATAACCTCGAGACGAAGTCGAGAGGTTTAATCCATAACTCCCGTGATGGGGTGTCTAAACGTCTTACACCACGTGGGTTTGTTTATTGATAGGTATGATAACATTTTCTAACAATTAGGATCAATTTAAATAGTTTTAAATTAAAACGTTCCACATAACCTCCCTAGGGTATTTAGACATAACCTTTCGTATGGCATCTGATAAAACTATTAGCACATCGTTTTCATATTTTGCTTTAAATACAACATTATCACGGAGGGAATTTTCAAATATTGGCTCGAGGCTAAGCCGAGAGACAATATTTGAAAATTATCGATGTATAATTGTCGAGGGAAGATACCAAGTCCAAGGCGAAGCCGAGGACGTAAGGTATCTGACAGAGATTACACCACGTGGAAAACACGAAATAAATATTTTCCCATCGTAAAATAACGTTTTCACATCTTTTACTATTACTGTATATATAGTATTTAAAAACCCAACATGAAGGAAGATGACAAGACAAAATGCACCCCTATCACCATCGCAGTCTCCGTGGTTGAATGGATAAGATCGTTGCTCGCTGTTCCGAAGATTCGCGTTCGAACCGCGCTTCAACTCTTCCTTTCTACTCTTATTTGTAAAACTTCGAAATTTTGACTGTCACGTCAGTCGAGCAGGTACAAGGTGATTTCAGTTAGAACATTTGACATAACATTCATTAAAGGTGTTAATATCCCCTAATTGGAGACGTCAAATGGCATACTCGGGAGTTATTCAAATACATATCAACCTCTGTTCGTGTAGTTACGTAGAAAATCAACCTGTCAGAACAATGGACATAACATGCCCTAGTGGTGTAAACCTTCATTATTTAACGTACTATTACCGTCTCCGACTCACCGTAGCCCCTAATTGCCTATCAATTATCTCTCGACCATATTACACAGAGAAGACGGGAGTTACCTGCCCACCCCCGCGCCACCTATGGTCACGTGACCCAAACCTCATTCGAACTTCCTGTCGCTCAGTGAACGGTCACGTTTCTGAGCTCTCGAAAGTTGCCAAGCTTTTTTCTCTCTCTGAGACCAAATAAATTTGAATTAATTAAATATTAGTAAGGTAGGGTTTTGTTCTTACCTCCTTTGAATCCCTAAGTCGCTACTTGGGAAGAGTTGTTGTTTTACAGCCTGAAGGGTCAGGCAGGCCACTTTGGCAGTTGCTTGCCTCTGTTGGGTCGCGCGGCTCGTGCTGCACGTGCGGGCACGTGACTCTTGGCTTGTAGGTTTCACCCCGCTGGGTGTTTGGCCTACGCTTCCTTCGCTTTGGGCGTGGGACGAGTGCTCCGCTTGTCCGCTCTGCTTGGGTTGGTTCGTCCCTACACGGAGGGTGAGCCTCCGCTTCACCCCGCCTTGCGTTGGGCTAGGCTTCGCTTCGCCTACGCGTCAGGCGTTGTACGGGCGGCGTACCCCCCAGCTGGTGGGTACTAGTGTTGAGTGAAGCCTCCGCTCCGCTTACTCCGCATCGTTTGCCTTGGTCCGCCTACGCGTTCGGCGTAGGACGGAGGACGTGCCCCGCTTCTCTGGGGTTCACCGCTCCGCGGTTACTCCGCCCTCGCTGCGCCTTTGTCCGCCCGTGGGCGCGGGCGTAGACTAAGGGAACTCCTTCTCGTCTTAGTCTACTTCGTATCAACGGAGCAATGTACCCAGCTTTCTGTGGACGTTGTGGACTTAGGAAGTCGGGGATGCATGACCCTCACTCCCTCTGCCGCGTCTGTCGGGTCACCTGCAGGGAGGATGACAGGTGTGAGGAATGTGAGTCCCTCTCGGCAGAGGCCTTTAAGGTCTACACGCAGACCTTGCGGAAAAGCGAAAGGGACGCAATCGGCGCTAAACGAAGGGGTCGGACATCAGGGGGGTCGTCTGCCGCGTCCACCATTACTTCTCCGCCCCCAGCGCTCGTCATTTCGGAGGAAGCGAGGGAGTTTGAGTCAGAGGGCACGGGTTCCGACTCAGACAGGGGCTCACGTTCGGTGCTAAAGGGGGGTCGGTTCTCCCCCTCTCGTCGAGCCGCCCCCCGTCGCTCTCCGTCGGTGTCTTCTGCCACCTCGCGTACGTCGCCTCTGCGCTTGCGGAGGAAATCGAAGAAGAAGAAGAAGAAGAGGTCAGCCGACCGACAGGTCTTTGACCAGTCGGCGTTTTCCGCCCAGCTCCTCGCGTCCGTGAAGGACATGGTGACAGGGATGTTGGAGGCTAGGGGGCCCCCGCCTACGCTGAACGTACGGCCGGAGGGTGTCCCCACCGCGGTGGAGGGATTCACCCCCGAGTCACCACCCCCGGCCCGCTCGAACCGCAGGGTCACCCTCCGCGCGCCGGAGGTTTCCCCTGATGAGGGGTCCACTCCCGCCTTGTCACCAGCGGACAGGGAGCGGGTGTTTGTGGACCCTACGGACCCTCCCTTCATCCCGATCTCAGAAGGGGGAAGCGAAGGCGGGTTAGGCGCTGACGGATTGGATAAGATGGAGGCAGTAGCGGAGTGGGCGGACCTCTGCCTGCGTGAGGTAGGAGACTCTCCGTCCTCCTCTAAGCGGGCCAGGTTTGAGTCCTTCTGTGAGGAGGAGGCCCAGGTACCTGCGAGGCAGGTGTTCCCTCCCCATCGGTTGTTTGACTTGGCGGGCAAGGATTTTGAAGCCGCGATCAACGCTGCGGCCCCGGGCCGCCTTATCCCCCCGCTGGTCTTGTCGGACCGTCAGCGGGCCACTCTCCCGGTGGCAGAACCCCCCATTCCTCTCAGCCCTCCCGTCTTGGATGAGGACATAAGGCGGGTAGCTCCCCCCTCCTCCGCACACCACGTCTTGAGAAATCATCTCAGCAATCAAACGCTCCCCGGACGGGAGGCGTGTCCTTTCGATTCGGGGGCCGGGGAGGGAGAGACTCAGGCGCTTTCTCCGGTCCCTCGCCCGGCAAGCGTACCCCTCAGAAGAAGTGGGCTAAGCGGGGGAAGGGACCCCACACCCCGGGGAAGAAGTGACTTGTGGCAACCACCGCAGCTTCCCCCGCCTACGATCGCTCCCTGGGATGGGCCTGTCGGAGGGCGCCTAGGGCAGTTCGCGGCGAACTGGCGACAGCTAGGCTTAGATCCGTTCGTTTGTCAGATTCTGGAGCGGGGATATCAAGTACCAATCTCGTCTCCCCCTCCGCTCACCTGCTGCCCAACGGAGCGACCGCTAGCTGCGGACAGGCTCACTCTGACGTTAGAGCAGGTGGAGATTCTCATCTCCAAGGAGGCAGTGGAGGAAATCCCGCCCCAGAATCTCACTCCGGGGTTCTACTCCCCGGTGTTCGTCCGACCCAAGAGAGATTCGGAAAAATGGCGACTTATTCACGACATGTCGGTGTTCAACCGATCCTACCTCGTTCGGCCGCCATATTTTCGTCTCTTGACTGTGTCGTCAGTCATGCACTTGCTGGAGCCCTCGGACTGGATGATATCCCTAGACCTGCAGGACGCGTACTTGCACATCCCCATCTTTCGAGATCACCGCAAGTACCTCCGTTTCGTCCTGGGGGGGGCGACACTTTCAGTGGAACGTGCTCCCGTTCGGGATATCTTCCGCTCCGTGGTTGTTCACAAGAGTGACTCAGCCAGTGGTGCAATTCCTTCACCAGCACGACGTCCAGTTCGCGATGTACCTGGACGACGGGTTCGGTCACCACCGCTCACCTGCAGTTCTCAGGGAGCAGCGGGATTTCGTGATCGCTCTGTTAGGGAGACTGGGGTGGCTGATAAATCTGTCAGACTTACAGCCAACCACCTCGCTCACCTTCCTGGGCGCTATCCTGGACACCGCTCAGTACAGAGCGTTTGTCCCCCGGGAACGAATGGAGAGGATAAACAACCTCTTGGAGCGAGGGCTCAGGGGTCCGCTACCGCTCCGGCAATGGCAGCGGATAATGGGGTTACTCACCTCAGCTCAGGACCTCACCGCGAGGGGACGGCTGCAGCTGAGGCCACTTCAGGTCTTCCTGAACCCGCACGTGAGAGAAGACGTGTGCAGACACGTTTTTCCGCTTCAGCAGGCCCTCATCCCTCACCTAGCCTGGTGGAGGGTGGAGGCGAATGTTTTCTCAGGCGTTCCGCTCCGGCGGCCCGTGGCGACCGCACATCTCTTCGTGGACGCGTCCACGCAGGGCTGGGGAGCCCATCTGGGGACGGAACAGACAGCGGGTGTCTGGTCTTCGGGTCAGCGCACGCGACACATCAACGAGCTGGAGATGGAAGCCATCAGGCTAGCAATCTGCCACTGGTCCGCTCTGCTGTCGGGTCAAGTGCTTCTCGTGCACACGGACAGCTCGACAGCGGCTTGGGGGATCAACAAGCAAGGTTCGACCAGGGCAGTCGGCATACTCCACTTGGCGTTAGATCTTTTCCGTCTGACAGACAGGCTGAACATGTCAGTGCGAGCGGTGCACATTCCGGGGGCGAGGAACGTCCTAGCAGACGCCCTCTCCAGGCCGGACAAGCCTCCGCCTACGGAGTGGAGACTTCTCCCCCGAGTATTCCAACAGGTTTGCCAGCACTTCGGGAAGCCGCACGTAGACCTCTTTGCGACACGGCTCAACCACCAGCTGCCGGTCTACGTGTCTCCCGTCCCCGATCCAGGGGCTTGGGCCTTAGATGCTCTGTCGTTAGAGTGGGAGGGGATGGACGCCTACGCCTTTCCTCCCCCGGCGATTCTGACTCAGGTGGTGGCCAAGATCCAGGCGACTCGATCGCTCAGGCTAATCTTGATAGCTCCCCTCTGGCCAACGAGGCCATGGTTCGTACCTCTTCGGAGGATGTGCCAGCAGGAGCCAGTCGTCATTCCCCTCAGGTGGAATCTCTTAGTGAGCGAGCCGAGCGGGCGGGTGCACGAGAATCCACAAGCTCTGAATCTTCACGCTTGGCTTGTCTTCAAAAGGGGTTGAAACGGGCGGGCTACTCTAAGCGAGTGGCGGCCGCCGTTTCCACTGGCCAGCGTGTCACCACGCGCAGACTGTACGACGTACAGTGGGGGTCCTTTGTCGCCTTCTGTGTTGACAAGGGCTGGGACGTCCAAGTGGCGACGATCCCCCAAGTGGCGGAGTACTTAGTCTACCTCCGGGAAGAGAGGGGGCTTAAGGCCTCTTCCATTAACACCCACTTGGCAGCGATTATGTCCGTTCTGCGCAAGCGGGATCCCTCCGTGGACATCTCGGTCCTCAAGGAGGTGATTAGGACTTACCGGCAGGTAGACGGGCGGCTTAAGCCCAGACCCCCCGAGTGGGATCTGGCGATCGTCCTTGAGCACCTACGCTCGGACTTCTACGAGCCCCTAACGGAGACTATAATTCTCCGCCTGACAGTCAAGACCGCTTTTCTGGTGGCGATGGCTTCGGCCGCCAGGATTTCAGAATTGCACGCCCTGCAAGCCGACTTGCTTCGGTTTGAAGTGAGGGACGGGGGTAGGGCCACGCTCGGACTTGCACCGGACTTCGTGTGTAAGAACCAGGGGTCAGATGAGCGAGGCAGGGTGTTTCACATCCCCGCCCTCGCTGGCTCCACTTCCCCCACGGACGAGGAGAGCAGACTCCTCTGTCCGGTTAGAGCTCTCCGCATTTACTCGGAACGTACGCGTTCCCTCCGCCAGAGTAGGAGGAGGCTTTTCCTGCCTCACTCACAGCGGAGCACTAAGGAGATCGATAAACGAGCATTGAGCGTCTATCTGCGGTCGGCTATTCTCGAGGCTTACAAAGCGAAGGAGTTAGCACCGCCAGCTCGAACAAACCCTCATGAGATCCGAGCGGTCTCGGCCACTATGGCCTTTCACAGTAACATAGCTGTGGCGGACATCATGTCGGGCTGTTTTTGGAAGTCCGGCATGGTCTTCGCAAACCACTACCTCCGAGACTTGTCCACGGAAGACCTTGCGGGCGTTGCCAGGCTGGGGCCGCAGGTATTCGCACAGCACCGCACAGCGGGCCCTGCTCCCCTCAGAGGGGTGGCAGCTCACCGCTAGGTCACTTTCGCGAATCAGTTGTTTTTGATAGCTCAATAAACTTCGCATCGCATTTCCGTTGTCTTGGTTGTCTTTTCTACTGAGTCGGGGCGGGCTACCACCCTTGTCGGGGGTCCCTGTGCTCCTACCTTTTGTTAGACGGTTGTAGGGTGTACCTGCTCACCTACCGCTTGGCTCTCGCAGCCCGCCACCACTGTGGGAGTCGGGGCTACGGTGAGTCGGAGACGGTAATAGTACGTTAAATAATAGTACGTTTTTGAGTAAACGTCATTATTTGTACTTACCGTCGACGACTCACCAATCTTTAATTCCCTCCCATGCCTCCCCTCCTGCGAGTAGGTTCGCTCAGGCGTCCGTTCGCTCCAGGTAGTTCGGATGAGGTTTGGGTCACGTGACCATAGGTGGCGCGGGGGTGGGCAGGTAACTCCCGTCTTCTCTGTGTAATATGGTCGAGAGATAATTGATAGGCAATTAGGGGCTACGGTGAGTCGTCGACGGTAAGTACAAATAATGACGTTTACTCAAAAACGTACTATAAACAACATACAAACGTGCTCACACTTTGCAAATACTAAAGAAGTGAGTACACCCCCAAAAGTTGCAGTACACCTCCACTTTATATTCAAGGTGTATGTACACTCACACCTAAAAAGTTATCTGTAGCCCTGAGTTATGCGTGTGTTATTACATTTGAACATACACTTATCGAATGGATTACACAGATGGATTTTGATTTCAATAATGTAAGATAATTTCTATAGTCATTCAATTATCTACAACTGAACAGTTAATGGTATTTTTTACCAATGGCGTTAGTATTGCATACTTTAAAACATCATTATTAGATTTCAATATCTATATATCTCCCCCACTTCAAATGGCATTTTATGGCAAACTTTTCGAAAAAGAAAGGAAGGTAGATAAATAGTTTAGTTTAGGAATAATAATATTTAAGATTATCAGGGTATTTGGTTCTGGTAAGTATTTTTTCCAATCAATGTGTTATGTACAGAAGATAACGTACAGTTTTCTGATCAACCTAATCAATTGATTGTCTCATGCGACCATGGGATACACAATGGCCAAAGTTTTAACAATAGTTATAAGTAGTTGAACGATACTTTCTCAGATTGGGTAGGTCAACTTAAAGTCGAGTTAATTTAAATCAGAAATTGTTTTTTTTATTGTTAAAAAGAATGATTACAAGTGTTCTATTTTTAATCCATGGTAATTGTATCAACGCAGTATCGCAGTGACGAAATCGAATTTGCTTTACAGAATTTCTGCGTCTAGGAAGTAGATGGAGAAAATTTGTTTCGATGCTGCAAAAATGAAAATCTTCGGTCAACCCAGAAAGGACGTGTGTTTGTGGCATTTTTCTATTGCTGTTAAACTTTTCCCTTGAAATTGAACAAGAAAAAATAGTTTATACACTAATGTAGGATTATTATAAAACATAACTACAAACATGACAGTTCTTATCTTTCCCCGCTTAGTTTTATTGCACGAGCAATTTTATACCTTTCTGCCAGCCTGTTAAATTTCGTGTTTTGAGAACAGCGCCCTCTTTGGCGAAAAGTTGCAATCTTCAAATAATTCTCATTGGACTATCGAGATCCACTGCAGCAGCCTGTACGACAAGCACAGAAGAGCTGGGGAAATGCAGCAGGACCTATATTAGATAGTCATTAGGGCTAGTGCAAGTATAGGCTATCCTTTGGAAGATTGCTTCAGACAAAATTACCAAATTCATATTGCGCAATCGAACGTTTGATATAAAACTTCTGATTAAGCATTTCTGCATTAGCCCAATTAAAGACCTGAATGCTAAAGTCAGTAAAACGAACGGAGGACCTATAACTTTGCCAAACTGGAAATACTTACTCACATTCTTAAATCCTTTTTATCTGACTTCTTCATATCTTATGTGTTATAAAAATTGGTATTATTCAAAATCATAATTATACTTAAGAGTTGGGACTGACATAAGGGTCAAAAGTTTTGAAGCGAAAGAATTCTTTATTTGTCTGCCCTAGTGTCGTAATGCCCTAGTTCCCGTATTAACCCCATTTTACCGTATTGGTTCAGTTGTTAAAATTGGTCCAGGTCATAATAATCGTTTCAGTACAATTCAGTTCATGGTAAATTGATAATAGACTGTAACTGACACAGTGAAGAAATTTGCCCTTTTATTTGACGACAATTTAGTCAGTGAGTATGTAATTGGGTTTAACGAGCTTTCAACAATATTTCAGTTTGTATGTTGAGAAAGGTAATAGACAGGTGTAATTATACGGGTACCACGTCAGTACATATAGTGGGGTGGTGTAATTATACCTGTACTACATTAAGTCATGTACCCGAGAAAACCGTATTGATAAATGTCAGTTTCCAATAGTTAATGTTCCTTAACAGCATAAATAAATAGTTTTATTGTCAATTTATGTTGTTAATGCGTAGTGCTAAGAAAGTACTTATCCTATGTGACTTCAACAAATGAATCGGTATTTGACATTTATAACAAGTTAGTGTATCCTTAATTGAACATTTATATCTGATAAATCGCTACAAACTCTATTTAGTGAAATGATGAATTAGCTGAACCAAAACGCAGTACTAGATGCTAAACCACATCACATGTAAAAATACTTGATATCGTGTAATAAATGTGAATCCCTCAAACCTTTGAAAGACTTTGAGAAGAGAATATCATAGGCAACGTGAACTTTGTTGATGATAAAACAGGCATAACACCAAATCTCTATAAATTATGATCTTAATATACACGAAGCTGTGTCACGGATTGGAGCAAATTTATTATCTAATTTTAATAAGATTGGCATAACACAGATATATAATTACAAAAATTAATTTACATTTGATGAACATTACAGAAAAGTGTCAAAAAACTATCTCATTTAAAGTTAAATTCATAATCCCCCATAAATGTTTTTGTTTATTATAAGCGGAGAAATTACTCTCAGTAGGAAAGATGTTTCACGATCTGAAAAAAACCCTGTATCGTTTCAGCGCGTTAATCAAAGTTTTCGCTCAAAAAATAAACCCACCTCGTGATATAAAACAATACCTGATGTAGGAGGGCGCTTTTGTTCTAGCGAACGATATGATTGTTAAAATGTTTTTGTACCAGATAACAGTGAATCATGCTTACATTAATCCATAAATGTTTCAAATCAAATTCCCATGGCTGACAAAGTCAACAAATTTCGTATACAAATTTTCATTCAAATATAATCAAATATAATATTATCCAATGTGAAATTAAGCCGCCATCAAAGCTCTACACGACAATTAGTTCTTGCACAACTCGATGTGAAAATATTCAATTCAAACAAAGAAAATCAATAAAATGGAATGGTCTACATTTCAATAGATCGCAATATTTACGTTATACCCGGAGTGACCGGTACATAAATCAACTTTCATTGCACGTTGGCTACTTTGTTTCTCACGCCAATCGCCCCATGACTTGACCCATCTTTAAACTAAACACAGGAACCGATTGATCGAAAAGGGCATTGGGTTCAAATTCATTATGGGGGACACATATAACCCCTGGTCACTTGAGTATAAACTAGGATTTGTCTTTACGGCGGCACATCATCCCCCAATTAACGGAAAATAAAATGTCAATGGTTATATTAACTTCACGAATGTGGACAAGAGGTCATGGCGCTATTTGACCTTTTGAAGTGCCCGGGTGGCACGTGACCTGAATAACGCACGTGCAAACTCGAATCAACTTGGAAACGTGCCAAGAAATTAACTCCACACGATCGAAAAACAGCTTTGACATCTTATATATTTGGGTTTATAAATTCTGAAATTTCACCATTTCTGTTCAATTACATACATAAAATGAAATTGACAGTGTAGCATTATGTCTTTTAATCGTGAAATTTTAAGATACTTTTACTTTGAATCCGTTAATAATCTGAGGTCAAAATACGGCAATGAGATCATGTGTTATAAAATATTCTGCCGATGCAATCCAAGTTTTGTCCGGTTTGATAATAAAAACCGACTTAACAATTAAATGATGTAGATATTCAGTTTACCGCTACATGTGAATTCATATATCATATGAGCTTATACATGAACAAAATCACCTGACTTAAGAACAGAAATTTAATATTTCATATTTCTATAATCTGAGAACTAAATCATTCATTTTAAGGGAGATAACTGCAAGCGGTAAGAAATTCTTGATGACGTACACAGATCACGTGCAAGGTACATATTTGTTTATCAGATGAGACGACGTGTCGCTTTGATGTCGCCGACAGTCTTCGTATTACCTGTGCTGTTTATCTAGAAGGAAATTGTTTCATTTGGTCGAAATGAACTGTTTGATAAACATTTCCCACATAGCTGTGTAACAATGATAAAGTCTAACACACACGGATCCAAACCCCGAAATATCGTCCTTCTAATTAAGAAAATTCCTTGACTTTGAAAACGACTATGGTTAACTGATAGCGGTTAACTTTGAACATATGGGGCATTGGTACCTGGACATACAGGGCGGTTTATTAAAGGCTGTGGAACACATTTTCGTTGAGAAATAAAAGGAGCTCACATAAAGAAATGTAAATGTTACCAATTTCAAGACAATGTTATTTAATGCTTACAAGGATTGCTTTAGGCTAAGAACCTATATCCCTTAAAAGGTAAAAAGATGTTCACAATAAAATGGCCACATGCTGTACCTAGATATTCTTCTCGGGTTCAGCAATGAGATGCTTTTCCCTTGAAGATATACTTGAAATGAAGAAGGAACATTAAATCGAATAAAAAACGTACAATAGAGCCCTTGAAAATATGTGATCTTCCTCCAATGTATATATATTAATGAAAAGATTTTAAAATATCCTTGATTACCAATTGTAACTTTCCACTTAAATACATGTTTCTGTCTTAATTTCCTCAGAAATATATTTATCCCTCAATAAATCTGATGAGTCATAGCTGTCTGTTTAAACAATCCAAAACTTCTATAAAGTATTTTCAAATTCAGTAATATTATTCACTGTTAAACTGACACCTAGAAGTGTAATTCAAAATGTCAACTACAGAATATGTATGCTTGTTGAATGAGACTAAAATAACTCCTTTGGAACATAGTTTGGACCATACATGCTATTCCGATAGGTGAAGGGTCCTACGCGAATTGATATTAGATACTAAATATTACTATGGCATATACGCTATTTTTACATTTCACTATGGGTCAATATGATACTTTTTTAATCTTAGTAACGACCCATTGTCTAGGTCTTAAAGGGGCGTAGCACGTTTAGAAAAAATAATAAATAAAGTGATTCCGCGAAAACGAAAATAAATGTTTTAAACGCAAAAGATGCAGTTTAAAAACGAATGTGCCATGTTCACAAGCTATGCGAAACCATTTATCTACCTCAAGAGATTTAAAGTTGTCCTCACCGTGGCAAAAATTAGTTTTTGCTTCATAATTGATAATTTATAGATAATAGACTACGAATGAGCGTGATGAGTAAAGAGATGTTTGACCCTGTGTATTAAAAAAATTGGCATAAACTAAAGTTTTTTAGGGAACATTTAATAAAAAGGCCCTGCAGACCCTTTAACTCTTCCCCCGATCAACTTTTTAAAAATTCAGCAACAAGTCAAATACATTTTTCATCGATAACTTCAAATATTTACTTATTTATCATTTAATACTATTCCCGGAATTTCTGTGACAAGAACATTAAATGACATGTCAAAATATATTTTGTATCACACAGCGGAGCATATTTTTGCGATGACTTTCGATAACGCTTTATTGACTCTGACCCAAATATTTATGACCCCATTGTTAACAGAAATGAATTTTCTCTCGTACAATCAAACGTACTCATATTATCAAAGCTGACCTTTCGTTTATTATCTGTAGAGAATGATGTTATTCCGCCATGTCCGGCTTTTATTAAATTTTGCTAGTTATCTGTGATTAATATTAAACCAATGCGGCTTTTTTCGTCAATGATCACAATTTCGTTCTTTGCGAAGCAAATATCCTTGACACAGATTTCTCTGAATGATAAATTTGTATCAATTTCTGTTTGTTTATCGTCATTTTTTGTGTGGGTATTCGTTTTGTGCATGTAGAATAATACTTCTCAGCAAAAAGTGATAATATTTCAAGTTATTGTATTTTTTAACATGCATCGACTTGAAATTCAAAGATTGATAAAACTCCACCAAACCACGGTTTATTAAAAACAACCTCCCGTACTATTCCCTTAAATATTTACCTTTTCTTTTGCAATGATGAACAATCCTTCATCGATAAAATTGATTAGAAAACTAGAATTGGAAAAGTTTTTTCCTGAAATATCTTACTCAAATGGATAGATAAATCATTCATAGTGAAAGAATTAAATTTACTATCATTTCCATTTGTCCTTATACTTGGAAAATTCTGTCTTATATGTTTAACCTTAAAATCTTTTGGCGATGAACGTCTAAGATTATATCTATATTCTGTATGCAAATTATCGATAATAGTTTTCCTTTCCTTATAATACTTCCTTGAAATTGACACCTTAGCAATCTACAAGATTAATGACATATTGATACACATCAGAGAACAAGCCGACATTCCGCCACGTGCAAAGTGGGAATATCGTGATCGAGACACACGACAAGATGGCGACGCTCCGAGAGGCAGACGACACGTGACTGGATGCAGACGACACGAACGTGACTGGAAGAAAGGCACGATTGGTGTCGGGCACACTGACCTGGTCATCGGATTGGTCAAGGAAGTGTGATGGGTACCAGGCTGTGTCAGAGTGAATTAGATAATACTGGTTAGTTGGAGAAGTTAGTTTGGTAAATTGGGGATGGTTGGCGCATGCGTGTCACCATATCAAAACCATAGTCTTTGCAATAAACGAAGATATAATTTATCTACTTCAACTCGATATCGTAATTAGAACGTAGATAAAATGTAATCAGTATTATTTTGTAGGTGGTCCCCTTGTAGGATAACGATTTGCCTACGCATCCTTACATGTTCATTACGCCTTTCGAACGTTTCCATACCTATAACGACATAGAGTTCCTATGGATTTTGAAACGGAAAAGTTTATCTAAAACAATTAAAGATAGAGAAAATTTCTTATTATGAAATAAATTGGGCATGTATTACGGAAAACATGTGAGTCACTTTTGGCTCGACAGAATTTCGCTTAGTTATGAAACAATCGTCAGATTGAGTATTTATTCGCTTAAAAGATTATTTGGTATATCGGTTACGATAGAAGCAGATGCGGTCATGAAAACTATGATTGCACTAGCGGTAGCGTTGATGGCAGTTGTGATTGTGAAAGTTATGCTTGCTATGGTGGTAGCGTTGATGGCAGTTGTGGTTGTGAAAGTTATGCTTGCTATGGCGGTAGCGTTGATGGCAGTTGTGGTTGTGAAAGTTATGCTTGCTATGGCGGTAGCGTTGATGGCAGTTGTGGTTGTGAAAGTTATGCTTGCTATGAGTTTGTTGAAGTTGCGGTTGTGAAAGCAATGATTGCGCTTACGTAATGGTGGTGGCATAAGCGATGGTGAAAGCTGTGATTGCTGTAACGATAATGTGATAGTAACGGTTGTTAGATCTATGCTTGCGTTAATGGTAGCGTTGGTGCTGGTTGCGGTTGTGAAAGTTCTACTTTTTACTAACGATAGCGTAGATGTTAGTTGCGGTTGTGAGATCTATGCTTGCACCAACGTTAGCATTGTTGCAGGTGGCGGTTGTGAGAGCTGTGCTTGCACCAACGTTAGCATTGTTGCAGGTGGCGGTTGTGAGAGTTGTGCTTGCACCAACGTTAGCATTGTTGCAGGTGGCGGTTGTAAAAGCTGTGCTTGCACCAACGTTAGCATTGTTGCAGGTGGCGGTTGTGAAAGCTGTGCTTGCACCAACGTTAGCATTGTTGCAGGTGGCGGTTGTGAGAGCTGTGCTTGCACCAATGTTAGCATTGTTGCAGGCGGCGGTTGTGAGAGCTGTGCATGCACCAACGTAAGCATTGTTGCAGGCGGCGGTTGTGAGAGCTGTGCTTGCACCAACGTAAGCATTGTTGCAGGTGGCGGTTGTGAAAGCTTTGCTTGCATTAATGCTAGCATTGGTGGCAGTATCAGTTGTAAAAGCTACGCTTGCATTAACGTTAGCATTGGTGCAGGTTGCGATTGTGAAAGCCATGATTGCACTAACGGTAGCTTTGGTTGCAGTTGCGGTTTTGAAAGTTATGCTAGATATGCAATAAGAGAGAAAAAACATATCCTTTGGTTTGCATGTTTTGAGAAATAGGAAATAATCAACGAATCGTAGGTTTAAAATATCATATCTCCGGGCCGTTGAAAATTGCTGACCCTCACTTCCGACAAACGTGGACTTACAAATTGCTATCTTCATGCAAAAGCCACATCTACAAACCAATAAGTAGTAGAGTTAATCATGCATGGACGTTAAGTATGTGCACCTCGTAAAGCGAAAAGAATATTATCTTAACTTTGAGTATCTAACCCGGCTTTGTGAAAAAGAAAGCAGATTTATTGGAGATAAGAGAAGAAAAGAATCTTTGAAGTGTCCCTGGAAGCAAATCATTAGCAGGCTTTTTGAGTGAAACACAGTGGGTATGTTTCTAACACCTGGGCAAATGGGGAACCGAGCCCACAGGTGAGTCGACACGAGACATCAAAGACACCGACAGACAGGTATCCACAAATCACAGGTCCCCCACACGCAGCCACGAAATACTACAAATACCCTCCCGGAATAGTTTACGTGTGTTTTGCACGACCAAGCCGGACGCTCCTACTCGTCAAGGACTGTCTAAAACTGCCCGTGTCACTCCCTGCGGCTCGAGTCGTTGGCTCGCGAAATGATGTGCCCATGATGTGCCGTCTCGTTAGAGTTACTTCCGTTTAAGAAGACAGACAGACAGACAGACAGACACATTTTTATTCAAGTGTCGCCTAAACATGATACATCGCAATCTCTCCCAACAGAGGTAGCTTCGTCATAAATTCCTATACAACTTATGACTGGAAGAGAATGGATACATCTATATTATACATAAAACTATATCTATAATATAAGGTTAAGCCATTCCTTACGGAATTCTGAGAGACAATTATGTCATTTGAATGTACATAATAAAAGAGAAAAGAATTAAGCTTTCAGTGAATGAAGTAATTTTCTTGATTACTTCAGCGAATTAAGGGGCACCGAATATGTTGTTGGGATTAAATATGTAAAACTTCATAAATGTTGTGATTCTAATGAGAAGTAGTGGTTGTTTGTGAAAATTAGCATCTTTACGCTTATAAGGTCTTTATAGTGACAATTAACATAAGAAAATCGTGTCCAGCATAACAGGGCACTATGGTGACTTATATTATAGATTAAGTATGTGTACATTTGTGGATATTCCATGAAAGCTTATATACTGAATTATCATTATAAATGAAAGGGTGTACATTTCTGGATATTCAATGAAAGCTTGTATATTGAAGTTTTTAAGTTTTAGAGTCATTAGCATACTGCGACTATCATATTTTGAAAACTGGTTGCTTCCCCTTGAAAAAATAGTGGATATCCCATAAAGTTTTATCAACGATTCTGCGCATCTCACCACTGTCTCGCTAACTGAGAGAGATTCTTAAACCCCCATCTTCTACTCCTAACCCTGATCTCCGATCCGTGAGTCACACGTAATGAGATTAAAGTCAGTTTGTAGAAGCTCATGTTGAATATTTACTTTCAAATCCTTTAGAAGGTTTTGGAAAATGTTAAATATTTGTAGAAGTGATTTCTTGGATTTACCGAGATATTGCACACAGATTGTAATATCATCTGACACTCGCGATGCTGCTATGTTTACATAAGCCTTCCCTTAATCTCGTCGTTTCTCGCCGGAAGAGAAAGACGAGATGTCGACGTGTTTGCTGTCACCTCGTAACCATGACAACCACAACGTAATACGTCGACGTTATGTCATATGACGTAATGGTATGTTCCTTGCCCACTTTTCTCCATCTTCCTGTATTTCTTTTCAACAAACTACTGAGGGTTTGCCACCATGGGAATAAAGTGTATTTCCTGAAAACTGAAATTCATGTTAAATCAACTTTCTTCTAATATTAACATCCTTTGGACTGTTTTCAACTAAAAATGATCACAGTTTGTATTTTTTTTGGATGTCTTATATTTGAATGAATATGAATATAAATGAAAACTTTAAAGGTTTCTAAAGCAATCTCACAAAAGGAGATTGAATTATATATCAATTTCTTACTTGAAACCAATTTCTTTACTGAAATGATTAAAAAGTGTTCAATAGAAAATTACCACCAACAGTTTTGCTTGTCACGGGAGACGGGTACCTTCTACGACTACTGATAAATTGATTGAGTAATGTGACGTTTTTCTACCCTAAGTTATGATGGACAAAATTATAACAAATAAAATTTGAAAAAAAAATGCGTGCAAAAGTGCCTTAAAGAGCCACTCCGTGAGTTGTTGGAGTCATATATGCCAAACTTAATCAATGCTGTCATTTGATCGCGAAGTATCGACTGTTACCAAAAAGACACATTTTAAAGCTTATTGGTTTTTTACAGTGACAATATGAAGGTAGAACGTCGCAATTGTGATCGAAAACCGGACATTGGCGCGCGTCAAATAGTCAAACGTAATTTTGGAGACTTATCTAAAACAGCCCTGAGGGCAGTTAGGAGTTGATAGCGTTAGTTAGGTTATATAACTAGTATCCATGTATATTGGACGTGATATCTACACCTCAGTGCATTTATAAGGCTGTTTTAGATTTTCATGGAAAACCAGTATTTGTCATATATATGTCTTAAGGACATGAAAAGTTAAGATGTTTTGATTTTATACCACCACATAAGACATTTAAGTTCGTTATCAAAGGTAAATAATATGTTGTGAAAATCACGGAGTGGCACTTTAAAGCATTAAAATTCAATGAAAAGAGTCACTCTCCCAACAAAGATTACTCAAGTTATTTTTTCCCATGAATTCTCTGTTACAAGTAGGACCTAAACATTTATAAATGTACTATATACTAGAGGTCTGTGGCTTTTAAATATTGAAAATACAAGTATTTGACTTCAAGTAAAATTCCTTAACCAATGAATTTAAGTTCAAATAAAACACTGTCTTGCACCTCCGACTGACCTTCTAATAAGAAATGTTCGCAACGCAGAGATAAAGGAACTCTAGTTCTAGCATAATGCTCAGCTTTAAAAAGTGTTGTTGTTTGCAACCAGGCAGGAATATCTTTTTGATGACTAGTTATCGCTCCACTGGTGACAGAGATCACGTAGGAAGATATGAGTATAAATGGTTTTCTACTTGTATCTTTCCAATGTATCATTGTAGCATTATTTTCGAACTTTCGTTAAATGAACAGTATGTACTGTGGATTAATTAATTGTGACTTTGGGATAAATGTCCATTAAAACAACTTTCGAAACAGTAAATGTACAAGCTAAAATGTTTATGTAGAAACTAGAGTATCATCTTTAAACGATAAACTCATAATAAGAACTGTATGCTTGGCAGAATTAGTTGCTTTCAGCACTTACAAAGTTCAGAGTTCATGCCCTACCAAAGACGTCTCAGTTTGTTTTTGGTGATGTTTGATTTGAATGAAATATTATTTTATGTATATTCTAATTAGCTACTGTAGAACACTTTCATTACAAAACATAAGATATCTGTTTGAAGCTTGACTAAGAAACATTATTAAGAACATTTCATTTTATATCAGTTTCCTGCTATAACGTTAATTTTGATTGATTGATTGATTGAATATGTAAATATCATTATCATCTTTCATGATTAAAAGACACGTTGTGGTGACCTTTCTTGCTTTGATGCTTTTTAAATACCATGCACTTATGAAATGAGAATATCTTACATTTTCATCTTGAACATTTCAAAGATTTCAAAGAAAATCGAAAACAGCCTTATACATGCACAAAAGCCGCAATCACATGCCCCATGTACAGAAACTTGTTAAATAACCGATCAAGCACTGCCAACTCCCATCTGTCCTACTGTCTGTTTAGGACAAGTTTTTTACATTATCTTTGATAGGTTGGCAATCGCCAGCAGATGTATATTGTTCAGTTTTTAAAAAATGCGACTTTACAGTTTTATTTTGTCACTATACTGATAATGCTTTGGCAATTGGCACTCTCAGCAACAGTCAGTTCGTTTTGACTGATATACCAACTTTATCCACATAGAATGTACTTCCTCATGTGCAAAGAAGCGTGAAACTTTCCTTTTGTCGAAGGTTCACTCCTTCACGCTTGAGATGACATCAGTCCCTTTTAAACATGTCACAATTAAAGATAAATGCGCCGACTCTGATGGTTTTCTATCGACCACCTAACGCTGTAAACAGATTAGAAAATTGTCAAAAACTGGAGGAAAGTTTACATTTTACGTACGCTTTGAACGCAACGAAAGACACAGGCGTTTGTTCAATTACAGGCAACGTCTACTATCTAACATTTGTTTATTACTTGTATATTTACACGGAACATCAGCTAAATTTCTTTTCGTCACTAGTAAACTCTCACTCAATTTTCGTGTGTATTCATTTTTTCTGGGTAGTTCTTTATATTAAGGCTGTTAATGACACACGGTGTGGCTTCAATACATTTATTTTTATAATGAATTTAAAAACACCGCCATACCTAATACCTAACTTCAACAATTTCCACGACGCTCTCATATGTAAACATCAATGATATGTACGTCTTGACTTGCTTAAAGCGGGACTAGATATTAACAAAGGTACTAATCGAACAACTCATTGTAAAACAAGACGGTATTCTTGGTTCTTCTTAAAGTGACACAGATCATGTGTCGTATTCTTTTATTTGGCTTAAATAAGAGCCAAAATGTCACGTGTCTGGAGTTCAATTCAAATATCGCCCCCAAACTTGCAGCTTTATCACCAAAGTGCCAAAATTTAGAAAATTTCTAGTTCTCAATGAAAATGGGAAACACGCTATATAACTCTTTATTTTGATTTGATTTGCATGCATATGAATTAATTGATCAACTTAAAACTGTTTATTATTTCCATACTGAACTTATCAGCAATGAGATGGTTATTTTCAGAGACAACCACTTCTTCTCGATCAAATAACACTATTTGTAAGGTTTGATATATTTGACTCAAACAACATATCCCTTATGTCCCTTTAAAGTGTACTGCAATTTATTAAATTTCACCTTTCATTTCTTTAGGACAATTTTTGTTGTCTTCATCATTTCATCAATTGATTTCCATTTACTCAGCTTTCTCATTGGCACACTCACTGTTTCCTATTATTAAAAAACCCCATTTATCTCATTCTTCCATTTCCTTTTTTTCATCTAATGTACTTTTATGTCATTCACTCTAAGTAAATCATTCTTGAAATAACGTTCACACATTTTCATTCTCATTAAAACTCCTTAATTCACTATTTCAAAGTAGCATTTCATTTATTTGATCATTTCCCTGTTCTGTTTTGTTTAATGTGTCTCTTTCTTTAATTCCAAATCCCTTTCTTGTGTTGGTGTGTAATGTTCCACAATCGTCATTTTCTAAACTAGTAACAATAAACACATTAGTTGTGAAGATAATAAAACAAAGTTGAGAGAGCACAGAATGATCATGGATAAAATTACTATATACTAGAACAGGGAATTTTCTAATTTTTATTTTTAATAACTTTTGTAATTGTAATTTCTTTTAAGATTAAATTCCAAACTGCATGTCGGCACTAAGCATATATATATGAATACATAAATAATTGGGAGCAAACAATAATCTTTTATCATTAAGATTGACTATTTAGGAGCTAGCTATTATAATGGATCAGTGGAAAATTGCGTTCTATATTCCTAGAGAATGTTATGATCGCTTCATTCGGTTTCCAGAATATGATATATTCTTAGAATTGACATTTCCTGATAAAGTTAAGCAATCCGTTGTCTTGACTTCAGCAATGACAAAATCAAGCAAAGGATCTACTTTGCAGTTAAGGTTTGGAGTACAAATGAATCTTTTTTTAATCAGCAGAATGTGGTTTATCACTACTGTTTGTGAGATCACTCAAGGCACGACATAGATTTTAGAATCTCATCTGTCAAAGAGGCAGCACCACGGTTTTTGAAAGATGTATGTTTTCAAATGCCCCAATTAACAGTAGTTTATGCCAAGTGTACTATCCCGAGAGGGTAACATTCAATTACTCAGCCCAATCATCGATAGTCGTAGGAGAAATGATCAAATATATATCCCCAAAAAACCGGCGGCCATTTTAGTGTGAACACATTTTAATCATTTGACGAAAAAATAGATTGGCTTGGCTTAACCGATCCTTCTTTTTAGCAAAAAACACTGTGATGCAATTGGTAACATATATTTTCGTTTTATGTGAGATCACTTTATTCTTGTAGAAAATTGTGCTACGGCCCCTTTAATACTTTAACATATAGTGAACTCGGGCGCGGATCCAATCGTTAAAATTGCTTATCTCAGCTCTCGCATTTCCGGTCCTATTGCAGACACGACTCTGTCACTAGTGTCAGACCTTGTTTATGTTATAGAGCTACATGTACATATACTTACATGATATTGTAAATTCAGAGTCTGGCGCTTGTGGGAAATTGCCACTGAAAATGTTGAACCAGTTTGGTAGTACCAGGTTATTTGGAAAGATATTGCCCGAGCGGCCTCTTTTTAGAGAGAACACGGTTACAATAACAAATCGAAACTACAGTTGAAAACAAAATTAATTAACCCTCTACAATGTGCCGTTCATTACTGTTTATTTAAATCGTGCCTTGTATTAAGATCCCTTCATTACGGGTTAATGAATCTAGTAATCAAGCTTTGATTCTGTTTTCCTAACATTGATTTTCAAGACGGTAGATTTAAAATGAATAAATTGAATGAAATCGATAATTTATATGCTAACAAATTAATCATTAATTCAGTTGAAGGAAAATCAATATAGGTCATTTGCATATTTAATTGTGGTTGCAAACATTGAATACCAATCAATGATAATTGAAAATATCGATTAAGCTGGAGAAATTTTGTTAAGGATTGGTTGGTGAAATCAAAAGCCCGTATGTAAATGACTCAATTATCAATCAAGTTGATAATCAAATAACCAAAGGTCAAAAAGTCAAATAAATAAGGAAATTGTGAATGCGATTCTTAAAAGGAGTAATTTATTGGGGTATACGTTTTTTTAACCAAATTCAAGGAAATATTTATTTTTATACATGCACATTTTTTCAAAATGATAACTGATCAACTTGATTCATTTTTACACGATGATATTTTGTTGTTTTAGATTAGACGATATAACAAAAATATTGCACACATTCATTAATAAAGAAAAAAATGGTGTGTTAAGACAGATCTTCCCCTCTTGCGCACCAAGTAGTGATTGAAATCATCGTAACCATAGAGATATAGATGTATGAAAAATTAAAATTATGTATAAATTTCAATTTCATACGCTGATAATTACTCTTTATATCACCGAGTAAAAATGTTCACAGTAATTTACGATTAGAACAAATATTACATCCAATATGATAATGTTCAGAAATAGAAAAGGATAAAAGATAAACTCCTTAATGAGTCAAATCTCAAGTAGACAACACAAAGCCGAGTACATGCGACCTGTCGCGACACAGATAATGTTACATTACGTAGACAAGACGCCCCTTTGCGTAAGCAATGTCAAAGGTGAAGGCCGTTGACAACATGGCCACAGCAAGTCGACGAAGCCTCCCAACGGATAGATACGGTTCTGTCAATGATGATGTCGAAGAAACGGTATGTAAAAGTATGATCGGTGATTATAACGCTTGTAAATATATTTCTTTCATTTAATAAATTACTGTCAGGATATGCAAACATCGCCAGCAGCCTCCATCGAAAATCAAAACAAACACGCCCCTTGACCTTTGACCCAGCCATATCTTTTCATTGACTTGTTCCTGATTGTACCTTAGCTGCTTCCTACCGTGACTACATGTATCTTCTCTACTTGTAATAATCGAAATTTTGAATAATTAATTTCTGTGAAGTACCTGTACTTTTGTTTTCGATATGATAAACATAAATGATCATGACTAAAGAGATTATTACACGAGTTGGTGTGTCATAATTTGTTGTTCCACTCGTTCGACGTAGTTTATAATTCAAGCAAAAACTAGATGGTAGAGTGCACGAAAAATTAAAACAGATCCCTGAAAACATATTCGTGTCGAACACATAATAACTTTTAATACATCTTATTTATATTATCAACAATAACCTCATTTGCAATACCGCAAATCAGTGACGTAATAACCAGTAAACATGATATTGCCATTTACACTTTGTTCCATATGATCACTATGACTCGGCATATTTTTTACAATAAGGGCAATAATATCTGCTTTCATAATAACGATAATTTTAGAACATCCTGTCAATATACTTATCAATATAATCATCACAGATTTGATAATATAGAACTCATAATCAGTTATTCTTAAACCGAATATGTTGCACCATCCCCTGAAAGGGGCAGGAGCACGTTTTATATGTAAATAAATTTAAAGTGGTCTCTGAATAGCGAAAATGAATGTTTCCAATGATAAGACCAAGTCTTTTAATAAAAAAAACCTTTTTTAAAACGTAAGTATCGTGCAATTTAGCAATGCGAATATATTATTCTACCTCAAATGATTAAATGATTAAAAGGTGTTCACACACAAATGGTTTTTCCTTGTTATTTGATTATTTACTCTAAGGCTACGGATGATTGGGTTGAGCTATGAAGTGTTTTGTCTCTGTGAAGTGCATTTGGCATGAAATAATGATTTATGGGGAAATTAAATCTGGGGAATAAATATTGGGGATAAATCTTTCAAAAAACGTGCTGCCCAATTTAGGATTTCTTTACACGCCCCTGAGAGGATAGAAGCCATCGCTTTCTACAAATTATGTTAACAACACCTCATAAAAGATTTGCTTTTACTCCAGGAATGTATGTAAATCATTCAGAGATCTTGTTTAAAATCTATAATTTAACTGATGAACTACATGTGTGTATGTATGTATGTATGTATGTATGTATGTATGTATGTCTGTATGTATGTATGTATGTATGTATGTATGTATGTATGTATGTATGTATGTATGTATGTATGTATGTAAAAGAAAAGGAATTCATGTTATCATGTTTGGAGATTGGAGAACTCAGATTATTAGCAGTTAGATGCTGCGTTATTTCATCGGATAAAAAGCATCACGTTTCTCACAGCGTTTCGAGACTAAGATATTATTAAATATGTATTCTCATTCATGTAAACATATGATGTGTATAAAATTTCCCCTTTTCCGATAGATATTTAAACTTTGTTGTAATGTTCATGTTCGATCAATTGAAAATAAATCGTTTTATGCGAGCAAAAACGAAAATCCCTCGTTACCATTCTGTTTGTGTCAGTTTATTTTTCAGCTTTTTTTTCTATCTATCAATATTTCGATTTCACAGTTACGTTAAATCTCACTAAAACAAGTAATTTGATACTTGTACTAATAGAATATCAATATATTTTTTATAATCAACGGACATGACCATCAAAGATTTCAATCGGCAAACATGTCACATTTTCATTGAAATCTCTAACAAATATTTTTCATCAAAAACTTTAAAAGTGGGTGTTTATTCTTTATTTCGATTTTACGACACGAAAGTTTTCAATATATTTGTAACATCGTTTTTCAATGTTATCTATTTGACAAGATAAGCCGGCTTTGTGAGATTTTCTCACACGATTATCGCTTATTTCAGATTTCGTCGACACCTGCACATCAATCACATCTCTTAACTAAGGATTTTGAGGTAAGGACATATTTCAGTGACAAATACAAGTCTGAAGTGACGGCATAGATCGATGATAGATAGATATACGAACGAAGCGAGGATAGATCAAGATGACATATGGCATGGTTCAAGGAAACTAGTGAAACAAAAATCACGATTTTAACAATACAAGTGAAGTTTGTATGGTGACAAAAAGTTTGTGATCTTGTAACTGATTCACAAGAATAAAAACAATAATTGTATGGAAAATGATCAAAGTACATGTTGCAACGTAACAGTGCTCAAACAATATCCTTATTATCAGTACATGTTGGGATTCTGCCTTGATTTTCTATATGGCATTGCCAATAATATTTTGAGGTAGGGGGTAGGGTTAGTTTCCGGTTTTTCGAAACTTGGTATGTGGATGGTTAGATCTAGTGTAAGAGTGGTGCCTTTTGCTACTTTGGTTACTCAATTTTAAACATTTTTCTGGTTTCCATGGAAACAATTTGAATTTTGTGTATATGAGGTAGGGTAATTTTCCAACCTATATCTAAAACTCTAATGAGTATTATTTTACTAAACCTGGTATGTGGTTAGATCTAGTGTTTGGGTGGTGCCTTTTGCTACTTTGGTTATTCTTAATTTTTCATTTCACTTGGTTTCCATGGAAACAATTTGAACTTATTAAGCATATTGAGCTTATTGGGTGCTGTAAATGCAAATTATGATATTTAATGACTGTGTGAGTATCAAATGTCAAATTCCCTACAATAATGAAGTTGACAAATATATAAAACTCTTCCTTTTGCACCATTGAACTTGAATATTTTAAGATTCATTATTATGTCAAGATCATTGATGCTAATATATCAACCTTTTTTATGTTTGGTATGGATTGTTTCAGGTATAAGTGCCAATGAGATGTTTAGGTTGGATTAAAAGTTTGGAAGGGGGACATCGCTGTGCATCACATGCACATATTTCTAGTTGTCCATCACAGTTTTCTTTAAATGAAAAATGTTTCTCTGATACGAAAGCCTGAGCCAATGTGTTCTTTATTTTTACGATTATACTGACGGTGCGACAGGTTTTCAAGAAAAATTGAATTAACAATATCAATAACCAATGTTACGATTATTGTTAGCATTATTATCATCAAATTTATAATCAATGTGGCCTAAGAGTAATTGAGGGGTCCGGATGACGGGGTCTCTAAAACAACTGTAAAATGCAACCTAGTCCTTCAAAAAAAACCAAATGGGATATTTCTTATAGCTGAGATAATTGTCTATAGAATGACATATAACATGAAACCTTTTGAGTATGGTTGCAGACCGATTTATCACCTTGAAAACATCTAATTTTCAAGTTTGGTTGCAGTCCCTTATAGGCAACTGCAACCAAATTCTTGAAACCATCAAAATACACGTTTTCATAGAACAGTAGAGTCTTGACTAAACATAATTTGGTTGCAGAGAGAAACTAAACGATGATATCGCAAATGTTGGAAAACCCTAGCTATCTCATCTTTAGTACATATATTCTCTGCTCTCCCTAACCCCCCCAAATCATTCATTGATGAACTCAACAAAATAATATATAAATTTCTCTGGAATGACAAAAAAGACAAGATTAAAAGATCAAATATCAGTAGAACATATGAAGATGGAGGTCTAAGAATGATTGATATAGAGTGTTTTATAAATGCTTTGAAATTATCATCATTGAAATCTCATTTGAAGAAAAATTCAAGCTTAATTAACATCTTTCCATTAGGACAATTATCTTCACTAGGTTCTAACATTGTTGATTGTTTATCGGACAAGGATAATCCCTATTGGAGAGATGTTTTATTGGCTTGGCAAGCATTTTATAAAAAACACAGCTTTGACAGTGAGGATGTTGACCAAATCTTAGCCCAGCCACTTTGGCTTAATCATTTATTTAAATCTTCATATATTATAAAGAACTGGTATGATCACGGTATACATTTTATTAAAGATATCTTTTCTGAAGAGAGTTTTCATAGCTTTGATTTTCTTAAACATAAGTTCAGAATAAAAGGAACATTTCTAGATTATCAACATTTGTTAAACAACATTCCAGAGAACTGGAAACAGCTATTAGGAACCAGAAATATTTGCTTAAATAATTTAACTATCAATATTGTCCATTATGATATGAGCTCTGATAGTAAAGGCTCAAGGATATTTTATGATAAACTAATTGGTAACAACACTGTCCCAAAGGTACTAGAGTATTGGAACAATGTATTTCAACAAGACATAAACTGGAAAGATGTCTTTATATGTTACAGGAAATGTACCAGTGATAGTAAGCTGCTTGATTTTCAATATAAATTCATTTTCAGAACTATTTATACAAAGAGAGAACTACTGAAGATGAAGCTTGTTGACAATGATAAATGCACATTTTGTAAACATTCCTCAGAAGATATCTCACATGTATATTTTGACTGTGAATTTGTAAAGAACTTTTGGCAAGACTTTGAAATGTTTATTAATAATCATCTTCATTTTAACATCATACTTACAAAATTTTATGTCACCTTTGGAGTTAGCTCCCACAATAAAATACTTAATCATATAATACTTTTAGCCAAAAGATTTATCTATGTCTCAAGTATAAAACAAAATGTACTCTCTTCTGAGGAGTTTCTAAAATATTTAAAAATGACATGTTCAATTGAAAAATTTATTGCTAGGAAGAATAACAGATTAGAAATGTTTACTGAGAAATGGAACCAGTTGCTAATAATTCTAGGCATTGAATGAAGCTCTCATAAAATATTAACCCACAGTGTCCATACAGCCTTCTCATGTTGTCCTGACTCACTGCAAACTTTACATATGTTAATAACATGAATATTGTATCTTACCTCTGTTAACAACGATTAGATAACTGCCTTTGTAAACGGATTTGCCTATTCATGTAACTTGTATAAATGATTTGAAATGGAATAAAAAAAAAAAAAAAAAAAAAAAAAAAAAAAAAAAAAAAAAATGTTGGAACTTTACCTGGCTGTTTATTTACATTTCAATGAAACATCGGCAACTTACTCAAAGCTACCGCGTCCGATTTTCGATCATGTCGTGTCCCGCTTCGCTGTCGTTTCTGACAAAGTGGATGGAAAATTTCTACTAACCTCGTTAAATCTAACATTCTCTATAGTTTATCATGTCTTGGCAAGTATTTATGACATTCCTTGACCAAATTATTCCTAAATTGCCATTTGTTTTTACAACGTGGCCCCGAGACGAATTTGAATTGTTGTCAAATCTCAACACTAATCTCATTGGCTGTAACAGATGCCTCTGATAGCAAACTAATTTTGATAGAAAATAAACATCATCAAGTAAGTTTAATGACAAGTTTCTATCTAAAACAGATCAAAATCAATCATGAATAAGTAAAAACGACATCAAAATTTTATTGAAAATGTTTGATACTGAATTAGCAAATTGAAAGACGTGTTACCTAGCGCATGATATTACGTCACACGTTGTGTCAGAGGGAACATGTCAAACTGAAACTGTTGATTTGGTCGTTTTCTCGTCTATTTAGTTAAATTTGAAGTCTCCTGCAACCAAATTGATCTGATAACCTTTTCAAAAAATAATTTTATCACCTGCAACCAAATTATTATTAGCCAAGCCATGATAAATGTGGAATATTTGACAAAAATTAATTTGGTTGCAGTTGCCTATAAGGGACTGCAACCAAACTCGAAAATTACTCGATTTCATGATGATTTTTCACTTTGCAACCAAATTCCAGGATTCCTAATAATACAGTATGTAACAGTAAAATTATTTCAGCTTTCAGAATATCTTCATCTGAACTATTTTCAAGGACTGGGTAGCATTTTATAGACGTTAGATACCCCGTCATTCGGACCCCTCAATTACTCTTAGGTCATCAATGTTACTCTAATTCCGCTCATGATTAATATTTCACAATACGACAATATCTTGTTTAACGTTAACAGTAATATCTTTACAATATTTAAAGGTTAGTAAACGTTTTGGTGTCAATGACATTTTGGCTTTCTATATCAAGAATCAATATTTGACCATCATAATTCAACACCTTCACGCGGCTACGAGTGTACTTGAGTATATATCAAATGTCTTTGTAATGTGAAACAATATTCATAAATGTGTAGTTAATGTTTGACCTTTGCATTTTATCATATTTTCAGAAAGAGAAGGATGTTATTTTTCTTTGCACTTTCAAGTAAAACAGAGATAAACTCACTTGTGATTGAAGCAAATGAAGTAACAATATCAGATAAAAATATCATGTCTGATCTTACAGCAAAGCACAATAAAAATGCGTGGAAACATAGGTGATCATGTTCATAACAAAACCAACGATCTATTCATCCTGAATCTGATTGCGGTGAATAGCAATGAGTTATTCGCCACTGGTCCACACTCATCCGCTTTAAATGCATTCAACCGCGCTTAGGTTTCATTTGATCGTGTTTTGAATTTTCAAATTCTCTAATCAAGATCCTCTTTATTAGTTTAATTGAAAATAACTTTTCAACAGTATTCCCTGAGTTTATCTAACATTATTCCGTAGCAGTATAATCTGATCGTGGAAACTTGTCAATTATTAGGATGACAGCGTCAAATATTAGGTTTTCATTCTATTAAAAATGATTATCATATGCTTCTCATATGTAACATTTACAGAAGATCGAGACTCGAAATCATTGATAACGTTTTACGTCAATCCATCTCTTGGAAAAGATGTATTTTAGTGCTTTATAACTACGTGAGTTATTTACAATCGTTTATGTAAAAATGTGAGGTGCCTTTGCGTCGAGTACAATTCACTGCCTATTGCATCTTATGTATGTTCTATTTGCCTGTCGCCTGAAGTCGCAATAAATTGTTTTGTAATCGACAGAGCTTAGATTACGACCGGTGTTTCAACAAGCCCTACGAGAAACTAATTGAAAAACAACAAAATGATTATGTAAGTATTTCTGTTATCTTGTTGTTTATTTAGAATTGATTAAATAAATTTCCGAATTTTTAATCTGATTTGACCATATAAATTGAACATTGATGATCAGTTATGATTATGATGATCAGTTATGATTATGATGATCAGTTATGATTATGATGATCAGTTCTAATTATGATGATCAGTATTTATTCTGTACATATTGAATTATCATTGTCCGTAGCAAATTCATATATATACGTACAGCAAATTATCTGTGTACATAGCATTAAATGTTCTCTACCAAAGTTTTCAATTTATAACGTACTTTTACTTTAGTGAATGAACTAAACACCTGAGCAATGAAAATGACCACCATCTAAAAAACGTAAATTGTTAACATAAAGAAAAAAATAGTGTACATAGAATGAGATTTTTTTTACAAAAAATGAACTATGACAAATACCTTTACGCTCAGATGAATGACAATGGCATCCTTTCATTAGGATTCTGAAAAAGTTATCCTCTCAAAATTTTGTTGTTGTTTTGTTTCAGTCAGATTCGAAGATTGAAGCTATCAAGTGGATCATCACCTTCTTCGTTGGGTTTCTCACTGGAATGGTAAGTGTAATGTATCTAGCTATAACCTAGGGGATATCCTGCAAACGCAGCGTCAGAAGAATGCTCATTCTCTCACTATACAGTTTACGTAAAAGGAAAATGCCATTTGAGGTATTTTTGTGGCAACTAAATATAAGGGGACAATCCAGTTTACACTTGTATAGTAAACCCTGGTTATAATGCCACCATTTGTGCAAGAGAAATTATGGCACTATATCCAGGTTAACATTATAACCAGTGAAATGTAAGTGCAAAAACATGGCATTATATCCAGTTATTACATGCATTATAACCGTAGGAATTATAATCAGTATGTACATGGTTATAACATAACCCAGTTGAAACATGTTACTGAGGGTGACATTTTGGTTGATTTACATTAGACAACTGGGTGATAAGAGCAAACTCTCTGTAAAATAAAACAAGAATGAAAAGTGAAGCCATTCATCATCACTGTGCATCACATGCACACATTTCTAGTTGAATTGGTATTTCTTTTACAATAAATCTTTTGATGACATTTAAGTTTGGTTATTTCCGAAAAATGTGAACATTATAGTCAATTATGTTCTATCTTTATCATGAAACAAGATTTTTTGCAAATTTTTCTAAATCTTTTGGTATAATTTTTATATTTTGCGTAGATTTTAATTTTGGGATTTGGTTCATATTTTTGTAGTAAATGGAATGTTACATTCAACATAAGTAAAAAATAAACCTTCAATGCCTTTTCCATGTGCACATGTCTCATCATTGACTATCAAACTGTTCATAAACAAAATTACAAGCCAAACGGGCAATATTTTGTGAAGAAAAAATAATTTTTCAAAAAGCCATATATTGTTATATTTCTAAAATGAAAAAAACGCTGAAGACTTCTAATCAGTGAACATGGAAGAAAATGTAATTTGATATGACAATTTTTTACTTTTTTAGATACCTCTTCATTATGTTTATTCATTTATGAAGCTTTCTGGGGTGATTTGACCAAATATCTGGGGCAATTTGACCAATTGGGCTGGGGCGATTTGTAGGTGGGGCTATTTGACTGGTAACCTAAATAATGATAACCTCCTTAAGAGTTAACATGTAACGACGTGTTGTCGTAGGTCCTTTATCTTTCATTTCTTGACAAAACAATTTTGTGAGGACTGCCTTGGATGTCATTAGATTGATTAGACTGGTTAAACTTATTAGACTGGTTAGACCGATTAGACTGGTTAGACCGATTAGACTGATTAGACTGGTTGGACTGACTAGACTGATGAGACTGGTTGGGGCGATTAGATTGGTTAGACTGATTAGACTGGTTAGACCGATTAGACTGATTAGACTGGTTGGACTGACTAGAATGATGAGACTGGTTGGGGCGATTAGATTGGTTAGACTGATTAGACTGGTTAGACTGGTTAGACTGACTAGAATGATTAGACCGATTAGACTGGTTAGACTGATTAGAATGATTAGACTGGTTAAACTTATTAGACTGGTTAGACCGATTAGACTGGTTAGACTGATTAGAATGATTAGACTGGTTAGACCGATTAGACTGATTAGAATGGTTGGACTGACTAGAATGATTAGACTGGTTGGACCGATTAGATTGGTTAGACTGATTAGACTTGTTAGACTGATTAGAGTGATTAGACTGGTTAGACTGACTAGAATGGTTAGACTGGTTAGACTGATTAGACTAGTTAGACTGATTAGACTGGTTGGACTGACTAGAATGATTAGACTGGCTAGACTGATTAGACTAGTTAGACTGGTTAGGTTTATTAGATGTCATATGATTTGTGTCTAATATAACAACACGAAGGTCTAGTTGACACACGTGCTCTGGTGTCGATTTGACTTTTCTCAGGCTTTGAAATTCAAACTCCTCCAAGAGTCGACAAATCAAACGCAACCGTTGTTTCTCTAAGTGTATTTTCATTTCAGGTGGCTTTGTTTATCGATTCGATCATCAAACAGCTGTCAAGTCTCAAATTCACAACAGTGGAAGCGTGTATCTTTTTTTATCAATGTTCAAATGTTTACCTTTATTGTAATCTGTCCCTTTATGGGGGTAATTTAGCCATGTGATAAAACGCAATTCATGGAGCACACAGTTCCAACGTTATGAAAACTTGACTGCTGTCAGCAATCATGGAGTGTTCTGAGAACGGATGTCTAGTTGTCTCCCTTGTCATCCTGCTCCTCTTCAACGTAGGATTCGTCATCGTAGCGGCCTGTCTCACCGTATACGAGGTAGGAAGCACTGCAACACATTTTTATAAATTTATTTTTAGCTGCTTGTTTATCTTCCTACAGATTCTTTACAGCTGCATACTTCATCTCCATCATCAATCTCATTAAATAAGTTCATAAAGGCTGCACTACGTTACCCAGACTATTCCTGACACGCCCTTCCTGTATGGGCGGCCGCCTAAATCATCGTTTAAAATACCTTATTTCAATGAGGGTGCTTCTTTACAATACCTCATATTGAAGCAAATGGCACGGAAAAAACACCTCTTATAACTAAGTGAGATGGAATAAGTAATTTCTTAATCGTCCTTGTGTAATTCCAATCACAAACAAGGAGTGGTATATTATCGTATACTCTTTATAATATTACTCTGTGTCATATTTTATGACATTATTATTGTATTTTAAAACAAATTCAGTTACAAGGTTTGATAGTTTGTCTTTCAACCAAGAGTTTACTTAACTCCGGCAAATGAATATGATACAAGAAAACTATCTTTAAACGTTTTAAAGCCACTGCCAAGCATACACACGTTTTCTTTTCGTACTACTTTAAAAAGTTTGACATTTAAACGACCTTGATCTTAAGAAATGTTGATGTTTAGAAATGTCTTGAAAACATAGTTTATCATCATTTTTACTTTGTCATTCTTTTTCGAAATGTCAATTTATTTTGATAAGTGTCCTATAATTTCAGAAAGAAATGACATTTATGTCGAAGAAATTCATTGGCGCAGTAAACTGCTATTAATAAGCTTTGTTTATTCAATGTTGTCATATTAAAAACTTATATTCAAATAATGTATGTATATGATTGTCATATTTAGACATTGAAGTGCGTTCTACGTCTTACTGTATAGCGACGCTACTATTTTCTAGTAAAGCATTGCTTTGAAATAGATATGTGAAAGAACTAAATGTAGTCGACTATCGCTGTTCCATTTATTGCCAAAAATCAATCGCATCGCGGATTGGACTTTAATACAGCCTGAAAATTCATTCATCAGTTCAAATGTACATCAGCGGTCGGACACAACTTAATCGACTTACAGACTCTATAGTTGTTGACTCAGCCACTTCAATGCAGGAACCTTTGAGGTCTTGAAAATATTTCTGAAACAAATGTTGGTATTCTAATGATGTCATCAGCGCATACACGTCCAATTTACGTCCATTGCTGTATCGATTGAAAGTTGAAAATTTGCTGACCCAACATAATTCAAGCAGCTAAGATTTGAATCCTTACTGTTCAAAACGATTTCTGTAAAAATAGTTGGTCAAATTTAATGGCGAAATCAGCGCAATCACGTCTCGTTAAGGTCCATTGCTGTATCAATTGAATATTTAAAAATTGCTGACTTAGCCAATTAAAAGCAGGGGCGTATTGGATCTTTACTGTTTGGATGTTCACTGAAAACGAATGAAAAATGAAAACAGTTTTGCTTGCTTTTGACGACGCGTTAACGTTCAATTTGCGTCTAATGCTGTAATCAAAAGTTAACAGTTCGTGTCTTTAACACAAAAGTTAAATTAACGGAGATAATTTTAGATCCTGACTGTTCTCAAACGATTTCTTACATTTTTATTATATATTTTTGCGACGCGTTAATAACATTTACTTCAATTGTAATTATTTATTTTTATGTTATAGCCAGTGGCGGGCGGGTCGGGTATCCCTGAAATCAAGTGTTACCTGAATGGTATAAAGGTACTATGTTATATCAAGCTCTTATTAGTGGATAATAGGCTGAGTATTAACTGTCCAGGTTGCATTGAGGATGAAGCACATGTTTTACTTTCTTGCCCCTTATACTCTACTATACGAAAGGATCTCTTACAACGACGTATCTAAAAATGGATATATTTTAATTTGTTGACAATTTTACAGCAGCTTGCCCATATTTTTACATGTGAGGATTTACCTATTGTCTTGCTAAAACTTCTTGTAATATTTTAGAGCACCGGCGTTATTCCCTGTACAAATAACTGTTTTATCTATTTATGAAATTTCATACATTTCATATATGCTACTTTATTGTTACAGATACAGTTTTTATGTTTTAAACCATCTCTCACAAATCGCTTGACGATTGGTCGTGTTTGTAATATTGTCATATTTATGTACTTGGTGTATCGTTTTAATATGAGTGAGATGTAAATAAAATCATCTGTCTATCCGTCTGTCTGTCTGTCAGGTACCCCATGTAGCTAGATTCACCACCCTCATCGCCAAGGCCGTAGGGGTGCTTTTCAGCGTAGCTGGTGGTTAGTATACTGACCTTTAAAACAAACATTACACAGACACATTCGGTACAACTGGACAAAAGTATTACAAAGCCTGCTTTATAAATAATGTGATATTATTCGATTGGGAAGGATCCAATCCATTTAGAATTTCTAGACCTAAACCAAACAAGAAGATAGGAAAATCAATATATTCTTTAATTTTTAGTTTACCATCTACAAATGTTTTCGAATTAACCCTTTTTACATAGCTGATTAACATATGCATAATCGAGAAGAAAGTTGCTGACTTAGTTCGATAACTGAAAACATAAAATGAAGAAAGATATCTCTTAGTGTCACACCCTTAACAAGAATGAATGCAGCAAGAATCTCACCATGGACTAAACAAGACGCTTCAGTTTCTTTGAGGCCGATGGTTCTATTCCGATTAGGTGATGCATTTGAGATGCATTTGCCTGAAAAACCATGGCAGGAAAAATGGTGCTTCAGTACTTTACTCCTGGTTTAATTATTAAAACGAGAATACTACAGGTCCTTTTTAAACCAAAAAACAAATATTGATAAAAGTCACTGCTCAAATATAGACGGACACGGACACTTAAAATTTGACTGATAATAGTAAATGCTCCATGAACTCGAAATATGAATAACAACAAAATATATGTAGAGTAGGAGCATATTGTAGTAAACAAGGGTTACTGTCAACATAATCAACCAAATATTTTCGTGGGAATAACAGCAAAAGGTATACCAATAAGAAGGGAATCGTTGGATGTGAAAAAGAATGTTTTCTCATACATTTAAAATCAAAGAGATATGAAAAGACTATCCCGGTTGGTGCTGTGATCACTTAGATTAAGGACTTAAAGTGTTGTGTGTTGTGTGTAATTTGCAAATGCAATGCCTCCCGATGGTGCATCGTGTCGGAAAATATATTGATTAAAAACACACACGATTCAATGTAATAATCATTGAATTTATATGTATTATCTCTAGGTTATCTATTTCATTCATTTTATCTTTTCCAAGGTTTGTTTGTTGGAAAGGAAGGTCCGATGATCCATAGCGGGGCAATCATAGGAGCAGGGGTGCCACAGGTTGGTCGGAACATGTAGACAAAATCATTCTGCTACGTCAGCGTATTGTATCCTGAGAGTTCCTATAATGCCCTGTTATACATCATGAGAAAATCCTCTTATTGCTCAAAATACAAGCAGCTAATGAAATGACCCGCACCTAGCAAATTCGGCACCACCCGGATGACGGGATCGTTGAGTTCGAGATATTTGCTTTAAGCTCTTTGCATTGCGACGTTTCATTGGCGAAAAACATGAATAACCAGCTGTCAGTGATACGGGGTGTTTGAGCTGATTAGGGTATTGAAGGTGTTCCGCGGATTCAAATATGCTGATGTAGCAGTCTGAGTTGACTTAAGTCAACTTGTTATTTCTTAATATAAAGATAAGTGTGATGATAATCTAACTAAACATGTATCACATCATGTACCATTATTATTCATAATAATGCAGTAAATGAAATCACATTGTCCCGTAATATTGTACACAGTTATATTATACATCGATTTGATAACATCATTCCTATCGTTTGGTCCTTCAATTTAATTCTATTAATGTGTTTTCAAAATTACCATTTAGTTAGAGTTTTACTCATTAATGTACCTTTGTTTGGGGTTTATTATATGTTTTTCCGTAACATTATCGGTGTTGATTGACTTTTTAATACTTTTTCAAAAGATGTTTTCACTTTAAGTTATTTGACTATGATCATGCTTGTCATTAGATAGAGACTATAAACCTTAACGCCTATCGCTTTAGGTATGTAACATATACAAAGGAAAAATCTCGTTAAAACGCAAAGGTTGTCTGGACGTATATATGTGTATTGTAACATCTGATTTTTTATAGTCTGCCGTAATAAAAAGATAAGATTTCAAATATAAAAAAGATGAATTTTTTTATTTGGTAATCGAGTGTGGATAACATTGATTGTCTATCCACGGTTAGTCTATGTCTGAGAAAACAAACCCATCAAAGTTTTCAGTTTTTACAAAGTTGATCAATTAGACTTGTTAGAAGAAAAGCAATCATTCTTTTTATGCCACGGGCCTTTGGTATATACAATATTATAATGTATGTTTTTGCTGTACAGTGACTAAAGTACATTATTATAAGTGGATGCATACATTACTGAAAAAAACATTAATAGCTTTCTTACTGTTTTTCGCTGGAATATGTTAGCAAAGATGTAAGTTTATAGGTATTATGATGTGTATAATAATATTTATTAATGTACAAAAGTATGGCAAGCATAACAGACACACAAATAATTATATTCAGCTTAAAATGGAAATAGAATTTTTTCCATCTTAAGCTAAAAAGTCATGAGAAATTTGGGTGTTGCAAACCGAATATATATCTCCAGGTATATAAATATCCCTTCCTTAAACTAAATAGGGCCGAGTTATACACGTGTCAATCCTCTGAAATCACAATAAACGATTTCAATTTTATCACTTTTTGCTTATTTGTATTGATCAGTTTGATATTTGATATTTGATATTTGAGTCGTTCATAAATTGCTTCTATATTTCTCCCCCTATTCAGTTTCAGAGCCTCGCTTTCAGACGAATCAATTTCAAGTACGCATTCTTCAGAACAGACAGGTATGAAACTTTGTGCCAGCAAGCATTGTCCATAAATTTGTATAGTTCAGCAACAATAAACGCGGCTAGACGGTTGGATTGGTGACCTAATCAATTGATTAACTGAAAGTTAGAAAAGTTGATTCTATGCACCACTTGTAGACATGAGCTGTCAAACTTTTGATATCATTTATGGGAGAAAACACACGATAGAGGTTAGGCTCTTGATTTCAACGAAACTCATTCATTCAACTACTTGCAAAGGATAGGCTTCATACAGTCTCATTGTTTCGCAAGTTTCGACCTGGTTTCAATGAGATTGTTTCTACATATAGAATGACCAATCGGAACATAGTCGTTATGCACTACCGATAAGGATTTTTTGCAGAACGATGTTTGAATAGTGACATTCATTATATTCGATATGAACTGTTGAAATTTATATGTGGTGACTAGCTTTTGAAATGGGTAGATATGATAATGTTAGCCATAACGAGATATTAGGTGAGGTGATTTGGGGTGATTTTCACTTACATCACGGCTGCTAGTAATATTGCAGGGAGTATGATTAAAATCGACCGTGTTCCGAGGAATAAAAGTTTCCAAAATATTGACTCTATCGAGATTCGAACTCTATCTGTCTAACCGCTGCGACCCCCCTGCTGCGATCGGGTGTTTAAGGTTTAAAGAAATATTTGAGGGCTCGTAATCCTATTGTGAATTTCAACATCTTCACAATCTGATAATGACTAGAACCCAGTGGAACCTTGTGTTTTAACGGGAACGAACAACATATCACTTCGGTCTTAAAATTCAGATATCTTTTTACAAATTAAAAACCCAAAATATACCCCGAGCTATGTTCACTATCTTCTACATGAAAATGCTTTGTTGTGACACAAATGTTCGAATATGACCTTACTATACTGTCAAAGCAACCCTTTGTAAATAGAGATTCGAAAAACTCTTGCATTCGAATATATATCAACTTGACAAAGAGCCATCGAAGAAGTATGAAATCTTTCAAAGATATAAAAATACAAAACTCATTCCATATGAGTTCGAAATGACATGTCAAATGCCTACAAACAAATTTTATAATAACATTGTTTGAAACAATCAAAGGAATGTTGAGAAACAGCCGTCAATACATACAACTGTCCACAACGAAGGTTAAATCCGAAGTGAAGCTATCACATGCTTCTTTGCGATTGTTTTTAAACATTGCAAATCTTCGGTCCGAATGACCTTATTTTAAAGATAATTGTAATTTTGTGTACTTAACACATACGAAATGTTCCCACTCAGCATGTCTTCCAGTTGTTGAATTAGATAAATGAATGTGTCATGGACTTACGGTCTTTTACTGAATAAATATATTTGTCTGTCAATATTTAAGATTCATGATGATATCTGTTCATAGACAGACGAAACCATTCTGTGGAGTATACTCATATCAATCTAAAAAGTCGGCGGCGAAGTCAAATGAATACATAATTTATTTTTTGCTGAATCGTGTAAACGTCCATAACCTTAAAAATAATATTAGTTTTTTCTCAACATATATTATTCTATTGTCAACAAAGACTTACAAACTTCAGTAAGAACATTTCATAAAGATACGAAAAGTATTTGTTTGAAATTTAAAGTAACTTTGTTTCTTTACTTATTTAAACACAAGGAAATCTTTCCAGAAAAAACCCACTATTTTATGTTTTCCCATCTGTTTCAGAGACAAACGTGACTTTGTATCAGGCGGAGCAGCAGCAGGGGTTGCGGGTAGGTTCTCGTTTCTGTAATTTCTTTGAAATCAGGTCGAACCTATCACTGCGTTTCTGAGCTGAGAAATGCGTCGTAAGGGTCATGTCAAGTAACCTTGCTCTTTTATAAATTCTTACTGTCATAGACCTGCTCGAATCGCACATCGCCCTGATAAACTGGAGTGAAAATGTCACCTGAGACGATCCTCAGATCAGGAAACGCATCTATGGAGGTTGTAAGGTTCAGATTGATTTTAATGAGATTGTCAGTTGTGAATATTTCTGTAAAGCATGACGAATATAACATTATGAAGCTTACAGAACTCGAAATCAGTGATGAAAGTAAAATGTGCATATTAACATATACAATATAATTTTATGTACGCTCTTTCCATTCCTATTCCTAAACTTGTCACTCGTTCCGATACAAATGTTGAAGATGGTTTATTAATTAGGCACTACCACACCTTCGAGTTGCATTGAGAAACGTCAGAACACAATGTCAGGTTGAGGCGAGGAAACTATAATGAAAATCGTACTCGTTATGAATTGTTTCCATTTACAAGGTCTAAGTAGGGTGTATATATACTATTGTATATCAATTTATCCAATGCGATCTAATAATACCAATGCATTTCTAGCGGCGTTTGGGGCACCTATTGGGGGAGTGTTGTTCAGTCTGGAGGAGGGATCGTCCTTCTGGAACCAGAAACTCACCTGGAGAACAGTACGTGCTATTTGAAATCTATTTTGTCATCAACTTGCTTACATCGGAGCTTTTGCATATGCCTTCGTTAAAGAGACACCGTGTGATTTTCAGTACTTTTAATTTGGTTAGATGTTTCTCAAAATTCAATATTTCATGGTATGCAATTGATAACATCTCATATGGTTATCATTAACATCATAAGTACTTTTATTTGGGTTAGATGCTTCTAAAAAAATCAATATTTCATGGTATGCATTTGATAACATCTCATATGTTTATCATTAACATCATACGTACTTTTATTTATGTTAGATGCTTCTCAAAATTCAATATTTCATGGTATGCATTTGATAACATCTCATATGTTTATCATTAACATCATAAGTACTTTTATTTGGGTTAGATGCTTCTAAAAAAAATCAATATTTCATGGTATGTATTTGGTAACATCTCATATGTTTATCATTAACATCATAAGTGTAAAACATGAGGGCGAGTGAGTGGCGAGGCAGCAGCAGTACATTATCTGGGTCCATATTTTCGAAACTCTCTTAGTGCTAGGATAGTCGTAAGTCAATATTAATGTATGGTACTTACGACTATCTTAGTGCTAAGAGAGCTTCGAAAATCTAGGCCCAGGTTTCGATCAAGTTCGCATTTAAATACCGTAATTTTGCCACTTTACTTGACAAACTAATCCCTAATTTGAACTTATCAGCGTAAGCGATTTCAACAACACACGACATGTCTCTTTCCACCCAAATGTAGACCTTTTATATTTCAAAAATGTTTCGGAAGCAGTCTTATTCACGACTTAAACTTGCTTTTTCGTTTTTCAAGAAAATTGATATCACAATTCCTGAAGAACAGTCATCAAATAAATCTAAATAGATCATCTTGTTTTAATTTGCGATTACATGATATCTCGTTTCATGGTCAATATCAGAATGATTAGTGAAACAGTCAATAAAGCATGAAATAACAAAATAAAAACACAATTCGTGAGGAATTTTGATTTTAAGATTTGATTAGGTGTGAATTTGGAATGTCTTTGTGTAGGAGTGATAAAACTAGAATGTCTTTTCGGGAATTACATTAGCATTAACTTCATCTTTCACTTTGAGTAGTTCATAAATATCGGAATTAAATAAATGTCACCGACCTAGATGCTTGTGTCCTTATGATTTTCATTGTTCATATCTATAAAATATGACCTCCCAACCATAATAATACTATTCGACTTTCCCTCGAAGCCACGTTTTATACTCATTCATTATTCACATTATGCCTGTAGGTAAACTGAAAATAAAAAATCATAGACATTTTTCTAAATTTCCTATCTAATAATCATAAAGATTATATTTATTAATTTTTCACTATGTAGTTCAAGTCTCATGTTTTTATAATCTCAATTGAATGTTCGTTTTAATATCATAATTCAGGCCCCCCTAAGTAATTGAAGGAAATGCATCAAATTTGAAGGAAAACAGTCCCTTATAGAAGAAAAAGCTTCCATAATGGAAGGAAACCAGCTTTATGCACAACTAAATACAATTAGAAATCGCACATTAAACATAAAAAAACAACACCGACCGAAGCTGGAGACTGCTCAATCCAAACTATTTCCGCTGTCGACCGAGAATTCACGGATATTACCGATGTTCCTTCCGAAGTCTACCGATTTCCTTCTAAAGTGGGACGATGTTGCTTCCGTTAAGGACGAAAAATCTCTGTTATTACCGTTTTTTTCACCGATGTTGACGTGTTTGCTTCGCGATTAAGCTGGTTACCTTCCATTTTGGAAGCTTTTCCTTCTATTAGGCACTGTTTTCCTTCAAACTTGATGCATTTCCTTCAATTACTTAGGGGGCCCTAATAATTTGTATTCTCAATTTTCATTCTATTTAGTATAATGGATATATATTTGGAAACCCATTAGTGGTATTGGCTTTATTGTAGATAATCTCTTTGTGGTTTTTCTTTTCAAAGAATGGTTTTATTGTTGTTTGAAATATTGTATACGTCTACTTTAAAAACTATTTTTCAGAATTTCATAACACGACGTTTACATCACGTTTTTAAGAATATTAAAACTATAGGTATATTAGTGTTGTTCGAAAAAATATTGTCTATGACCCAAGTTACGTACATAATTCAGATATGCAAACTGTTCACCAAACTCTTGATATTAATAAAACAAAATATCTGCAATTGTTATGTTTTGCTTTTAGACGTTACCTATTAGATATTTTTTTTTCAATTTTGAAAAATAAAGTTTGCATTGTATATTTCTTCCAACGGACTTCCAACATCCGGTTCGGTCCAACGCCCTTTACCAAATTGAGCTAAACGGTAAATCTATAAGCAGATTGGGACTTGGAACCTCCGGTTCAGTCCAACGCTCAACAAGTTGAGCTTTACTGGTTGAGCTTTACGGAAATTCAATTAGCAGGATTCGAGCCCGAGATGTCGAGTGATCGTACGACGCTATAGCAGATGAGCTACAACTCGAAAGAGCACGTTCATGCCTTTTGTTATATTTTATATTTTTCAGTTTTTCTGTTCAATGGCCGCCACATTTTCCCTGAACTTCTTCCTCTCTGGACTGGACAGTAATGACTGGGGCTTCTTCTATCTGCCTGGCTTGATCAATTTCGGGGAATTCAAGGTGTAGTTATCAAAAATGGAAATATAAAAAATTTAAAACAAAACGCTTTGATGAAAAAATCGGAAAAAAATTAAAATTGGTTTTCCCTTGAGTTTTGGCGTTTCATGTTACAGGTGACCACGGCGAATTTCGTTTTAAAACTTCGTTTTCGCTTTAGATAAAAGGTTTAACAAAATTACCTTTTTCAACTTCGATTTTTATTGTTATCAATCGTTTATTATTTCTTGACATTATTTTCAGCCGTTAATGATCGGAATTAATATCTCAGTTTGAATAATATTTAGGAATTTAAATATATTAATATGAATTCGAAAACCGGTTGCTCGACTTTCAATCTTAAGACGCATTTACCAAACAGAATACCTCGATTATTTACCATTCGATGTTTAAACGATTTCAATTTTCATAATTGTTTAAAAAGATCATATTTACAAAAAAATGGTCATGTCACGCTAAACATATACATTAAAATTTATGTTTCGTATATTTACGTAAATCGTTGTCTTTTTTAAAAATTGACTTTCAAATCTTTATCAGTTTAAAAGTTATAGTATACTTTCTTTTTCAAGAATGCACACTTGAATGCAGAAAGGTTACCACGGGAACTTAATTTTCGCGAACAGCTCGTTTTTCGACTTGAGGTGGACTTGGATATTATGTTTAATGTCTTAATTTCCTAGATTCTTTTGCATGTTCTAACCAATAGCGATAACCGATAATTTAACACTGTTGTGTTATCACGTTGCCTCTGTTCTCAAGTAAACGTTTGCTCGCGTTATCGAATGCTCCCTGGGGTATGATTTTGATACAATTCAATCAAAACATTTCTTACATTTTGTGAGAAGGGAATATGACTTATTTCTGTCATACACAAGAAACGAACGATCCGTACCGATAATTGACTTCACTCTACCCGACCTCAATAAGAACAGCCAAGTAAGAATCCGAGATTTTCATTTGCTTACACAAGAAAACCGCGTATCAGAAGCGTAGAAAGAGAGATTTCGGGAGGAAATATGCATGAATAAGGTCTGATCAAGAAACGCATCTATGATTGTTGTTAGGTTCTGATTGATTTTAATGAGATTGTCAGTTGTGAAAGTGTCAGTAGTACATGAGGTATATAACATGAAACTTACGTTACTCAACAACCGTGATGAAAGTAAGAATCAGTGAGAAAAACATCAGTAAAGATCAGTGAAGATCATGAAAGATCCTTTAAGATCATGAAAGATCCTTTAAGATCATTTAAGATCATTGCCAATTATGACTTGCAGTCATGCATATGATTATGACTGATGAATGGTTTACAAGTATATCTGTGACGCTCCAATCATTGGTACAAAAAACTTCAGCAAGGAATGAAAGATGAACTCGTTTCACGATTTGCCCGAATTAGGAGGAATTAGGTGTAATCTATAGTTCAAAATTTTGCTATTGATTAAATTTTTCTAAACAATAGCTTGAATTATTTCAATATTTATCAAAATCACGCTGAAAGAAAGCGACGCAATCGAAGTCATTGCTTTCGTTGTCTCTGTAGTAACCTATAACGACAAGCGATCATCACTCATTTTGTATCGTTTGCGCTCTGTTTGATAATAACCGGTTTACCCTTTTTCAGTGCCAAAGTGAAGACTCGGGAAACTGTCGCTTATGGAACGCTCTCGATCTATTCGTGTTTATTCTCATGGGCTTTGTTGGGGGTCTACTGGGCGCCATCTTTAATCTCGTCAACAAAGCATTGACTGTACATAGGATGAAACACTGTCATACAAAGCACAAGGTATATAAGTAAGTAATAAGTAGGTACACTACAACTTATCACTCTTTTGCATTTGTATACATTCAAGGCAAGAAAAAACTCTGTCTTTTATACTTAGCTTCTGTTGAACTCTTTAAGTGTTCTATATGCAGTTCAATAATACCATCATTCCATTGTAGTCCAGTGCTTCGCTACCGCCACAAACATGACCATAAAACTAATTTAAGGCTAAGGGGACTTGTAGGTGAGGTGTGGTGTGGTGAGGTGAAAAGGTGAAATATGGTGACATTAGGTCAAACCTGCAGGCTTCATTTGGATAACAAAAGTCATGATATAGTTAACTATGTGTCCAGGGTTCACTTGCAAAGCTTCTTAAACTTAAGTCATTTTATCTTATTGTTTTAAGGCTAAGTGGATTTGTTAACGGGACCCCTAGAGCCCGATTAGTTTAGACCACACCCACTATTTTTCAAGGAAGCAACGTAGTCATAAAAGGAAAAGATCAAGTTTCAAACAAAAACAACTGAGATTGTTTTTTAAACACAACTACATTGAACATGCTCCTTACAGAAGGTACAAGTGTATGTTTATAAGCCCATTCCGGGATTATTATTATTTCGGGATTAGAAAATAGTCCTAGAAAACCGAACTCAAACGTCAAAAGCACAACACTTTCAAATAAAATGTTTTGAAAACATATCTTTAAAATAAGACACTCAGATTTCAAAATTATTTGTGTTAACATAACTCTGCTGCTATATTTAATGTACGTTATTGCCGTATTGTTAGATATGTTTTCGTCTTTTTTCTTAAAACATTGCATTATTTCTTCATCGAATTGTTTTACCTCATCTTTTAAAATTTAATATAATTCTTAAATTCAATTATCTTTATATCTTTATGTAAATAAAATTTGACGAATGTAACACCATTGAGATTAATATGGTCTTCAATTAAGAGAATAAAAATCGAAATCATTACGAATCCAATGTATTCATAAATTTATGAAATAAATATATCTAAAAGCTGTCAGCAAGATAAATCTGTCGCGCAACATGACGCACCTAAGGGGCCACTTATGGTTGATTCTCATGAAAACATGAATACAAGTTGACAACGACTAAGGTCACTTTCGAATAGCACTTTGTCATAGATAGATACAATCGTAAACATCATTATGGCTTATAATATTTCAATGTTTAGAAGTCTATAATTTAATGTTCTGAACTCTTTGCTGAAAAGTGGCTGTGGAATCCAAATGCATCCATATTTTTAGAGAATATTTTTGTTTACTTCTCTATAATTTGATAGTTATTATGAATGGCAGAAGTTTGTTTTTGAAGGAAAAGAATGGATAAAATGGATATCTGAAAATATTTTCTTCCTTTTTGTGCTGCTATTGTATATTAGAATTCTATATGTATTTGGTTGACATTATTTATCGCCAGGGTCTTGGAAGCTATGCTTGTTGCCATGGTGACAACTACAGTCGCATTCACGGCCGCCATGACACTTGGAGAATGTCGTCTACTTCCGACCATCGTGAGAAGCATTTCTTCTGTTTGGTTTACTATCAAAACCTGAATATATGTTTTTTAAAACCAGATGGTGAATTGAGAAATATAAACATAATGAAATTGCATATTAGAAATTTTAGAAAAAGATACACAATAAGAATGGATAACTATATATTTTGCAATTTTTTCATTCTTACCATTCTTACATTTTTTCTTCCGTATTTATCCTCTTCTGTCCCTTGTTTCCTCAACTGCCCCCTTTATCCGCCTCTGTCCCTTACTTATCCTACTCTGTCACTTACTTATCCTCCTCTGTCCCTTACTTATCCCCTCTGTCCCTTACTTATCCTACTCTGTCCCTTACTTATCCTCCTCTGTCCCTTACTTATCCTACTCTGTCCCTTACTTATCCGCGTCTGTCCCTTACTTATCCCCTCTGTCCCTTACTTATCCTCCTCTGTCCCTTACTTATCCTCCTCTGTCACTTACTTATCCTCCTCTGTCCCTTACTTATCCCCTCTGTCCCTTACTTATCCCCTCTGTCCCTTACTTATCCTCCTCTGTCCCTTACTTATCCTCCTCTGTCCCTTACTTATCCTCCTCTGTCCCTTACTTATCCCCTCTGTCCCTTACTTATCCTCCTCTGTCCCTTACTTATCCGCGTCTGTCCCTTACTTATCCTCCTCTGTCCCTTACTTATCCTCCTCTGTCCCTTACTTATCCTACTCTGTCCCTTACTTATCCTCCTCTGTCGCTTACTTATCCTCCTCTGTCACTTACTTATCCTCGTATGTCCTTCCCAATTCTTCCAACTCTGTCATGACCGCCTTCTTCAGAGTGTAATGTGGTCTACCACGCTTTCTCCTTCCTTGCAATATACTTCTACGCGTTGGAGTAATTTAGAGTATAGTTGAATGATGCGTTTACGGCGTTTTTGAAAAGTGAGATCATCCAGATAATTTGTTTCGGGGATGCATCCCGTCTTATGTTGTCATGTCTCGCCGGCATAATCTCATTGTACATCTCGTGATCAACACGCCAGACGTCTCTGAACAACACGAAGGAGGGTGTCCGGACATATTTCTGCGAGGATGGTTACTATAACGACATGGCCACGTTGTTCTTTAATCCCCAGGAAGTCGCCATCAAACAACTCTTCCACCAAGAAGGTGTGGTAGCATGTATTTAAATTGTTTACCCAAGAAATATCTAGTTCCATTTCTTAAAGGCACTATGGCACATTTTCGTAGGAAAAAAAGATCTTACGAAAAGGTAAATATGTTGTCTGTTGCAAGAATCTATTTCCCTTCCTAAAATGATTAAAAGGTGTTCACGCTAAAATGTCCGCATCCAGTTTTAGCTTGATCCGTGAAACATTCTCCCACTATGGATATTGCGGTTGGGTTGAGATGATTACCCTCAGAAAAATATAATTGCCATAAACTTACACTAAAAAGTAACAAAAATAAATAAAGTGCTATAGTGCCTTTAAGAACTAATTAACATGGTGAATAGTGCGTAGCCAGGTGCGCAAGAATGTTTCGATTTGAAAGATACACTCTCGATGTTTCAGAGATTTGTCATTCCCCTAACAAGCGGGAAAATAACCATGATTAGTAAAGAGGATTACTAATCTGAATATAGATCGAATTTTCATGATCTGCACATTAGAATTCCCCAATTTCATTATAAAACAAATGAATGTCGCGACGATGCTAACGAGACCAATTTCAAGACCTGAGGACGTTGCAGGTATGATTAAACTTCTGATTATTTAAGAAAATTAATAACGACGCCCCTGTTAAATAACTTAGTTACTTACTAAACCCTAGATAACCCTGTTTCTGAAAGGCAAGTGGAATGATAAAGATTGAGGTACACGCTCACCTTGTATTTTCCCAAAAAGGTGAAGTTGAGTTTCACTTGATGTCATACTAAATATATTACACAGGTTACTTCAACCATGCTGAAATGCTTTTTTTCAGGAACGTTTAGTATGCCATCCCTTGGGGTTTTCTTCCTGTGTTTTTTCTTTCTCTCCTGTTGGACGTACGGGGTTACCGTTCCAAGCGGACTCTTCGTGCCCTCGCTGCTATGTGGCGCTGCATACGGCCGCCTTGTCGGCACGTTCCTTACAAAGTTAGTCTCAACTCCATGGGGAGTATGTCGTTATACGCAGTCTAACTTATTTAGAAGCTAAACGCTGATGACATTTTATCAACGTCACAGTCAAATCATGCAAGGCAACTATATATTTGTACGCAAAGCAAACAATTCACTACTTATATATACAATCTTACATCTTTGGGATTGTTTTGAAATCATGTCTTGCTGCCTAGTTTATAATATTGAATTCCAACATCAGTACCCTACCCTGTTTCGTACCTCTTGACGCAATACGTAAATTCGCAAAAGTAAGATGAATTTCAACCACATTTACGGACACATGCACTTGATGATTAACTGAATTTCAGGTGTTTTTTTTAGCTAAATACGTTAAGAATCGTAGGAAATATTAAATATATTTTGATTTACCTGGAACAATAATAAAATTTCCGAATTTTGTGTATTTTCAAAAAGAGTTTCTATGGTGAAATTTAAACCTGCAGCAGCTGCATCTATTGCTTACAGTTTGAAGTTCGAAGTTGTACGTGGATCATATGTGATCAACTTAATCTGGAATATTTTTGTATGGTAGTACAACTCATTAACATACTACTTGTATCTTCAGTAATACATTTGCAGTTTGGACTCTCTCAACAGTATAGAAAACCTGTTTAGATTCCACATCATGTGACGTAAAGTAACTATTTTGAAATATTTATTATATGCTAGACATAAGAAGTCGGTAATAGTGGACTTTCTTTTTATTAGAAATTAATATTTTGACATTAAATAAGAATATCATTGTCTATAACTTCAAAACTCTCCTGTATACTTTATTATTTTGTCCAGTATATTTTTTCATGACAGCAACATTAAATTGAATATCCTTTCAAATTGTTTGTATCAAGTGGCTGCAGCTGTAGTCTTAGTTTAGATATTTGTAGAACACAACATTCTTAAGCTAGCTTATTTCACTGGAAAGTTATTGCAATGTAGTAAAAAAGTATATTGTCTGGGGTTTATCTTTGACACCATGTTTTATATCCTTTGTTTGAATTCATGATACATTTTCCTACTGACATTTAATTTACTAATTTTATTTATAACCATCGTTATATTAAGTATTATTTATGGATTGGAGATCAGTAACGGTCAGATCAAAACACTGAACTCTTACTATGTAAGGTTAAGTATAATAACTCTTCCCATTGATGTTTTTTTAAAGCTACATCGGATATAGAAGTGTATATTCCGGAACGTTTGCACTGATTGGTGCAGCCTCGTTCCTAGGGGGCGTGGTCAGAATGACGATCAGCCTCACTGTGATCCTGATCGAATCAACCAATGAGATTAGCTATGGTCTGCCTTTGATGATAACACTTATGGTACGTTCCTAATGATAACACTTATGGTAATTCGTAATTATAACACTTATGGTACGTTCGTAATGATAACACGTTTTCAGTGATACCTCTTGTGATACGAAATTAACAAAAACACTTACGAATAACATTAATGACACATGTAGTTTTGAATGAGGACACTCATGGCAAAGTTTTGATTTTAACACTTATTGTACAATCTCAAGGGTAGTACTTATTGTACATTCGTAATGATAATATTAATGGTAAATTATAATTGATAACACTCGTGGTAAATTCTTATAGATAACACTCATGGTAAATTCTTATTGAGAAAACTCGTTGTATATTCTTATAGATAACACTCGTGATAGATGCTCATTGATAACACTCGTGGTAAATTTTTATTGATAACACTCGTGGTAATTCTTATTGATAACACTCGTTGTAAATTCTTATAGATAACACTAATGATAAATTCTTATTGATAACACTCGTGGTAAAATCGTATTTATAACATTCGTGGTAAATTCTTATTTATAACGTTAGATACTATTGGTAGACATTTATAAACTGATTTATAAACTTGGTTTTTACTTTAGGATCCGGATGTATCAATTATTTGTTACAAACATGACCCTAATGATATAAAGAATACTTACAGGTAATTACATACAAGTTTTTTTTATAGAGCACAATATGCGTAGGACAAATAACATTACTTACCTGAAATACACCATTATTCATAACACATATGTACCTTATTACATACGAAACAAGTTTATTATTAATTAACATAATTTACCTTATTGTTTTGAATGCAGGTAGCCAAATGGTCGGGTGACCTGTTTAACGAAGGTCTGTATGATATACATATTTCACTGAAGGGGGTTCCTTTGTTAGAGTGGGAGGCGCCCAAAGAAACGTTCAGGTACACCAAAGAGAGTTTACCTGTAAAAATCAATCTCATTGAAATAAGATCGAAAATATCACTCATGCCTCGTATCGATTGTGATCTGCGGAATTCATCTTTGGGGTCAAGTGACTTTAATTTGCACTCTAGCCAATCAGCAACGAGTATACATATCAATCCGCACGATTTGATATTTGAGTGATATGTTTAACTGGTTTTAATGAGATTGGCTATAATGTCATTGAAGATGAAACCGGCCCCATACTAAAAATATAGGCCTGCATATAAGTAATCATACCTTTCTACGTGTATATATCATTTTTTAAAAAGTTACGAAAAACGTCAATTTTTTATCTCTCCCCTGTCCGAAATGGAAACCGGGATTCGTCTTTGAACTTGAGAAAGCGCATTTGAGCCAAGAAACTATTTCCGGGCAGGGGAGAGATCCAAGATGGCTGACTTTGTTGTAGCTTTTTTATTTATTATATATATTAGGTATGAATGCTTACATGTATATTTAGACCCAGGCACCTCTTCTTGTTGATCCATTTGTGTTTACTTTGTTCGTTTTAGTAGGGCTGTAGTTGTATTCATGTTCTAACAAAATTGTTTTGGGGAAACGAAACATCTTTTCCGGAGGAGCTTGAGTATTTTCAAATGTTAAGATTGCTGGTTTTAATTATCTCTGACCAAGATGTTTTTCCTATAATATCATTAATCGTAAATCAATGAAATAAAAGTGACAAAAACTTGCATTTACGTTTTAAAAGCAATGTCATTATCGTTTATGCTCCAGTCGCTTTAAGTCTGTTTCTATTATTTTCAGATTAAAAGCAAAAGATATAATGGACAAAAAATTATCCTTCATATTTCCCAAGACGCGGGTGTCGTCCTTAATAAGAATACTCAAAACAACCGCCCATAACGTGTTTCCCGTGGTTACCATAGCAACAACTGATGCCAGAAAGGAATCAATTTCAGAAATTGACCATGTGAGTCGCACGTGCTCTATATATCAACACATGAAATTGACATCAATTTGTTTCACCGCGGGCCACGACATGTGTAATACACATCAATTATCTCCCTTGGTTCGGTCTTTAGGTTTACGGGTTTGAAAAGAATATATTCGTAAATGTTGATTCTGCGTTGATGTTAAATGAAATATCAATTGGTTATATTGAATGAGCTAACAATGAAAATTTTAATGTAAGATTAAATATTGTGAGCATAAAATATGATTTTATATCGAAAGAATAATAGTCATATTATTTGATACCGTATATAGTCTAAATGGGAAAATAGCAGACATTACAATTAGTATGATCACACGATAACTCTATATTGCAATCTCATTAAAATGAGTTGATAATTTTTCTACAGAGATTATAGATCTCACAAAACCCCATTTCTCAAGCCGTTTGACATCTTGATGTGATTGGCCTGAAACAATCTCATTAAAAAATGTTGTCCCTTCAGTTTTGATACTAGTTGTTTAGGGATACTACCATTTTACTTTTAATGTAAATACGAATGTTTAAGGATTATGTATATTGATATATGCATCACGATATAGAATACTTAGAAAATATGTTCATTGTGGAAATCGTGGTTTTATGAAACTTGAAACAGATTCTTTATTTTCATATTGTAGACAATTATTTTCAAACCAAATAGCATGTACATAGATAAATATGTTGTGCATGACATCAATCACCTTTAGAACAAGCAATACACATCGCCTTAAATGTAATTAAATTTAATAAGCAGCTCAAAAGTTGGAAACCGAGGCGCTATACAAATCCATTATCATTATTAAATGTCAGGTTATCATCAAGTTCTAAATTATATTAAAACGTTTAAGGTATACCTGCAAACAAAATGCAAAAAAGCTTGTGGTTCTGTATGATTAAGGTTAGTGGCGTGCTCAACACATGAGAACGAAGCTTAAGCAAGATGAATGTAGAATAAAATTCAGTTTCTAATGTAAACTTTTATACACCTTAAATAATTTCAAATACTTAATAATATTTTTCAGAGCGGAGATGTTGGTTCATTCGTCAACCAGGGGGAACCAACTGAAGAAAAGTTTGTATGTTTTAAATTCGTTTTGGCGGCAGAACCGCGTTTTTATTAAATTTATTTCTTCATCCCCCTCCCTCCTCTTGATATTAGATAATGCCAAATCTTAATATTTCCGATATCGTAGTTCATGCGGATTTAATGTAACGTAACATTAAATACTTCCGGCCTTTAAAAATCAACTTTACTACCGGAATACATATATATGTGTTAAATAACTTAGGAGGTAGATTACTTGAGTGAGGGTAGTGAGTAATATCGAGAGATATGCAGTATCTGTGCATTCGTTGTGATTACGAAATATTGGCGTGAACTAGTGCGCTTAAAAACAACTGCAATTTCTGAATTATTTTCCCAACCATGGAATCTAAAGATTTCCGTTTTCAAGAAGACCCGGTGATCTCCCTTGTATTTCCTTAATTAATCCCCCATTATTACACCGTTAACTTTTAATTAATCTCTAAAGAAAAGAAGGGGCAAATTTGGGGAAAATTTTAAAAGGAAAGAAATTCTTTTCTCGCGAGATCACTTTTTTTTACCTAAAACAATTTGCTTCTTTACCTTAGCTTATTAGATATACAGAGTAAAAAGTTAAGTACTTTTATCACAATGTTAAGTTCTTGTCTGACTGATAAAAGACAGTAAGTGAAAAGTACACAGTGAAAAATGAAATATCAGTTATCAAACATATCAATCAATTGGTACTCTTTTGAATATTTTGAAAAAGTCTTGTTTTTATTTCCTAGTACAAGATTATTTTTTAACTGAATAAGTCAATATTGATTGTAGTAAATGTCATTCCATGAAATAAAGAAACTGACATCTTACGTTTATTGCGTGGTGAATATATATTTTTTATAAGATTGAATACCGAAATTTTTGTATTCATTGTTCCTGAAACAATGTTCTTGAATAATAAAGATTTAAAGAAATAAGTGACAACAAATAACCTTTATATAAGGTCTTAAATATTCCAGTTTCTCCTAAAACTAATGCATCAGATTTTAAAGGGACTCTTGTGTCACCATGATCACTTCCGGCATTTTAAAAACGGGAAATATTTACTTTGACTCGACTTTAAGCTTAAAAAATCTACCGATACGCAACTTTTATATGCCATTCTTGTTTTAAATCGCAACCTAATAAGTGCCGACGGACGAAATTTAAAGATTGGCGTGTAAATCATGCCGCGTGACGTCACATATGTTGCACGGTTAATTGCCTTCGTTGAAATTTGAACTGTTCAATGATTTTAATGTTATAACACTCAAATCTTCACAGTTACAACTAAAATCATCGATATATCCATAGCATAAATAACTAACTTGGGAACAATTTAATTTGTCAGTATTAAGGCCCAAATTGTAACCTCCACCACACGTGTTGGCGTACATCCTATATAAAGCAAATGTGACCAGGCTCTAATAAATATCGTCATAATTGATTTTAAGCACCAAGGGATTGAAAAAATATATATCTTAGTTTTCATTTAACCATTTTTAAGACAAGCCTATTGTTGTATTATCACCATCTGCCTATTGTGTGATTCCATCCTTTTCAGACTCTATCCTCATGCGATCTCTTCTAACATCGATCAATTTTCAGCCCCTGCCTTTGTTCTGTTTGTGACAAAGGGTATTTTATCAAACATCTTGTCTAATGAGTAACTCGTGGCATATTTCAAGATCGCCTAGTATTTCTTACCAAAGTCTAAGCAGAAAGAAAGTATAAAATACGAGTTAAATCGTAAATATGAAATATATACTTAAACGCTATTTTTCACTCAGTGAAATGACACAAAGCAAATCATTCTTGTAATTTTTAGTTGATTCATTAGATTATCCTTAGTGAGAAACTCTATCATAATTCGGGGCATAAGACAAACGATAATGATCATGAAACTTTGCCCTATGGTTATATACGTCGGTTGTCTATTGCGAAACCAAAACAACCGCCACACGAAAATGATGTCATTGTGACGTAACTCGTAGAGATTGTGACGTAAAACAATAAGGAGATAAATAATGTGCTTATTTTCTTTCCTCAACTTTTTTTATATTACCGTTTGAAAAGATAACTCTTGTTAAATATAATTTATCATCCAAAACTGTGTTCCACAGGAGATATCGTTTTGACAGTAGATTTTGAACAATGCTCTATTACAGCCAAGTTCATGACATCACAATTGTTTTACATCATCAAGTAATGACATCACAATGCTATGACGTCATAAAAATGATGACGTCACAATGCTATGACATCACTCCACTGAGAGTCTTAGAGTAGTGCAGTGTTAATAAATACACATTTTTCACGGAATCAAAATGAAAAAAATATTTTTGATGATAAATAGAATCTCACCCTCGTGTCTTCTGATATCAAATATATCAACACTCGTTGATAAAAGTAAAATATCCTCTGCAAGCCTCGGATATTTGTAACTTTTATCAACTCGTGTTGATATATTTGATATCAGAAGACACTTTGGTTAGATTCTCTATTTACCATAGGCGCAAGATTCTTGATATACATGTAAGTAAAATACTTAAAATACGTATCTATATCTATAGTCTATATCTATACTCGTGAGTTTAAGCCGTTAAGACTAGTTCGGTAACCTTTGATTATCCCCGGAAATGGTAAAACGGGTTTCTTTGCTAAATCACGCTTTGTAAAATTTGTAGACCAGTCCAAGTTTCCCTTTCCGGAGATAACAGATAATTCAAGTTGGCGTACCTTTTGGTACCATATTTATATTTTGTATAAATATGTATTTTACCTACATGTTGGAATCTGCTGCCTGTCAAATATAACCCAATCTCATTAAAATGAAATCTAAATGGTCCACTACATAATCTGCGTAACGTAGTACAGCAATAATAGATTTTATTTTAATGCGATTGAATATGACGTGACCTATATTAGCAAAACTTACTACACCACTATTAAACGCAACACATATTTAAAGAGTCTGACCTATAGGCTACGGCTTACCATTTCTTTTTAGAGGAACGACATACTTATTTTACAACTTTATAAAAGTAAATTATATAGGTTGATAGAATATCTACACATCTAAATATCATTTGTTATAAAACTAAACAACAAATACTTAGTAATGCCGGTGCTTTTTTTGTTTACACTCGATCGTAGCGCCAATGATTGGCTTCACTTATCATTTGTTTTTTATTTTATAGAGTGTCCGCTCTCATTTATTGAGCTGTCAAATTTTAAACATGTCACCCCTAGTAACATGTTTCAACTTGGTTATGTCATAATTATGTTATAATAACATGCATGTATAAACGGGAATATCCCTGAAACTTATGTTTCCACAAAACATGCCTTGATAGGACTGTCCTTTCAATACAACACAGCTAGCTAAGATATCGACATCCATTATCAGGTCTAATCAGGAATGACAAATGTTTTCTTTTATATCAAATCATAAAACTTATAAGAGTACCGTATCTATTTCATCCTGAATTGATTATCCCGTGTAACGTGACCAAATATCGATCAACCGTTTTACACTAAGGTTTGTTTCCGACGGAAGGTTAGATACCCAAACAGGTATTAGATGTTATCAACACAATTGATTTAAACAGTATTTTATTTCCATAAAACATGTAATACACAACATTCAGAATGTATATACAAAAAGGAAAAAGGATTAGCAAACAGGCCAAGGCAGCCTACAGCTGCATACCGAAAGTTTGTTCACTTACCACTGAATTGTAGTGCAAATATCATGTAATTTGGGTTTCGTTTCAACGTCAATAGAATCACTTCTGCAAGGCTGACAATGGATCACCCATTGTCCATGTGTGAAATAGCCATTCTTGAACTCATTTTGGGATTGTTTGGTCTCTCGTGCAAAAATTCGAATTTTGGCATATTGATATATACGGAAGGGGTCATATTTTCGAATTTTCGATTTCATTAAATGTCAAATGAAATGTTCAATATCGACTCTCTGAGATTATAACCAACATAATTATATTGAATTTGTGCTAAGGAACAAGCGTGGCTAATTTTTAAAGAAGTTAATAGCTTATAAAGGATTTTATGGAGAAAAATAAAAATTAGTGTTTTCGGAAACTGTTACAGGTATTTGTTGGGGTGGGATAAACATTTGCCTTAAAGAAGAATGGAACTGCATATATGTATTGAAAATTCAATATTATACGTTTCCTTTTCGCATCGCTACGATACCTCAAAGGCATCTCAAATTACATGATATTTGCACTAGTATATTCAGGTATGTGAACAAACTTTTGGCATGCAGCTGTATATAAATGCTTCTCCTTATACAAACTTAACAAATAAGGTTTTACATTTATGGAAATACATGTTAACTACGCATTAACACAATTAATATTTAGAAGCTCTTTTTGAAACATCGGGCATGAAGGCACAAGTGTGGTACCCTGAGCTTGGCTTTAGATGAGCTATCATAAATAGTTGATAAATGAATTATTTAACAAATGATTGATTAAAAAAGACAAACTATCTCAGTTGTCCTTTTATATCAACTTAGAACCTATATATAACGAATCTAAAATATGTGATGGTACAGTTATCAACTGTTATCAAAGTGCAAAGTAATTATTTCTATTGAAATGTTATGCCGGAAATGAATAACGAATCTAAAATATTTGATGGTACAGTTATCAACTTTTATCAAAGTACAAAGTAATTATTTCTATTGAGATGTTATGCCGGAAATTAATAGCGAATCTAAAATATGTGATGGTACGGTTATCAACTTTTATCAAAGAACAAAGTGATTATTTCTATTGAAATGTTTTACCGGAAATAGATATCATTATATATTACATTTTACGTTTTTACATTTAATATTACATTTCATTTTACATTTTACATTTTACATTTTTCATTTTTCATTTTACATTTTACATTTTACATTTTACATTTTACATTTTACATTTTATATTTTACACTTTACATTTTATATTTTACATTTTATATTTTACATTTAACATTTAACATTTAACATTTAACATTTAACATTTAACATTTAACATTTTACATTTCATATCTTACATTTTACATATTATATTTTACATTTTACATTGTACATTTTACATAAACGAAGGACATACACTCCCTTGCATAACCTGAAATTGGAATATCATCAAAGAATTTGGAAATTTCGTTAAAGAAGAGGGGTAACAGAGGTAACAATTACATAAGAGAGAGAATATGGTCTTTGAATATCAGAATGCTGCCAGAAGGTGATAAATTTGTAGGCTCATCGAAACTCTGATCATTGCAAAGTAAAGAAATGTCGTTGTTGTAACTACAAAACCATCGCCAGCCGAGCTATATACAAAATCCAGTTTGTTATTGTGTTATTGAGCTTTGTGATAGTTAGGTAGACTACTCAACATTTAGGAAAATAGCACAGGATCAAATGTAATGTAAAAGTAATTTGCTTCAAAGTCATGATCTATCACTATGGGTCTGTTTCATGTTTTACAGCAATCGTGAAATGATTGTTGCGAGTTTTAGTAGCCGATTTTGTTTTCGCGCTTGGGGTTGGTGACTGGTGATCTCGTTGTCAAACAATTTCTTAAAGGGGCAGTGGTACGTTTTTCAGATTAATAAAGTGATCCCACGAAAACGTGAATAAACCCTTCCACTCGCAAGACAATGTTTTTAATCAAAAGAAACAGTTTTAAAACGAAGTTACCAAGATCGATAAAGCTATTCGAATTCAATTCCTTACCTCATCTTATCAAAAGATGTTCACACAAAAATAGCCAGCTGTGGTTTTTGATTGATACTTGATTTTCTTTATGTCAACGGATAATCTGGGTGAGTAAATAGATGTTTTGATCAGCTGAAGACAACACATTTGTAATCATTTAATGTTTATATTGGGATCAATTTGAAATAAAACGTTTTGAAAATCGTGTTGCTGTCCCTTTAATTTTTCGGATCCTGCATACATTGTATATAATTTAGTTAGAGAACAGCTTAGATACAAAGTGAAAATGCCATACCCCGATGAAAGAAATTGTATATCTTTCTATAAATCAACTCTACAATGTGTTGAAAACATGAAGCCGTTTCTTTTGCCGCTAAGCATATATTGTGTCATCATTTAAATATTACTTAAAGGCACTGTACAGAAAGTGCTCAAAGTCGATGATAGCTATTATCGACCACGCTTAAGTTGATCATAACCTAAAAACTCTAAGGAACTTTATACCAGTCCTCAGAAGTCAATTACCTAAATAGTATTTTGTGTAAGGGAGCCCTTGTATTTTACGATTGACTTGGTACGTGTTGTGCATACTTTAATCTATTGAAAACTCGTGTAGACAGTTATAAAGAAATTATCACCAATAACGCCTAACTTAATTTCATTTTCGGTTGATAAGTTTCTATGGTCCTCAGTGTTGGACGGGGATCCAAAGACGGTCACCAATGTCCTAGAAAAACACGTGTGAGGCGAAAACGTATTGTAAAGTAATTAACTTTAGGACAGCGCTGTTAAGTGGTAATCGCGTTAACTTTAATGTTATTTGGTGAAACTCTAAAAACAATATCCAAGTGTTTTCCAAAATATTCAGTAAACAATTTGCGAGTAAACTGTCAGTGAGATCATCTTCTTTGAGTGTCAAATTGAATTTCTCCTTTTTGTATTCACTCATCTAAAATTAATAAGGTAAAGATAATATGTCTATGACATAAAACAACATTTACTCAAACACCATTAGATCACTATCTATTTAGTTATCGTTAGTTCTCAACACTGTATAAGCTTTATAAATATATTTTTATCAATGCATAATGTATAAAATTATGATGAACATTTCAACATTAAAATAAAAAAAGTAAAAGGAGTAATTGTTATTATGATTTGATATTGTTAATTTTTCGGTAATCGTTGGACAATGAACTCATTCTTTGAATGCTGTGTTCATATTGGGTTTGACGGTATCATTAACAAAACAAACAATTGATAGCATGTATTATGTCAATATGACCAATGTTCAAGTTCATCTAAGATTTAGGAAAATATATTTTGACGTTTCTACAAAAAAAAATCTCTTTGCATGTATATCGGTTTTGTATCTAAATCTTTCATTCAATACTTAAAGGTTACATGACCACAGTACATTATACAAAAATACAAATTTATATACAATTTCATGTACATAAAAATAATGGGTTTTTTATTTCGCTGAGCCGACTTCGGCCGTCTTAACCTTTTTGTTGTTGATTATAGGTCAATTGTAAAAAATATGTATTTCATTGCATCGACAGAAAGCTTAAGTGAATGGCTATATCCAATGCCTTAAAGTAGCTATTTCGAACCTTTAAGCATGCCAATGTGGCCCTTGTAAGGCCATGAACCATAAAAATTCGGAATCCTTGAACATTATTTGTCTTAATTATCGAATTTATCTTATTATTATTATTATCTTATATCTTATTCCATAGACCATGTAAGTTCTTTTAGTTTTACGATTTGACTGAAGTTATCATGACATGAATAAAAATAAATATATATTTAAAAAATAATAAATGTAATTGATACATTTAGATTGAATATTAAATATCTTGTGTCCCAAATACCCTTTTTCAATAAATGACTCTTTCCTTTTTCATTAAGACGGAGTCGATTGTGTTGTAAACGTTCAACTGTAACTTATTCAATTCCTATATTATTGATTAAGAGTGACCCAACTAGATAAATATTTGACAGTTTGATGATGACAGTCGCTCGCGCTCCCATGTCACTACTTAATTCACAATTCACCTAGAGTTAAATGTAAACTGCATAAACGACATTAAAGTAATCGCAACATCAATATGTAGAGTAACCCATATTATCTTGGGAATCTGTAAATTGCAAACTAACACGCAATCGTTTAATAGACTTCTGTCGTTCACAAAATAAGAGTTTCATATCTTAATAATTTAATTTGTGGTAAATTTATATGAATAATAGACAATTGGGAATAAAAGTTATGTTACGATGTTAAGAAGTGTTTATTGATGTTCATGACACGATTATGTGTAAGACACTCGCTTATCAATATCAGATTGTTCTCAGTTGTATTGAAAACTATATAGGTCATCGGGTTCTAGTGACGTCACAAGTCACAGAAATCTTTGGTTTGGTTTCATGTATGGAAGATCGCATATGATTGGTTTGGTTTCATGTATGGAAGATCGCATATGATCATGTTGTCATTTCTTACGCACTACTTATTATTTCCCGTATTCAATAGATGAAAGTGTGAAACGATGTATAGCAAAATTATAATCACTTAAAATCAGTCTATTACACTTGGTTACAGTATACAATGTTTCGTGGTTGAAGAAAAGGTCATTGGGTGCATGCACAGTCGCAAGTGATCGTATCGAAAACATGCATAGTGCAATGTGGTGTTTTTTATTTGAAGCTTGTTTTGATTTACAACACATAATAATTGACGTGTTGAGCATTTAAATACATTTCGCTACATGTTTTGAGTAAAACATGTACGCAACATGTTTAAAATCAAAACGCCATTTTTGCAGTGTGGGCAAGTTTTTTGTTGATCGTTCATGATCATGACGTCATCCCATTTGCGATACAAGAATCTGAAGTACGTTATCAAGGCAGCCATTGAAAGAGTTTTCGCTAATCCTATTGAATTTTAAGTGCAAGGGAATTATTTGAGGTCGTGCTCATTTCCCTACCACAGAATAGTAATGGAACCAGAGAATAATTACGTATCACAACATAATGAAGTTGGTTAACTCAACAAATGATACAATTTCAGCATGTTCGAGATGGTTGGGAACGTGTTCCCCATGAAGTTTAGCGGAATGATTCTACGCTCTCAAGTCGTGATGCTTCTGAAAAAGGGCGTGGTCAAGGACCCGGAAGAAATAGATCAGGTAAGATCAGCCATTTGAAAACTAAGCCAAGATTCACTAAGAAAAAAAATATTCGCTTAATGTTCCTGAAATTCGTTTGTTTACAACGACAATTCATAGACAATTCATCGCTTGTAAGATTAGTTATGTAATGATATTGTACGTATTGTTAACGAAGTTTTATATAGTATGGATCGATTCACTTAGTTGTCGAGGTATATTTATTACATATGTCCAGGGCACTGTTGAAAGCATGTCAAGATGTCAAATCAGGGACTTTTCGTTTATAATAATTGTGACAACAATGGTATATATAGTTCGGGGTTGGAGCTAGGCAGAGATTCAGTTTCGTTGTTTTCAGAACAAAACTTAGAGCAAGGTGGTAATCATTCTTCTAGAGGTTAAGAAAGTCTTCCCACGTAGCCTGTGTAACAATAACACTGTTAACTTGTTTGTCAACAAATAAAAGTAAAACATGCCTTACCGTCCTTTATTGTGCAAACTCAAATCGTCAAATATTGTTACTGCAATACAACTTACTTTTTATCATATAATAATAAATAAGAATATAGATATGTTTGCATTTAGTACAGTTTGAACAAACATCCTGAAATTAAGAGTCAACTACGACTGCACACAATTAGAATTGCTATCGGTCTTGCTTTAGGTATTTTCATATGATCGCTGTTGATAGTTTCAGACCAAGAGTAATCATACTTTATTCTTTAATTCCTGATATCTCATTTTCTTATCCTAAAGCACTGTTAAATTGTATCAATACAATTCACCAGAGCAAGAATATCTTCATGCCAATTTTACCTGGATACAGTGCAATACCGTGGTTCCTCATTACTTTATATTCTATCAAAACACAGTTTTGATTATGTTAGTTCCTAATTGCATTTCATTATGATTTATTACACAATAGATTGATGACAATGACCTTTGACGCCTGACCTCTCCAATAAGGGGAGATAACAAGTAATTTCCGGTTCATTACTAGCGACAACAGAAATTGGGGTTTAGATTGCAAATGACATGACAGCTGATGAACTAGTCGATTTCAAAACGTGATAGATTTTTCTCTTGTACCGCAGTACACGCTTAAAGTAGGTCAGTGGTAATGTCGCTTTATTTCAAAGGGACCATTGTTCCTCAACAAAAAAGACCATGATCCTAAACGTTGACACGATGAGATTAAAAGTAAGTTTATTCAAGAAATATGTATTTTAGGGCATTTATACTTCGTTGCTTGCCTGATGTTGACAGATGCAATAATTACGTTATTCATACGTCATGCTTTTAATGGATGTTTGTGAAGCTGAAGGGAATAGCGAGACATCGCTTAAACTGAGACAATAGGAAAGTGGCATGCACAACTATTAAAGAGAAAAATCTGAAAACGACGCCACTGGAATATCTACAGTTGTCTGTCCAACTTGAGGCATTGTCTTATAGGATAGTTATATGGTGGATGTTTTTGTGGAACGAAATTCAATGTTGTCATGATTATAACATTACCTAAGTGAAACATATTGCTGTGAGTAACATTTTGGTTGATTAAGATTTGACAACTAGATAAACGAGTGCGCACACTCGGTAATATAAGACAAGAATGAGAAATCAGTGAAGCCATTAATTGGCACCACGAATGTGAAGAGCCATGCTACGTTATTACAAGGCATTGTTTAATAGTCTTGATATAAACCATTTGTTAATTTCAGGATATTTTATCCATACATATAGTTTATTTTATAGTTTTGTAAAATCGCTAAATGATACAGCGCCTTTTTTGTCATTTTCTCATAACGAGTTGACAACTTATGTATAAAGGCATTATCTAAAAGAGAAATCTATGAACTTATAACTGAGATTATATGTAATTCAAATATAGTTTGAAAAATACCTACAGGTTTGTTTAGTTATGTTCATATTCAGTGAAACAATAGTCCTACGATATAGCTATTTAATTCAATCAAAAAACCTGCATGTGTTTTGGAATCGAAATGCACTTTAAAAAGGTCAATCGTATTAGGTAATTATTTACGTATAAGAACTATTTTATTTTAGGAGTGAGACGTTTTAAACAGAAATGCTTATCAAGTTTGAAGTGATACAAGAATCTTATTATCCATGAATCAAGAAGTTGATGAGAGAATACAAGGCAATTTCCTTATTTCTCTTTAATCTTTTAAAATTCCAAGAATATTAGTCGAGGGTTGTCTAATTGTACCTACATCGAAGTGAAGAAAAACACGACACCACATGTATTTCCCCACTTTCAGCAAATAGCGAAGTGCTTGAAATGTTTTTTTAAAATTCAACAGAATGCATTTTGTTAAACAGTTTTACAACTTGTTTGTTAACACTAACTCTGTGGCGGTAGATGAAATATGGGCTTTCTTCGTGTTTATATCCATTTCCAATTAGAAATCATATCAAATTCTTCATAGAAAGAAATATGACCACAATGATATTTTTGGATTATTGATATAACGTTGAGATTAAAAGGTAAAGGCAAATTTCGATTATAGGATTGAGTATTGAGACTTTTTAACCCTCAGAATATAATTCATTTGGCACACTCCAATGTTTATTGGGGAAGATTTGAGAAACACAAAACAAACACTTTTAAATGCATTGCTTCTTTAACAGTAGATAATTCTTCAATTTGAAATAAGCAGGTGGTGCAATATTGTTTTTCAAGGTGTTTACATTTCATCCTTCTTTGAGTGGCATTTAAGATGTTGGTATGATGAAAAAATATGAAATTTATGGATTTACAACTTCTTTATTGCAAAGAGATGCGACGTTTCGGTGTAGAAACTAAAATCGTTATCAAGCAAGTTTAATCGCATCTCTGTGCAATAAAGAAGTTGTTAATCTATAAATTGCCTATTTCTTCGTATACATTTTAGTTGCAACTTACTCAGTTATCCATAAACTTTATTTTATTCTGATATTCTATTCTTAAAATTTTAAATTGTTTGATGATATCCATGCATTAAGAAAAATATGAAATATAGTCTTAACATTCATCAGTGCGATGTAAAATATTATGATTATTAGTCTGTTGTCTTGGCTCTATACCTATGTCAGGTTTATCTTCTACCGCCGACTCGAGGAAAGTAAAATTATTCCCATAAAGACTTTAACTGCCTTAGATAAAACTTATGTCGCATTGTTTTATCAATAAATCGTTAGATCGACATAATAAGCTGTGACAACCGTTAGGAAAATAGTTTCTTGTCATTTTAGTGTCAATTCAAGAGAGTTAACTTAATTCCGTGTAAGGTCTTTCTTATGTGTCACGATCAATTAAAGCAATAGTGAAACTTGGTGTGAAGAAGTTTTGAAATCGGAGGCGTATTTTAAAGAAGAAGAAGTGTTGTTTTTTGTAAATGGGGATTTATGAATTCAGTGTTCACTTATCACCTAAATGGTCGAGGCTCGATTCCCAGTTTCGAAATATCAAAAACGTAAATATGTGGTTATTTCTTCCTTGCCTGACGCTTGTCATTCTTAAAATTCAACAATGTGTTTACTTGTGCTGCAGTGAGATTTTAAGTCACAGTTAAAAATATTGACATTACTATATATTTTTACATGACAATAATGAGTGGTCAAAGCCTCTATATGTCATCGCGTAAAACAATTCCTGTCTAGCCGTGCCTCCAAATTATGTTTCAAAAGGTTGTATTTTAACATCTGTTTAATCAGCGCATTAGTTTCTGCATAGCTCCTACAAAACCCTGATGTCTTTCACAGCAAATTCCTCGTAGTTCTGACAGGTAGTTACTCGTGGCTATAAATGACATCTAGTAATTACAGACAAAGAAAGTTTATTCGAGAAGCCTGAAATCTCGAAACCTTCGTCCTTTTATCCGGGTACCGCTAATGCTTGTTGGTAGTCATTTTATTAGCTGGTAATAAAGAAAGAGAGAGTCAAGTCATTTGTCTTTACGGTTATCAGGGCAGCGTAAGAGTTACACGGATACAAATACGCTGATGTAGAGAGAGTGTTCTAGCTCCAGCTCCCTATTACAGAATGAAGTCACCGTACTTGCTTTTTCCATGCCAATCGTCCCAATTATGAGGGAAGCTCAACTCATCACGTGTCGCACAACGATTAAACCAGATCCACATGGAGGAAAGGTCGTTTAGTGTCAATAGTACCATCGTTTAATTAGGTATCATCGCTTTGGGCTAAGGCAGATGAACACAAATGAGAAAGATAGTGTTTCAAAACATTTTTTAACAAAATATTACTCTTACAGATATTAGTATGTCATTTGAGAGAGCTACTGCTGACGTGCCACATTCTGTCAACAGTGAGAAGCTTTTTATACAGGTGTAAGTGAATGAATTTAAAAACTATTCACATAATTTCCATGCCATCATTAGTATTAATTGAATTATGAAACAGACGCTAAAACTATTTTCAATACATTTCAAACTTATTCGAGACAATCTGTTTAAAAATAAAGATAAAATCTATACACCAAACATAAAGCCAAATTTATTACTTAACTCCTTAATCTAAATAAAAAGAAGAAGTTTAATAGTTTGATGAACTTTATTTGTTCATTGAGTCCGTCTATACACCAGCATCCAACAAAAATAGGTTGACAATCTTGCATATAAGCCTGCCGTTATTCTTAACAGTAACAAGTCTTTGTGTTAATCTACTGCGAGCCGCGGTGGAGCGATGTGGCCGAGTCTTGAGCGATCACCTCCCTCCAGTCTTCGACATCGTCACAGATAATTCCTTGATTGTCAGCTCAATTTACGAATTAATCAATTCCCTAAGAGAGGTCCGTCCGTTCTATGACTGCGTTGGTTAAATTTGTTTTAGAGTCTTTGTCTTTTTACTTATTCTGTCGATGTATTATTTCCGTGGTAGGTGTTGCATCGTTGACCATGACGTCACTGGAATCTGCGTTGTAAGGGTTCGTAGAGTATCACAAGGCCTGTGAGAAAAAAAATATATATTATGCAGCATAGTCATTTTATGTCTACTCCATTCATTTTTCTTCTAGAAACATTTGCATTTTAAGTGGTAGATGAAGCATAGGGAATGATTCAACCAGTAGCAGATTCAACATTTGATAAAAACTGAATCAAAGATATAAGGGATATGATTAAACATTGATATGGTCTCGACATGTTCTCATGACTGATGAAATATTTACTTACTTTGATATAATTTAGTTTAAAAGGATGTAAATATCTTACAATATGCATTGAAATAAATTCGTACATTTTTACTCAGTACACTTTCCAATTATTTTGTTCAAATACATAGTCTATAATAGTTCATATACTTCTGCATTTTCAATAAAGAAGGTAATGACTACCAAAATGTGCAATATTTTAGTTATATATTTTATCAATAGAAAAACCGGATACTTAAATTTAATTTTTTTGTCTTAAACTTTGTGATGACTTCAAAGCGTGAAGGACTCACTTAACACCAATACGATCGAAACATATTGCGTTTCAGCCAGGTCCGCTAAAAGTATCTAAGGTAGATCGCTGCTTATCAGCTGAAGCTGGCTATATATTGTACTTTGTGTTACTCTGAGCAAAGAAGTATTTCTTTAAAAACCGCCTCGGAATCTTGATCTCTAGTGGAAGAAAGAACGATTGCACTCATGACCCATTAGAATCTCAAGATCGCCAACACGTCTTCGTCAGACCCAATCTAAGTTCCGATCGATCACGATGACATTCGCACAACTTCGGTAATTGTATGACTGTACACCGCCGGTAGTGCCGAATGAAGTTGTTTTTTCTTAAATAAAGCAGTTAATCTTCGTGAATTTCACTGTTAGAAATACTTGAGAAAGCTGTTGCATTCGTTTGACACATAATTTCGTCTTCCGAGAAGGCCAAATTCTATTTGCAAGTAGTTGCTAAGATTTCAGTCTTTTTAAAATCCCCTTCAAACTTGATTTTCTCATTAATTGTGTAAATGAAACACATCTTGAAGTTCAATTTTCTCTGTAAATGAACTGAACAGCAACAAAGTACCTTTTTCTAAAAACTTCAAGAATAATGACTTCTCCGCCATATCGCTGTATTACGTATAATTGAGTCATTTCTTGAAATTTTCTACTTTTCGAAACAATATCAGTCTAAAACAAAAAATTTGATAAGAGTTTCATTCGTGATTTGGGTGTATCTCATTTTTCATTTTCAGATAAACTATTTTAAAGCATTTAATTATAAGGTTGAGCTGCACTTCTTTAAAGCTAACTATATGAAATGTAAATGAAATTATAACTATGTACTTTTACATCATTTACGTTATTTCGCATAACTGTAATAGCCAATCTTGAAGGACGATTGAGTATGCATTATGAAATGAAACAAACACATTCGTGAAGAAACTGTGTTGTTATGTCAACCATCGATATGTTTTATAATAACTGTCACGTCAAATTTAAATGATGGCAGTTTGTTTCAGATTTAATAAAAACTTATTTGAGCTTGGTTCACAAAGATCAGATAAAACAATTTATTTTATCCATTTGCATTCCATTTAGAATTCTTTCTTTGTCTTATGCAACAATGAAAACACTTTAGTTCTCATAAAATATTTTAAAGTGTCCAAATTGAATTTTTTAAATCGACATTTACCTGAGGTTTAGAATCAAGACATGTTGAAGTACATGTCCTTCAACGGAGTGTATCAGTTAATTAAAATTTGGGTCCTCGGAATGATACTTTACTTGTAGCTTCCTGCGTAAAGCGTGTATCAGTTTATGGAGGCAAGTGGTGTAATAGCTGACAATAAATAAGAATTACTTTCTGGAAATCACCCATTACAAACTATTTTAAGGAGAATGATTTGTTGAGCCATAAGTTGATTTCCACATAAAAAAATCTTTGAAATTCAATTTTCTTAAGAAAATCGGAAGTTTCAAATGGTAGACAATGATATTACAAAATTCAAATTACGATTTATTTGGAATGAGTTAAGAATAATATCTTTTATCTAAACTGGCAGGTTGTTAAGGCATAGCTTATGCTTTTCCTTCCTCGAATTCATTGCATTACAAAAATAAACTAGTTTCAATTTTGAACGATCTAAAATCTGATCCCGATTTTCTTTCTCGAATCAATTCAAATCAAACGACATTGGACAGCATGGCTTTTTTAATCCTTTAAATTAATTCTTTATCGCGTGTTATTTCTAACAGTTAAAATGATGAGTATCAATCAGTCACAGGTTTTTAAATCAAAAGATAACTTTTGTTTTTTACAGGTAAAAGACTATCGTTAACGGTAGCTTTTTTAAAGATCTGAAACACAATTATTTACGATGATCACTACGCTTTATAAGTATATGTGGAAGGAAATCCATATCGTTGTAGATTTATAACAAAATAGTATTTTTTAATTTTAAAATTGGCGATGATCACCTTTTTCAATTTCGTAAGTGTATGTGGAAGGAAATAAATTTCTGTGTAGAAAAATCAAATAATTTGTATTTCATCTTTTTTCTAACCTCTACAATGCCTCTTAAAAATGGTGAATATATGTTTGTCATTTGCATGTGATATAAAACTTATATAGTTTTTAAGAAATAAGAGAAAGAACCTTTTTAAACGTTAGCAGTCTTTTGTAAACAACTCTTTAAGAATCTTTGTCCCTGATTGCAAACATTTGACTGATAATATTTTAGCAAATAAGATAACTCGATTTGAGGGAATTTAACATGAAAAACGTGCCACGCTGCCCGTAAATTAATGTATTCTACAGATAAGTATAAAGTAATGATTTAAGATAGTTATCTGGTCTTCTTTGTAGATACCCCGAGTGTGTGAATGTGTCTGTGCAGTTAATGTAGCTACAGTGGGGTGAAGAATTTACTGCCATGATGGCATTCACCTCGGTAACGAATGGGGCAGCAAATTGTACAGATACCTAACAAAAACTTAACCTTTATACATATCTAATTAGTATTATTAGTATTATGAGTATTATAAAAAAAATATAAGGGGATGTATCTCAGATTTGATAAGAGGTATTAAAAAAGGTACTGCCCACCCTCAGCCAAGGTAGTCACCTTGCATCTTGATGACGAATTGATGTCTGTAGCTAGCTCTAATAACATTCATCTGACCTGTTTTAGATGGTCGTCTATTGCAGGGCAGTTTCATATGCTACAGTGAGGTGTAAAAGTACTACCCGCCTTAGGAATGCGTTCGTATCGCGAGCCACATGTGAAGTCATAGTAATAGTCATAGTCAATTTATATAGCGCTGTATCCATGCAATAAAGTGTGCTCAAAGCGCTGAAAGTCTATTGTTTAAGAAACAGTAGTTCTGAATAAATGGGTCTTAAGTGTTTTTCTGAATGTCTGGTAGCACTGGCACTTCCTATTTCGTTGAGTAGTTTGTTCCATTCCACTGCTGCAGAATCGGCAAATGATCTCCCGCCGTATCTTAGAATTCTGCAGTTTAAACTTGCACATGAGAAAAAGGTAGTTTGTCTAAGGGCATCGCCGATGGCTACAGTGAGGTGAACAAATTACTACGGGTCGTTAGCAAGACTAAACTTAACATCTAAAACTAACCTTGTCTGGATTTACAATGAGTATTGAGGTCTATCTCCGTGCGGCTCTGTTGGCTACCATTGGGGCTGCTTTGCGGTTTTCCCATTCCTTGTAGAGTTGACCAATAGCTGCCAGTGTCTGCTCGGCGTCGGAAAATGTCATGCCCTCAAATCTGTGACGGAGAAAGTTGCCTACAAGGTCCTCCTTCTCTCCTGAAAATAACAAAAAAAGGTTTGAGTGTTTATTTTTAAAAAGAGCAACAATTGAAAGAACTGCGCAATTGCTGAAATAAACAGTGAAACGATTACCGTCCAAAGAGGAAAGTCGCGTATTATATATGTATATACGACTACGTGTTAGAATTTCAGCGTACAGGTAAATTCATATTAGAAATTTAGACCTCCGATTAGAGCTTCCGGGTAAGTTTGCAACCGTTTTGGGGCATTTGGCTTTCAAATTGGATACATGGCATTTCTAATGTGTTCATAATTGCCAAATTATGACAAATTGAAGTGCCTCATAAGTCAAAGAGCTTTTACTCCGTGTAATGGGCCGAATGTTGAAGGGTGATTTGCTGGAATTCCTTTGATGACGTCCGATGTCCTTTATCTGAATTCGTTGAGCTCCTGATTTTCATCCAGAGGCAGCATTTGTAGCACAGCATTGATTAAGATCAGCTATTTAAGCATTGGGGATAAATATACTGAAGGTCATCCGATTCCCTTTATGATTATATAGTTTTGTTTGCATTTTGTGATAAAGTGATTAAAATTGCCTATCTTCTCAAAATGTATTATTGCATTTCTTTAAAACACATTTTTTTGGCATTATGTCATGAAACAGAGGGTTTGTCAAATATTTATATCACTATAACTGTTTTGTAAAATTTAGTTCAGTCGATCAGTGCTAGAACTACCATTTTTATCATTTAACAACGATTGATTGATGAGTTTTTGCAAATATGGAATTGAGGTATAGTCTAATATAAAGCAAAGTTTTTCTTACGAAACATATCTAAACACTGTTCCCCAAAGTTAATCATTTTACATCACGCTTTTAAGAACATCATGTCATTAATTAAAAATAGAAGTTGGTAGATATTCAAATGTGGATAGAGCATTACGTTTGTGTGAGTTTTGTCTTCAGCAAGGTATTTATGTCATTGAAGACGAATATCATTTCGTTTGCGTTTGTCAAAAGTATCATCTAAATAGAGTTAAATATATTAACAGAATTTATTGGGAATGTCCATCTAAAATAAATTATTTCAGTTGTTACAATCTCAGAATAAGATAGCTAAGTTCATAAAACAAAGCTTATATTAAAATCATTTGGAAATGCCCTGCCTCATACTCTAATTGTAAAAGTGTTTGTAATATTGACGAGGGAATATATTGAATAAACATATGTTCTGTATCATGATTTACCGTACCAATCACCACCAATTTCAAATTTGATAACAAATAACTCTTATCTTTTTCATTCAAAAAAAACAGTAGATGAGTATCTATTGTAAGGCTCGCGTGACTTCCTCAAATCAAAGATGGATCTAATTGTTCTATTGTGGTAATATTTCGTTGTATTGCTACTTAAAAGAGGCGGACTAAAAGTTGTTTTATTGACCTCGTATTGATTTTCGTTTAATCTCGCTCCTGTGAATGAATCTAATAGCAACTAACAGTGTTTTTCTCACGTCCATTTTTGTTTGGATGAATTTTATACAGAACGGCGGACATAATCAAAATCGATTAAACAAACATTAAACGTTAGTTTCCAAACCTGTTTTTTTTGTCATCTGACATGCACATAACTACCTGACACCAAGTAGTTGATAGTAGCGATATACATGTATTTAACTTGTCACAGCCCGGTGTCAAACGAGAAATTGATCTAAACGACAAAAGTTTAATTTGATACTTGACGTTCTAATCGATTAGGTTATTTGAAGTATCTTTCATTAACGAAATTGATTGTATGTTTTATGTAGGTATTAGTCTGTGTAATGGATAAACATACATTTCTACAGGTTTATGTGACATTTCGTCAAAGTTCTTTGAATATTATAAACATTAAAATCAATTTTGGAAAGAAAGATAAATGTATTTGCCACAACTTTGTGAAAAAAGCCTGTCTATCGCTTACATGTTCAGGCATTGATACTTAAGCGGTTTGATACATCTGTTAGTATAGCTTCATTTGAGAAGCTTGTTCTTAGATTATCCGGTACCTAATGGTTGCATCAGTGACCCAAGGAGGTACGTCTGCGGGATCATAAGTATTTTTAACCATACTGAACAAGTCAAGGCTAGGGTCCATACAAAACGTGGGTTGTTTGAAATTCTGCTATCTTTCTCATGCAATATGCTCTTTCCGTCTTTCGCTTTTTCTTTCCCTCCCTAAACTGACCTCTCTACTCTTGTTAGGATAGCAACATCCAAGTGTGAAATAGCTGAAATACTGTTGAATTAAATGATATGCTTATTTATGGCATGACTACATTCACAATATTCATTCTAAAATTTTGAATTAAGATGGGCATTTTGTATTTCATATTCATTCACCTTTGAGTAACTTTTCAGTCGCGGCATGTATGTATGTCTGTATTTTGCAGACAATGCAAATATGCTTGCTTGCTTGTATCCTTTCTACGTTATTTCTGTTCCCTTTGGAGGTCAAATATTCACACGTTGTCAATGCTGTTGTTGTATCTAAATGACTGACTGATGTTTTGTAAAGTGACAAAAACTAGACTTAGAAAAAGAACATTCGTTGTCATTGTATGATAGGTCATACGGGTTCAGTAGTTTGCAAGTAGGTTGGACGTAGAATTTCGGCTTCTGGGCCTTTAATAAGGCATTCGCATGATAATTCACAAAGTCTTAATTTGGACCATCCTTGTTTGGACTGAAATACACGTTGAGAAGGTTAAAATGATCTTATTCCACTTCTGATAATAACATGTGAAAGCAAAATAATATTTTTTATTAAAGAAACTCCACATCCCTTTAAGAAATACAAATGTGTCTCTTAACAAAATTTTCAATCCACAATGAATTAGTTGCCAATGATTGCTTTGTTCGTGGAATTTCCACACTATTAGCTCACTGTGATTAGAAGGCCGAAATGACTTGGCTCTACATATACTTTCATTACCCTGTAAACGTAAATGTTATTGTAATGCTCATACAAATACCTTAATGTATTTTACGACCGTTTGAAGGCAATTCGAAGCGTTGTAAATGATTAGTTTCTCTCGGCACGCTATCGTTAGATATAATCGAATATCGGTGAAACAATTTATTTTATTTTGTTTTTCGAAGAATAATCCTTTTGTGAGGATGATCTTCTTCAAAACCTATTCTTAAAGCCTGAAGTTAGCTTTATAATAATTGAAAATTTTGGCTAGTTCTTCAGCATACCCTTATCTTATATTTTTTCTTAAAAGATTAATGTCGAAAAACTAACTAATAATTTAAACGATTTCTGAGGATGTATTTTTTCAAAAGTTTGAAAGGATGAGTTTGGAAGTTTTAACAAATTAATGCTGCTTTTCAGTCCTCCTTTTTTTCATATAATTGTTTTGATACTTCTCGACTAGCAGTCGTGATTTAAGTGAAATACCCTTGAAAGCGGCGTTAAACCCAAAATTATCTCATCTCTTGACGTCATAGATTTTCTCTCAGTTTTACACTATATATTGTTGTGTTTATGTATTTGAGCTTAAAATATTACCATTCTCATGTAAAGTACATCCTCTCCCCACAAAGGTTCCCCAAGGCATTTCTTCTCACGTAACCTTGGTTACAAGTAAACCATATATGTCGGGATTTATTTTTTAAAATTTCTACGCCAGGGGTTACTCAAGTCGATTATTCTCAAAATGCCTATTTTTAAGTAGGGCATATTTGTCGGGATTCATAGCCTTAGTTATAAGTAGGGCATATTTGTCGGGATTTATTTTCAATAATTCTACGGCAGGGGTTACTCAAGTCATTTATTCCCACGTAATCTTAGTTACAAGTAGTCCATACATGTGTATTTATCGGGGTTTTTTTCTCACAAGCCCCTACAAGTGATATTTTGCAACTGCGGTCCTGTTTATTTTTTTATCCAATCAAATATCGTAATATATTGTATAACTGCTATATTTTTTAATTCTTTGCGCAAGGTTAATCGACTTAAGTCATATTAACGGGAACAAAGTCGCTGATTAAACAATTTTCTACTTATAGCCCATGAAATGTTCACTTCTTACCTATGGGAAGAGAATGTTTAAATGACGATTCGGGTTTTGTTTCTAGATGGAGAAGTATCGACTTTTCTGAATTACACTATCCAATCATGATATTAATCGTTATGCCCGTGTCATACATGCAGCATTAAACCATTATTCGAGTCATGTGTCGAGGCCTATTTTACTAAATAATACTCATTTTTCACAATTATCAAACCTATCAAATATGTTAACATGTGTTGTAAAATTATGAAATAAAAATTAGTTTTTGAAATGTAAAGCATTAGAATTGACAAGAATTTCATAATTAGCCATGTTAAATGAACTATTTGTTAAGTAACTTTTAACGTATCGTTTGGGACGCAGGCGAAAGGTGACTTTAGCATACAAGGAAATCAATCATCCACTAAACTATTGTTATATTTACACTGTGGACATCTTGAGTTACTTTAGATGTAAATGCAAAGTTAACGAAGTCATGTTATTTTTCAAAATACTTTCCCAACTCGTTATCTTGTTTTATATCATATTTTCACTTATACTTGATTTCATAATAAAGAATATTATTCATATTTCGTTTGTTGACTACATGCTATATTGTTTAACCTTTTTAATAGATTTTCAATATCGGATTATCTTTCATATGCTATTTATTCATAATTCATCTGAAGTACTTACGTACGTATATAGTAAGTTAAACGATCACTGTAAATAAATTTAATACGCATATTCAAATTTCGTCTGAGAAATTTAGTTTGTCTAGATTTCGTGATAGTTCATACAAAAGGAATTCATATTTCCCCAGAAATATTCAATCCTTGATATACAAATATGTTTATGCAACAACATTAAGAAAAAGGCTAGGGAAACCTACATAGAACAGACTTGTGGTAACTCATGGGTTACCGTTACTCTTGACGTGAAGAATATGTAGTTTCGTATCCTCTGTACAAAACACGTGCAGGAGTACGAATCTTTTTAAATGCTGTGCAAAGCGTTTTGACATTTATTGAATTACCCTAGCAAGATCAACTTGGTACTGATGTCGGAATATTTCGATCCGAAAATGTCCAACTCATTTTTGACAATAAATTTTGCTAATATTTATTGGGAAAAGTTTAAGAAATAAATCTTTTTAAGAAATTGAATTTGAATCTTAAATTTTTTTGGTAATTTACACCTAGACATACATCTTTCACCAAATGTGTGATAAAACTGAATCGTTAAACGGCATTGTCAGCTGTATGACTCACTTTCATGACATCTTTGGGAGGTTTTAAGCATTCCCTGATCAAATTAACAGGGATCGGTTGATTAAACTGAGCATCCTGGGACCTGGACGATACAAAATTGATAATGAATTGGGGAAATTATGAATATTAATAGTCTAGTCTCTTAGTTGCGTGCGTGAAATCTATGTACAGAGATACAATGAATTGATAACTTAAACATGGCGCACCGACTGTTCGGTTTTCGATCGTCACGTTCTGCCTGTATTATGTCACTAAACTGTCCCATTGGGCGTAAACATATTTTTTTCGTACCAGTCAGTATTTTTCGATGTAAAATCATTGACGATCTCTGGCGCATACGACCCCAGAAAAACACTAAGTGTAACTAAAACGTTTAGAAGATATTATTTTGAGGATGATTGTTATTATTCAAAGGTAAGTGACGTGCCTGCATTGTCTCTCGTATGAGCTATTAAGGTATAAAATGCCTCTTGATAGCGATTAGGATTCCTAGTAAATTGTGTGCTAACCTTTATGTGTTTGCTATTTAATTTGTTCCGTAGTTGACAAATAGCTCGAACCATTTGATTACAGGAAAAAAGAATCTGCGAGATGGGTCGAATTATTTTGGATCGCAATAATAGATGTTAGTTATGCCACAATTTAAACATATTTACAAAAATAACAAATTTCATGATAAAACAAAATTCGATATTTTGTAACATTTTAATTTAATGAAACTCCATGTTCATCGTCGTGTTGATTTCTTTGTCAAACAGAGCACGGCTGCACGGGCATTGTTAATTTCTCCACGCATGCGTTGCACGAGATTTATGAAATCAATGTCCTTGTCAACAAATCTGATTTTCAACTACACGTGTATCACGTGTGCGAGGGCAGAAATCTCAAAGATTGATCGAGAAACTTTAGAGCTGTGTGAACTACAAGCTTCGAGAGATGTTTCAGGGAAGTCATTTAAGACTATCTAAATAATTTAACCTTTATTGGCGCAACACAAGGAAGGTGATATTTATAAAACAAATACTTTGCCGTTATGGATCGTACACGTGGTATATGACGTATTCGGTTCGTTGAGTTGGAAGACCTTGTCCTCAAACAAAACCTACTTTCGCATAATTTCACAATTGCCAAAATAGGGTGGAAAGTTTACCAAATTATATGTTTGTGCGATAATATTGAAATTCATCAAAGTTCCTCAGAAATATTTAGTTGCATTATCATGACCGCGAGATGAAAAAATACTAAATAATAATTTTAAATGATAATACAATACGATAACACAGGAACATGATAGTAAAACAAACATTTCACTTTACCTCTTCAAATTGTTGAATTCAAACTTAAAAATCAAACGTTTTTACGCCAACATCAGACTATTTATGCTTCGAAGCAAAAATCGGATACGAATTTAAATTCAAATGACAGTTTACGAGAAGTTATTATTTCAAGAAAACGATCTTTAAAAATAGCTATTAAAACGACATCAACAATTTCTCCATATGTCACACGAACCAGTCTCTAACTAACACAATTTATCTCCCAGAATCCCAGGTCTCGTAACTACAATTTTTTCAATTAGAAAAAAACCATTTGTCTCAAATTCCGCTATACTGGCTTGAGTTTTCAACATAAGGGCTTAGTTCAAATTACCTTGTTTCAAACGCGCTTGAAACTTGTGGTTAAATAAGCTGCCTCTGTCAAATGGTTTCTTCGGATTAATCCAGCGAATTTGACCGTGAAGGATAAGCCTTCAGGGATTGTACTTGATAACTACATGTACCATGGGCAGGTTAAAGTTCTCGTGATTTGTCGCTGTGTGCTCTGTAGTGACTAAGAATATTTCATTAAAGGGACCATGTGTTATATGAAAATTCATTTTGCTTTAATAAATGCCAAGATCCCATACGATGATATGAAATTAAAACCATCTCACATATCTGCCCTGTCCTCATATTAAAAATTGATTACCTTTAATCATTTTTAATGAAAATCGAAGAAACTTGTAGCGGTTCGAAATCACACGTCCTATTTATATTAAGACTGGTAGGATTACCTATCAAACATTATCAAATTCAATCTGTTTTTCTGACTCCTTTAGATAGATTTTCAAAGTTCCCATTGTACGGTCAAAAGGCTATTGCCAACAATGATATATGTTTCACTCATGACTATTCATTTGAAAACATCCACTTCTTGCAATATTGTAATTAACAAGAGAAATAATTACCATTTCTGTGTATACTTAACGTGATCGTAAGGTATGCAGTTATTTTTATTATAGGCATTACGTAATCATGATCTGCTTAATATCAAAATTTCATTTTTTTTTGGAGAATCCAAATATGTTGCAATTTACTTAAAAAGGAATTTCGGTGAAGGTTTGATGATTACAGATAATGTTCTACTACATTCTGATTGCACACTAGTTCACAGTGGCTACAACAAAAATGTCTCTCAAAATATGTTGATTTTAAAGTTATATTATATCATACTTTATATTGTGTCTCTCTTAACGTATAAGGTACATCTAATCTTTTGCTAGACAATATGCTGAAGAGACTCTCGATTTAAGTGGTCTCAATTCACTATTACGATATCCTTGTTGTATACTTCTAACATAGTGGACGTTTGTAATTTCATTTTCAGTGACGTTAGATCTCTCATATGCATATAGTACGTTACATTCTATTTTTCTACATTACTACAGGGTGATCTCTCAAAATATGTTATAAGTATTATTTCGTCAGATTCCCAAAGATTAAGAGTTCCTAATAGATTGCAGGCAACTCAAGAGTATTAGATTTTCATCCTTGTCCATAAGTCACAGATGATGATGCATTTTTTAAAAATCATTCATTTTTACTCCAGACTTCTGCATGATCTCTTAAAGTTATACATAAAAATGGAAGATAGGAAGGATAAGGTAAGAGGAAAAATAGGATCAAATAATAATCCAGTTAATTGTTTAAGCAACCAGTAGAACAGATCGTAAATTTTTTTGCAAACATATGTGTCTTTATTCTTAGACGGTGGACATATTTACATTTGCTTTTTAAAACATCGAAATGTCAATAATGAATGTATAACCAATGTTTTTCATTTACAGAAACGGAATTTTTTCTTGAAAGAGATCTTTTAAGCATTGAAAAGAATACAAATGAAAATTATTATGCGAGTCTTAATTTTCAAAACAGGCTCCAAAATGAATTTGGAAAACCTTTAGTCAATGTATTTTAACTAAAATTCGAAATTAATATGAAATTGGTTTCCTAATCATATTAGAATCATATTTTAGGAATTCAAATTGATTTATGGGAAAATAATATGGGGATGATGAAACTCTCAAATTGAATATGGCAATAAGATAGGCTTTATTCCATTGTAAATGTTTCTTTCTTTGAAGAAAGGATATTGAAAAATAGAATTATAGTATAAAGACATAAAATGACTTTGAAAAGTAAGTGATGAGTGTTTTTGAGTAAATTTCAGTGATAATTGTTTCAAGATTGACAGAGAAATCGATGGAATATGCTTTGAACATGTTATTTTTTTAAAATTGGTGTGTGTTTCTATATTGAATCATGATAATATTTTTTTTATTTATATGAATATAGTTTGTTACATTTTTTCAAGCATCGTTTGAGTCAAACATATTTAGGAAAATGAATATTTGGATGTTAGAAAAGAAAATGAATGGTTGTTTTTCATAGAAGAAATCGGGATTTCATCAAAGCGATTTTATCATAAGCGAACATATCATAAATCTACGTAAAAACGCTGAATAATATGAGAGAGCGAGAGAGACAGAGGCAGAGACAGGGAGAGAGACAGGGAGAAAGTCAGAGAGAGACAACTAGCTAGTTGAAATAAATTTGCTTAAAGCAGATTAGCCAACAATGAGATTTTATTTGACAAATACCTCTGGCTGAAATTTCCCATTATTCCATTTTCTCATTTAATTCCATTCCCCCTCTTCCAAGAGGTTTTCAAATGTACTTTTATCTAACAATAGCATTTGGCAATACCAACAAGTAAGCCTATTGCTCGATATCGCTTCATTAGATCAAATGAAATTATGTCCAATTACCGTTTAACTGCATTCGGTTTCAAAACCCTCCGAACCAAGCACTGAACTGAACTGCCATCTCGTAAAGCAATATTTCGACAAAATGACCGTTTCCATTTCTAATGTATCAAAGTAATTTGCCTAAAACGTTCGGAAATTAAATGAAATTAGACATTAGTTTTTACGAAAGTTAGATACAGTTTTCAAGTGCATTTTTGGATTATCAATTTTCAAGTCATTATTAACCAATATTGATAATTTCAAACCAAAAGATGACAATTAATAGCAAGCAAATGTTTCAGTCAGCCGCTGACCTGACCGAAAACACGTATATAAGCGTTATAAAACTTTCGGCTATAAACTTTCTATGCCATTGTTGTTATATTCAAATGCACCATTGCTTGTATTTAACTTTTAAACAAAAAAAACAAATTCTATTCCTGAATTGATAAATAAACTGTAACTTGAATGAACTTGCACTGGTAAAAGATCACTCTTTTTTACATGTAAATTCACTAACTCAAATTGCATATTTCTATTCTGTAAATCTACCATTTATTGTTTTGACTTTAAAGTTCAGATTATCGTTTTGAATTATCCAGAGTGAATATTAACCCAATAAAACCTTAATAGTTAATACATGTAATTACTTGCAATTGTCTTGTACTACACAACTATATAACTTCAGTTTCTAAAGCAAATTACCATTCATTGTCTAACGGCGCAAGATTGACTATTTCGTTACAAAAGAAGTGAAATACACTGCATGCATTCATTCCATGAATAGTTCTATAACATTTACTTAGCGCATACATGTAAGATTCAGCGTCTTGAAAACTGACGAAAACTCCAGCAAACCTAAAACGTAGTCCATCGAGAAGAAGCGACCCGTTTATACACTGTCCGCTATAGTTTACTATTCTAAGAACTTTTGATTTATTGGTCTGGCTAAAGTATAAGATCAAGCAATTCTGTTTCTAGGATGATTAATTTATAAGAAAAAAAATAACAATACGAAATGAGAACCCTTACAAATGAGCATTACTCATTATTCGTCGCTTTTATAATCTGTTTTGGATATTTAGAATATTTCTTCCTATCGTTTAAAGTGGAATCCTGATGCACCGAATAAGATAGAGTAAAAGTTTTAATCTAAAATACCCAGGTGAAATGAAGATACATAAAAAATAAATTCTATTCACAAACATCTGAAGTCTCATCCAGTGGTTAAACATTTTATATCTAACCATACAAAATATACGAAAGTACAAAAGTTCGGAAAGGTATAAAAAACTAAAAGAATATGTATATAATGTGATTACTTACCCCTCTTGCCATACCAGTTTGCGTTCGAAGTGGCAAATACGGCGAAGAGGACAGCAAAAAGGAGGAAGGTACATTTCATCATGGTTCTAACTCACGGTAAACTTGCTGGCCTTAGAATCGAAATCGCCCTTTTGTTGGTTGTGGCTTTGGACTCGAGGATTTTGCGGTCGAGAGCTTGACTTGTGGGCTTTATATACCATTCCGCTAATCGCCGTAGTTTCGTAGGCGGATCTGCTCGGCAGTCAATTGGATGTCGAGGCTTGATTGGTTGTTCCTGTCATTCGGAACATCGTAGTTGAACATTTATCTCGGGTTTATCCATATGCAGTTGACGCTTATTTTTCTCGAAGGATCGGGTCGGCGTCGCCTACAAATAAGCGTTTAATTTGAATCAATTTTCTATTCTTTGATTGTATAATCTACAACATTGAGCGATATTGTATTAGTTAATAACATACGTGTGTATGTGTATGAATGCTAGCAGGGGTCAATAGCCATTGATCGCCCATTTGTATGTTTTATGGTAATAAACACTGTCACAAGAGAAGAGTTAAGTATAGTTATTGCATACTTATCTTTGTTGATGTCAAAAGATGGGTGATTAAGGGTAATGAATTTTCATGATTCTGTTTAGATGAGGCTTATTATCTAAATAATATTCTATATCAGAATGGTAAGGAATGGGCAAAGAAGTCAATTTCCCAAAAGAACCATTTTGTGAATAAATCACAAGGTCAAGCGAAAAGAAATGGTAAATGTTTCTATAAGGTTATCAAGTTAATCTTTTTAGATAATTTGTCAGTGTATTTGTTTAACTTTAATTATCACTTAAGTCCTCAATTTGTAAGAAATCAATTCATTGTTTAAATTTGTTAGATATCATTTTGTCACTATCTTTGGTGTATCTTATCGACGTATTGGATAATGTACGTATATATATATATATATATATACACGTACATTAATATAATATAATTAATAAAAATAGGGAAGCATTCTATTGATACCGCAAAAGTTCATTTAAAACGTTGCATTTAGGTTCAAACATATGAAATTCAAGAATTTTAATTCAAAAAGATGATTTTCTTTTTTTTTAAAAAAAGGATCATCTACGCACATGACATTTCGATCAACATAAACAGTCTAGTATTAGTTATTTCCGAATCAGTAAATATCTTAATGGCATGATCTATATAAAATATAAGACACTGTGCTTAATTTATTGAGATAATTACAATATCACTGCGTCACAAAATATCTACCTTGATGTATCCATCTACTGAATTAAAATTATATGAATACTTATGTTTACTTTATGACTACATAATGTAAGTCAATGCGACTTATATTCCAAGGTTATTATAACATTAAAAGGGCAAAAGATTATATCTCTTTGAGTGGCATTATCCTACTGTAGCTTTACTGTGTTATCCTTTCATGTCCTTGTTATATTATCATATTGTTATCCTACCCTTAAGTGTTTTTGAGTATGAAATTGATTTCCTCTTCATTTTCTCACATTTGAAAATAGTATAAGAATCTATACCTACTCGCCGCTGTTGTCAACAATAAACATGTTGACAAACCATAAACTCTTTGTCTTCGTCATTGCTTGAATCAACCTCCCACGCATGGCCTATTCTCACGCAAGCCCAAACGACATGCTTAAATAGACCTTGCCTCATTACCCTAAAGTTTGTGTGCTTGTTGCCAAGGCTGCTGCGACGGATCGCGATAGTCCAATGAGAAATCATATGAGATTGCGACTTCGGCAGAGGGGGCGCTGCACTCAAAACTTGCATTTTGACGTGTTGGCAGCAAGGTTTTAATTAGCCAGTTCAAGAGAATGGTGCAATTTAATGCCTTGCGGGGGAAGATATGCTTGACAAGAACATTATGCAAGAATAGAATTTCCTTATCAATCTTAAACTTCATTCGTTAAGTTAAACCGTGAGTTAAATCATGAACTTTACATTTCGATCTTAGCTCCGGATAAATATAGAAAGATGATAATTTTGAATGACACGTATGCTGCTCATGAAATGCAGATTAATGTTCATTAAAGCATTTTTCATTTATAAAAATCAGATCCTTTTACAAACCAAAGAACATCATTTTTATTTATGAAAAGTGTTGGTAATTTTGATAAGATACGATGAATCAATCCGTTGTAAACTATACTTATTCATAGTCGTTAAAGACACTGTAGCTCGTTTGTTGAAATTTAATTTCTTCAATTATTTTCCCAATAAATTTGAGTTCATGCAAAATGTATTATCTTCAGAGGGTCAAATATCTAAAGACTTTTAAGTGAATAAGAATTAAAATGTAAAAAAAACCCATCTCATTACTCAATACAATTATCCCTAGTCGTAGTCGAAATTATCATGTATCAAGCGAAACAGCACGCAACCATTTTAGTGTGAACACCTTTAATATTTGAGATAGGGACATGGATTCGCGAAGGTCGACCGAACTTCTTTTATCGAACAAAATTGTCATACAATTGGAAATTTGTGTTTTATTTCTTGAAAAAAAACCTTTTCCCTAATAAAACGTGGTACAATGCATTTAATTTATGAAAAAAGCACATCAAACCTTCCTTATGGTATAAGAGAATATTCAAAGTGTACCACATGTGATGAATTGGATGCTCATTGTACTAAGCTTATTGATTGAACCCTGAGGTGATGTATAAGAGTATGTCGTGACTTTGGTCAAAGTTATCACATTCACCCCATATCAATATACAGTGATTTATACGTCTGATTGATGTGACCTGTAATGACTTTTTCAACTTCAGATATAGAGATGGTGTTGATTTACAAAGGAGAACATCCTACGAAAACTCTCTTATTGATTCAAACTAGGTTTAATATTATCTCTTATATGATAGAATGAATCGCCTTTACGATATCGTATAGTACATAAAACACTAGTATCAATGTAAAACCATACTGGATGTCCTGTTCGCATCGGAGCAAAAAGATGAAAGATGTAAGATATATAGTTGTAGATTCTTGTCTCTGATAAAATGAACTGTCAGTACATTAGCTTATAGGACAAGTGCGTAATAGACGAGCACCCGTGTAATACATTTCCTTGGTTGTCCTGTAGCGGAGGGGAAATTTCATTTCACAATATCCAACAAAAGAAAAAAAAAAGATTACGTGTAAGATAGTTGTGGATTCATGTCACATATGAAATCAACTGTTTTTTCTTAAAAAGAATCGCAAACGAGTTTCCGTGTAATACCATTCCCTGGATCGTTATTGGAGAATATTGTTTTAATCTTGAAAACTATATCTATGTTTATGGTAGTTGTTTATAGAAAGAATCGCTTGTACATAACCTGAGAGTACTTATTACACGAGCACCCGTGCTATATTATTTTTCTGGTTCTCGGGGAGCAAAGAGAAAACCATGCTGAAGCACTCTTATTGATTCAAGTTACTGAGGTACATGAATGTGTAGATGTATCTTATTGACAGACAAACATTGTACTAACATTCCCTTTTGCAATAATAAACAAGCTCCGATGTAATACAATTTTTATTCAACAAATACTTTACGATAGCATCAGATTCATGTCCTTGCTCGACTGAACAGTTAGCAGCTAAAATCTATACTAAACAAATCACCGTGTTATACCATTTTCTGGAGAAGAACACCGTGTCGATTTAATGTTATTTGATATGGGAGCTTAAAACTAACTAGTGATATAATGAACACTTTGATTTAAACGGACATCCTTGTAATAACATTTCATCAACAGTAATAGTACATGTACCTCACTTTAGATCCAATTTTGTATTTGGATGCATGTTTGATGTTTCACCGTCTGTGATCGCAAATACATGAAGCTCTTCTATTTACTTGTACATGTACATACATGTTATATGTTAATATGTTAAATTTAGACAAAGGTCCACTCAAATTAATCCTGAACCATTGTATCATTGAACATTTACGTCTCTTCTTTATTTTCTTGGGCTTGATGCGTCAGATAACCTAAATAACAAAAGTATTGCCGTTATACACAGCAGTGTTCGTACCTAATGTAGTTACGTAAAATGACATACATGTTGCTAGCGTGTAACAAGGGTAGTGATAAAGTTAGGGTCTTCCAATGTATACATATCATTGTTTTTACCATTGCTTTGAACATTAAACTTCCTTTAAAATTCCAGCTTCTGATTTTTCTGTTTTTCTTTAACGTAAACAGTCATACTTTTAAAAATCGTATCATAACATCACTAAAAGAATTCTCATGTAATCTCTCAATCAGCAAGATATCATCAAATTATTTTTTTTCTTTCTCTCTTCCTTCCTTTCTTTATTTCTTTCTTTCTTTTTGTTCTAATTATCGTTGTTGTTGATTATGTTGCTGTTGTTGTCAAGTGAACCTGTTTCATCGAAAACCGACAAGCGAATATCTAAATATCAATGTAAAAAACACTATTTGAAGAAACGGTCCTCATTTCCAAAAGCCTAATACTGGATGATGTCTGTCAACTCACAGGCCTTAACCAAATTATTCTGTTCTTATAGTAAATAAATATCATCCCTTGGGAGGGTACATAAATCTTTAAGTTTGGTTTTCTCATCTCATATGTAATTCGTTTGGACATGACACTCGCGACATACACTGTACATGTAGAGTGTACAATTTGCTTCCCGTAGCATCATATTTTGCCTTGGAATCACAATAATTGTACCTATTTTCATTTTGATTCTATGTTTCTAACATAAATATCACCAATCTAATATTTTCTAATGCTCTTTTACATAATCACTATAATTTTGTTTTGGGGGGGAATACTGGTCAGCTTTACTCAAAGTATTATCAATATCTAGGCATATAATGTATGCTGCAACTAGGTGCAACTAATCAATATAGTTGGGTTATCCTAACGACATTATTTATTTTTGAAACTACGAATTGAGAACCCTACCTTAATTGAATCAGCGCTGTGCAATTAATCAATGTTGCTTGATTATCCAAAATAACCAGGTTTACGTCATTCATTGCCATAAATACGACATTAGTAATAAATTCAGCAAATTGTTATATTTAATTAAGTTTAATAAATATTTAATTTAAATTAATATACGCTATTTAAATACTAAATGTATACCATTACTATTTTAAGCGCAAATTCGAAACGATGTCAATGGTGTTGTTTCATTGATAATTAATAATTAAAGGTATCGTTTTATACCCATCGCTTTAGTATCAACAGAAGGTGTAATTCTGGATTTTTTTCACTCCAAAGTGGACAATCCACAGCTGGCAACAGCAAATGTATTGGAAAATTTTGTAAACAAATACGAGGGGTGATTTATAATGAGTAAGCCAAACACCGAAAGAAAGAGGCAAATTCAAATGCAATGATTCAGTTTTCAACATTTTCACCCTTCAATGCAACACCCTAGGCATACAAAATGTAGGTTTCTCAGGGTGTTTATTCCAGGGCCTAGCTTTTCGAAGCTCTCTTAGTGCAAAGATTGTCGTAGGTGCCATACATTGGCTTACGATTATCTTATCATTAACAGACCTTCGAAAATCTAGGCCCAGGTCTGTAGAAGTCTCTATCTTTGGTGTGTAGAAACTTATATAGCCACGGCCGCAATGGAGTCACATTCGGATCAGAAATGTCTTTCAGAAAGCCATACACTGAAACAGATTGAAATCTGAGGGAACTAAGTCAGGCGAGTAGGGTGTTGCATGTTTTCCTACAAGGTCCAAAAGCATAATAGTAGTCAAAAGGTAAATAAGCTCTTATATCTATATTGGGAATTATTGCATGACTCCATGCATGTGACATATCTTATGGGAATAAAGAATTATGAAATATATTGATAACGGTTTTTCTTGCCTTTTGATTTAATGTAATGAATGAAATTAATCCATGTAAGACGTTCAACCTTACTTGACATTCAGAGTAGCTATTACTTGATGAAATGTTGAGCTAAAATGTAGTTTTTTTTTGGTATAGATAAAGCTGATAAATAATGTAAATGTTTGTTTCCCATTGAGGTTGAAAGTAGTGACGTGTTCAATATTACACTGTAGCGGGCCATCGCAAGGAAACGGGGCGATTTTCTGGATATTACCCTGAGATACCAACAAATGGAATGGAAAAAGAAATGAAAATAATAATAATAACACTCGGACGTGTGCCAAAGGAAATTCGTGCACATTTGAGCACCGAGCTCTTGCTCGGATGTCACAAAATATATTACTTTTTTCTTGGCAATCATATGGCATACTGGCATACTGCCTCGGATAATAATCTCTAATTTCTTTTTTCGACCATAAACATGATCATATTTAGAAACATTTACGACATCCGTAAGATCTCAAAATTAACTTAATGTCAATGTCAAAAATTTAAATCTAAACTCTTACCAAACTGGAAGACATTCCTTGTACCTCTTTCAAAACAATATGCTGAAATATAAATGGTGTAATATATGTCATAAGTGCACTAAGTACGCATGTTAACTTTTGGACAACACGTCACCAAAAATGGTCCTTCGCTTTAGAAAATCACTACAAATTCTGTTAAATGTCACTCACAAACTACGTACAAATATTCTCTTACAGTACAAATAAGTCACTTGTACAAAATTCATCCTCTCTTCCATAATAATGTTTTTTAGCTTTCCACCTTTTAGAAACTACGACTCAATTGCTCTACAAAGTTTTTGATTTTTTAATGGCATATTCATTTGATTAATATTTCAAACTTATACATCGAAGGTCTGTCAAAAAAAATATCATTTGACAGAAGCAATCGTCAAAAACCATTTCATGCATTCGAAATATTTCCTATCTAGAGTTTTTGTTTTTTCATATGATTAATTACATAGTTTAAACACATCATAATGATTACCGCTGAAAACCGAGTCATTCGGAATTTCACTAAATACGCATTTAACATATATTTTTAAGCAGTCATTCACAATAACGTTTAGATTTGAAAACAAAAGTGTAAACATATTCTTATCTGGCAAATGCATAAATATCATCTGTTGAGTCATATATTTGTTATCCCTCATTAAGACTGTAACTGCTATTTTAAGATTACATAGTGTCTTTTACATATATAATGTTATAATAATTATGTAGATAGTGTAATATATATCACAAGTGCACTGAATTCGCATGTTATTTTTTGACATCACATAACCAGAAATGATTTTTCGCTTTAGAAAATCACTACAAATTCTGTTCAATGTCATTTATAAACTTCATACAACTATTCTCTTTCGCTGGCATAGTACATATAAGTCACGTGTATATATCATATATACATTATATTTCAAAATAGAAACATAGATAACGCCTATAGTGATAATTGTCATTATAACGATGCATAACAATTGCCATATATAAATGGAAAATCGATTACCTTCCATATAAAGGATATTCAAAACTGACAGAAAGCGGTGCTGTTTCAATAAAAAAAGTACAATCTAAATAGTTTTGCCAAATAGTTAAAACTCAATTAATTTTTATTACAGAAATATTTTACAATAAATGTACGTTTAAGATATATTAAGATGTTTTGGGGTTTTTTTTAGTAACTTTTAGTAATTTTTGTCGATATGATAAAGCATAATGTAAATCCCTGCATCGATGTTTCATTTATCTTTGTACCGATATACATTTTTTGGACTTAGTATATTTTTCTTTGAAATATAGATGGTTTTTCAAGGGCATTTCCATGTATCTACTATTTCCATTCCGTGTGGATATTTTCAGTTGATAACAAAGACGACTTGTTCTGTTTCTCTTGAGACGTTTTTATGCTTCAACGCTTGCAATTTGCTGCAATTCCCAAATTGTGAGCCGGATTGTTGGATTTTGGTGATTGTCTGTTTTGATTCGATATAGCCTGGGACTATCACAGAGTGACAGCAGACTTTTGAAGACTAAGATTGAGTCTCCACAATGTTCTCCCGATAAAGGTGGGAGTGTCCTTTATTCTTAAAGGTACCATTCCTTTAAAATAAAGAAACTAAAATTCTAACATGCCACTTACCAATTAGCTTTCAGGTAAGTTAGCATGTCAGTTGTTTATTATACCCTTTTATGCATTTCTTTTTATTAATCAATATGAAAATCTCATTAAAATTAAAAAATCAGCATGAACTGTGATAACCATGCAAGTATTTTGGGTAGTCGAGTGAAAAATTTAAAAACATTTTTGAAGTACAATTTGTAATCAATAGAGAGGCACCACTCACAGAAAGTATCCCCTTTAAAGTATAACTATTGACGTTGTAGAGAAAGTATTGATAAATCATCTAACCTTATGATTATGAATTCACAGATACATTATTTAAGAATTTTGAAATATTTTTTAAAAATTATTACGGAGTAACATTCCGTCCATGTAACCGTATTATGATACATTGATTTGATTGGATTCCAGCTATTTGACATCGAGTTAACCTCACAAGGTGTTAAGAAGACTAAATGAATAATTCATAAGTAATGGTGAATAAATTATGCAAACGACCTTTGACTTATTGTGGCAGATGTAACAAGTGAAGTGTTAACATGCGTGACTGCCGACCCCTTTCACACAATGGGAATTGAAATTTCGACCTTGATAAAAGTAATACAAAGTGCCTCTATAATTGATATTATATAGTATAGATCTCACTCACTCCCTTAATGAGGTCATCGTTCTTACATAACCTCTGTTACAATGCGTGAGTGGGATTTCTAGCTTCATCAAACCACGAAGCTGTGAAAATGTCAAAAACAACAACAGCCCTTCATGAATCGACTAGAATCCTTTTAAATTTCTTGTTGTGTCTTAAAACAAGACTGGCATGCCTTGGCAATAGTAATGTACATGTACACTGGGGAAAAAATTAAGCGCCATCCTAAAAATAAATGTTTAAGTTGTCATTAGATGTACTATAAAATACTTTAATATAAAAGAGAGTTGTAATTCTTTTGTTGCTGAGTATATGAAGTATTCGGACAAACGGGTAACATTCTTACTCTTTCTGGAAACGTTTTGAGGAATTGAAAGAAAATGATAAACTAGACCCTAGTTTTATTCATCCTAGTACGATGACTATACTCATTATAATCTTTTTAGTAGCCTATACACAGGTTAGATATTGAAAGTTATTTAACCCTTATTTCAATATTTATTTATCAAAAAACTACATTTCTCGTTTTAAACTGCTACATAATGTTTTTTCAAAACCAAATCCCTTACATCAATGTCAATATTTCTTAGAACTTTCACTATTGTTATGTTTAGATAAAAAAATTAACATGTACGGATAATGAATAAAGGTTACTGCATTTGAGCCATATGCTTGATTCAAGAAATGAACAAGTGATTTACAACGTGAAAATCGATTCCGAGCATACAGGTGTCTTTATCAAATATGAAAATAGTGAAATAGTCATTTCTTGTTTAAAATCTGTATTTTCACTGAGCGAAGTTAAATTCGATTCTTCTCAGTGAAACAATTAACACTTTCACTCACATGACGTCATCAGCAACGTCACAAACAAGTGGATGACGTCATAAGACGTCTTGAGATGACCGCGAAAGCGGCTATTACATTCAAGATTAATTAATCATTTACGCCATTGTTTAGAATATAATAGATGGAAATTTTTCTGTTTATGTGATGACTAAGGTATATTCGTTTACTAGATTTTCCCTGTGTAAGAATGTTTTAACATTTTTCATTTTATGGTCAAAGAATAAAAATTATAAAGACAAGATTCTGTTTCATGCATGAGAATATTTAACTGATATGTCCTCGGTTTTTGCAATCATTTGGAAACTATTTCAATTTATAAACAAACCACAGATATAACGAAACGTGAACATATTAACGTCATGATAAAATATATGTAAGCAAATATCCACTAATCCGATAGTATTATGCTTTATTTTTTCCTTCGTTTTGCCATCTTGTTTTCATTACATGGTCAAATCAAACGAATTATAAAAACGACGACCTCTTTTCAAATAGCGTCAAAAAGTATAAGTACGAAAATATCTCGATAATCCATTTATGTTCTTTTGGAGTATCTTTATGTCTGAATTCTTAAACTAACTCTGGTTTGCGATCTCACAGAGCTCCCTACAAGAGCATTCCTCATAAATATTGTTATGAATATTCCCCATTGGAGACTCATTTGGTGCTCTTTGAGTGTAAGCAGTTTAGCATTAATGTGACATGTGTATCATTTTGCTCTCGGATAAAATTGACGTTATTACCTGATTGTAAATAAGTATACTCATCAAGAAAGTTAAGGACCACCCCGATATTTGATTTTAAGAAATCATCCTAAGATGAAGTTTTGAATACTTCAACATTGAAGACTTGCATGTTCCATTTTTTAGTATATAAAACTTTGAATATAAGAAAATGAATATAATGATGTTTATGTTATGGATATTTGTTATTTTTGAGGATTGATAACTGACTGACGCCATCATGCATTAATTTGGTTATCATGCATGTTGTTGGGTTGAAGTTTAACGTCTTCTTCCACCATTTGGTGATGTCGCTGACGTCTTGTCATGCATAGGTCTTATCCTATCTTATAGATTTAAAGATACACGACCGGAATATGATAATATCCTACTTCAATAAATAATTCTCATGAACGAGTGTAACGCAATGAAATTCGTTAAAGAATAAATGCTTAACAAAAGTGTTTTTTTCCATTTCTTTCATTACAACTTTAGTGCAAATATCATGTTAAATCATGTTCACGTTAGATCAAAATATTCAAGCATCATTCGTAGAAAAGTCACGATGTTTTGAGAGGAAGAAGAATATTTTAGAAGATGAAAACAAAACATATTTTTATCACATACCTAAAGATGACATTCATATATGTAATGCTTCTGGAGAACAATGGCAGAGACTTATGAAACATTTGGGTCCAAAATGCAAAATCTCATTTAAGGTTGTAATTTTAAAATAATGTTTGTCGAGAATGAGTTCAAGTAATATTGTAGAAACTAGAAAATATCAAATTTCTCTTTTTGACCGATGACCCATGTGCGGAATTCCAAAAGTGTTCCTGGCATATACCATTTCTGTCCTTTCTATATGTAGCGTACGAATGACCCCTTCATAACATTATCTAAACGTTTTGACTGTAAAGTATTTTGCTAAGAAATGTTGAAATTTTCGAAAAATGATGATTTTACATATGTGAAACAAGCCTTTGTTCAGCAGCTGTAATTATAAAAATGTTGTTCACATTGTAATGGCTCAACTCAGTTTTCGTTTTATACGTGTACGGGACACAGTTTCATAATAACTTAAGAAAATCGGGCCGGGTATTGATCTGTTTTCTCTCTATTGTAAATATAAAGTAAACATACTTTCATCATGACAATCGTTTATAAGCATAATTAACGAAATACAGGTTTCAGTCCCTTTAGAAAAAAAGATATGAATACTTGCTTACAAGCATGATCTATTACTTCGTGCACTAGTATTAAGAAGAGTGATAGAAATTCATAAGTAAATTTAATATACTAATTATGACACAAGTGGTGCATAAAACTAACACGCCACGCACGAGGGATGAAGCAAGCGTGTCGCGTTGTCACGATGTCTTGTTAAATATTAATTTATCATAACCGGTCGAAGATATCACTCAAATACCATTGATGAAGGTATTGATGAAAATACATTTATTCAATATCTCTTCCTTCAAGTATTGTTAAGAATGGTTAACACGTATGTTAAGGATATGCTTATGGTTTGTTGTTTAGTTTGATTCGTCCAATTTGTTTATCTTATTCCATTCATTTATCTTGGCGAGTATGACAAAGGACTAAACACGCATTAATGAAATATGTGGCATTTGGTTTGATATACACCACTATACAGATATATCACAAACGTTTCGCGAGCATCGTGTACTTAATTTTGGACGGTAGTGTATTTATAGTACTACCAATCATTCCCGCTTGCTTATACACTAACTCTCGTCTTCAACTTGCAGGAGATAGCTGGGTTGAGTTATGAAGAATTAACTGCTGAATACCCAAGATACCCGGATGTACATGACATCGATTCCTCTGAATTGAACCCGGAGTATATACTTGTAAGTATGATACATTTTAAAGGCGCACTGCGACAGAGATTTTCAAGAGACGTTTGAGAGGATATTCCTGTTCATTCTCTTATGAACCACGATATAAAAAGTTCGTCTGAAACTCCTTGTTGAGAATGTTATCAATGGGTTTAAATTGCTTAAATGGACAACCGAAAACGTACGTTCCCTTCCACGAATATCTAAATATGTTTTCAAAATAGGTTTTAGAAAATGTTATTGAATACGCACACTAATTTTCTCCACATATTTTAATTATCACGGTAAATCGTTAACTATATCTTGTTGTTATTTACTTTTCATAATATAGACAAACCTTTCCCTTTTACCTTTATAGCAATAAAGCATAATCTTAGAATATGAATTTTTTTACTCATTAATATTTCAGAATAAACCATCTTTTCATCCTTCACTCAACCATCGTTATATTCCCAAACCTTAATCAGATACGTAAAAGCCAAATTTCTTCAAAAAGAACACGTAACATATATAGAGATTATTACCCGAGAAGGGTGTCATATGAGTTTTACGAAACGATTTTGAATTTTTGTGTTACCCGAGCGAGAGCGAGAGCGAGGTTTATACACAAATTTGCAGGAGCTTCGTAAAGGTCATATGACACAATTCCGATGATAATTATTTCTTTATTAAAGATGCTATTCCATTTCAATCGCATGAAACTATTCTGAAAACGGCCTCCTTTCTTTGCGATGGCCCGCTACAGAGACGTCACGAACATTGGTTTTATGACGTCACAGACGACGAACACGGTAACTCGCACTTAGACAATCCTTGCTAGGCAAAAGTGATATGTGCACATGTGCTCATATTGAAAATATGTCACTGCTTAGGAATAACCATATGCGTAATAAATACTTTAAATCTACCCTAACTAACAAACTATCAATTCAACCTCTAAAATTGCATGTTAAAAAAGAATCACAGAACACGACAAGGTATTTACGCTTGGTGTAATGCCACTTGTTTTATCGAGTTATAACGACTTAAAAAGTAAGGTTAAGGTAAGATTTATGTAGGAATAAAAACCAACATGGCGTACCGAAAGACGAAGGTACTTGCCCTTTAAAATTATGAATAATGGACGCTTTTTGACGCTGTTATCGCGACCAACTTTTTACATATACAACATTAGATTTAATGTTTCGCAACTTTTACCTTGTACATTTATCTGCTTAAAGTATTGTTATTTTGATAATCAAATAAGAATTTAAATATATTGGAACTGAGATACATAACACGAAAAAATATTCGTCAATTATTTCCAAGTATAGTATTTGGGATCAGACGAACTACATTGGCCACTTGAAATCACTAGTTATGGTATAAACCTTATTATATATAATGATATCGTTACAATCCACTAAATGCATCCCTATTTTGACGATAGATGATAATTAAAGATCGATAGATTATAATTAAAGATCGCCTATGTATATAATGACAACTTATTAACTTCCCCTTCTGATCGCATATCAAGTAATTTCAACATGTTTGTACTATTGCGAGGCCTAATTGAAACTCGGTCAATAACTACTTCCGGGTTGACCATTATCTATGTCAAGGTCACACTCTTTTGAGATCAGGTTCTCCTTTTCGAAGCACAGGAAGTAATTATGACATCCACTTCTTTCCTCAAATTAAATCCAAACTAGAATATGATCGTAGCTAATAATTTAAACGAAAAAAATCACTTTAATTTTCTGTGATGCAGTTAACAACTTATTTATCATCTACTTCTTGTTTGATGCAGGTGATCGATATTGAATATTTTAGATTAATCCATGCTGGAGACGTCACTTTATTGTGACAACAGTTGATTAGTTTCAATATCACTGTCCATGCTGTCCCAGTCATGGGGGTGTTAGGTTTGATTCTTTTTTATTAATACAGAGTCCAGTTGTATGCTGGAGGAATGACATATCTATTCGTCGCAATTATGAAAATGAAATAATATGAAGATATGTAACCCTCCAAATGGTAAGCGCTACGAAGGAGGGACAAAAGTATCGATTTAGTTTGCCAGTAAGACACAGTGATTTTCATTTGACGGGTAGATCGTGGAGCTCATTTGGAACGTGGCAAGCATGATCAAAGCAAGTTTAAGAATTCCAGTTGCTTGAAAGGATGTCAATGCACGTAAATTGCGTTATGTTTAGCATAATGTTGTTTGTACATTGTAATCTTAAACAGTTTCTACTTTCATAAAGTCATGCATGGATAACGATGGAGAATGCAATGGAGGGGCATCTTGGGTCACCCAGGAACGAATGTTCCGACGCTACTCATCAAGAACATTTGCACTCAAATTACCTGCCCCTGATTCTTGAAATGAATCCATTACCAAATAAAACGCCTTGATGCGAGAAAGATGGAACTTTGTGTTTTGCAAACGTAACAATTATTGAAAGATCAGAGATCGTTGGCCTGAAATAGTACATGAATGTCGAATTATTGTCAGACATCACTGGGAAATGAAGTGTTATAATTTTAGGGGGAGGTTGATCCATGTGTTCATTTCTTTTAACATCCCTATTTCTCTGGTATATTCATCCTTGGTTCAATGTTTCTCTCATAGAATTACCAGACACTCATTAATTCAAATGTAAACTAATTCATTTTCGCAGTTCGGATTATATTGCAGTTTAAAACAAAATATCAAAATTGTTGAAGATAATCAAAGGAAATCATAGGCAAAAGAATCGCAAACTTATTCAATAAATCTTTAAAAACTTGGATTATCTCAAGATTTCTCAAAATTTATGAAAATTGTTTTCAAAGAAACAAAGTTGACATAAAAAGGAAAAAAGGCTAGAGAAGAAAAAGCTAGACTTTCAATGACTCTTGATATCATATCCCATAATAATTGGACAAACAGAAAATATTTGCCTTTTGGTAACCGTATTTTTATTGAAATAAATATACATACATGTAAAATCAAGGAGTGGTACCTGAGTCGTTTGATTGCATGCACCTTTTTACGTATATAAAAATTTATATACACACAGGTTGTTGAAGGAGTCGTATCAAATGTTGATAAAATATACATTCAGTTTAGTTTTTGAATTAATACGATGTTTTTTCTACTATAGACAAGGATTACAAATAGCCAGAATGTAGATGTATTCGACGTCTTGTTACACAAGACATTATGTTAATCATTTTGCCCAGTCTTTGAAAAGAATGAGGCAAATATCATGGGGGAACAGTCAATCATCAACATTGAAAGATATTACAAAATCTTGTGTTTCACACTTTACTCCCACCGAAGTTTGAATGATAAGAACATTTTATAAACGTTTAAAAATATAGCTGTTGAAGATCCTCAGTTCTACTTATTGAAGCTTCAGCAATTCCTTGTGGGTGACTATTGCATTACCTGTATTTATTCATTTGAGTCAAGAGTGCCTAAGGTTGAAAAGAAATTTGTTTCTGAAGGCCATGATGTGGACAATGTTTATTACGTTACACACCACGTTTTACAGAATTTGGGAAATCAATGAAATATTACATGTGTCTAGTAGAGCAACGTGTGTTATTAAACTTATATTTCCTTCATAACCTCTGTTACAAGTGGATTTGATATACGAAATTCATGTTGTTTCGAATTTAAGTTTGTCTGGCAGTGACTGCTGTTTTAAACTGACCGTCGTACTGTTTCCGTCACCCCTGAGAAGACTGGAGTCTCTTCAAAAATGGGATGCGCACATATTTTAAGACAAGAATGGTGTTCATGATTAACAAAACATGTCTGTGAAAAATAAATTTGTCCACTTTCAAAATAGCAGTAAAATCTAACAACAACATGTGAGGGATAGACTTCGACTCGGTTTATCTACATAGGCGCCAAACTCTAAATATGCACACATGAACACATGCCTGTCTATGTAACACACAAGCAAGGTACGCCAGGGTCGACTATTTAAAATTACACAGAAGATGTTTCTTGATTTTCATATTGCTTAAATAAGGAGCCAAAAGACACGTAAACTTCGGCAATAGCAGGCCAATGACTGGCGAAGGAAACTCTTTTGAAATGAGAGTCGATCCCAACTGAACAGCAACGAAGTAAGACCGCTGGTGAATCGACGTCGTTGGCGACGTTGTTGTTTTCAGACAGTGGAACCATATTACGATGGCAGCTTCATGGTGTGGGGAGAAATTAAAGCCAAGAAAAGACTGATCTTATTGTGGTGGATCGGGATCTCAACGCAACGAGTTAAATCGATCAGATTCTACGCCAAGTTCTGCTACCGCTCTCTCAGCATGTTATCTCCCGTCCACATCGTCCCATACGGTCAGGGAATGATGGCGTGCCAGGTCACACGAATAATCACCTATCGAACTTTTATGGGACCATTTGGATAGTCAAGGCCGGATGTCAGAGAATACCTGACCGTGTCATCTTACGTCTGATGTTCTCAGCACGACGTCGAGTTCGGGGATGCACCGAGTCCTGCGGCGGCCGCATAAAGATACTGAAAAATCTTTTAATGTAACTGCTGTTTGCTAAGCTGCTGATTGGTGCACTTTAAGGAGTTCTACTTGCTTACACATTAATTGAAAAGACATCGAGTTATGATTGTTTCATTAACTATTCATCTTTTCTCAGAATAACAATGAAATAAAACGTGTATCGTTTAGTTTTTGTTATTTCTTGACCACTGTTACGTGATATCGTTAATTTTGCCTCTTAGCTTATGTATATTTAGAGTTTGGTGATGGTGTTAATCAAATAGAAATATCATAGGGAATAATGCGGGTACAATATGCGTACGTGTTATGAAACATTCATATTCTTTCTAGCAGATGATGATATTTGGCCTGTGATACATTTTTTATATCAGTCGTTTTACCAACCAATCATAGACTATCGACTAACTTTAGAGAGTCTTAAAACTGTTAATGGTACCAACAAAATATCAAACAGTCGAACATTCCCATTTTAACAGTTGTATATGTAAAGTCATAATTGCAACACATTTTTAGAACAAAATTTCCGAAGACTAAAAACCGAAACTGTCGCTGTAACAATTGATTCTGTTTCATCTAATATGAAACTAAATCTATCTCTTTTTAGGATAAAATATTTATGAATATGAGTTTATGTTCAATTCCCTGGGGTTACTACAATCGGTTTTACCTGTCTGATTTACCTGCAGGACGTTGAGAACTATATGAACACCTGTCCCTACACCGTGTACCCAGACTCACCTGTCCCTCAGGTGTTCAACCTCTTCCGGAGTATGGGACTGCGCCACCTTCCGGTAGTTGATCACGAAGGAAAGGTAACTCGTTTCTAAGGCATAATACATCTTGACGTGATGCTATATCAAAGCCCAAAAACATTGTTCCGGCGACGTAGTATTCAGTTTTTCTATACCATACGAAATTGGATATGTTTTTATATCGATGAGTGTAATATTATGTAGATCTGGTACACTCGCCATTACACTTGAGGAAGCTAGCACAAGATTGGTATGTAGCCTACTGTTTCCAGCTATGGTCGAACAATATTTTCTGGATTTGAATAATTTGAATTTTGAAGAGGCATTTAATGATCATTAATTAAGTCTTTCTCTTGTTTCCCTCAGTCAGATGGTCAGTAGACAAACATGACAATGACTGCACAAATTGCTTGTGGTTATTAAGTTGAGACTGTATCATTATTTGTTGCAATGTACATTGTATAGCAAACAGAATAAAAAGCTTATGTTTTCATTACGGCGCATTACCGGATTTACAATAGATCTTAAACTTTTGCTTGAGGGAAGTGCAGATCTGTCAATATATCAAAACACAACTTTATTTATGTTTGTACAAACTTACATCAATGAAACAAATAGATTTCTTTGACATCAAATATTTGTCAATAATGTTTTCTTCTTCCTGTTACTCTTACTCTACTCTTGTTCACTGTCTGCTGTCTGTGTTCACAATGTATTATGTAAATCAATTTTGTATACTAGGATAGGGCATTTTTAGTTAGATAACTTGTCCCCAATCCTTTTCTTGTGAATTAGATATGTTTAAACCAAACTGCACAAGGAAATACAGACTATGTTTTGTGTATTGTAGTTAAATTTGTTTAACTAGGTTACCTATCCATTTAATGATTTTTTAAAATTATTACATACCTTATACAGATAAAAAAAATTATCTGAATAGTTGTGATAATGACGTCATAATGTTATGAAAAAACTATGAACCTAAACAGTAGTCATGAAAGACGGTTGGTATTACGATCATCCAAAATGCCTGAGCTTCATTCTCAATCTTCTGAAATTTAAATTTTTTTTAAAGTCATTACATTAAAATTTTTCATTCACAGTTGAAGGGGATGATAACACGTCACAATCTGACTCACGAGTATCTGGAGAAGAAACTTCATCTCCATGGCAACCAGAGATAACGCTTGTTTCCAAAGAAATAGACATCTGTATAATATTTATTGAATTATGTATGTAAATTAAAAAAGTAATGAGTGGAAATGAAGAGAGGGGTTTGGTTTTAAATTTTACTTTTTATACCTTTTTTGTTTGTAATCTTTATATCTTAACATAAAGTTAATTCCTCTTTTGTAGCGATATTCATATTTAAAGTGACTATCGATCTGTTTTGAGTATGTATATCGTAAACGCTTTCTATGATGTCATTAAATTCATATTGAAGTACTTACTTTTGGTGAAAGTTGTCACTGTATATAAAGTGACACTATATGGGAATATGTCTTAATTTCCGATAATTTCATTCTAACTTTTCTAGCGAGAGTTGAAAAAAAAACATGTTTCTTGATAACAACATCAATAATGTAAGACCAATGATGATAACAATGTTTATGATAATGATACGCATGAACCAGTCGCAATGTTTTAGTGGTTTTTTGTCTTTAATTCAATATATTGCATACATGTTTTACAATTCTGTTGTAAATTTGTGTTCAGGCACACAATGAAATACACATGTCATTATCTATATGAATAAACATGAATCTAAATATCTTTATTAGTAAAGAACTCATGTTCATCTGACGACTCTCTTGTTAATAAAATGTTATATTCCACTCTCGTTATTTCTTAAAATGACACGTAAATCAAAACTGTTCTATTACTGCTGCAAACCTATATGTGAAAATCTGATTTAGAGACGTGAAAAATTGTTGCTCTTTGAACTCGAGCGATTGATCGTAAATTATGATGACAAATACACCTTTGTTGTTTTTATATGAACGTTGATGAGTTGTGTTATAAGTATATCATGTTCATATTTGTAAATAGTAAAGTGTTCTTGTAAACAATAAAATCTCTCGCTTTGAATTTAGTCTTGTTCGCCAAATATTGTCAAATTTATAATTTTGATAAACTCAAAAAAATAATGTTGATGCTACTTGAATGATTATGATATGATAAGTTTTTTTCACGTCAACATCTTTATGTTTAATATACTTACTACTGTATAAATCGTTCAAAACTTAAAAAACACCTCAATGTCCATCTTAGGATAATACACATGATACCAATATTCCAATGTCTTTAAGTTTTCAGTTTAATTATTGTTTAGTACACTTAAAAGTTTATATTCATATAATGCGTGAACAAATAACATCCTCCTACTTTATGTAGGTAGATATGTTTTAAAAAAGCGGTTGCTGACTTCCCTAACCTCGAACAATTCATCTTCTGTTTGGAATTCTGGGAGTCATTAATTGTCTGCTGATGTCAACGGATGTCAGTCTGTTTTTGTCTTACTTGAACAGTTAATTCATCTTATGCCTACTACGGTTATTTCTATTTTAGATTCTGAAAAGAACTAGATGTGATTTTTTAACTGATCATATTATTTTTATTAAAAAAAGTTATTTACGAGGCATTTTAGAAGACGGTAAGATAATGCATAGTGCACTTTTCGGGAGTAACAATGATATAGTTTGACACCAGTTTGTTGGAAGCATTGAAACTTCGAAACGAAACTTGTTTAAACATTCGTGAAGATAAGAACTGATTCAAAAACCATTCCAACATAACTGCCCTTAAAGGGGCAGATTTTGATGAAGGATTTTGATTCATTTCCCCAATTCAAGTCTTCGTTGTCTCATCAAATCAAAACAATATGATGATGTTTCATTAAATTCATATAAATGTTCTTGTGAAAATATTAAATCATTTAAAATAAAATGTTAATAACCGTAATTTGGAGTTTATATATTCGTGTTATCGTCAACTCATTTTATCACAAACTGTCGCGTTTCAATTTATTCACTATTTGTTTAGTAGTTATTACTGCTACGTTTGTTGACATGTTAATGATTTCTAATTCAATATTGCTCAAGTGTGCTCGATTTAAATCTAACAAAATTGTACGTGTCACCATGTCTATTTCAATATGGAAAACTGACATGTGAAACCTGATATTAACACTGACCTCGTACAGCAAGGTAACACTGTGTAATTTTTTACAAGATAGAATTTATCTAGTTACCATGTTTATGATTGAAATTATTTTAAAATGTTTTTTTATCAGATGCAGTTTTATTTAACCATCGATTTGAAACCTACTAGTTCAAATAACTGTTGTTGTACATATCATACATACAGTTTATTGTCATCATGGCTTGGTCAATAATAGGTGCAATATGTATGGTACATTTAAAGCATAAGCATAAAGTATGGGACAATAATTTTTTCAATTAGACAAGTATCTAAGAGAAGCGAGATTTCCTTGACAACTTCTTTATTTATTCTTTGTTGCTATACTTCACTGACAACGACCAACTGAACTCAAAGCAAACAAAAACATACAAACAAAAACATGCCGCCATTTTTAAACTTCTTCTTATTATTGACATTTTCTCCCTAAATGGAGACTTTCAATCCATTCCAGACATTTTCAGGCCTTTAAAACATCAAATGGGAAACAAGGATTACAATTATCCTGTTGTAATCATTTGACGCATGACATTTCTTAACTTGTAGCAGTTTTCACTTCATCCCTTTAAGAGACACTGGTTGAGATGTTTAAGTTGTATGAGTAACATACTGCAAACTTTATCTATGGTGTCATTTGATCGAGAGGTATATATTAATGATGCCAGGGTAATTTTTAAGCTTATCAGTTTTGTACTATGGTAATATGAAGGTATCAAGTCGTGATTATGATGGGAAATAAGTAGTTTCACCTATTTCTTATCTGGGGATAAATATGTGAAATATTTCATTTGATAGTCTGTACAATCATAAATGTCATTTTGGTTCTATCAGAACCTAGCAATATGAAATTCACAAAGTTTATCTTCAAGTGTAACATAGTGTGGCTATTGAAAGGATCGTCTTCTCTTTTGAACCTTACATTTAGGTTGCAGGCTGCATTTATGTATTTGAAAGAACGTGTGTATCGTTGAAACAGCCACAGAAGGTTTGGATCTCGCAGAAATCTCATTGAAGAAGGATAATGTAAAGAACAGTCAATATCGATATGAGGCAAAGCTGTAAATATGATCAGTTGTAGGATAGTGGAAGAAAGTGTTGTCTAAATAAGGGTGACTTTCCGTCAGTGTTAGCGACAGTAATAACATGGTTACAAATAGAGAATCTCACCCTCGTGTCTTCTGATATCAAAAATATCAACACGAGTTGATCAAAGTTACAAAGTTACAAAGGCTTGCCGAGGATATTTTACTTTTATCAACGAGTGTTGATATATTTGATATTAGAAGACACGAGGGTGAGATTCTATTTATCATCCAAACTCATTTTTCATTTCGATTCCATGAAAAATATGTATTTCTGAATATTGCTCTACTCTACGCTGTCAGTGGAGTGGTGTCATAGCATTGTGACGTCATCATGTTTATGGCGTCATAACATTATGATGTCATTACTTGTAAAACAATTGTGATGTCATGAACTTGACTGTAATAGAGCATTGTTCAAAAGCTACTGTGAAAACTATATCTAGGAGATATCGCTTGATCTTCCACAAGAGATATCTCCAGTGGAACACAGTTTTAAAAGGTAAATTATAGTTTTTGTATGTTATTATAGAACTTTAAAAAAGATTTGCAATTCTCACCCATTAATAATGAAGATATTAGCACTTAGTCAACTAAATTAAAACACAAAACCGTTTCGTTTCGTAAGTCAATGTGAAGATTCAAATCAAATTGTAAATATATAATGCATTGTAATTGGATCCAATGTGCTAGATGCCTAAAGGAACAAACAAATTGCTTCCTGTTCCTATCTATTCAGCAATAAAATAATTTTCCTCTACTGAAATTAAATTCATATATATTTATCATATCCCTCAAGGACGCCTTCTTTCGTTATAATAGTTTCAATTTAACAAAGCAAAAAAGCCAAAAATACTTTCTTTTTCATTTTATTTGTGTTCGGATTTCTACCTCTCAGGTGCAATAAGCCAAAGAAAAAGGATCATCTCATTTAAGACAATGTATAATATTGTATGTGTGGTGGGGAAAATGTATTTCAGGGTAAAAGAACAAATCAAATTCTAGAAGAAATTCTATTTGATTTCATATTCATACCATGATGCCACAAGGTAACAAGGCAAAGAATAACATTGTAAGGACGAGTCCCAATTTATGACAATTAATAGATATAATTTCTGATAGGGTTTTCTTTGTCAGTGAAGTCATTGTTATTTTTTTAAGGCTGCTTATCTTATGTCACAAATTTACAGCACTTATTATAAAAGTGGCTGGATATTTTGCGTTTCTTTGCCTACAGCCCATTCATTTCTTTGAAATTTCTTTATATATGAAAAGTTTGAATCGAGGACAATACTTTTAGAAAAGGGTGAACTTCTATATCAATGCTTTCTTTATTATGTAAATTTTCTCGACAAAGTAGGAGAGAGATATTAAAATTTCATGACTGATGTTAAATCAGTTGGACAATAAAAAATGCACCATTATTAATATAATTCCGATATTGTCTTATAATACAAATCTTTTATGTCAAGCATTTCAAAATGTAAGCGATTATCATTCCTCATACACAGAGGGCACTCAGCTTGTATACACCAACGTAATATCTGTAACAAGTGGGTCATATTTCTCTATATCGTTCAAGTGGAAATGATAGAATTTGAAAATCAGGATTCAGTATTACAGGCCAAGAAATTGCTAGACCTTTGGAACACTTTAAATTCTAAGATTGAAACAATAACCTTAGTCTAAAACTTATTTGATTACGAAAACTAGGAGTAAGTTTTTGAAAGGTAGAAAGTACTTTCCTTGTACCAGTGGTTATTATAGAGAAGAAAAGACTCGATTAAACTCAGTAGTGAGCGAATAAGCTGGAGGAAGTGTCGGAGAACTCAATACTAAACACTACATGAACAGATCTGAAATTTTCAACAGAGTGAAAAAAATTTATTAGTTGATGAACAGCAAAAGGAAACTTCCAGCCTATTCTTTTTCGTCAATTTTAGAAAGTGACAGCTTCATCTTGATTTATCTCTTGAAGTTGTATTATAATGTTTCCTATAATGTTTAAATTGTTATCTGTAATCATAAATGAAACATATTAATATCATCCAGCAAAACGGACATACTTTGTTATTTTGTGTTAACAATGTATCGTTGTTTTCTTTTAATGCTTTTTTACCACCTGGTTGTCAACGACTCAGCATAATTCTAACGTATAATGGCATGTAATGGCATTCATATTCAGTTGGTCAGGGTGCTGTTGTCTACATTAAGTAACTTTTGTAAAGAGATTTATAATTACTTCTTAACATATGTTAACATGATGTTCAAGAGAGAAATAAATCTCTGAAAACCTTTGTGATGCAATTTTCTAAAGAATACAAATATTTGTTTAGTAGCAATGAGGTCCACATTCGGGTGTATAACTACAATGTAAGAGTACTTTTTAAATGATGTACAAAAAACATGCATTATTTAAAATTTTGAAAAATGGCTTTTAAGATTAACAAAATTTGTGTGATGAAGTCAAACATGTAGATGATGAAGAAGATAATTTTCATTTCACAAATAGATAAGTTATTCAAAGGTATACACTTAATAGAGTGTTTCTGAAAATGTACACTAATTAAGCTCACACATACTGTAAATAAAAAGAAACTGAGTATTCAGGTTGTGAAGTCACAATCTAAGATTCTCTGTGGGTCGTAGGTGTCGTATGAATATGTCACTAGGATTGGTAAATGAGCATTACAACGTTGTAAAGTTGTAATTGTGAAATTTTTTAGGACGTACGTGACTTCACGAAATTAGAGAACTGCTATTTTTCGTTGTATACAGATGCCTCGGTTTACCTTAAGGAAATACCTGATGCAACTTTGTAACGGAAAATGGGCTACTTATACGATAGAGAGCTATTATTAAGGCTTAAGTATTCTGATCTTTGGTTCTGTCTCGTGTCCAGAAGAGTCTGAAGTCTTTTATCCAGGGCAAAGTCTCTAACACAGAAAGAAATATCCATGGGAAACAAGTATTTTGAGAAAAAATTGCGCTCTTTGTCTTATCAACGTTTGTAAATTGTATTCTGAATTTGTTGCAATCATTATATAATTTTTGAAACTATTTTTACATATTTGTCCTAGCCATCATATAACATAATATATCAATCAGTTACAAAGTACCTTGTTCTTTTTACCATTGTCGTCAATGATATACCTTTGTTATGGTACTAAATTTTGAGGCAATATGGTTTCATTACTGCATTCATTTCTTATTTTGCTCATAACATTAGTTTATCAAAATGAGCTATTAAAAGACGATATACACAGTTGCAGTTTACAAGATGCCAAGTGACAATTTTTAGTTCTCAATTAATAGAAAACGTTATATTTTGTGTATGCCGAAGCTGAAATCACACGTAACTTTTTTGCTAGTTGTAAAACCTTTTGAACACTTCCAACTGAATTTCTATCTTCTTGCTATTTTAGTTTTGTTTTCGAAATTATGTTTAACAAAATCATGAACATCATCGTCCGGTTTTCGTGACTCCACTAAGCCTATTAGTATTAAAATGATAATTTCAACAACTTTCAGGTCAGAATTACACCATACATAAAGTTCTGCATATGTATCTCCACCAACTCCTGATATGTTTCTTTCATATCTTCTAGATTGAATGTTTAACTTTCAAGACACACATTAAAGGTAACTTGAACATTACAACTGGACATATGAGAAAGTGACTACTACCTATGTAGGTCTACATCCAGTGACTTCGATTTCTTATTTGTTGAAACACATGTATACTATGTAAACCATTATGAAGATCACCAATGACATGAATTACATTAAAAAGACATTCTCAAATATAAAAAAATTAATCTCTTGGCATATTGCTACATCCTGCTACATCAGCGCATTTGCCTCCGCCTAGCTCCATCATCTAGGTGGAGGCAAATACGCTGATGTAGCAGGATGATATTGCCATTGTCTTCTGACATTTGATATTTTTAACAGTATACCATTTGAAATACCCTTCGAATAACATTTTGTAATTGATGCATACTTTTTCTTTTAAAATGTCAAGTTAATCATTTTGTACAATTTAACAGTCATTTTACAACTTTCGCGTAAACACGAATGCAAGACTGGTAGATCGTAATTGCGATAGAAACAATTTATCTTAAGCTGTCGTGTAGTTTTCATGAAGAACATGAAGGACTGACCTTTTACAGTGAAAATAAATGATATTTTGCAATTTGACATCTTAACTTGTCATACTACATGTAAATCTTAATGATATCATCCTAACAGATTTAAAACCACCACCATGTTAAAAAATGAAATGATGAATAGTTTATATTGATATCCATACACTATTAGAAATTGATATCTGACATTGTCGTTGTCCCTTTTTTTCTTGGTATATTTTATTTTCATGACGTTTACCCCAACTATATGTAAATGTATATGTAGGTAGATAAAATGCGTGTAAAAAACACCTCCCCCTTCCCTGCTTTATTTAACTATACATGTAAGTAGATATGTAAAAAAAACGGTTGCTTACTTCCGTAACCGCAAACTATTCATCTTCTTCTCTGGAATTCTGGGAGTCATTAATTGTCTGTTGATGTCAACGTGCGTCAATCTGTTTTTGTCTTTCCTGAACAGTTAATTCATGTTATGCCTACTACGGCTTTTTCTATCTTTTATTTGTAAAAGAGCTCGATGTGATTTTTAAACAGCTTAATATTTTGTAAATAAAATACACCTTCTGTAAGAGGCATTTTAGAAGATGGCAAGATAACGCATAGTGCAGTTTTCGGGAGTTCCAACCTCCTTCTCAAAACGTTTGATAACTAATAGTATTTATTGCAAGTACTGAACCGTGGAATCAAATCTGGATCTTTGACCAGTTTTACAACTTAAAATGCCCTCAAAAGGTATTTTCATTAAGAATTTTTATTCATTTCTGTCATTCATGCCTTCGTTATCTGAACGATCAAAAACAATATGATAATGTTTCATTACATTTATATACATTTACATGGGAATGTTTCAAATCATATTATGTATCAATAACAATATTTTTGAGATAGTATATTCGTTTTATCGTTAATTCTATGACAACAGATATCTATTGAAATGTTTTCCCTTTATTATTAAGTTGTTAATAGTTATGACTAGCATGTTTGTTGACATGTAAATGATTTCTAATTCAATCTTGAAGTATTCCCAATTGAATCTCACAACGTGTATGTGTCACCATGCCTATTTCAATAGTGACAACTGATAAGAGAGAACTGATATTAACAATGACTTCGTGACAGCAATGATATGGTAAAAAAATTTAATTTTTCAAGAATTTTTTTATCTAGTTACCATGTTTATTATTTTACCATGCTATTATCTTACAAAATGTTATTTCTATCAGCTTCAATTTGGTTTATGCATCTATTTGAAACCTACATGTCATCTAAAAGTTTATTCACATACCTGCATATCCTGGAGCAAATATCATGAAATTTGGCATATCTTTGAGGCATCGTAGCATTGCGAAAAGGAAACGAATAATTTTGAATTTTCAATACAGAAGAGAAAAGCTATTGCACCTTAACGCAATCGTATCTCATCGTATATAGTAAACCGTAATAGTTTTTGGCAGGTCACTAAAGTTACCAGGGGTCAAAACTTCGAAAACATACATTTTTATGTTTCTCCATAAAATCTTTTATAAGTGATCAACATATCTAAATGAACTGTGAAAATAGGCAGACAAGTATTTGAGTGTTATTTTTTCAATGTGAAGGTTTGGTAATGAGGTTTGAAACGTGTAAAACATCATCTTGAAAAATGTAACACTGCTTATTTCTTACAGTAAAGAGACATTTCGTCAGTTTTTGGAGTCACATATGCCAAACTTTATATGAATGAGGTCATGTTATCGATTGAACGACGCAGCGGATCATTTAAACGTTAATCAGATTGTGCAGTGATAATAGGCAGATAGCAAGATACGAATAATACAGAATACCGGAAATTGACAAGAGTTATATCGTCAATTTATTTATTATAGATTTATCTAGAGCAGTCAGGACAGTTAAGAATTTTAAGTGTTTGATGAAGGTAATGAAACTAGTATAAATGTTAACTTGCATGACTGCATTATTTCGGCATACATAAGTTGCGTATTCACTGTGGTAAAATATGTAAAGAGTTTTTGATCTATATAATCTTATATGTCGTAGGTATCACCAAAGGAAACCACGGAGTGTCTCTACAAGCTTAACCTAAATTGGCTATTGAAAGGGTATCCTTTATTAAATGAACAATTTAGTTAGCTTTATTCGTGAATTCAAGGCTATCTGGCCCAAAGTACACAGTTGTACATAATGTGCATGCGGATACATAGATCGTGATTACAGTTCTTCTCCACGGATCTTAAAACATTGTAAATATATTTGGCAACTGACATTTGAGTTACATAGTTATTATCATTAGATTTAGATTCTTTAACTTGGATTGGATGATAGGTTGACAGTATTAACGAAGTTCTTTTAAAATTGGACAAAAAAAATTATATGAACTTCATCTTCAATGACTTTACAGAGTGAGCATTTAGTTTGTGAATCGTCATTTACAAAGTCCTTTCTAAATAGCTGGACACCAAACTTATTCAAACCACTTCTTAACATTAGCATTGAATGATAGCCACTGCTAAGATAGAAAACCATAGAAAAATCACATTTTAGAGATGAATAAAATCATAAAGAAGATTTAGTTTCTAATACAGAGTACAGTCCATTACTCTTTGGCGAAATATTTTAACAGACAACTTTTCATTGCCTACGCCTTGTGCTATCAATACATGTCCAAATCCATATCCAAACAAAAGATTTTTAACAAATGTTGCCCAATTAGGATATTTTCGTTCTGATGTATCTCTCAACATTAAATAACTTTGATAGGGATATATCTTTATATTTATACGCTAGGTTACACTCTCTTACTGATTTGAAATGAAGTGTGACATTATGTGAAATAGCAAAAGAAAGGTGAGATGTTGCAGAAATCTTCAGGATTAATGATGATGAATAGTGACGAGTCGGTAGGGAAATGAGGCAAAGTTATCAAGACAATCAGGCGATAGAAGGATCCTCCACATCCACCACATCCACCACATCCTCCAAATCCAGTATTAACGTGATTGTTATCATGAATTTCATGTATGTTCATTTCTTTCTTAAAGGTACGTTTTACAAGTCTTTACAATAAACGTTTGGTTGACTTGATTTAAACCACAATCCGTTTCCATATCGTAAACCCATCTAGAGATTCACTTCAAATCCGTTGTAAATAGCTAATACATCGTAATAGGATGCGATGAAATAGATGCCTAGAGCAACAAAAAGACTTAGCTTCCAGTTCCTCTCAAATCGGAAAAATATAATGATTTTCCTCTCCTGAAATTATAATCATATACATTTATAATGTTCTTAAAGGCAATTGATTCCATATTTTGTTATATTTGTTTCAATTTATCAATACAAAAAAGAACAAAATACTTTTTTTCATATGTATTGGTGTTCTGATTTTCTATCTCTCAGGTGCAAAAAGCCAATAATAGGAATCATCATATTTAAGAAAATACAAAATATAACATGTCATTTAAGACGATATATAATGTAGCATGTGTGATGAAAAACACAACATGTATTTCCGGAAAAGAGCAAATCAGAGTATTGAAAATTAAGAATAAATACTTACTGCCATTAATGCCACAAGCATATAACATGGCCAATATTAAAAACGAGTCTAAATTTTATGACAATGAACAGATTTAATATCTGACAGGGTTTTCTTTGTCAGTGCAGTCAATCTTATTTGCTGATTGTTGCTTTTGGCTTATTTCATATCACAAATTGACAGCAATCATAAATAATTTTAAACGTGGTTGGATATTTTGCGTTTCTATGCCAACAGCAAATATCTTTCAAAAGTTTTTACATGTAAAAAATATATCGCACTTTGAATTGAGGATATCATCTTTTGGAAAAAGGGTAAACTTCGATTAAAGTCATTGTTTATCATGTAAATATAATAGACAATTCAGAAAAGGATATCTTAATTTTATTATTGATGTTAAGAGGCAGTGCTACACTTTTTAGATACAAAATCAATATATTGCTAAACAATATCTTTTGATCAAAAGAAACGAATTAAAACGATCGGTTAAGCTATGCGAATCCATTCCCTACATCAAATGATAAAAAGGTGTTCACATAAAAATGGACCGTAGTGGTTTTGCTTGATACTTGATTATTTCCTCTTTCACTACGAATGATCTGGTTGAGTACTGAAATGTTTTGAGCATTTGGCATTTTTAAACTTTGAGGAAATAAATATTTCAAAAAACGTGCTACTGCAACTTTTGACAAGTTCTTCAAAGAACAAATTGATTATTTGTCATAGTTTCGAAATTGTCATATCACCCAAATCTGTTATGTCCAGTATATTCAAAACGTAGGTGAAGGTAATATATTACCACACAGAGGCTACTCAACGTACGTTCTCCGAAGCTCTTCGTTTTCTCGATCCGCATTAAAATGATATTTTTCATTACCAGTAAGAACATCTTGATAACATGACATTGTTAATAAAGTTTTGCACATATATCTCCAACATATGTAAATCAGATTCGCATCAAACTAACAAAATATGTCATGACGTCAAGATGTGTCACTTTAACACACTGATCATACAGAATACTTTCTTTAATGTTACATTGATTGATTCCACAATGGTGTAATGCAAATGTTCTTAATCATTACATTCAGCTATTGAGTACATTTTGTGCATTGATAAACCTTGACTGAATAGAACATAAAAAATCACCTCACTTGCATCTGGAAACCTTTTAACAAGGAAGTGTAACATCTTTATATAAATTTGACATACGAACAGGTAGAGGAATCATTATTCTTCATGTAAGGTAGACTGAATTAACATCCACTATCTGGTAATCTTAGTGAGGAGTCGATAAGGAGGTGTGCTGGAGGAGCCATTGAGGACATTGATCAGCCTCTGTAAGAACAAAACTTTATTATCCATTTTGTAAAGATACAAAGAGGGAGGAAGGCATTTTTATCAAGAGCAAGGATAAAATATGAAGATTATTGGGCACGTGTGTCTCTGTATCATTCATACATATATCGGGAATAAAATTCGTGATATGCAAGTCTTCGGCGAGTCATATTACAGATATGTTTATTCCTAAAACACCACAGTCAAAGATCATCGTAGTCGTCATCAACCTCATCATCACCACATCAACATCGTCGTCGTTAGCAGTATTATATCATCAGTTGATGTGTAATTTCTTCTAGATTCTCCTTAAGGTCTTATACAGGCAGTCTTTTTTTGTCTTAGGAAACCAAAATCGGAAGGTCAATCAACATTGTATGTTTAAAAGAGAAAATAAATTATATTCTGAAGACTTGATATTGAAAGTAATTATTTGATCTATGTCTTGTAAAACTTTAGCGATTTTATCATTTTCAATATGTTAACATCCAATTGTTTAGATTATCACTCAAAACGGACACTATTACAATAACTGTCTTACGACATGGATATTTGGACACACATTGCAATTTGAAAGTGAAATCTTGAAGCAATACCTGTCACAGTCCATATTTTCTATTGAGAACTCATCTGGCATGACCTGATATTAACACTGACACTAAATATTACTATAGCAATTTCTCGGGGGTTTTCAATGTTAATTACAGAAATCATCTTTTTACCAGGTTAATCATATACATTGTTATTTTCTGTTTATTCTGCCCAAGTGTTGATTTGCATCTTAGTTGTGCAATTATCAATTTCTTTATCTATTAATGTTCAAGGCAGTACTTCGAAATCATTTGTGTAAAGTAAATTTCATTTTTGAATTATTTTTCTAAGCCATTAAATTTGATAGACTATCTGTTTATTATTGTGTTAAATATTTATGACAAAAGTTACAGACTTGGGTTTTGTTTAAATCCTAAAATCAATCTGAAATTTTCAAAGTTCAAAGTTATCTTACACTGTTAACACTGCTTTAATCGTTTATGTAGATAGCAGTTATACAATGAGCAAAAAAATTTAAAACAAGTTTTAGATTTGTGAATTATGTCATGAATTGAACTATAGGATTAAAATTGTTCAAAGTACAAATTGGATGGTATGGATTGAGATAATATATATAACAAGGAGTTGAATTGAAATACTTTGAATGATGGATATTGGTTGGTCACTACTTCTGAACTTGTACCTCTAAGTTTGAGGGAATTGAACAGCTTCACGTTATACAAAAAATATTGTTCTTTCATCCATCATAGGAACATTTCTTACTACTTTTTATCACCATGCTACACAAAGTTGATTATATTAGTAATTTATTAATCTCCTCGTATATGGCACAACCTGTCAATGAAATAAATTAAAATCGCAATATTATCAGTCCCTGACAGAGTACCAAATATCTTATTTATGCCTTTTTAGGCTTTCAACATCGTAGATCCCTGTTAAATTGCGTACTTTTTGACACACATATGTTTAAAACGCCTTTATAAAAGAATTACTTGAATTTAATGTTCTTATCACAACTGGAATAATATTATTTCTTGTAATGAATTTGTTTCTATATGATTATACTATTACTATTTGACACGTGATATTTAGTACAATCTACAAAAGGAAAAAATGGAAAATGCTAACTGTAAGTAAATGTAACTTTTATCTCACGTGCACGTGGTGTTCCTCAAAGGGGCTAATAAATGATAAATCAAATAAGGATCATAATCATGTAAAGAAATTATAAATGTTTTATAAGAAAACATTATTTGTTATGTGTTCAGGATACAAGAATTGTAATAAAATCATAAAGGTATTTCGAGCAAAGAGTGAAATGGATAATCATGAAATTGGGGACAAAATACAAAAATTCACAAGCTCACAAAAATCATAATAATAAATTGTCAGAAAGGCTTCCAAATGAATTGCGATGAACATATCTTCTCATTAATATGGTGGTTCTTATTTTTAAGTAAACTATCTTTCATGTATGTAAAAACTGCTATAAGTAAAATTTATAATTATCATGCGTTCATAAGTTCTTTGTGTTTTTCCAAAGTAGATAGTTTCTTTCATATTCCTGTTTTCAATTACATTCACTTTCAAACACTTTTAGAAAGAGTAAATCGTTTACTCTGTCAATAAATTGAAGTAAAAAAAAACATATAAATTTGCATCCAGTTTTTTCTCCCATGTGCTGAAATTATTTGTTAAACAATCATATTTAGCACAAAAAATTCTGAAAGTTTTGTTTTAAAATTGCATTTATCTTCAATCTAAATATTGCTTCCGGCTGATACATACCACAAATTGACAGCAATGATGTGTAATTATAAAATGTTTTCATCTGAATTTTTGCTAGAAGAAAAATATTTTCTTTCTTAATCTCTGGGTATGAAAACATTATCGCATATTGTAGTGAGGGTATCATATTCGGTAATTTACAAAGATACTTGTTGTATATAAGGATTATGGTGTAAAAGAAACGTGGTTAACCCCGTATCTATGATTTTCTTAAATCGTATCCATCTTTTATTTACAGAATTCTGTGATCATCTAAGATTAGCCAAGTAACGTTACCATCGTATCACTTTTATCCACCAGGATATAACCTTTGAAATGTATTAGGGCGTTGTTTTATAAATTAACATAGCATTATAAAGTAAATTTTGTGTATAAAAACGTTCAGTTTGTTTACTAAATCAACTCCCATAGATAACCAAAGGGTGCTTTTAGCAAAGCAGTGTTACTTTTATACAACAGATTTAAATCAATAAGCATGTTGAAACCTTTATTCGCCAGATCAAGAAGACTACACTAGCATTCACCATCTGGTAATCTTAGTGATAAGTCCATGAAAAGGCGTGCTTAAACCGTTAGAGGAAATTTTTGTTGTCTTATTGAGATCAAAATATTCATTTTCTCATATATAAAAAGTGATAACCAAGTAAGCTTTAATGATTTTCATGTATCGAAAATGGATATGGAAAGAAATTTTCACCTCAAACAAATTGCCATCGGCAATTTCACCAGGACTATCAGGCAATTTAGGTACACTTACATGGTTGTCTTCAGGAATTCTTTCACTGGGACGAATGTTGTTTTAATTTATTCATTTATCTCTCAAACAGAATACTATATACATGAAGGAAAACACATGATGCCTCAAAATCATAAAAAGATCCTTTTGATTATTCAACACTAATCACAAACGTCACATCTTCTCGTCAAAAACCGCAAGGAGAATATACCCATAATGCAGAAATCAATGCTTTTGCTTTTGATGAAGATTTGTTGCCAGTTTGAAAATTGGATGGAAAACATGATTAATATTTTATGCACCTTAAACATACATTAAAAGACCGTGTCATATCAATATTTATTGCAATTCATTAATGTATTTTCAATGGTAATCTACTTGAATCAGCAATGTCAACCAGAAATTAGCAATCACCAATCTCCAACCAGCACTTGCAAATAGGACAAGTTTCGATTCAAGGGGGCATCATATCAAAAGATCCTTGGTCTATTCCTTCTTCAGATTATAGGACAACTGAGCTTCACATGTTCCACTTCATTTTAAACCACTTTTTATGTTTAGCGTCAATTGGAACGATTACTGCATCTTACATTTAAGTTTGTGAAATAGAATTTTTTTTAAATTAGTTTTGAAAAGGAATTTAAACAGGATTTAAACTTTGTTAAATATAAGATTTGTCAGTACTATTTCATTTGTTGCCATAGTGCACTTACATATTTACAAAATAAACAGTTTACATTTATTTTTTTTAAAAACATTGTTATACCATTGTTCAAAAGTGCAAAAACCATCAAAAATAATTTTTCATTACGTTTCAATGAAAAGTTTTAAAACTCCGAAACGTCATATGAATGATTAAAAATTTTCATACGGCTTTCACATGGAAAGGTTTGTAAAATCCTCATTAATTTAGAAGGCTTTTAACCGTGATAAAAATAAGATAGTGATTAACTTATCATTTACGCATGTGCTGTCATATGAAACAAAAAGTTCGGATATATATATATACTTTTTAATATATATTACCATAGAGTTTGGACATTCTTTTTAATATATATATATATATATATATATATATATATATATATATATTATAACTTAAGTCTTTTTAATTCTCCCCTCGAACGTTGAATACTTTGGTGTTTGTATTCTTGCGTTTCGTGGCCGCTATGAAGATCGAGATTATATCAATTTTTAACGAGCTATCACACGGTTATTGTACATGTATGTGATGTACAGAGCGCCTTAAGCAATGAATTAATAAAACTTCCTCTTCCTATCTAATCTGCAATAAAGATAGTTGATATAACTGACTTACTTATGTGTCATAATAATAATATTATTCAAGGCTACCATTGCTGTGTGATGTGGAGTTATATGTTGGAAGGAATTGGAGGGATTGTATAGCAAGAGTATTTCTGAATCTGTCAAAGAATTTATATCTTATATGTTAAAGATAAGTCACGACAATAAATAATACATCGATAAAATGACTCTTTTTTAAAGGAAATATGTAATTTTGTATATTTATTTTTTCAAAAGTATTAACAGGTAAGAGAAAATCAGAAGAAAGGCATTAAGCTGAAAATGAGGATTAAATAATTCTAAAGAAAGAGTCGAGCTCGAGTTTAAAGCAATAAACACATTTAATTTCAGGCTTGTCTTTCTTTGTATACAATTTTATTTCGCATTCCCGCTTTTGGCTAATTTCATATCACAAATTGTAAGCAATCATATATGATTATATCAAGTGTCGGATTTTTTAAGCATTGATATGCCAGAAGCAAATTCAGTTTTTTTCTCAAAGCATTTGAAAATATAATTCCTTTTTGAGGATACACATTTTTTTAAAAGGTTCAAGTTTGGTTTCAGTTGATTTTAATCATCTACACAAAATTTTATTGCGGGCGTTTATAACCTTCATTGTATCGCAAATCAATGCATACTATAATCATGCATTTCCAGAAAATTACACTATTACAACTGTGTAAATTGTGCTTTTTTTCTTTGAGTCAACCTTATTATGTCCTCTTATACGATTAAAAAATTAATAACCATAAAAAAAACTCTTCTTGTTATCCAAACGCTATATACAGAAAGACTATATCCATATTTGTATAACTTTTATTGCAGTTAAAAAATTTAAGGACTTTATAAAATTCATTTTAGAAGGCATAACCACCTAATCAAATGTTATTGTAGATTAATACATACCAAACTGAATATAAGGCAATACATGTTCATCATTAAATATTTCCTTGTATTCAATTGTCCGTTGTCCTGACTTCCCTTTCTCTCTTATGACATATTTTTTTACGTTTTATTGCCATGTACACATGCATAGAGAATGCTTTTTTCACATAACCGAGTGTCTTAGTGCGAGTATAATGTTATTAGGTTTGGTTTGGATGTCAATTGCGTTTGTGCAATTGTTCGAACTTTGGCAAGAAAAGATAAACAGATGGGGTCTGGTTTTCAAAATCCTGATTTCATATATTTTAGAATAGAATTGTTGTTATCGACTAACTGACAAAAATTGCATCATACTTATGTTAAATGATTATATATATGAATATGAATGCTTAGCTAAAGTTTGTCGTATTAGAGATTTTACATGGAAAAACAAAACTCGAGCTTTCAAAAGTTTCATCCCTTGTCACTTCAACGAGCTGACAACTGTGTTACATTTAACTGTGCGATACTTAAATTATGTGATCAAACACTAAGTCGTCGCTTCAGACCTTAAAAAGCAACATTGTCGAGTTCAATTTGCTAAACAGAAATAAAAAATTACATATTTCTGCACTTAGATTGTTAGGATATGAACCAACTTTCAGTAGTTTAGTTACATTTTATTCAAGCTGCATGAATATGCCGGGTAGAGTTTTCTTACTGGTCATGGTTAAAGTTTTCTAAAAATATCTCGTGATATGATTGGCTACCTTTCATTCATTTATTCATTAAATGAGTCAAGCATTCACGTGTCAACAATTTTTTAATTCTATTTCATATTGAATGAAACGAAGTGGGTAAGAAAAAACAATAACCAACACAAAGCTTGGAATGATGGTTAGTTCTCCTACATTATTTAATGGAATTTATCAGTCCATCCATGACAGATTAACTGTAATTTCTCGCATCATCTTGAATTTTCATATAGAATATGTTTCTTCCAGGAATAATTGAATAATCATAGTTTAACTTCTGGGAGAAGGTTTTAAAATCACAACATGATAAAGAAGCTGTCAAGTAAGTTGCAATTAATAATATTTCATCATTTTCTTAATTACCCGAATAAAGGGCACTATAGTGGAAAGCAGACTTTAACCTTTTAGATAAATCCTAAAACGCAAAATTTTTGCTCATGTTTTTGTTAAGTAGTAGTTTATCATTAATGCTAACCGAAATAAGGTAATAACATGAATACGTGTTATTACTTTGCCAGAATGTCCAATGTCATTTTCATATATTGACTGTCATGGTAATAATAGTCATCTGTCATTTTCGTCATTTTAAAAATGTGTAGTACTCTTTTCAGTTATTTGTTACTTTGGACACATTAAAGGGACACATAGTATGTTGTTGGAGTAAAAAAATTCAAACTTCATAAATGGTGTTATTTTATCGAGAAGTAGTGGTTGTTTGAGAAAATCAGAATCCCAACGCTAATAAGATCAGTCTAGTGACAATAAACGGGTAAAAGTCGTAATTTGTTATCGAAAACCAGACAGTGGCGCGCGCCAATGACTCAAACGTAATTTTAGAAGCTTATTTACAGACGACACAAAGACAAACACAGGTTGATAGTGTTAAGTAGGTTACCTGATGTGATTTAAGTAATATACGCGTTAATTGGACATAGAATTTAGACTTTTTGAGATTCATAGAGTCGTTTTCGGATTATCATTGAAAACAAGAAAATTTCATAATTTAGGCATTTTAGAGATTAAGAAGCAAATTCAGGGAGGCGATTTCAACTGAACTAAGGTCCTAAAGTAACTAAAAGCACATACAAAATCAAGAAACATACTCTGTGTCACTTTAAGGGTCAACTGAAAGCACTGTCGTGATGGATGTAAGACGTATTGGTAAATTATACCGTGCACTTGCTGAATTACTCATGTGCATTTTAAGTAGTTCAAATTTTGTCATGTGTGACATACTGAAACTGACAGTGTTGAAGGATAACGAATGACGTGAAAGTTGAGGGTCTCAACCGCTGGGTTCAAACATAATTCGGAAAGATGAACAATCAAATAATTGTCACTAATAGAAATAGACATGTAATTTTCAAACTAACCTTAAAAGGATCAGATTTCACATGTATCAACATTTCCTCGGCTACATGTTTCTCCTGATTTCACTTCAAATGACGGCCACAACATCCATGATTCACAGGAACCGTAGTTCTTGTATAACAGGTTGTATATTGAGGTATACAACTCAGACAAGGTTTAATACATTATATACTTTTAGACTTAAAATAATGAAAAAACATAATAAATTAATATAACTTTTTTAACCTTAATAGGACACTTGGCCAACAGTCGTTGATCTATCAAAATTCATGGAATGGTAAACAAACTAAACCATGTTGTGAAGTCTATTAGGATTCTGTGTGGGTCGTGTATGGAAAGTGTCTGATGACCATATTATCAAATGTCTGGTCACATAAGCATTTAGAAAGTGCTGAACTATAATTGTAAACTTTATATAGGACGTGATTTCACGAAAGTAGAGAACTGGTTGTTTCAGAGGTAGTTGAAATGCTTTGTAGACCTATATCAGGTCAATCTTAAAGGGACAGTACATTTGTAACTTGCTCTTTTAGGTTAAGGAAGTGATCTCACGAAAACGAAATAGATGTTACTAATTGCAAATCTTATGGGTTCTTGGACAGCCTATGGTTAAAGCAACTTATTCCTCAGGTTTTTTTTGGAAAAAGTAGATCCTTGTCCTTCTTTAGTCAGACGAAACCTTTGGCATGAGATGACCCTTCTTAGGTCAAAAAGACATTTTGAGTATGACATACATATCGACGCATCTCAAAAACAATTTTGTGTAAAATCAGTTTTTACAGGTCATGTTGTGTCACTACAGCGCTGTTTCATGCGAGCTGCAATTGTCAAGTGATAGCTTATTTTCTGTTCTGGCCACTTTAGTTACGTGTGCACTTGGGCTTTGGTGATGTGAATCCGTGTTTCCCTTAGTGCTGCGTTTTGGAGCTGTTTTTGGGTTGTGGCTGGGTTTTTTGTAAGATATTTGCTGTTTTGTCTGAAAGTATTGACCAGTTCGTTGCGTTTATTTAGGGTTGCCATGTGTGGCTTGCAAATGGTTGTAAACTGTTCGTATATGCAGAGTCTGCAATTTTTGTTGATATTTGAATATATATCATATATATATAATGAATTGTTCCAACGAACGTTCAAATGTCCGTGAACAACCAGACACGATTTGTCCGGGTCATTTATGAATGGAACCTTCAATTTTGTTTTAACATGCTACATTGCTTTGAAACCAAAACGTTCATTGGCGCCAAAGATAAATTCTTCAAAATTTGACAAAATCCATTGGTAAGTGATAAAAAGCTGTTTTACAAGCATGTTCTAATGTATGACATTTTATCCTCTGGTTTTCTTTGTAAGTTTTATATAAGATTAAAGTGACACAGAGTATGTTTCATGAATATTGAGACTTAAATAAGAGCCTAACTACCATATACCCTGAATCAAGTTCAAATATCATCCCTAATCATGCATCTTTATCTATAAATTGCCAAAATTGGGATATATTCAATGATAGTACAAAAACATGTTAAGAATTTGATACTCTGCGTCCACTTTACATGAATCATTTAAATGACCTACTAATTACTACCATCTAATATTTGTCTTTGTGCCTGCTGTAGAAAAGTTTTCAAAATTACGTTTGAGATATTGGCTGGCGCCACTGTCCACAAATTAGAACTAAGACCTATTGCCTCTTCACTCAAATGATACGTTCTAATATTGTGATTTTCAGAAACAACGAATGCTTCTCGATGAATTAACATCAATAATAAAGTTTGGCAAATTTGACTCAAATAACATCCTATGTGTCCCTATAATGTGTTTTTCTATTTTTTCAATGGTTTTGACATGAAATGTTTTTTTAAATCATCAATATTTTGGTAGAAATTTAACCCTGATGAAAATCGTTATTAGGGGATCGATTGATTTATCGCAAATGAATATTCTGTCAGAAGAAATATAAGAGATCTGATATGCAAAAAGCATTAACATTACAAAATAAAAGAAAGGTCTCACTTTTATATTTTTCATGAAAACATTAAGAGGGCTGGTACGGTTTTGATTCTAAGCAGGAAATGATAGTATTACTGCATCTTTTCCTCTACACGAACGTATCGCATCCAACGCAGCCACTGGAAACACGTGCAAAACGTGATTTTGAGGCATGATTTGTAATGAACGTGCAGCAATGTTGCATTAATACCCTTGTTAGATAGAGCAGACATTCAGTAACATGAAGAACACAAAACGTAAGCCAAGACTCACGCAAGCGCAACGTGACCAAGCGATTTGTATGTCCACTATGAGGGCTTCCCATAGTCGAATGACAAGAACCTTCAACTGCAGCCAAAGCAAAACAATTTGTCATAGAACGACTTCTTTATTTTTTTATTTATTTTTTTTACATACCAAGCCATATATTACGGCTTTTTTATTTTCCTCACGAACGTTAAACGTTTTGGTACATGTATACTTGAGTTTGAATGACATTGTATTATCATGAACATTGTGAATATTGAGATCAAATCAATTAAAATCTAATACATGGTTACTAAATGCGATGTTCAGAACCCCTTTAGCAATGAAATACTAAAACTTCTTCTTCCTAACTAATCTGTAATAAAGAAAGTTTATTCTACTCACTTTTTATCACTTAGTATCAATTACATACTTTGGATTCAAGGCAATCACGGCTGTTTGATATCGAGTTATTTGCTTAAATTAGAAAGAATGCGAAACAAAATGCTTGCTTAATTTATGAATGATTCAATTTCTTATAAGATCAATGTCAGTAATGACATTTAATATTGGAAATATAAAATGAGATTATTTTTTAATGAGAAAATGTAACTTTGCATGTTAAATTCCGAATAAGTATTTCCTGGGAAGAGCAAATCAGAGGGTTTCAAAAGGAAGACATCACCTGAAAAACATGATTAAATAATTGTTAAGAAAAATTAGTGTTAATGGCAACAAACAGATCTAATTTCAGGTGTTTCCTTTATCAGTGCAATAGGGTTTATTTCGCATTGCTTCTTTAGGCTAATCCTATATCACAAATTGACAGCAATCATCTATGATTATATCAATTTTTCTATTTTTAAAGTTTTTATATGCCAGAAGCACATTTCGTTTTTAAGTGTTTTTAGATATGAAAAAAACTAATACTTTTTTTATTGAGGATATTACTTAGTTGAAAAGGTTCAACTTTGATTCATATTAATTGTTTATCACAATTTGATTTTTATGAAGGCGTCTATAATCTTCATGGTTATGTAAAAATCAATATATTTTACAATGTTAATTTGTTAGACAAAAACTTATAACATAGCCAAGTGAAAAGGGACAAAATTAATATTCGAAGAAGTAAATTTGCCCGGTATATATCTGTTAAAGGATCTTTACTTCTTGTACTCATCTCACGTTGGAAATACTCTCTCTGGAAATCCATTACATTTTACATCTCTTGGATTATACATCCTCATTTACATTACTCATCGGCACCTCAATTTGCAAACTTAATCCGAGGTCATAATTCTATTTACAAAATTGTACTTACAGTATCTATCTCAACTTATGAGCATCTCTTTATAAAGAAAATTACAAGGCGGTTTGAAATGACCAAATCCTAATCACTATGGATACTACTGTAAGAAGGAAGAAACCAGCACACACAAAGATTGGATAACACAGGATACACTTGCATTCATGTTAGTATATGGGTTCAACTGGCCATTTTATGAACACCTGTTCTCTTGAATTCAGTTAAATTGGCTTATAGAGAAGAGAATGAATTGGTTTATTTCCTGTAGTTGGGTCACGGTTGATCTAAGAACCAACTAAACAAAATTCAAGAACTATATATGGCGGTTACATTTATCATATTTCTTCTATTACTGTTTAAGTTCACTCCTAAAGTCCTAACCACCTGCATACAACGACATGGAAACGAGGATATTGGATCCGATCTTGATGTGTGGAATATGGCCCGACATAATGATTTATACAGTTTGTTCTCATAACTTCTTTTCTTTATGCCTTCGTTTAAACCTTAATTCTTTAAACAACATTGGAAAGTTCAATACATTGTGTCAATATTTAGCAACTTTTACAAATAAAAGTATTATATAGATGTATCTATAACAAATCACATCGTTATAATGTCATAAAGTTGAATCATAAATGAAAATATATAATATCCATTAAATTCTTGAAAAATACGTCCATGTTTTACCTTTGTGAACCTTTTGCTGGCTTTGTGATCTTTCGTTGGCACTTCTTTTAGGGTTACTACATACATGTATTATGAGGGTCAATTCTTTTAGGGTATAAAGGGATAAAACAATAATGTAAATTTAATTTACCTCAAAGATTTATTAAATCTAAGAGCCTTTGGACTGTCATTTGGTGAATGCATGAACGACACCGCATGGTTCCATGGCTTAAGGATGTTCGCTCTTCCGTCAGTGACAAAACTACCTTAAATCATAATGTTCTTATATAATAAATCAAAATGAAGCAGTAATTTCTCAATTTTGATGATTTCTGATTAAATATTCATCAAAATAAACAAGCGTAGTATTTTCATTTTGAAGTAATTCACAATTTTGCTGACTCAGCAATTTTCAATTCTAACTATCATTTGAGCAAGTTATATTATCTTTTTTCTTAGAAAGTAGATGTTGTTGAATAAGTATGATTTGTATGTATGCGTTCAGATATATTTTGAGATAATGAGTGGGAGAAAGCATGTTTTAGTGCAAAAATAGCTTGAATGCATATGTTGATAATTTAATTGAAATGTTTGAATACATGTTGTGCCGTAGCGGCTAAAACACACAGTACCATATATATGTTTTACTTTTTTCTGGAAGAAAATTATGTTAACTCTAACATGTTTTCATATTAAAAACATCGTAATACAGGAACTAATTTAAATTTAAGATTTTTCAAAAAGGTTATTTCATCATTGAATCACATGTTAAATCTCTGACTGCTAAAGGGATTTTTGTCTTAAAAAATTTGGGGAAAAAACACACTAAGCCCTATTTTTCTTGGTTGATATTTCAAGCAAATACACTAAACGTTTGAGAAAAAAAGTTAAAAGCTTCAAATTTGAGGAACGGACATGCTTAATAACTTAGGTAAGTGACAATCAACAAGTATTCAAAGTCGCTAGACTCACATTACAATCCTATTCCTGAAGATAACAACTATAACCTCACTATTCGGTACCTCTGACTTATACCCGACTTAGTTTAGTTTGAAAATAACTAAAGACTAAAGTTGACAAAGATATGTTATGTTCAATGTTTTCACAGAGTAGTTGAGACCATCAAGAACATGAAATGCTTTGTAGGCCTATATCAGATATATCTTAAAGGGGCTGTAACTTGTTATTTTAGGTTAACATCAAGAACATGCGATCACGAGATCTTTTACCAATACATCAGAGTGAAGAACAAAATAACAAACTTTATTATATTTCGAATGGTGAAATATGCCATTTATCGATGAAAATAAAACCCGTATTTTCACTGAGTGAAATAAAATGGTATTCTACTCAGTGAAATGATGCAACAATCATATGACGTCGTCTGTGACGTCATGAAACACTTGAATGACGTCATGCAACGGCCGCGCAAGCGAAGCGTTTTAGCTTATCAATTCATATAGTTAGGGTCATTTACGGGGTTTTGGAAAACATAATGAATAGAACATTTGACATTTCTCGTCGAATACCATGAACACCTCATCTCGTGAAGTAGAAAATCATATATTTCGAAGCTCTCTTAACTAAGACTGTCTTTAGCCAATGTTAATGTATGGTACTTACGACTTTCTTAACACTAAGAGAGCTTCGAAAATTTTGGCCCTGGCATTGATTATCACACCAACATCTCTAAATAAATAATTTTCTATAACATTTTCACGATACCTTTATGGCATATGAACTCTATTACAGTTTTGAGTACATTCTGTGCATTAAGAGCCCTCAACGCCTTAACTGCATACACTTTCATAAATAACCACTTGTCGTAAATCATGAAGGCTTTTAACAAGCAAAGGTTACTTGAATGTAACAATTTTAAATCAATAGGCATGTTAAATCTTTATTCTCCAGATCAGGTAGACTAAACTGACATCAACTATCTGGTAATCTAAGTGATAAGTCGATGAGAGGGCGTGCTTGTACATCCATAGAGGACATTGATTAGTTTCTATAAGAACAATACATGGTCAATTATAATCGTATCATAAAGAAACGAAGAGATAACCAAGAAGGCCTTTAGGATTCTTATGAGTCGAAAATAAATGTCGTAATGCAAAAATGTATCATTTTGATATGATTCTAATATAAATATTTTTGGCTACTTGTTTTCTTTAAATCTATATTGAAATAAGTATCTCCCTTTGTTATCGCTGTATCCAATTTAGATGACATCAAACCATAAATTAAATAAACGGCCTGCTTCTTCTGCCAAATTTATCATCGTTGACATTATTATTTATTTTTCATAATCCGAAAGATGACATATTAGAAACGTATGGTTGGATAATTTTCATGGTTGTTTTGCTAGAAGTGTCTTCTCTCTATAACAATTGTAGAGTTATGTGCCAACAAACGTCATCTCGTTGATTATTGTGGAAAACACTATTCATTAATTTTTTTCAGTAGCAGTGTTATATTATGCACGTAAGAAAAATACATGAATAAATTCTCTTGATTTACCTAAAACATATCATACTGTGTCTTATGTCAACACATTAACGATATCTATGAATGAAATTGAACATGAAAATACATGAATAAATTCTCTTGATTCACCTAAAACATTAACTGTGTCTAATGTCAACACATTAATAATACTAAGAGGACAAGTACTCATCAATTACAGGATGAACCGAATTAACATGAATGTGTTATAGACAACAAAGCTTAAATGTATTTTTAGAGCAACAGAGAATATATGTATTCAGGTTTTTTAGAATAAAGAGAAAACATTACAAGCCAGCGAGCAAACCAACCAGTAAGTTTACAGACCATTTCTGCACGTTATGTCAGTTACTTGAGTGCAAGTGTTTACACTAAAGGAGAACACTTGGTTTATTAGGGTAAAAAATGAAATGGAATACTAAAATTCCTTCCAGAAAATACAAATATTCTGGGTGAGTTAGCTCCAAAACACCTTTATTCTTTTGAAATAAAATAATAAACTTGTTCAACGAACAAAACAAATAAAATTAATTTAATTTCAGCATGTTGAAGTTCATGTAATTTACCTTACCTGTGTTAACCTTCATTGCTATCAATGGTTAATGTTAATTTAGATGGTTGCCGTTTGGTCGTCAACCAAAAGAACGGGGTTCAATCCCCGACCTCGTCATATCAAACGATGTAAAATGAGAAAAGTAACAATCTAACATACATTTGGCAATAAAAGATTACCAGAGCCTATTAAGTCATAGAGATTTATATACCTCATCAGCCCCGACGTGAAATTAGTAAGAGACAAAAAATCCAAAATGTGCTCAATAGGGTTGAGATCAGGGCTCAATAAAGGCCATTCATACTTTTTCAAAGGTTTCAGGGGGAAAGGGTTTATCAAATATGATAGTTTTATCATATATGAATCCTTGTTCCGAGAGATAAGTGTGATAGTCAAAAGAAGGAATGACAGTAGGCTACATCACCTTCTGCATCTATTCATCTGTCAGAATGTACTATTTTGTCAGCTTGGAATCTTGTAAAATGCATCTTCAAACCATAAGTGAATCTCCTGTGAAAGGTACATTAGAAAGGAAGGTTTTTTTTGTTTATAGATTGATTTTCCCGTCTCCAGATTCGTAGTAGACTCCTTTACCATGGGGTGTGAAGAAGATCCTTATCGAAGACCTTAGATTTAAGTTGATTCTAGTTGAATCTATAATAATTGACGCCCGCCTTGTCATCATCAGTAGTGGACGACTGATTTCAGTCCAGCAGCTTTTAGCCAATTCTTGACAGTCTTACTAAAATAAATGGCGGTTTAGAATGTGTTAATAGTCAGTTTCTGTCAGTGTGACTAGTTTTTGACACTATTATATTAAGTGTATTCATATATTTTAAGAGTTTGATCACAAGTCCATTTCTATAAAACAATTTTAAATGTGAGTAAGAATGATTTATCCAGATAAAGGCGTGGTTTGAAAGTCATTGTATTCATAAACACTTTTTAACCATAATAGCAAAATATGAAAATAAAACTTGATGGCGTGAGATTAATACATGTATATTGAAAAAACCGTTGAATGATGTTTTGCTCAAACAGCTGCATGCCAAAAGTTCGTTCACATACCACAGTATCGTAGTGCAAATATCATGTTATTTGGGTTTTGTTTGGACGTCAATAAAATAACTTTCACAAAACTGACAATGAATCACCTATTGTCCATGTGTACAACAGCCATTCTTTAAGTTATTTTGGGATCGTCTTGTCTCTTGTGCAATAACCAAAATTTTGGCATAATGAAAAAGACAGAAGGGGTCATATTTTCGAAATTCCAATTTCCTGAAATTTCTATTCAAATATTCTAGTTCCAATCTCTGGGGAAAATATAAACACAATGACATTGACTTTGCGCATTGGAACAAACATGACTTATGTTTAAAGCTGTTGATCACTTCAAATGGAGTTTGTTGCGAAAAATGGAAATGAGTGTTTTCGGAATCTTGACCCCTGGTCACATTAATAACCTGCCAAAACTGCTATGGGTATATGTTGGGTATGATACACAATTATGTTAAAGTACAATGGATCATCTATTTTGTATTGACAATTCAACATTATACGTTTCCTTTTCGTAAAACTATGATGCCTCAAAGATATCCCAAATTACATGATATTTGCACTAGGATACGCAGGTATGTGAACAAAGTCTCGGTATGTAGCCGTATATACTGTGCCTTGGTATTGCCCACTACTATTTACTATGTCATTAAGTATTCTAATTTACATAAAATATGATATCAGGTATCGTCTTTGTTATTGAAATAACTTACACATCCTAACATCCCAATTGATTATGAAAAAATATAGTTATAAGTATGTTGCACACCACATTAACGATCGATATTCCACTTTTAATACCGTTTTGCATTAAACCTTGAATCATTGAATTTATAAACTATACAAAATCTCATGCCATGCATTAGTAAAGCTGTTATCAAGGATCTGTTACTTGTGTAACAATTTGACATACGAGCATGACAAGAAATCTATGTATATAAAGATCAGGTGAACTTAAACCTACTCTTGTAATCTTAGTGAAAAGTCGATTAAAAGGCGTGCTTGAAGACCCTTTAAGAACATTGATCAGTTTCTGTAAGAACAATATAACCTTATTCTAAAGAAAAATGTATATGCAATGAGATCAAAAGTAATAATAAAGCTAGCATGTACGACTTTTGTGGAAACTTTTGGGGGATTTTGTGTGATGGTAAAGGTTTTACACAAATTTGCTGTAATTGTGTAGGGAACATATAATTCTAAATGATAAAATCCCACACCCAAAAAGAAACACGTTTAATAACTTACCATAATGTATTTAAATCATATAAATATGATGCTTTTTATTCTTAAAATGTTCTTACATTTCATGTTACATTCTTCTTCAGTATCGTCCGGATCGATTTTTATATTATGACCTCTAGGACGACACAATCTGAGAAATCATCAAAAGAAATTGTTTGATAAATCTTAATGAAATTTCTTAGACTAAAATTCATTTTAACAAAAGAAGATATAAACTCTTTCATGAAAGAATAGTCAACTCGTTAGTCATGAACAAAAAGATATTCCGAGGCAGAGACGATTGGATTACATTACAACAAAAGGGATTTAACTTTTGTATCACTTTTGTTTATAAATTAACGTGAATAATTTTATTGATTGTACCAAAACATTAAGACTCATCTCTTTAGACTGGCCTATTCTCAGTGACTCCCTATGCCTTCTCTTTGTGCGCTTTGAGCATGTCTTTTGACATGGATACATGCACCTTATAAATTGTCTATTATTATTATTATTATTATTATTATTATTAAATTTGGCCTCCTAACAGCACATGTATTTGGTGCATAAAGCAAATGTTGTTTATTGGCAAGATAAACAATGAACAAAGATGAATTATTTCAACACAGGGGCGTCAATATCCTTTCAAAGGATTAGCAAGGTATATATGTTCTGAATGATAGGAAGGCTGAAGGGAAGATAACAAGAAACAAAGGAGCCATACGACACAAAGGAATTAATTAGTCGCAATAGCTTTGATGTTAAGGGTTCAGCAAAATGATAAGTATTGTACGAATTTTTCAAATTTTCAAAATGTATTGCGGTGAATTTGCCTGACAATCTGTAAATGACCAATAACAACTAAGTTAGTTAGTTCATCAACCAGAAGACCCGGGTTCGAATCTGTCTGTTGTGGTGCTTTCTTTGATAAGTGACAAGTGTCAGGTCTTTTGGCATTTGGGCCACATTTGTTGGATTCTTTGTCTGATTTTCATGAGGTTTCTAACATACTATCGTTATCGATAACATGCATCTCTTGTTCTTATATGTACTTAACTGTGTCACATTCTAAAGCGTAGTACTTTGGGCTATAACTGTCACTATCATGACTCACTTTGAGAATAATTTGTCCTTTTTCTGACATGAATTTGCAACATGAATTAAACAACAGTAAAAATGCTAAAATGTGGTGGGAATTGATGAACAATAATCTAAAAAGGAGCAGAAATAACACGGAGAGATTTCCACCTCTTTATCACAATGATGTTAATTATGATGACGCTAACGAAAAAGCAAACATACTTAATGATTACTGTATTGACCAAGCTAAGATTGATTCCCCAGACAAACCGCTACCATCTATTATTGATAGAAATGATGATTCATTAAGTGAAATTGTCTTAACACGAACCGAAACTAAAGATATTCTTCTATCAGTTGATATAAATAAGGCAAGTGGCCCTGAAAAACTTAAGTAATAAGAATCGCTATCCACCCCCTTACGTATTTATTCAATAAGTCATTATGTGACTGAAATTCCCTTCCATTTGGAAGGAACCTTCTTTTTTCCTTTGCACAAGCAGGGCAGTGTTAATGAATGTCAGAATTATAGACCTGTTGCGCTTACTACATGTAGCTGCATTGGGAAGGTGTTTGAAAAATGTGTTTTCAAATATGTATTCAACTTTTTCCGAGATAATAATGTTTTAACCAATTTGCAGTCAGGTTTTATGCCGTATAAACTTACTTATCTATACGATTTCATTGCAAATGCTCTAGATAATGGAAAAGAAGTCGAGGCTGTTTTCTGTGATATAAGTAAAGCTTTTGTCAAAGTATGGCACAGGGGTATAATACATAAATTAGAAGCCCATGGCATTCGTGGAAGTTTGCTCAATTGGTTTCGCGATTATCTATCAAATCGATTTCAAAAAGTAGTAATAGATGGCCAATCATCATTCTTACAAAACATATCGGCAGGAGTCCCTCAGGGCTCCGTCTTAGGACCATTATTATTCTTAGTCTATATAAATGATATCGTTGATGGCATTAAGAGTAATATTAGATCATTTGCGGACGGCACATCAGTGTACACTGTCGTTGAAGATCCAGATAATACAACAAGAATATTGAGTAATGATTTAAACCATCTTTCTGATTGGACCGATGCGTGGCAAGTACATTTCAATCCTACAAAAACTGAAACTGTTTTGTTTTCTCGTAAAGTTAAACCCACGATATCTTCACCGATAGAAATGAAAGGGCAAAAAGTAAACGAAGTAAGCTTCCACAAACATTTAGGTGTTTATCTTCAAAAAGATTGCTTTTGAAAGGACAAATCGAAGAAATAGTAAAAAAAATGTAAGTCCTATGATTAATTGTCTAAGAATTAAAAATATAGATCAGTTAGACAAACACTCGAATGTATATATACCTATTACATACTTCCACATTTTTATTATTGCTGTCATTTATGGGATAATTGTACAAAGGAACAATCAATATTACTTGAAAGTTTACAGTTAGACGCCCTAAGAACGATTTGTGGAGCAGAGAGAAGAACAAGCCATGATAAAATTTACAAAGAAACTAATTTATACCATTAGCAAAACGTAGAGAAAATAAATATTAACGCTATTCTACAAAATAATAAATAACCTCACTCCAAACTACTTATCGGATCTAATTCCACAAAATGTTTCGGATATAAGCTCATACAATCTTAGAAATACTCATAGTGTACGAACAATCCGCTATATAACAGAGACGTATGCACGCTCCTTTTTACCAGATACTATACGTTTATGGAATAATTTACCAACCGAAATCATTAAATCACAAACAATTAATTCCTTCAAAACTCAATTACGGACCACACAAGGTAATGTTTTCTTCGACAATAACTTTGGAACCAGATTATGCCAAATTATCCATGCTCGTCTCAGATTGGGTTGTAGTGACTTAAACGCCGATAAATTTGACAGGCTTATTTCAAACAACTCGAATTGTTCATGCGGACGTCCATGGGAAGATTCTCTCCACTACTTCCTTTTTTGCCCAAATTATGATTTTATAAGATTTGATAAATATTTCTACAGACATGGTTTTGATTTATATACCATCCTACATGTAATCAATATTTAAGTAAATTACTTAATCAGAATATTCTTGAATCTGTTCATACATTTATACAAGATTCTAAACGTTTCAGGTTATTATAAAATGCCTTCATTTAAATTACTACAGCATTCTATAATCAATATATCTTTGATGATCTTATACCGCTTATTACTGTCTGGATTTTTTTGGTGGCCTATGTGGATATATTAATTCAATTACTTTGTAAATGTTGATTTGTATCAATGATTGTATTTTGTCATATTTATAATGGAGCGGCACTTACATAAGCTCAGAGCCTGTTGTGCCAATCCATATTCATGTAATTAACTTTTTCATGAATAAAATATGTTTAAATCATATCAGAATATAGCATTTCGACATAATTGCAGATAAGGTTTTCCCCATTTGGATACAACACCCACATTTAACTTTTCAGTGGGTACTCGTATTTCAAATTGCAAGTGCGCATTCATAAGTTTTGATAATCACCATATTCTTAAGTTTGCGTATTGATTTTACATGCAAAATATATTTCACAAATAATCCAGTGTAAAAGCTTACTTTGTCTTTAATCAAAATGACTCAATAAGGAATATTGAAATGTGATATAAAATAGTCTAAATAAATAATCAAATGTGTCAAATACTTATGTGCAAATTATATTCAGTTTATAGGTATTTTTGGAAGTTGAAGTTTATAATTGCTTCTTATTTATTTGCAACACAATCGTTGATCGAAAATTGGAATTTTAGTAAAACAAATAATCTATAATTCATGTTGGTGCACATATATCAAGACGCCAAGAAATCAGATTACAAAATGGTTTTCAAACTCTTATTACAACCATAACTGAATATTAACGCTTTAAAAAAGTTTTATCAGAATACAAAAAAAATGAAATACTTTCGATACTTAAATCTCACGTTTCTGATATTATCTGTGTGATATGATACGCACAATGTTTTTCAAGTTTTGGGTAAATACGCATCGTTATTCATTCAAGCATATCACTTTTGATGATTTTTTTTATACTCTGGCATTTATAAATTTTGCCCTTTTTTGGTATTAGCTACACAAATAAGCTTATCTAGACCTCTGAATTCTCTCAACCATATATTTAAGGACAATCGATTAGCCTTTTCCCTGCAAACAACTTAATCACTACAGCTAGTCACGTTTCGGGATGCCTGGTGTCAAGAGTTACACTTATCAAATGTCAATATTATGTTTCATGTCAAACCTCTATTATTTGAGAGCGATCTTTTATTTATAACTGGGTTGAAAAGTAATTTGTGCAGACATAACATTTTTGTCCCTTATATAGAACATTAAAGAACCTCAAAGATTGTTTTGGTTACATTAAGGGAAAAACATGACCTTCGTATTATAGATTAAATGTAAATACTATCTACGCTGTGTTTTAATAATAATAAACCAATAATTACGCCTTATTAAAACATCACTACATTATTCTAATCTAATTTGTTTTTAATTTCTTAACAAATCTAACTAAATTTGTAACCTGTTTAATTGTTCTTATTATCTTAATTTCTTCTTTTGAGGACTCGTTCCCTTTTGCAGAAGCTTTATCTGATCAGCTGTACAAGTGGGTACCTGGTAAAGATGTACTTTAAAGGTGCCATCAATCACATAAACTTGACAAGGGTAATTATGCGAGATGTGACTTTATGATGCATTCAGCATATTTAAGTACACTTTCCTTAGGTATTCAAAACTAAATCAATGTTTTAAAATCATACTAATATAAGGAGCTTATGCTCTTTATGCTTGCTTGGTTATCCCTTTTCATACATTTGTGGAACATTTTATCATTAAAATATTGATAACAATGTTTTGTTCTTACAGAAGCTGATCAATGTCCTCAATGGGTCTTCAAGCACGCCTTCTCATCGACTTATCACTAGGATTACCAGATGGTGGATAAGTCAGCCTTATATGAAGAAAAAAGGTGTTCAATAGCTATACACAAGTAACACTCCCTTGTTAAAAGCCCTCCTGATGTAGACACATGATTACATGATGAGTCGAGGGTTCTTTTCTCACAAAATGTACTCTGAGGTAAAATTTCCTACATGTGTCTATCAATAATTATCATAACAGTTCATTATTCGATCGGTCTGGTCTATCTGTTCCCATGATGTAAATTTTGTAAGTAAGCATATAATTGAAAAGGTTTGCTTAATTCATTTCTTGTTTTATAAAATATAGGGACTGCCGTGGTCATTTGTGAGATGATAGCTCCAGATATATGATTGGGTATGGTACACTATTCTCATTTCTTTCATCATTACTTAGAAATGAAATACTTACCAACGAAGTGTCAAATTTCAGGTATATTTCACAAGGTTAACTAACAAGGTTAATTAACAAGTGAAACTAGGTTATGTGACAATATAAAATATGCAAATTGAAGAAGGAAAGGTAGTCTTCAATTACAATTCTGACATGTAAGGTATTTCTTAATAGTTACTTCATGATAGTAATATGTACTATATTATTTTGCTATAACATCAATAACATTTTATTGTTTAATGTATCTTTAATGATTCTTCTAAGATATTTAATACGTTATTCTTTTTTAATATGAAATAAACTTACTTTTTATTTTAAATTTAAATTAAATTAAAGAAAAAATAATTTCGCTGACAGACATAGTAAAATTTTCTGATTAGTTTCTTATGCTGCTTGCGTTGTCAAAAATGTGCAAATTTCCATGATTATAGATGATTGCAATAAATTTTGAATAAGTTGGACAAAAGTTTATTACATGACAACAAATCATTGTTGTTACTGGTTTGTGATATATGTGGAGCGAATTTAGTCATGTTTGTCATTCATTATTTTTTTTGTTAGACTATGTATTCTTATAACTATTAGATTTCTTGTTTATGAGAAGTATCAAAACAGTGTCACAACGCCCTCTCCCCGCCCCAGGCAATCGGGAAAGGAGTAGCCAGAAGAAAGTATTTTTTCGTAAGCAAAAACGCGGATCGCACATTTGACTATTTGGTTTTTACATGGTTTTTTTTAATGAAAATGATTCCCGGAGTTAACGTTCCTACCGGAAAAGCCTACAGCCCAAAGGGCCAAGGACATTTCCAAAGTGAGTGGGGCTTACTTTTCAATAGAGTCCGCGTTATGTTTTATCCAACTTCTAAACCGAAAGAAATTGATAGGAAATTCAATACAAATTTGATACAAAGTAAACTGGGTGACTTTCAAAGTTGAGCTATTTGAATGACAATGTGAAAGGGGTTATTCTATAAACAGCGCACCTATTATACATTGGTTTGATTGACGAAAGATATATACAGCCAATAAGACATCTCATAAGCCAGGACTTTCTTTCAAAAGGGCCTTTAAGTACAAGTACACCTTTTCAAAACTATTTTCAGCTTAACCGCTAAAGATAAAAAGTTTATATAAAGAGATACAAAGAAATAATAAAGCAAGCATGTGAGAAGTTTTTTTTGAAGTTTTGATATTTTCTGAGTGATGGTGAGGTTTATTAACATATTTGCATGACAAACTTCAATAGTGTAAGGAATATGTATTTTTTAACGATTAAATCACACACCCAAAAAAGCCAATCCTTTATGACCTTTCAAAATGTATCTAAATCATATCAATATATCTTTTTCTATTCTTAAAACGTGTTGATTTTCATGTGATATTCTTCTTCTGGCACATCTTGGGACATCATCCAAAAGTAATTGTTTGATAAATCTTTATAGCAAGAAGATGCCAACTAAATGCATGATAGAAAAGAAAACTAAATAAATTAATTAATACATTTCAGAATCAGTATTTAGAGGAATATACATATAACATAGATATATTGGTTTATTATAACAAAAGTAATTGAACCTTTTTCGTTGATAAATAAACATGAATAGTGCTATTAATTGAACTGAAACCATAAACTGGACCTCCTATCAGCACATTTGTTTAGTGAAGAAAGCAAACAATATCAACAATGAACAAGGATGATTCATTTCAAAAAAGGTGCGTGAATATCATTTTAGGATAAGCAATGTATGTTTTCTAAATGGCTGAAGGAAGAAGACCAATGAACACAGGGAGAATAAAGACACAAAAGATAGAAATAAGACACAGTAGATTTGATAGTGAGTGTTCACCAAGCCACACAATATCATCGTGCGGATTTTTTATACTCATTTCATATCAAAATGTATCGCAGTATCATATAGCATAAGAAAAGTTGTCCAGATAGCAATATATGACTCTACAAGAGTAATAACAACTCAGAGTGTACAAGTTTGCTCATTCATGAGAAGACCAGGGTTCGATTCTGAAAAGACCCAAACCAAAAACGTTGCAAGGTCTGTCCTTTTGCTTCTTTTAAGTATTTATTTTTGCTATATTGGTTGTTAGGTTCATCTTTACTATATTGAAGAAAGACAAACAAATTATAAAATGTTGATACAGCACACCATTTACGACTCACTGAGGGTAGAATTTGTCTTCATTTTTCTGACAGGAATTTGCAAACTGCTAATCACATATCAGAATAAAGAATTTACCCATAATTCTCTTAACCATATGATTTAAGGACAACCGATTAGCCTTTCCCTGGCACACAACTTAATCTTTACAACTAGTCATTTTTCGTGATGCTTGTATCAAGAGTTACACTTGTTACAAATGTCAAAATTATGCTTCATGTCAGGACCCTATTATTTCATATTTATAGATTTGTTGAAAATTAATTTGTGCACACAACAAAAGCTGTCCCTTTTATAGAACAATCAAGAACTTCATATTTTTACTTAAATGCAAAACTATCTATACAATGTTTAATAATTATTTCACCTTAACGTTTTTTTTATCTGGTAATGTTTTTTATTTTATTTTAGGACACACCAATAATTACGCCCTATCAATTTATTCACAAATTATATTTTATCGTATTCATTTTCAGTTTAAAACACTACGATCAATAATTACTTTTTTTTAAACTCAAGGTTAATTATTACCATTATCTTATAATCATAATTGGGAATTTCTTCTTTTAATTACTTGTTGTTCCCTTTTGCGGGAATCTTTAATTAATCAGCAGTACAAGTTAGTACCTGGTTTAGGTGTACTTTAAAGGTGACCCCAATCGCATGGATTTGACCAGGGTTATTATCTAAGGTGTGACTTTTGCATGCATTCGGCATAGTAAGGTAGACTCTCGCTCAAGCATTCAAAAGAAACATATTTTTAAATCACACTGAATATATGTAAAAGTGTTGTGACACTACAGAAAAATGACATGTTCTTCATTCATGAACAAATCTAATCCACATGATCGGGAAGTATCCAAATAGCTTTCTGGACAAAAGTATTGCAAAACCTTCACCCTTTTTTTTCAAAATTAGTGTACAATGTTGTATCAAATTACAGGTATAATTCATAGTACTTCGCAAGGACTTCAACAAGGTCATGTTAAATGGATGAAATATGAGATCGGCAATACGCAACTTTTGGGGGGAAATTTATTCAATTACAATTGCCTGGTCTCTTGTTGTTGTCACAACTTTTGTTTTATACAAGAGACAATCCCTTGTCACGGTACACCCTTCCAAGCCTCTTTTTGATTATGCTAGAACTATGATATAATAACTTTATAAAGATTTACTTCCAGGACCTCGAAGATCATGTAATTGAATCTTCAATCATGTAAGCAAAAAATTTATCTCTTGAAGCTCACATATGTCGAATTATTTGTGTATAAATACCTTTGTTATTGAATAATAATTGCGAAGAATTCCACTTTAAATAAAGGTGGTTGAATTGTGTTGAAGAAATGTTATGAGTAACTGTATCTCTCTCTAACAGCACACTCGCATTTTATTTTAAGTTATGAAAAAGTATATTTCAAAATGCACAAAAATACTTTTTAATATTCATATAAGAAGAACTTAATTTTAACATGAGATGGCTCAATAATGTTTCAGGAGGTAACACAATAAGGAAAGGATTACATAGAAGACATATTTCCAAAACATAACCGCGGATCAGGTCTTTATCTAACTTATAAAACGATCTAATGTGTGATTTTTTATCATGTTTGACATTTGGTATACATTATAATCACAATTGAGATTTCTATTTCGAAGTGAGACAAAGCATTTGGCCCCGAATTGCGTCTTCTATCTAACTGTTGCTTCATATGTGATTGCATCACTGAATAAATTTCAAATCTCAAATTTCAAAGAGAACTATTGTCAGCTTATTAGTGATTTTACGTTACTTTGCATGTTTACACAGAATTTTAAAGCTTACTGCCCCTGCACAAACTTGCATTTCTTTCTTTTAAATTTTCAATGTGGGCTATGTAAGTAAAAATGAACCTCTTTTTAAAAGTATCTCCATGAAAATAAAGATGAAAACCTTGAATCATTTTACACAAAATATGAACAAAAGCTATAAAAAAAAGAAGCTCAAAATGAGAATTCTAAAATGTTTTTTAAGACTACATTTAATACACTACTACTTGATAAATCTGTATTACGTTATTCTGTTACAATAAACGAATATTGAAAAAATCGATTTGAGACTTCTTTTAGAATAAGTTTGGTTGAGTATTTTAGTTGCAACTGATGTTATAAGTCAAACAACACTTTTTAACGGAGTGAAAAGGTTTTCAACGGTTCGAACAGTTTTGCGTGTTGAATTTTAACCCTCCTCGCATGTTTATACATAATCCATGTCGGTTATGGAAATGCTCATTGCACTTTTTGTAAACATGACCCAAGTGGATCTTTGTACGTCAGACTTTATTAGAATAAATACGGTAACCTGGAAAATGTTTTCCTTAAAAAGCATAACCAACGATAGTCTTTATCATTGGCTGACCAAGGCCCTGCTGCATTGCCTAGAACCACCCCCACACCCCAACCCCCACACCCCCACCCCCACGCACGCACACCCTCCCCACACAGAAATCCAAATGTTCTACACGTAACTGGTCTACTGTTCTTTGACGTTCCAAAATGTAAATAAAATTGCTTCACAAAAATGATTCAATGCATTCTCTCCCAACAGAGGTAGCTCCGTCATAAATATCCATACAACCTCTGTCTTAATTCGAAGGCTTCTTGTGCACGAAATGTAGAACGCTGATTGGATGCAATCAAAGTTAGTTGTGCAATCAGCAACGCCGTTTAATAAGTTATCATTCAAATCGCCTAATTTATTTCCTTAAGCTTCCCAAAAGCTAAACTTTATTCGAATATGTACCTTGCACTTTGAGTTGTCTTTACAGTACACAAACGTTTCATTTTCCGACTGTTTCATTGCACAGTCCTGTGTGACATCAAATATGTTATTCATGCATTCGTTGTTTTCATTGGCTGAAATATAGCCAGGTAGTTTCAGTTGCAATATTGCCCCGCTAGGAAAAAATGCCGGAAGATCGAAAAACCTTCGTATTAAGACAGAGGTTGTAAAGAAATTTATGACGGAGCTACCTCTGTTTAGAGAGAATGGATTCAATGGTGTATCCTCACCAATTTAAAGTGTTACATATGCCAAACGCAAAAATAAAGACGATATGTATTCACAAAGATTTGCCAACTCCCGTAAGTTCAAGGTCTGTACATATTTTCTAAATTATAAGCTTTTCTCCTTTGATGAAAATTAAAGCCTGCTCAACTTAATGCATCAAGTAACGTGTCCAGTCCAGTGATGCACCGTCATAAAATGGTCCCAAAAAAATCTAAATTGCCTAATGTTTAATGATGGTAGCCACATGACGAAAGTTTTTGTCTGAAACAGCAGCTTCAATCAGAGCTTTAAAATAGAACCTTTAAATACTAATTCTAATTACAAAAACGATGTTATCAAGCAATGTTAACATATTTTACGTGACAAAATGTCGTAATATATCCAAAGACAATGAACTAACAATTATGATTTGTTCTGCAAAGGTGATAAGTATATGAAAAAGATAGTTAACGAAATTTTATTCAATCAAAGCAGTATCGGATGTCGTTATCATTTTTTTGGTTCACTTGTATCGTTTTGTAAAGAAATAGGGCAAATATGATACCACAGGCAACTATCTTCAAATATTTTTCTTTTGAAGGTATATGTGAATTTAAAATCATCATTTACACTTATTATTATTATTATTATTCTCAATTCAAAAACTAGTATAGATTATATATAGAAACTGTTAGAAAGAAAGGAATTTCCTTCTGGCAGAAATGAAAACAAATTCCGACAATTTATAATCACATATGATTGCTGCCAATTTATTGTATAATATTTGCCATAAGCAACAATTTTGTAATTAGATGAAAGAAATATCTGAAATGCACTCGCCCATTGCCATAAGATTGAAAACCAATATTAAAAATATTACAACGTGTCATCTTGTGGTATATACTTGATTAGTTACTTCTTGATTTTCTTCTTAGCTCTTTTTGCTCTCTGTCGTACAAAAAAATTTTTTTGGTTTTTATGACAGATATAATTGTAGAGCATATACATCTTTCCCACGGATTCCATTTAATTATTAATTGATTTACCTCTGGACATGGGAGGAAAAAATATTGGTCACAAATTGACATTATGTTTTGAGAAAAAGGTTATTTTTTCAATAAAAGTTTTTTAAACTGAAACATAAACACCATAATAAATAGCTGATATGATAGGAAATAATTTTGATAGCCCAAAAGTTTATGATTACAGAAAAATAGGAACAAAGTTCTGCAATTTAATTGCTTAAGGCGTTTAGCACATCGTTACCAATAAGCATGTATTTTAAGTTTACATTTGATTTGATTTCAATCTTCATCGGAGCATACGATATATAAAAAAGAGTGTGGTAAGAATCAAGAACAGTGTCCGTTGGGGGAATTGAAAAAACAGTTATGTTATAACAAATTATAAATCATATGAATAAATTTTGAAAATCACCTTTATACTAATGGGAATTCTTCTGGCTCCTACTACGTGTTTTAGACACATCAAATGAAGTATCTAAGATTTTATCAAAATTAGCAGTTCCCGAATAAGAGGATCGATGAGCCACATGTTATTGATAATCAGGAAACTGTACGTAACGACCTTTTATGACATATACTTAATAATAAGGGTAAGGACAACAGCAATATTGAATATCTAATGATCATATTTATCTTTATATGAACTATAAACTATATATATTTGAAAAGCTTTACCGTATAAAACTATCATCACATGCATAAATGTCATATCCTATCCTTGCATATGAAAAATACGTATATTGCTTTTAGAATTCGTCAGGCATATATCCATATATGAATATGTTAACACAGTGTTTCCTTGAATAAATCGAATATGTGTCCATAAAACATTTCAATATTTGCAACACAGCTGGTAAATGCAATTGGTCTACAGAGTCATGTTCATCGCCTTCTTATAGGGCCGAATGACAGTTTCCAAGAAGATGGAAATTATTATAACCTAGGGAAATGAGAAATAACTCTGCTTATAATAGGGACAAGGAAGTTGAAGATAGTTTGTGAAGAACTGGTTTGTCAGCTCCATCCGGTCCATTGTCAATTGCATCTTCACAACTTATAGTTATTTATGACGTGAGATGGTCAATGTTGATAGTCAATATATGGTAAATCATGGTAAATCGGCGTTTTCATCAGCAGCTTCAGATTTACATGTGAAAATACGAGTTGAGAACAACAACAATATATTGTGCGTTATCGTTTACTGTATCACTCGAGCTAATGGACGGACAGCATGATTCGATGGAATTTATTTTCTTGTCGTTTTTTTCGGTTGCCACATCATTGAACCACGAGTGCAATTCATGGTGTCATCGATTTTTGCATAAAAGTCTTTTCTTTTTTTATTGTTAATTACTTTTCTATATAGCTTGCTAAACTTCATAAGGGTGTGTGGGTGTAGCAATCGGATGTCCCCATTTCCGATTTATGATGGTATTATTCAAAACATCGCATTTATTTATAAAAAGTGCCAAATGCATAAGGGATATTAGATTTAACATTTCTCTTATATTTCTCATCGAGTGAAGTAGAAATATGTACTTTTACGAATGGCGCAGCCACGAGTGTAAATATGTAATGTTCTACTTCATTTCTTTTGAATGCTTTGCTATCGCGGTCATCTTATGCCGTAATTCTATAGTTTTATGACGTCATGGATTACGTCATTTGATTGAAAGTGTTATTTCACTGAGTACTTTCGTATGTTACTTCACATAGTGAAAATACTGTTTTTATTCTAAGCGGTGAATAGCGTATTTCGCAAAAAGAAATATAACAAATGTCAATTATTAGTTTTCATTGAAAATTTGAAACATCTTTAAATATTATGTGCAAAAATCACATCAAAATTTACATGAATAGTAATTGACTGATTTTTTAAAAACCACAATCGCCTCAAATCAACTAACTAACTCAGATTAGATTCCAAATTACGTATTGCGACATTGTCCGGTTTTCGCTCACAATCGCTACTTTTATCAAATAAGTAACAGTTGACCTGTAAATGATACTTTTCAGCAATGGTCAGCAGTTTTTGATAACATGATATTCCAACAACACCAACTATTTAAAGAGCCGCTCCGTGATTTTCATAACATATTATTTACCTTTGATACGAACCTAAATGTCATATGTGGTGATATAAAATCAAAACATCTTAACTTTTCATGTCAAAGATACATATGACAAATACTTGTTTTCCATGAAAATCGAAAAACAGCCTTAAAATGCACAGAGCTGTAGATTCCACGTCCAATATACATGGATACTAGTTATATAACGTAACAACCGCTACCAACTCCTAACAGCGATCCTGGCTGCTTTAGATAAGTCTCCTAAATTACGTTTGACTATTTGACGCGCGCCACTGTCCGGTTTTCGATCATAATTGTGACGTTCTACCTTCATATTGTCACTGTAAAAAACAATGAGCTTTAAAATGTGTCTTTTTTGGTAACAGTTGATACTTTGCGATCAAATGACATTTATTTCCTAAGCTGTTCCTGGTAAAGGTCACGTGACATTTGAGCGACTTTATTTCCAATCAGTAATACAGAGGTAATGAAGCAGAGAGCGTTTTGAGCCCATAACCTTGATATTTAAAGTCATGTATTTGTAATCTATTATTATCCAATCTCTGCTATCATTACATGTCTCTGAAATATAATATACCTGTCTGTTACTGAAGGCTTATATTTCAAAAACGACTACGTTGTACTTTATCATTATATCTCTATTATTGTATATAAGACTATCTGTTTACAACGATCTGATATGTCAGCATGATGTTTTTTCTAGGTGTTTATATGTAATGTCAAAGGTGACTTGCTTGTAATAATGGGGAGTGCACTATTATAGCTCCCTTAACTAGGAATTTTTACATGTATGTAACAATTTGAAATGTAAGATTGATGTGAAATCACAGAGTAGGGCCGTGTGTGGGAAGAAGTGCAAGATCTACATTTTATAACGTAATTAAGGCTCTGAAACACCATGCGAGCGTATGTTTACCAATTTCGGACAATTACTGTTATCCTATATTCGGGTCTCTGAAGGCCAAATGTCTAACTCCTGTTTTTTCATTTCCTTATTATCATTTGTACTTTATTGTACATAAGGTTCTGAAGAGACATATAAACTTAAGATTTCAGGCTTGATAGGCTGCTACATTAACTGGCGAATTTTAGAGCCTTTTTTACTATTTTCGACCATGTCTATGTTTTTGCTAAAAAAAATTCACGAAATTTTGGCAACAATGTTGTTTATTCTTTGAATGAATGTTTCTTCTTTGCAAAAAAACTTAAATTTTATGAATGTTCAAGTTTTTATGGTAAGCGTCTTGGAAAATCACGCTTGATCAAGACAAAACCTTTTCTGTGTGATACTCCTTTCAAAATGTTAACAGTTAAAGAGTTGTGTTTATAATTATCAAGCACTGAAGCTGGGGTCACAACAACCATTATGCAAAAAACTTATAACTTCACCTTTGTTTCAAGCCGGTGTCATCACTCTCTATATATACAATGACATTATACCTCACGTTAGCCTTAATGATAAGTTTTCTACTAATATTAAAACAATGATTATAATGTGATTTGTATCTTAAATAAAGAAATAGAATAGCTAAACATTATTTGTTAAATGAAATAATATAAATCGAATGAGATATTGTCACATGTCTACATCAAGAAGATAAACATTTCAATGGAACAATGACAAGGGAAGTTATAATTGAGAAGAGATTGATATTGCAAAAAAACTGTATCGATACAGTTCATGTAAATAAAATCGATATACTCAAACACGTATCGTGTATCGTATCAGTAGTAAAAATGTATCGATGCACTTGTGCATCGTGACACCCTTACTTGTAAGCATTGTCTCAGTCCAAACACAATCTGAAATGTATGCATTATTTGGGTACTTTCTTCGTTTAGAATCAACAGTTTCTTGGAAGGTGATACTTGATTTGAGTCCAGATTAAAAAATGTAATACCTAATACGAAAACGAAAACGAAACCTTGTTCACGTTTGACGATACTGGTTGCCTGTCTGGTCAGAATACCAGAATAGGGATTAAGTCGGGCGGCCGATGCTTCAAAACCCGCTCTTTAAAGAGCCACTCCGTGATTTTCATAATATATTATTAACCTTTGATACTAACCTAATTGTCATATGTTGTGATGCAAAATCAAAACATCTTAACTTTTCATGTCCAAAAGACATACATATGACAAATACTGGTTTTCCATGAAAATCCAACAACAGCCTTATAAATGCACAGAGGTGTAGATAACGTCCAATATACATGGATACTAGTTATATAACCTAACGAACACTATCAACTCCTAACTGCCCTCCTGGCTGTTTTAGATAAGTCTCCTAAATTACGTTGGAATATTTGAAGCGCAACACTGTCCGGTTTTCGATCATAATTGCGACGTTCTATCTTCATATTGCCACTTTTAAAAAAACCCAATAAGCTTTAAATTGTGTCTTCTTGGTAGCAGTGGATACTTCGCGATCAAATTTCACCATTGATTAAGTTTTGCATATGACTCCAACAACTCAAGGAGTGGCTCTTTAAAGTGGCAGAATCACGTTCTTGGGGTAATTTTATTTCTTCAAATTTTCCCAGATATTTTTTTTTATGCCAAAATTAATGATTTAGAGGCTCAAATGCCTCATTACTCAACCCTATAATCCGTTGTCATTGAAGAAAGTATCAAGTATCAGGCAAAACTACTGGTGGCCATTTTGATGTGAACAACTGGTAATCATTTAGGGTAGGAAAATGTACATTGTATTTTTTCCGAAAATGTTCGTTCGTTTGCATGAAAACCGCTGGATTTTATTTAAAATGATTGGTAATATTCATTTTTTGATTTCGTGAGATCTCTTTGTTTACCTAAAAACGTGATACTGCCACATTAAGGTAACCATAACCCGAGGATTGCCGATTATTTCGATATAGATGGCAAATGACACTTGAATTACACTTGCTCATATGATATAAAGGTGTTCACACTAAAATGGCCGCAAGCATTTTGTTATGTGACCACGACAAATTTTATGACAATGGAATAACCAGTTGAGTAATTAGTTTTTAACCCTCTGAAGAAAATACATTTGCAAAATTTAAGTTGATTGAGAAACTTCGAGGGGGAAAAGAAACACGTGCTCCAGTGCTGTAAACCCCAATCACCTTCCCTCGTCTTACATTCTGATTCTGTTCGTGAACATTTTAAGAACAAGGAATGCCTTAATAGATATTCCTTGACATCACAAGTATGATATAAACTATCCAAATATTATTTCAGTAAATATCACAGACTCTCGGATCATTAAAAGAAATTATAAAATATATATGTATATTAAAAAAATATATTTTTTTAAAAATTTTGGAGAACACCCCCTTAATCGAACTGTACCTCTGTTAACAGAGGCACATTTTCTCCCAAAAAAATAACATTTTTCATTTATTTTTAAAAAAAATGTTTCTTTAATCATCCGAGTGCCTGTGGTAAGCATCACAATAATATTTATTGTCAATAACATCTATTGACCAATAAATGTATAATAAATTAAGGAAATAACGTGAAATCTCTATATGAAATAAGTTTTAACAAACCTTCCTTAACCTCACCCACGCATGTTATTTGAAAAATGCCAAATTGTTACATTTTAGGTCAGAAGAGATTGAAAGGGAAGCCTATAATCTTGTTGGTTAAATCTATTTTCCAAATTCGATTCTATGAATGAATGATTAATTGGGTTGTTATCGTTGCTTTGCAAACACTCTACCACCTCCAGCGTAACTTGAGATATACATATACACTCGAAAGCTAGAATCAATTGCTCAGAAATGTGAAGTTGTATCGAAACCTTTAGGTAGGTTGTAAGCATAGAAACAGTGTGTATTTGACACAATAGAATAGAAACTTATCTTCGTGAATTATGGACGAATTAAGGACATTTGGTTTCAACATCGTTTTAGGTTTATTGCATATTGATCTGCAGGGACGGACCCCTCTTTTTACAATAGATTTAAAGAGACAGTAGCTCATTTTTTAGATTATGTAAAGCGATCTCGCAAAAACGAAAATTCATGATTCTAATTGCTAGACAATGTTTTCAATCAAAAGAGGCAGCTTTATAACAAACGTACAATTGTCAATTAAACTTTGCAAGTTCATTATCCTTCTCCACATGAAAGGTGTTCACATAGTTGTTTTACTCTATATACTTGATTATTTCCTCTAAGACGTAGGATGGTCGGTTGAGTGATGAGATGTTATCCCCTCGGTATAGTAATAGATAATACATTTGGCATATGCTAAAGACTATTTGGAATGAATTTAAGAAATAAATCTTTCAAAAAACATGCTACTACCCCTTAGATTAGAAAGTAAATGTGATAGAAATAGTCTTTACTAAAAAAGTAAAACGACTACAAGCTAATCATACGCTATCGATAATCTTTCACAAGAATGGTTGCCAACATTGTACATCCACATATTCACTCAGTTGACCAGATATAAATGAGCATTGTTTGAAAATAAAACTTTTAAAAGTGACAAATGAACTGCGCATGTTAATTTTAGAATAAGAGAACATGCATATATAAATTTATTAGGTTACAAATCTTACCTTCAACCATTATCTCAAGCTTATTACAAGTTAACTACAAGTTATCTAGATTAAAGTGGCACGTGCACGTATAACGAATATCAAGTTAAAAGATAAATTTTAACTATGCACCTTAAAGTACATAAAAGTATGATACATATTGGCGGTCCACACAACACAAGTTGAGAAAACATAGCACTTAACTTGGTTATAAATCGAGTAAGTTTTTAAAGCTGTTATTGTTTAGGGAATAAAGAATTTTCTCGAATATCCGGTAACACAATCTGGAATCGATCAAAAGAAATCATTTGTAATTGAGTTTAATATCATGATTTGAAAAAAAGAATAAAAACGAGAGACAATACTTTATTACTGAATACGTAATATTTTTTTCTCACGAATAAAATTTGAAATGTAATAGCTTTAACCAATTACGACGCTCAATAGAATTTCAATAACGAGGCGCAAGTTAAGAAAACGAAATATCGTTCAATGGCACTTGTACGTTAGTTGTCAGTATTGACATTTAATACTGACATATTGATATTCAATTAATGCTTTACGTTGTTGTTAATCAGACACCTCTTTGTAAGCACTGTGTTTCAAGGGGCGGTGGCACTTTTTTTTTAAAAATTATTTCTTCAAAATTTTCACCAATAAACATTACTTTATGTCAATTGTATTGTCTCAGGAGGATAAAAACATCTAATTACTCATAATGATAATCCGTAGTCGTAGAGGAAATAATCAAGTATCAAGTAAATATCACTAGCGGCCATTTTTGTGTGAACACCTTTTATTCATTTGTGGTAGGGAAATGGATTTGCATAGATTATTCCATCAAAGTAATTTGGTTTTAAAACTGATTCTATCTATCAAAATACATTGTCTTGCAAATGGAACATTTTATCATCGTTTACGTGAGATCACCTTATGTATCGAAAGGAAAAACGTGCAAGTGTCAATTTAATTAGACACACCGAACTATTTGAATGGTGTCCTATTAACAGGAAGAACTATTGCTGAAAAGATCATTTTGATGCTAACTGGCTCAGTGGAAAGACGATATAAGAGTAGTATTAGTAATTCTGATCGAAAACCGGACAATTACGCACGTCAACCCATGAAACGTTACTTTCTAAGTCTAAAGGAGGTAGAAGAATGAAGATTAGTTTATAGTGTTTGAAAGGCTAAATTTATTCTATTTATATAAATGCACGTGTGATTTGGGCTTCGGTACACTTATGTGTCGATGGTTTTCGTTGACAACTTATAACTGGTATTTGCCGTTTGTGTATGAATATGTAGTTTTTTGAACAAATTTGGAAGACAACTTGAATACAGTGAAATTCACGCCGTCTATCTTTAACCAGGGGGCATTTATTTTGATAAACTAAGATATACGTCCAATCTCATCTCCACTACATTACGCATGTAGATCCATAATCTGCGTAACGTACTACAACAATGTTAGATCTTATTTTAATGAGATTAATATACGTCATAAGAAACCTATCTCTGATCTAAAGGCTCCATGTTTTTTCAGAACAATTTGATATCTTGTTATCTTGATATCAGGTGAATTTCGATCTAAAAAATTTATAGGTTAAAAATACTATGGTAATTTCAGTTTTGTTAACGCATTTCAAAGTGAAATAAACCTAGATTGACAATCTATATCATGATTCAAAACTGCTCCTTTAAAGGAACAGTACCACTTTCCTATGAAAGATTGATTTCTTCAAATTTTCCAAAAAAAATAAACATTAGTTTATACCAATTTATTATCTTCAAAGGGTCAAAACATCTCATTACTCTACCCGATCATCCTTAGTAATATAGAGAATAATCAATTATATATCGAGCAGTAACCAATGGCGGACATTTTTTATGTGAACACCTTTTAAACATTTGAGATATTGAAATGGGTTAATTCGAAAAGCTTAACCGATCATTTCGTGCGTTTTAAAATTGCTTCTTCTCATGAAAAAAACATTGTCTTGTGATTTTCGTGAGATCATTTTATTTATCTAAAGAACGTGTCATCGCCCCTTTAAGGGAGTTCTTGATCCTACATATCGATAAGATGAACGTTTCAAATAGGGACAGGAAGCTATCAATAACATCTCGATAACACGGAGTTAATGGAATGCGTGCGATGGTCACAATATTTCCTAGAGAGCCGTGATTAAATTTTCAATAAATAGAAATGATGAATCAACGGACACGCCATCTCCACATGTACTTTGAAATTGAGGCCTCGTCACACAACTCCGAAGAGAGGAACGTAAACGGCTGATCGCGTTCTGTTGTAACTGATTCAATTCGATACACATAAAGAATTTGGAAATATTCAAATTAAAAAACTTGAATTTTAAAGGCAATATCCGCATCCCCTTTTAAATAGGTGAACGCACCCCAGAAACAATCATCCTTTTAAGTTACGTCCCTTTTTATATGCAAATGACGTGTACACGTTCTTGCATACGTGCATGCTACTGGCTGCGCGAATGTCGCATGTTTTCAGTTATTTTACATGCGCTTCAATCAATATTTCACATTGAATCGCCCTTAAAATACATTTTCTGATGATCTAGTTTAACTCTTTGAACGTCTCCTTCCTTCAAAAATGAAAGAAATTGAAATTGTTGATATTTTTTTTCTCAAAAGCAAAACCTATTCATTAGAGGAAGATGTGATATCGTACGTTTTTAAAGAAACGCCTATTAAGGAGTTGGGCATTGAATACGAAGAATTCGAAGACAAACTCAAACTCTTTTAGTGACATTCTAGAAGTTGTAGAAGTAATTAAGTACATGTAGTAATTAAGGAGCTTTGCCGAAACGTCGCAAAATCTGTTAATAAAATAACCTAAATAAAACTCAAAGTCAAACTGAAAAAATGAAATAGAGAAGAGAAAGAGAAGGAAAATCATCGATAACTGCTATAATTGACACTTATTACTTAATAGTATATGTAATATGTAATAATAAATGTAGACGATACTCGACAGATATTACCATGAGATCTCTGAAATGAGACTGAAATAGAGAGTTTTTTTTACCAGCGCTGAGGCAGCGTATAATACTTATTACTTAATTTATCATTTTTGCTTCACAAAAGATGTCAACAATATATTCGACTAAAAAGTCAAAAAGTCAAACTTGTAAGCGTAATAATGTCTTTATAACTGATTCTATCAAACATCTCATTACTCGACCCGGTCTTCCGTAGGCTTAGAAGAAATTATCAAGTATCTAGCAAAATCCATTGGCGGCCACTTTTGTGAGAGCACCTTTTAAATCTAATAATTTGATGTACAGAAATGGATAGGCGTAGTTTAACTGAATTTATGTTCGATGTAGAATTGATTCTTTTGAAAAAAAAAACAGAAAAAAATTTGCCATTGTTAACATCTGTTTTGGTGTAAACATATTTTTATTCAATAAATTGAATATGGATCGGGAAACAAGCCGCAATGTGTTATATAAACACCTCTCCATTACATTTTACATCAATACATAACAAAATACATGAATATTGAACAATGCGATACATGATGGAGAGCAAGCAAGCCTGTATAGCGTATGGGGAAAATTAATCATTTTTCAAACCTATGCTAGTTTATAATGAAAGTATGGACAGATTTGAGTATCAACTTGTTGATGAATTTATTTTTGTTGGAGACTCCATTTAAAACAGAGTTGAGATTGTAGCCCTGTATATAAAAATACATTTCATTTCTTATAGTGGAAAAAATTGGACAAATGAAAAAATAGTGGAGTGGGTCTTCATAGGGGTGACCACAAGAGCAGGGTGGACTTAACGATATGTGCCGTTCGAACATGTGTGCATTCAAGTCACTGCATCCGAGTCTGAGGCGAGCATGAACTATTTGGCAGAAACGTGTGCCAAATTTTAGATTAATTTTATTTACATACTACTGCTTTGAAGATTGCAATAGAGTTTTCAAGTTGCTTATAGTTAGTGCATCGGAAATATCATCAGGTAGCCTACTCCATTGTGTTCTTGTATCTGGTAAAAAGGAATTTCTATACAGATCAGTACGGCAGCGGAGATTCTGGATATTATTATTACTGTTTCTGAGTCTATGTTCAGCTAACTGTGATACTCTCGCTGGTAAAAGTTGGTATAAATAATCTGTTGCCATATTGTTAGTCATTTTGTATAATAATGATAATACGATCAGTTAGGGAGATGGAGTTAGTTTCATTATAATTAAATTTTGCTGAGGTGGTTCATAACCACTGAACCCTTCGGCCTTGGTCAGTAACTAATATAAAATTAACGCATGGCTTGTTCCTCTAACTGCCCCGCAAATCGTCCGCAAAACGTCTAAATGCAAGTTTTCAATGATTTTCTCTTGTTCTTATGTGCAATTGTCCCATATGTGCGAAAAGTAATACAAAATTGGCAATATGTAAGACTTGAACATTTGCTCTAACGATTTTCTTGATTATCTATATTTTAGACTACGAAGGCAATTTACTAATGGACTTATCTGTTTAACATCTGTTTTCTGTTTACTGCCTTGTAACCACCCAATGCATATGAATTAATATTTCAATCATAAACATATAGGTGTGTGACCCACCTAACCCATACTGTATCTCCTCGAGGCCGGGTCTCGGATTGGCGCCGGGTCTCGAATAGACACTGGGGGTTCGATTGTTTGGAAGCAACAGACGCCGGTCATCGAATAAAGACAGCTAGGAGGATAAGATAAAATTTCGATTTTTAAAGGCACTAATGCACGATTTTACGGTTTAAATTGGCTATTTTAAGTTTTACGAGGACTTATGCATTCACTTAAACTTTCTGTCGATGCAATGAAATACGAAACAATCTTTACAATTTACCTGCAATCAAAAGGAAAACGTTAAGACAGTCGCTGTCGGCTTGGACATATAAAAATCTATGGTTAGCTGTGCACAAAACGGATAAATTATTGACACTTGGAAACGGCTGAACTAGTACTCTGTGCAGCTGTTGAATTTACCTACACTCTGAACTGAGAACAAATCATGAAATATGTTGTAAATTAACCGATTTAATAACACAGTATTAGCATTGTGATTAGATTGACCATAGCGGCTGCCGTTTCCGCCTTTCTGGTTATGAGCAAAATTTTAATATTTCCGATATCGTAGTTCATGCGGATTTAATGTAACGTAACATTAAATACTTCCGGCATTTAAAAATCCACTTTACTACCTGAATACGTAAATGTTTGTTAAATAAATTACGAGGTAGACGTGAGGATAGTGAGTAATATCGAGAGATATGCAGTATCTGTATATTCGTTGTGTTTACGAAATATTGGCGTGCACTAGTGCGTTTAAGTAATCTCAGATACATACAAGCGAATCTCCTCTCATTGGAAGCATTGTGCAACATTTAATCATAAGTTCATGACAATATACTTACCAAAATAAAATACATTTTGAAGTGAGTTTGTCATGATTGCCTTCATTTACATTCAAATTGGAAGGATTGATATTGCTAAAAATATATATAGAAGATTGTCTCGAGTAAACGCTAGGTGCAGGTCCCGAATTGACGCCGTGGACTGCTGGTGGACTGTCTATTCGAGGAAATACGGTATATATGTATCACCTTTAGCCTATATGCCAAACACGAAATTTTGTACTAGTTATCTCGTATTGTCTTGTTTAATATACATGGATTGCAAGCTACATGTATACTGCTATATCAAAGGGACAAAGAGTAAGTTTGGGTCAAATATGTCACCCTCTGTGTTCTTTAATCGCTAAGTTGTGGTTGTTTCTACAAAATTGCATCTTAATGCTTACGAGTTCAGCATAGCGACAACAAACAGGTTAAAATCGACATTTGTGATCGAAAACCGGACATTGGCGTGCGCCAGTGCCAATTAAGCGTATTTTCATAAATGTAATAACAGCAGACAGAAAGACAAATTGGACTGGTAGTGGTAAGTAGGTCATTTCACTATCATGAATAAAAATTGGATGCAAAAATTCTACTTATAAACATCTATATGGCCGTTTTTCGATTACAGTTGAAATTAAACACTAAAATACCATATTTTTTCGAAAATCGATTTGAATTTAACACCTGAGATATGTTATGTTGGTTATTAATTAAGAGTCACTCCGTGAGTTGTTGGAGTCATATATGCCGAGCTTAATCAATTGTGTCATTTGATCGCGAAGTATTACCAGTTACTGTTATTTTAAAGCTTATTAGGGTTTTTACAGTGACAGTATTAAGGTAGAACGTGGCACTTATGATCGAAAACCGGACTGTGGCGCGCGTCAAATGGTCAAACGTAATTTTTGGGACTTAACTAAAACAGCTAGGGAGGCACTTGGGAGTTGATAGCGTATGTTATATGATTAATATACATGTGTATTGGACGTGATATCTGCGCCTCTGTGCATTTATAAGGCAGTTTTTAGATTTTCATGGAAAACCAGTATTTGTCAGATACATGTCTTTAGGAAATGAAAAGTTAAAACGTTTTGATTTTATATCACCACATATGACATTTAGCTTCGTATCAAAGGTAAATATCATGTTATGAAAATCACAGAATGGATCTTTAAATCCAGATAGAAAATTGAATCAACACACTCTAAGTCACTTTAACGTTATTCTATCTTAGAGAAAACATTATAACGCCTTATTCAAGTCTATCTTGTGTTGATAAGTCAATCACAACACTATGATGCAATATAACATGCCATTTTGTTTGTCCACAAATGCTCGAATTATCGCCAATAAATTACTACGGTTGAGTACATAACGCATTAATATGATAAAACTTTGCAGTCTAACGTTCTATGAAACCTAAAAACCCGCGAGTTTTCTTTAAAACTTCGAAAATTGATCAACCGGCTGAACGACCTTAACCTTCAATGACCCTTCAGCGATGCACCGGAAGTAATAATTCCTGCTCCTGTGTTCACTGTGTTGACTCGCCTAGTGGTACACGTCTGCTGATAACGGGAAGATTTTTTCTAGATAATGGCCTCTCAGATAACGAGTGTTGATGATCTTTTAAAGCAAGCATGCTCTCTTTTTAAACAAAAATATGACAGTGATGCTACTGTAGCGGGGTGCGGACCAGGGAGAGTAAATCTTATCGGCGAACATACCGACTACAATGAAGGATTTGTATTTCCTATGGTGAGTGCACTTTTCACGCTTGAGTGGGTTCAGGTACTCTTCATTCTATTAGTTTCTGACTTTATATAAGTCAGAGAAATGCTGAACTATACGAATGATATTTTAATTTGTTATTTTTCTATAAGATTCGAGACCTTCCGTTTCAGGTGCAAAACGCATTTGCGTTCATTCACCGCTTTGTTCTTGAATTCGATTGGCTGATTTTCACACACCCCCGGCATGTCGGTATCTGATTGGATTACGTGTGGAGGTGTGCACGCGCGGCTTGTGTATGACGAAAGAATAACCGCATTCATAAACTTGCCACATAATGCAAATATCAAATATTAATAAAGACGTTAAAGGCCTGGATTTTAAAACTTTCTTTCAGCTAAATTATTGTAAGTGTAAAAAGGTAACCTACCCATGATAAAAAAGAGACATCTAAACTTAAATCTAGGCCGAAGTATTTATGGAAGTGATCGAGATAGTTTTCTTACATATATATGATACATACTTTTGTTAACTGATGCAAAATATGGATAAAAGATATTTGATGTAGTAGAATACTTATATGAGAAATGAATGTTGTTCGTTATAGGTACTTTATAATCTAAATTTGTATTTCAATATAGACTGAAGTTTCATTCATGTATTCATTGAGATATATAAATCTACATACATGTATGTATCTGTTTCTAAATCTGTATATGTATCTATATATGTATCTAAATCCGTATCTGTATCTGTATCTAAATATGTATCTACATCTGTATCTACATCTGTATCTGTATCTAAATATGTATCTATATCTGTATCTGTATATAAATCTACATCTATAACTATATCTGTATCAGTATCTGTATATAAATCTATATCTATATCTATATCTATAAATATATCTATATCTGTATCTGTATATAAATCTTTATCTATAGAGCATTGTCTTCACACAGACAGACTGACACTAAATCTATGTGACGTAAAGTAAAAATTATAATTTTATAAAATGTTTGAAGGAGCCACAGATTAATAGAAGGCTAAAATCTAGACTTGCTTCTCGAGAGTTTATAAAGTTTCTGTAAAATTCTGATAAAATGTTGTTAACACAGTGTATGATTCAGAGTTACTATATTTGACATCATCTCTTATCAGGACCTCTCACGCCTTTGCACGTGTACTCCGTGGGTTTAGGCCACAAGGGTTACATAAGTAGACACCCCGTTAGTTGTCACGTGTCCCAAACGCGATCAAAGGACATGCGATTTCAGCCTATACACATAAAAAAGATTCTTTCGATTTTTATTGAAAACATGTAATTGAAATTCAGTGAGAAGTTTTGAATTTATTTCACTATATGTGGTATTTATGTACATAACACATAAAAACCAAATAAGATATGAAAACCACGAAGTTTCTTTTTAGTATTTAAGATAATGAATGGTGATTATATATTAGAATATTTAAGAAGGAATACACGTAGACTGGATAAAATGTCTCGTAAGATTTTTTATAAAAACGAAAAGAAAACACGTTTTGAAAAAACTTAGATACGCCTTTCAAATGAACGTTATTACATGATTATGTAACAAAATCAAATTTCATTACTTATGAGATTACTTTGAAATCATGAAGTCACGACTTATAAGCGGCTCTTAACAAATCTCGCGCTGTACCTTTGATATGCCGACAGTAAATTTTTTATTTTGTGAGGGTTAGACCGAAAATGGTCTATGTTTTTCGCTTTATACCCAAAAGAGAACACATACTGTTAGTCCTGCTTCATGACTGTGTATATAAAGGAGCCTTTTATACAGTCTACGTCCACATTCAGCAAGTCTAGAATGACTGAATACACATATATAAAATATATTATGGATGAAGGAACAGTAAATTATTAAAAATGTTCATAGACTAAATTTTAGTCTAACATACTGTAAACAAGGCTTCTTAAAGAGCTACTCCGTGAGTTGTTGGAGTCATATATGCCAAACTTAAACAATGGTGTCACTTGATCGCGAAGTATCGACTGTAACCAAAAAGACACATTTTAAAGCTTATTGTTTTTTTACAGTGACAGTATGAAGGTAAAACGTCGCAATTATGATCGAAAACCGAACAGTGGCGCGCGTCAAATAGTCAAACATAATTTTGGAGTCTTATCTAAAACAGCCAGGAGGGCAGTTAGGAGTTGATAGTGTTTGTTAGGTTATATAACTAGTATCCATGTATATTGGACGTGATATTTACACCTCTGTGCATTTATAAGGCTGTTTTTAGATTTTCATGGACATGAAATGTTAGGATGTTTTGATTTTATATCATTACATGTAACATTTAGGTTCGTATCAAAGGTAAATAATATGTTATGAAAATCACGGAGTGGCTCTTAATGCATAACAGTGTGCCAAACTCCTCAAAAGGCTTTTCCGTCTTTCTGTCGATCAGCCTTTGGGTCGAGGTTGTTGCGAGGCGCTGTTACATGAGAAGCTGAAGTTGTTTCAATATTATTATAGTTTCTGAGATACAGAAGGATAATGATTAAAAGACTTGGAGACAGGCTATTCGAGTCATTTCACCGTTTACCTTCCTGCTGTCAAGTCCGTGTTTGCTCGTTGTATCCTGCAAGCTTTTAAAAGTTTAAACACGATGCCCCGGGCTTAGTGCAAACATTACAGGATGTGAAAGAATATCTTGAGTTACAGGTCCAATATTATATAAACAGCCTGTCTCACATTCCAATAATAAGAACCTCGTTGATAATAATAATAATACTTCCAGTGGAAACTGGAAAGGAAAATTAGATCATTACGACAACCGACATACTTTTTTAAAGTTATCTTACTGCTTAGATAACCTTATAAATAAGTACTATTCATTCACATTACTTATAACCAGTTCACTAGTGTAAATACATTTCTGTAGATGCGCGTGTTTATAGTTACGTAAAACAGGGATCGTATATACGATCCCTGCGTAAAATGACTGAATGTGTGAACGTATGTACAAGGGCCCGATGGCCTCCATACTGTTAAAATATATATAAAGTGCTTATTATCACTGAATACGGAAATGAATATCAAGAGAACTTACAAAACATGGGCCATAAAAAAACATTTCACCCCTAAGAAACCAAAAACCGAATTTCAGGTATGTATAGGGGTGAAAGGGTTAAAACGTGTTCCTGGTTGTTCGCTCTTATAAGTGGATCGAACTTGGTTTGAAGCGGACACAATTCTCCTCGAGAATATAGATCTTGTCGACATTTGGATATCGAAATAAGAAATGTCGTGTTTTTCTTTATAAAGAGGTGTTATCCGGTAAACTTGCCTTTCTTACAGCCTGTGTGACGTTTCTCTCAAAGCTGTTTTGCCACTTCCTCGCTATCAAACATGTAGCTTTCTTTTGCGATTCGTCTCAAGAACCCTGTTTTCTCTTTTTATCTCACAAATTAAATTCTTTTTCAAATTTTTGGCATTCTTAACCTTGGAAATAGATATATTGCAAGATATGATAATCATCATCAGACGTTTAACCTTGGACAATACTCAAGGTAAAATGTTCCGATAATGTACTATTTTAGTGGGGAATTGTCGTAATCTTTAATTTTCCATTTATAAAAGAGAAAAGTTATTGAATTATTTGGTTTGGATCACTTGAAGTAGTATATGCATGGCATCGTAGAGTTTACATTTACGTGACTGGTGCAATGTATTCATAGTTTTACAGAATTGTTGTCCGAGGAATCTCTAAATCCATCCCTTTGCTGAAATAGAACAGACTGCTATTTTCAAACCGAAAGTGTCTAGAGAATGCTTTGTGGTACGCATTTTTATTTAGGCTACCGCCTTTCATCCGTTTCCCTTTCTGATTAAGCTAACAAGAGGTAAATACATGTAATATTCTGGTCCTCGAACTTTACATTAAGCATCGACAAAGAGAATGTGGGTCTGTACAATATAAAGAGGGATGGATGATATAACTATTAGCCGAACTAAACTTCTAAATGCAACTCGTGCGTAATATATGTGCCTTGCCTAAATGTCAATATAGTTCCAAAGTTATCATACTAATACAGAGCACATTCAGTAAACAACTTGCCCTGCAGAATCGCATTTGAGTTCTGGATGGATTGGGTATATGTAAAATAACACCCGAGGGTGGGTTTTTTTCAAATAACAAGCTTATGGTAATATATGTAGATAAAAAAAAAGTTCTTGGTCAAGCGTTATTAGATGAAAGATTACTATTTGATTAAAAAGAATGTTACAGAAAAGGCTATGCAAATGTCATAAGTGTTCTGGAAACTTCCTTTATCTTACTGAGATATCAATGACCTTTTCCTTGGAGTTGGATGTGATTATAATGTTATTTGAATGTGGAAAACAGTGAAGAAATTGATCAAGAATCTATACTTATCCAAAACAAACTTTGTCGATGACTTGACAAGTCTCCCAGCCGGATATTTCTCGACAATAAGCCTTATACTCGCGATAACGGAACACTAAGTCTGAAAGGGAGCGTATATAACCTGTAAAAGTTTAGAAGTTCATAAATGTTCAGGACACTTCCTTTATCTTACTGAGATATCAATGACCTTTTCGTTGGAGTGGCATGTGATTATAATGTAATTTGAATGTGGAAAACAGTGAAGAAATTGATCAAGAATCTATAGTTATCAAAAAAACTTGGTCGATGACTTGACAAGTTTGCCAGCCGGACATTTCTCGACAATAAGTCTTACTCGCGGTAACGAAACACTTATAATATAGTCGGAAGGGGAGCGTCTATATCCTGTAAAAGAAGGTCAAATGTAATTCAGCGAAAATGTACGGAAAGACAAGAATAATGCCATTGTAATGAAATGGGAATTTAAACATTTTTGTTTAAAGTCATAGTCTCATTTTTGTAAGGCAACCAAACTGAACTAATTATTCTTCACGAACGAAATCTGATCACTAACACAAATATTTCCTGTCGCATTTGCAAAGATTTTCATTTTTATGCCCGTTTTACAGTTTTGGATGAAGCAGCTTATTGGCGTATGCCGTTTCAGACCGATGAGGTACCGAATCAAGTGCAATCCCATCTGGAGTACGAAACACCGGAAATCTAGTCATCGCAGCGCCGATACTTATGACAGACGCATTCTTCACTGAGTTTACCACCTTTTTGTTATTTCTGTATTTGAAAAAGCGTAAGCTATTAGCTATTTTCATTGGATATTCAGCTGGGAAATTTTATGTGTTTTTCGTCACGGCCTTAGCGAAATGACGTGGTAAGGACTTACGCTCGCAAAAAAAATAATATTCGTGTAGGGTAGGGTAGTTTGAACTTCATTATTGAGGGCTAGAATGCCTGCAGAGTTCTGAAAATTGTTGCAAACGTCAGGGGAAAGATTTCTGTGAGTGGTGAACTATTTGTGCGGCATTTATTACATTTTGCCTTGCAAAAATGAGACTATGACTTTAAGTGAAATTCAGTTTCTGTATTAAATTTGCTGATTATATTGACCTGTGGTGTAGTTTGTCGTAGTAATTGCGCATATTTCTGGTTTACCGTTTTGGGAAATGATACGGTTGTTGTATCCAAAACAGTGTATAACTTATTTTTGTTAGTACATATGTTGCCAATCTCACTGAAATCAGTTCGAAACGCAACGAGGTACGAGACGCAAGTTTCGATCTGATTTCAATGAGATTGATCTGTTGCGATAGTCGTTTACTGATTTAATGCATGTCAATTACGACTATCTAGGTACTTAGAAGGTTATGGAAGTCTAGACCCTCATTTCTTTTCCAGGCGTTACCAATGGTGACGATAGTGGTTGGAAGAAAGACCGACTCGGATGTTTGTCGTGTGCACACTGAAGCCGTGGGAGCAGACGACCCCAGAGATGTGGAGTTCTCTCCCCCTTCTGCCGATAAACCACTCTCACCTGGAACTCCGAAGTGGGCAAACTACTTCAAAGGAGTGGTAGCCAACTTCCCAGGTACCAAGGGCTTGCAGATGTTCTATAAACGTCAAAGAAACGTCTGATTTGTTAATTGAATCGCACCTTTCTTGCCACTATGTTACATGTATCCATCAATACTATGTTTCAAATCGAATGTTGTTTAATCATGCATTAAACTTGAGAATGTAATGGAAGATTCCCAATCATTTCTTATTAACTAAAATAACTGTGTTTCTCCATAACAGATCTTAGCCAGTTTAAGCTTAGAGCATGTATATTAATTGTATATTGAGGACACCAGTAGCTTGTGGATTTAAGTAGAACCTCAGTGACTTTTGTGATAAGGGTTTAGATGTTGAATCCAAGTGTCTTAAACTATCGTTTTGACAATACACATCCCTTTGTATTAACTATTAGTCTCGCATATGAACATGGCAATGACTGACAAATGTCTTGGTAAAACGAAGGCAATTATGCAGAACACAGCTAATGATATATTGTATTATGTTGAGATTTGTAATTCATTTTTCCTTGTTTATCTGATATATTTCTCCTCCAATTTAGGCCAAGTTCCATCATTCGATGCGGTTGTCATGTCATCTGTGCCACTAGGTGGCGGCGTTTCCAGCTCAGCTGCCATAGAGGTGGCGACCTTCACCTTCCTTGAAGGACTCTGTCCAGAAGTAGCAAAGGATATCAAGCCAATGCAGAAGATTCTGGCGTGCCAAAAGGCCGAGCATGACTATGCGGGGATGCCGTGTGGCATCATGGACCAGTATATATCTACCATGGGCAAGGAAGGCCATGCTCTTCTCATAGACTGCAGGTTAGTTTCAGATGTCGATTTTTTTCTATACATAAAGGATTCCATAGACATTAGGTGGAGTCCAATTAAGAGAATATTTAGTTGAATGTTGATGCTGGAGGTCAAATCTTCAAAGGGGCTGTCAGAGCCTGAGAGTTTTAGACAAGGTCATAACAAGACTTCAAAATTTTACCCTCATCTCAAGAACCCTTCACTAGAATCTCTTCATATTTGGAAGATAAGTTGCTGTAGGAAATGAAAGACAATTATTTGTTTATTCGAGATTTTATACTGTTTTTTAAAGATGCCAGTCTACTAACTACCGTAATCTCTTATGAAAATAATAAATGATAATTACAGGACTAACCTAATTGATTCTGAATCCTGATGAAATATGCATTTGCATTAAGATAGGGAGTTGTGATTCTGCACATTAATTTCCATTACTTTGTCTTGATATTTGACATAAGAATATATTTGGTCATGATACGATCTTCACGCAAGCAGCATGGTCTGTTTCCAGATCTTTGGAAGGTCGCTTGGTGCCGATGAAGGATTCCAATGTGGTTGTCATGGTGACGAACTCTAACGTTAAGCATGAGCTAACAGGATCGGAGTACCCAACACGCAGACGTCAGTGTGAGACTGCAGCTAAAACTATGGGGAAGAAGAGTCTTAGAGAGGCCACAGACCTGACAGAGGACCAACTGGCAGGTAGGTGACGAAGGTCAAGGTCATGGACATTATTGATATCATTCTAGCTCAAAAAGTTTGTCAAAAAATGGTCACTTATTTTTAGAGATGTGATCATGAGACCCGTGTATCAGGGCATTAGGGCCGAGATGAAGATATATCCCAATTCCAGTTTTATGAGTCGAGGCGATATATCATGGATGTATCGCTTAGGAACGTGCGAGACGATTATCATGATACCATAATTCCTGCGATATAATATGTATGAATGAATTGTAGATAGGGTATAAAAAAGTAATGTCTCCGAAATAGAATAAAAACTTTGTTCATCTTGTGTAGTTATTTGTTTGAAACAAATTATGTTAATAGTTTCAGTGTGTGTTGTCTCTTATGGCGATACATGGAAGTATCAAGGACCCCCACGATACATATATTCTGATGTATTGACTGAATGTGTTTTGTATCGGTACACATGGTTCTCGATACTATCATTACCAATTATGATAGTTTTTATCAAAAACATCTCAAATTTCATACCAAAATGCCAAATATATGACAATTATTTCAAACCTCACCCATAACCATGTGCCCAAACCAAAATCATAAAAATAGCTTTCGGAAATCCCGGTCAACCGGAAATACCAGAAGAATGATAATTTAAGACCTATTTCATATATTAAAACAATCATAGACTTTATACTCGGTTGGTCAAATGTTTTATCGACCTTGGACAAGTGATATTCACTTCGGCTTCGCCTCTGTGAAAATTACATGTCCAAGGTTGGCTTAACCTCATGTGTAGTCAATAATTGTTCATTGTGCCAAATACGATTACAATCGCGACTTACAGCAAAATAACAGTCATCAAGTTTTGCATATGTGACCTCAACTTTACAAAAAGAGTCTCTATAACGTGAAAACACTTGCAGAGTACAAAGACAAGCTGGATGCGGAGACTTTCCGACGTATCCGTCACGTGATCACCGAGATCCAACGCTGTGAGGAGGCAGCTGATGCCCTGGAGAACGGAGACTACAAGAAGTTTGGTCGGCTCATGGTCGAAAGTCATAACTCGCTCAAGTAAGAGAAGTGTTCGAAAAACTCACTTTGAGGCTTAGTTGGTTTTAAAATACCCAGTACTCTTTGGAGAAGTATGGTGGTCGGAGAGGTCTGATTTTAATAAGATTTTCTGCAGGTATAACTTATCATTTGGCGCCCTGGGGGCTTAGAAAATTTTAAAAAGGGGGCGCTTATTAAAAATTGCTTTTCAATAAATTGTAAAGTTTGTAAAAAGAACAAATTCTACCACTTTGATATGTTCCAAAAATGTAAACATTTAAAAGTTAAGCTTTATAGAATAATATGACATTAGTTTAAGTGCAAGACTCAACAGTAAGCTCCTTGAACAATTGAATAAGGACAAAAGTCTCATATTTCCAATGCTACTGCCTAGCATTATCACAACTGCAAAGGTAACTGTAGGGGACGCTTATTATTTTTATGAGGTTAAGGAGAGGGCACTAATTAGGTAAAATGTGATGTTCATTATCTTTGTCCAAAATTGCAAATTGACCAATAAACCTTTCTTGATGAACATCTTGATGAGTATTCCTCACTGTCAAGTTTCCCGTTACAGAGACGACTACGAGGTGTCCTGTGTTGAGTTGGACCAGCTCGTGGAGGCTGCTATGGAGGTGGAGGGTGTGTTCGGGTCACGCATGACTGGAGGAGGTTTCGGGGGTTGCACGGTCACCCTCCTAAAGAGGGACGCAGTTGACAAGTGTATAGAACATATGAAGGTGAGTTGACAACAAAATTGCCATGGCAACAGGCTTAGAATTTGTTATAATTTCCTTTTCTGAAGGGGCAGTTGCATGATTTTTGAAAGATTTATTTCTTTAAATTTTCCAAAATAAACATGAGTTTTAGCCAAATTTTATTATCTTCAAAGGATCAAAACATGTATTTACTCAATCTCAACATCTGTAGTCGTAGAAGAAATAATCAAGTTTAAAGCCAAAGAAATGACGGCCATTTTAGTTTGAACATCTTACAATCATTTGAGGTGGGGAAATGGATTCACATAGTTTAACTAATCATCGTAGGTTTGTTTTAGTACTACTGCCTTTGATTAAACAACATTGTATTGCAATTGGAAAGATTTATTTTCGTTTTTGTGATATGACTTAATTCATCCAAAAGAACACCTTAATGTCCCTTTATAATGGAGATTTCAAGTGTGTCTCAATACTTCATATGAAACTTTCAAAATTAACATTGATGAAGTAATAACCCTTGCTGCGTATGCAATTGTCAGTAAAGGGCACTGATTGAAACGCCATTCCAAGCATTTTTAAAACCATTTTGACCTAACCTTGACCTAACCTTGACCTCACCTTGACCAAACTTGACCTCACCTTGACCTAACCTTGACCTCACTTGTTATTCCATGATTTTTTTTAAAGTAAATTATTTCTGTTACAGAGTAGATACAGCGGAAATGCTACATTCTATGTCTGTCCCCCGGCTGATGGTGCTCGCCAGCTCTCTATATGATGGGTCATGTTGACCTTTGTTATTGGTCAATTTGAACTTTGACCTTAGATTAGGTCCAGCTTACCTTAGCATATCACAGGCAGCTCGATGCTACTGCTAACAATGGGTTTTGCTTATAGTCTATTCAAAAGGCTTATAGGTATGAAATCTTATGTTTTTCATCTTCATTTTTTCAAAATAATGTAGACAAATTGTCAGTCTGTTTTGGGATTATTTTAATATGGTATACTAATGTTAATGTTGAAGTATGAAAATGATTTAAAGCTTTTTGATTTTTTTTTGCAAATATGAGTGTTATCTGATATGAAATATCACAAAATTATTGTTGAACAATCATACAATTTGTTCGAAATATCTTTTAATTTGTTTAAATGAGGGAACAACCTGATATTCTCATATTGAATTTGTATCTTTTAATTTTGTATTCTTTTCATTTACAAAGTATTTCTACAAAGTTGTTTTGTTTATTTATCAATGATTCTTATGGGGTCGAGGTGTGACGATATAGATATTTTACGATATTTTACGAACTTGATTCAAAACGATTGACTATTTTCAAAACAAAATTATAAGAAAAAATATACACTTTAGTCAACAACCTTGATTTTCAGGCAAAAAAATAATTATCAAGTCAACGATATTGGAACAATACAGAGACAGTATCACGATGTGTATATCGTCAGATAAAGTATCTTGATTCTACGATATATCGTCACATATCTATTATTTGGGATGCATTAATAACAATGAGTATGGTACTAACTTCCATTTGTAATTTCAATGAAGAAATTTGATAAATTTTGTTGTTTAATTTTTTTTCTATTTTTAAATTTTTTCCCTTTACATGGGAAAGTACGTACTCAAATGGGATTTTTGTTGAAGCATTTGGATTAAAACAAAAGTTGTGATAGATAATTGTATATGAAATTATTGATATATTTTCTTCGTCGATTTATTAGTTTTATTTCAGTTTTATATCAATGACCATGTCACCTCAATTCTCAGAGGAATTTATTTTCGAGAATCGTTTTGTGAGTGCATTTTTAGCTCATCATACTTTGGCCTTGACCTTTGAAGTTTGATGTAAATACTAGAACAAAACAATGGATCAAATACAACGATAGTCCCAGGGTCATTCAATCATTCCACTCAAATCATATCGTCATATCGTGAGTATCAATACATCTAATGTATATTGTTACATGACTTATGTGCATACTTGATAAATTAACTTGATAAATTTCCTTATGCTGATAAACAATGATATTTCTTTCATTCACTACCTCTAAACTTATATGCATTTCCTTGTTTGTTTACAAACATCTAACAACAAATCAAACCTTAATCAAGTCTAGAATTAGACATGTTAAACTTTTCGAGTCTCCACACTTCGCACGTGCAAATCGTGCCCCATGTCACCCACAATCCTTCAGTCCTATCGAGCTCACTTTTCTTGTTGTTACGCAACCTGCAAAGACGTTGCTGTCTACCGGAGAGAAATCTTACCTTTAAATTACGAAACTTCCCTGTTTCCAGTATCCTGGTATCGTTATGATTATCATATATATCTTTTTTACATGCAACATTGTAAATATTCATTTATTCTCCTTTTTTGTTGAGGAGTTTATTCTTCGTTGCACTTCAAAATGGCGTGCTTCGTATCTCGTGTTCGTACACGTGACAGGAATTTTTAAATTTTGCTATTCTAATAATTCTTATTTAGCTTTACGATTGTTTGGCTAAATATGTTTTATGTATTATTGACCTCGTTTAATGATTGTCGGGTATTCGGGTATGGTAAGCCGCCCATTTATCGATTTTCTTCTCGAGTATTTCTACCCTTTTTTTGGTGTAGCGTGTATTCGCGCTATGTAGCGTCTTTTCTCATGCGGTTGATTTGCATTTTACGACGCTTCCATTTTCACATATATTTTAACCCTCGTGTTTGTAAGTTACACTCGGGTTTAAATTTAATTTTTATATTTTATCAATTCTCCAGCCTTACGATGTAGTTGGGTTTGGAAAATGTATATTTTTGGTAAGGAAATTAAATTATTATATTTAATTTCTAGTATCTCCTCTATGTGTAATTATAAGTTTAAATTTCACTTGAGGGTTATTTTTTATTTCAATGTTTTTTCATATGTAGTTTTCTATGTATGATTCTTATTTCTACATTTATCACTTCTTTGGTATATATTTTTCATTTTTATATATACTTGATATTGTGTTTCATGATTACCTGTGTGTTAACGATTTTCCTTAACTATTCACAGTATCATGAGCAACTCCAAGAAGTGTGAGGGGTGCCATAAATTCATGTCGGCGGTTGATCCTCATCCTTGCTGTCCACGATGTTACGGGATCAACTGCTCGTTCGACCGGCCTTGCAAGTTCTGCTCCGACTTAGATGAACCTGTCTTCCAAGCTTATGTGGCTGCACGCAAGAGAAGCTTGGCGAAGGCGACGTCCAAGACCTCTATAGTCTCCATCCCCCCCCAGACGGACCTGGCAGCGGATCTGGCCCAGTTCAGATTGATGGCACAGAAGATGTTGCCATTGATGAACCGCTTGATGAGCCTTCCGGAGGTAGCTGAAGGAGTGGTACCGGAGGAGCAAAGGCTCACCCCGTCGCCAGGGCGAGACTTAGTCTCCCACATAACTGGTCGGCGGGGGGGTGAAGAGAAGTCAGAAGATGCCATCTCTATCATCGCCCCATCTGTATTTGATTCCGCGCTGCCCACGCCGTCATCCAGGGACCCAAGGTTGACCAAGAAGGGCCACAGACTATCAACAAAGGGGGCTGAGGCAGCCAGGAAGTTCTCCAAGGGGGTGACGAAGACGAAGACCAATGGGAACCCCATGGGTACTGATAGGGGACGGCTTCCCATCATTCTTCCGACGGAGGGGGACAAGGCCACGGACAAGGGGCCCTCCAGTACAGCTTCTGCTTCTTCGACTGAGCGCAACCGTTCCCAGAACAGTTTGGTGGACTATGAGAAGTCGTCATCCTCATCTTCCCAAGAAGTCCAGTGGCGTCCCAGGGGCCGGAAGCAGCCAGTGGAAAACCAGCGGCCTATGGATAACCAGCAGCCAGTGGAAAACCAGCGGCCTGTGGACAACCAGCAGACTGTGGACAACCAGCGGCCCGTGGACAACCAGCGGCCCATGGACAACCAGCGGCCCATGGACAACCAGCGGTCCGTGGACAACCAGCGGCCAGTGGACAACCAGCGGCCAGAGGTCTCCCAGCGGTCCGTCGGCTCAGGCTCCAAGAGGAAGTCTGGGGACCCGCCTGAGATTTCTTTCTATGGCTCCCAGCCGGGTACTGTAGTCAAGAGAAACAAGAAGGATGCCTCCATGGACTCTCCCTTTCAGGGCTTATCCTGATTTGAGAAGATAGACGAGGTCTACCGGCACTTCCCAGACTGGACTCGTCCTCCAGCTCCCACGCAGCTGCTGACCCTAAGGGGTCTACTTCGGTTCCCTTCTCGTCCTTGGCCACAGCCAACGCCTTCTTCGACTCGTTAGGCGATGCCGTCTTGGATCTCGATCGTCATCTCCTCTGGATGGACTCCCAGTTAACTCTGCTAAGACGTTCAGCTTACATTAAGCAGCTGCCACAGAATATTGACCCAAAGATAAAAGAGAAGTTGTACCAGGCTCCTTTGTTTAGTGGCACCCTCTTCGGGGACTCAGTGGCCCAAGCTCTAGCTCAGAAGGACAAAGAACTGGAGAGGAAGAGGAACGAGGACATTCACAACTTAGCTCTGTCAGTGTCTCCACGGCGAAGGCAGTCGCCAAGGATAAAGCAATTCACACCTTCTAAGAAGCAGTCGTTCCAGAAAAACCAGGGCCCGACAACTCCAAAGCGGAATTTTGACAGGCACTTTGGCAAGAACACAACGCCTGGCAAGAGTGGTGGCCGAGGCCGAGGCAGGGGCCAGCAGCGGGTTTGACCGGCAGGCTCCTTTGTACGACCAGATATCGACCCTTGTCCGCCCTCCGATTTTCCCGTTGAATGTGTTTCCTGGTCAGGTCGGGGGTCGTCTTCAACAATTTGCCGTCAATTGGCCAATTGTTTCGGACGACCCCTGGATACTCTCTGTAGTTTCTCAGGGCTATCGTCTGATATTCCATTCTTTTCCTCCGGTTACCTTCTTTCCGGAGGGTCCACGTTTTCATCTGTCCGGTCCTCCTCTGGTGGCAGCAGAGGAGGCAATTCAGAAGCTGTTGGTGAAGGATGCTGTGATAGAACTGGATCCGAAGACAGTCTCCAAAGGTTTTTATTCACCAATCTTTCTTGTACCCAAGAAGGACACGGACGAGCTGCGCATGATCATCGACCTGAAGAACTTGAACCGGAACTTCCTGCAGAGACCGCCTCACTTCAGGATGGAATCAATACCGGCGCTGAAACTGGCTCTACGACCAGGGGACTGGATGGTCTCGTTAGACCTGAGAGATGCATATCTCCACGTTCCAATTCATCCAGCGTCGCAGAAGTATCTTCGTTTCGCAGTCAACGGCAGGTTGTTTCAGTTCAAGGTTCTTCCGTTTGGGATCTCGATAGCCCCTTGGCTATTCACTCGAATCACAGCTCCGGTACTGAGTTTTCTGCACTCCAGGTCCATCAGGATCCACGGGTACCTAGACGACTTCCTGTTGCCAGATCAGTCTCACCAGGGTCTGGAGGAGAACAGAGATCTTGCCGTTTTTACCTTGGAACATCTGGGGTTCATCGTGCATCCGGAGAAGTCCGACTTCATTCCGAACCAGAGGGTAAAATACATCGGAGCCATCTTCGACACAGGAATCTCGAAGATTCTTCCTCCAGAGGACAGGGTAATGGTAGCATGGAACTTGATACGATCTATGGCTCAGTCTCCCCAGACCCTAAGGCAGTGGATGTCCCTGTTGGGCAGACTCACGAGCATGCAGGATTTGACCAACAGGGGGAGGCTGAGACTTCGTCACTTTCAGTGCTGGATCAACTCCGTGAGATCTCTCGAGCTTTCGACTGTTTGCTGTCCTCCACCAGAGATCCTTCGCTCTCTTCATTGGTGGTTTCAAGACCAGAACGTGCTGCAGGGAGTTCAGCTGGTCCCTTTTGTGCAGGATGTTCTGCTGGTGACAGACGCGTCCATTGTGGGCTGGGGTGCACACCTCATGGACCAGATGTTTCAGGGCACTTGGTCTCGGGAAGAAGCGCCACTTCACATCAATCAGTTGGAGATGTTGGCTGTCTGGAAATCTCTTCAGTTCTGGCAGAACCAGTTGAGAGGGAAAAAGGTAATGTTGGCGTCAGACAACACGACAGTAGTGGCCTACGTAAATCGTCAAGGAGGGACACGATCAAAGGGGATGTTAGATCTTTGTCTTCAACTGTTCGACTGGATCGACAAGAACGGGTGTCAGATCAGGGCCAGACACATTCCAGGTCATCTGAATGTTCTAGCAGACAGCTTGTCACGGCCGAACCAGATCCAGTCAACAGAATGGACTCTTCATCCCACATCCTTCCAGATGGTGGCAGACTTGTGGGAATCTCCGATGATAGATCTGTTCGCGACCAGTCTGAACACGCAGCTTCCAGTCTACGTCAGTCCGGTTCCGGATCCACGGGCTTTCGCCGTAGACGCAATGTCAATCAGCTGGGACGGTCTTCTTGCTTACGCCTTCCCTCCACCAGCGCTGGTTCCAGCAGTCTTGGAGAAGGCAAGACGTCACAGCTGCGTCATCATTCTGATTGCTCCAGCCTGGCCCAATCGTCCTTGGTATCCAGATCTGTTGATGTCGTCAACCCATCCGGCGGTGGAGCTGCCAGTGTTTCAAACCTTACTGAGACAGCCAAGGTCCGACAGGTTTCATCGAAACCCCGAGTCTCTACATCTGCACGCCTGGAGGTTATCGAACGTAACCTCAGGAGAAGTGGGTTTTCTCAAGAAGTCGCAGAAGCAGTTCGGGGAGGCCTCAGGTCTTCGACTTCTGCCCTCTATGACTGCAGATACAGTAAATTCACCGAGTGGAAGCAGCAATTCCAGTCTGATGCTGCTATCTCCATCCCACTCGTCGCTGAGTTCTTGCTCTTTCTGAGGAAGGAGAAGAAGTTGAAGGCGGGAACAATCGATGGCTACAAATCGGCTTTAACAACTGCCTTAGCTTTACAAGGAGTCGATTTGTCAAGGGACCAGACCATTCATCGCTTGTCCAGATCGTTTCAATTAGAGGATCTGAAGACTCCCAAGTTTCAGCTTAAGTGGAATCTGTCGGTGGTGTTGTCCGCTCTGCTGTCAGATCCGTTTGAGCCTATCAAAGAGGTTTCCCTGCAGTTTTTGTCTTGGAAGACAGCTTTCCTGTTGGCGCTGGCTTCTGCAAGCAGGGTGTCAGAGTTACATACTTTAGACCATTCTACCATGACGCATGCTAAAGACTGGCAGTCCGTATCCCTTACTACCCTTCCCGGTTTTCGTGGCAAAAAATCAGAAGTCGACAGTTGGGCCGTTGGGAAGAAGATGCTTCTCTGTTCCGGCTCTGTCCGTTGCTCTATCAGACGGCATGGAAAAGGATCTTCTTCTCTGTCCAGTTCGTTCTCTTAGGGAGTACCTGACCAGGACCAAGTTCTTTAGAAGGGGTAGACATAGGCTTTTTCTACCATGTCTCCCTTCTTCCAATAAGGACATTACGAAAAACACAGTTTCAGCATGGCTGAAAAAAGACGATTAAAGCAGCTTACCATAAATCTGCGACGTCTCCGCCGATATTTGGTAAGGTGTCTGCGCATGAAATTAGAGCCTGGGCTACGTCAGCCCCCCTGTGGCACTCTGCCTCGGTCGAGGACGTCATCTCTGCTGGATACTGGGCCTCGTCAACGACCTTCTCAACTTTCTATCTGAGGGGTGTCCAATCTGACCTCCAAGGACTTCATCAACTGGGACCATTTGTGGCAGCCGGTGCAGTCCAGGCCTCCAAGCAGTAACATAGGTAATTACAACTCTTGATTGGAAAGAGGTTGTAAGGACGGAGTTCCTCCTTCTCGCTGAGAAATCCTATGTTGGCCGACCGCAGTTAACGGTTGTAAATCCACGACTGCCTAGGCCAGCCTACCATTACTTGGTTTAGCAGGAACTTGGTTCTCGCGACCTCTGTTTTTTGGTTAAAGGCAGTTACTCTTTTTGAGTCTCCAGCATCACTAGCTGATATCCTACCCTCCACCGATCTGTGGGAATCTGCATATAAGTTTAGAGGTAGTGAATGAAAGAAATTTAACAAAATTACAAGTATTTTGTATATTTATGAATGATACCTACCTCTAAACTTATAGTTTGGAACCCGCCCTGTCCTCCCCACGGATCGGATATCAGCTTATTGGGTTGCCTTCTACAAGAAAGTGAGCTCGATAGGACTGAAGGATTGTGGGTGACATGGGGCACGATTTGCACGTGCGAAGTGTGGAGACTCGAAAAGTTTAACATGTCTAATTCTAGACTTGATTAAGGTTTGATTTGTTGTTAGATGTTTGTAAACAAACAAGGAAATGCATATAAGTTTAGAGGTAGGTATCATTCATAAATATACAAAATACTTGTAATTTTGTTAAAACTCGCAAATTAGCGTGGGCCAACTACTATCAATGGATACATGATGTCGACTGGAGTTTGTCCGACTCTAGATTTGAATTTTCTGAATCCCTTATTAATAAATCTTTCATTACCAAAATTTGACATCAGTCTTAATACTAGTGTCATTGTCAATTTCTAAATTCCAATTGCTCATAGGCATTATAAATTGCCATCAATATGAAGTTTTATGTAACAAATATGTTTTTAACTAGCCAACTTGTTCAACATTGGCTATTCTTCATGTAAAGGGTTTCTTTTGAATACCGTTCCCATGACGTCACAAAGGCCATTCATTGTTTCGACACATTGTTTTAGCCATTTTACAATGTTCGGCTGTCTTGAATGATTGATTGAATATTCTAAGATTTAATCAAGTGGCCCTGGTAGGTATTAAGTTACACTATTTCCGTTTTATGATACAACTTAGAATACGGAGGTATACCTATTGTGTTTTTAATGTTTTTATGATTCGTACGTAGATTCGATACCTGTTGATATTATTCGTGTCAAACGCGGTTAATTTGCCTTGTTGACCAATTATCAAAACGTTGTTAATCGGCTGTCTGAAAAATCGTGTTCGAATGTAGGTTCAATGATAAAATAAACCAATCCAGTACAAGGATTTTGAGATGTCATGGTAGAATTCACACTAGATCTTCACACACCACTTTTAAAAAATGTAACAGTCGCAAAGTCCTGTCCACTCAGAAATAAGTTCGCTTAAAAAGACTTCCCTCAAAACTTCTAATAACTAACAGTCATGTTATAATATCAATATATCTACATATAGGAAATTTTACAAAACGCACAAATTCTCATAATTTTTATATCATTGTTAAGCCATGATGATTATTATTATATTTATTGCTGTTTACATGTCTTTATTTCTCTATTCATTAATCTTGCCGAAAGAAATAAAATTTTAAAAAACCCAGTGATGTATACATATATATGATGTCATATTTGATTTTTGATACATCAATATGGTTTTGACACAGCCTGTATAGCCACTTGTTCTGATGTAAATATTGTGAGATTATCACAACCCCATCCTGCAAAAGAATTAGGTATCTGAAGCTAGGGGCAGATAACTCTAGCGACTGAGTCTGCTCCGGAGACCATGTGAAAAGGAAACCATTTCGTGAAGAATTCATGATCTTGAAACTTTTATTTCCTAAAGCATTGAATTTACTAAGTTCTCGATGATTGTGAATTAATGGATATAATATTAACATAAAGTTACAGGTCACTTCAATATGAATAAATATATATGGTCATGAATAAATCCCTGGTTTAGTAAGTAAAAATCGTTGATGTTGGCTCATTTGTTTGTAAAGCTTGTATTATTAATAGCAAAGGGCTGGTTAAAGAGTTTGTACTGCCAGGGTAAGTTTGTTGAGACAAACTTTAAGAGGATTTTCATGACATAGATCCTCGTAAAATCATTGGTTTTAGTTTTAGTGAATTTTCTATGTCAGTGATTGATTCATTTGCAGATATGATTTTCCTCTTGAAATGTGTTTCAACAAAAATATCCCGGTCGTTAGTATTAATTTTTTCTTGCCATTTTGGGTTTTGACAAATGAAAAGGGTTTCATAGCAGAGGTTCTACAGTGACTAATATTCATGTTTTTAGTCAATAAACTGAAATATAGCTCCGTGGTTGTGTTTTGAAATGGATACTTATTAGGAATTTTGATGTCTATCACAATTCCGAAATGCCCAAGATGAGTTTTACAATGCAAAGGCCATGGCGAAAACTCCCTACAATGCATGAGATGTTTGAAACCATGGTAGAATACACCGTCATTGTTTTTGTACACATAAAATATACAAAATAAACTTATAATATATCTACACATTCTCCAAACGGAAGGTCGTCAGTTCTTTCATTATGATAAGACTAAGAATCTACAGTTCAACATCATTGGACAGGATTTATGACCGATAGGGTGACTCTCTTTATTGAATGTAAAATGTGAGAGGTTTTATTATCTGTCTCAAACTGAAATTGAAATGTTTTGGTTGATCTTGGTAAGTCATTTACTTTAATTTCTTTTTAGGCACAACCAGAACGACTAAATGCATAAGGGTTTTTTATGACACTTTATGATGGTCTTGTAGTAACCTTTTAGAGGTACTTTATGCATATGCATATTGTTTTGCCTCTAGTTACTGTGTGCATTGCTTATTTCAGTATTTGGATGTGATGGTATCAACTTTAATGGAATAACATAACTTCCGTAATTAAAGGGGCAATGAGGATGTTAGAGTCAAATAATGGCGGATAATGCGGGATAATAGACATTACACAGCTAGTTTTTATCAGAAACTGTACAAATATATTGAAATGTGGATTATTTTAGACGTTGTTAATTTTAAATCATACTATTATGCTTATGTATCACTGATACATAAAAATTAAAAAGGATTAAAAAGTATTCATATTTTGCTGTTAAATCCCATCCCAAACGTAAAGATATCTTAATGACCTTGAACTTGCATATTTCTCGTTATAACATCGTGAAATCAGAGACTGTTTTCTGGTAATCGCAAAATTAGAGAGGTTGAGATATTGCAGATAAAATATCACAAATATCATAAATGTTATGTTTGTGTGATCACTCTAATCTCTGAAATAGAGAGTTATTTATTTGTATAATATTATGTTAACAGTATCAGGATATATTGTTTAAAAGTGTTTTGTATCGAACTATCGATGCACTTGTATCGCGTAGTAGACGATGCAAACATCGATACTATCGATGAATTGTTACACCACTAAAACATAGGATGAAGATTATCGACCTCATTAGATACATATAGCATCTTTTCAATTATCATTAAATACAAGAAAATGTAAAATAAATGGCATATTAGAGATAAATATGCATCTTAAGGAAAGCGATTTGACCTTTACACAAGACATACAATATTTCAGCTCCAATCTAAGCCACATAGAAAAGTTATGAAACATACTCTGTGTTACTTTTAGAGTATTAACTGGTTTCACGAATAAACATCATTACATTGATATTGCATTTCTTCTAATAGACTCACAGGCAGATCATTATGGTAAAACGCCTCCTACAATATTTTGCTCTGGCATGTCTACAGCCCATACAAAGAGCAATGTACATTTCACAGTGTAATGGGATAAAAGTTTCTCATTAGCAAGATATACATATTTATCAATATTCTTAACGACAAGTTCCGTGCATTAACAGAATAAAATGCCTAGTAAAAAGTGCATTTGGATGTTTCATTCGAGAAACAAAATCAGTTAGATCAAAATTATTTTATTCAAACATGGGTTCTTTCGAAAGAAAATGGCTGAAAGCACACTCGAAACGAAAGATCGTGTACCATACCGACTTCCCTGTAAAAGAAGGAACCGCTCGGAGAACTTCCGTTTCCGTGCATAATGTCATTAAATGTTCTCTCTGTAACTCTCAGGCGATGTTTTCATTCCTTTTCGAAAACCTTTTAAACTGACATGACGGATCAACAACAGGATGTCTGATCTAGTTACATAATGGTTTACTCATTGCCGTGAGGACATTTTCGACTCCATTTAAGTTTCAAAATACTCTCCTAATGGATAAATCTGATTGGTTGGCAAATCAATACAAACTATTTTAAATGAACATATTTTCAACACAGGACACATTCATCAAAATGTCCTCACAAACGCCAACATCGGTTTATCGCTTTTTCCTTGCATTTGCATTAACGTCTATTCACTCAAGCTCGTCAACGACGTCGTTTCCGTCGCCAGATGTATGTGTTGGAGAGGATTGGTCATGCAAAGGTCGCTGCGATGAGTTTAGACCACTGCCGTGTTCATGTGACATCCGGTGTTTGGTGTACCGCACGTGCTGTGAAGACTACACCTATGTCTGTGACTATGCCTCGAATTCATTCTATTCAAATATATCCAAATTCATCAACGTGAGTTATGTTGGTATAAGCAATTATGCCTTCATCGACGAATGCCTCAACAAAACTGACTCTGATGACGTTCGACTTTGCGAAGCGGATTCCCCAGTTCTTGAGGCTGGTCGACTAGGCCCCGTGACTGATCTGAGTTTAGGTCTGCAGTTCAAAAACGGTGCCTGTTTAAGATGCAATGATTTGCAGGACTTCATACCTTGGCCTATAGAGACCTTGTGTGAGAAAAGTCTATTAGAAGAAATCGGGAAATTAGACCTGTCCATTATAGGAAAAATGTGCAGCATTTACGTTCGGCCCCCATCACTCAACTCAACCTTCTACAATCCTATTTTTCGGTTGAAATTGCCCTCGCAGTCCCTGGAGGAAGGAATGTGCAGCCGTGAACAAGAACAACTTTGTCGGTCATTTTTCTCCTACGTGACTGTCACCACTCCAATAGTTGGTGAATATCTCTTCAGAAACCGGTGAGTTAAAGAGCCCGTCCTCTCGGCAGTCAGTCCGCCATTTTCTGTTTTCGGAGAATGACATGAAAAATGGCGCTGTACTTTTACTTATTTTACAACATTATAAAAATAGATTATACATATGGATAGAATATTCACACATTTACAAATTGTTTATGGGAAAGGCCTTTTCAAACTCGTAGCGCCGATAAATGACTAGATTCTTATTGTTGTGTTTGCACTCTTAAAGAGCCACTCCGTGATTTTCATAACATATTATTTACCTTTCATAATATAATATTGACGTTCTACCTTCAGTAACTGTAAAAAAAACCAATAAGCTTAATAATGTGTCTTTTAGGTAACAGTCGATACTTCGCGATCAAATGACACCATTGATTAAGTTTGGCATTTATGACTCCAACAACTCACGGAGTGGCTCTTTAATAATCAAGTATCAAATCAAAATCAAAATGTTTTCCTAAGTACAATTTTTCAACTGTGTTATGTTGTAATCATGCACTGATATCATATATGAATAAACAGGAAACAAAATTCAGAGGGACATTCCTATATATTTATATTCAAATATATTTATTAGTAGTACATGATTAAAACACAACAAAATCGAAACATGCAATTGAGTTGGCACTGCTATCTTATGATATGACCCTGATATGACCCTATAATATGACCCTGATATAACCCTATGATATAACCCTACGATCTGACCCTATGATATGACCCTATGATATGACCCCATGACATGACCCATATGATATGACCCTATGATATAACCATATGATATGACCCTATGATATAACCATATGATATGACCCTATGATATAACCCTATGGTATGACCCTATGGTATGACCCTATGATATAACCCTATGGTATGTCCCTATGTTATGACCCTATGGTAGAAGGCATGTCAATTTAGAAAAGTATTAAGTATATACTTTTCCTGCGATCGGTCGGGCAAATCATCGGCGGACGGACTGACGACATTTTTTCCCGAATGGCTTTAAATTGGACCAGTCTCTACCACTAAATAAATTAAACCTTGCTGTCAAACAGTCGAAATTTGTCTTTTGAGTGCAGCGCTCTCTTTGGCGAAAAGTTGCCATTCTCATAAGACTTCTCATTGGACTATCACGATCCGCCTCAGCAGTCTTGGCGACAAGCACAGAAAAGTACGGGAAATGCGGCAAGGCCTATAGCAAGTCATTGGGACTGGCGTTAAAATAAAATTATCAATATGCAACCGTATAAGATATATAAATGATAATATCCCCTTCACTACATCAATAACAGCAATAGACTGTCAAACGCCTTATTGTCAAGATTCCCACAGGACAGCTGCTTAGACAGAAACGACTGTGATTGGCAAAGTGTAAATCAGGGAGTTCAAAACAAATCAATAAAAATTAAGCAGAATGTAAGGTAATGACAGATCAGAGCCGAAACAACGTTACTGTAGATATTAATTATTATAAATTACCAGCTGTCCGCGTGTTTGATATGGAGATTTTTATCATTTGTTCGAGTTAAATATAATTTGGATATTTATTTGGCGCCTTTTCCACGTTCATTGACATGCTTCAAGCGCTACCTACATCATTACCCCGAGGGAAGTGTACTTTCAAAGCAGCTACTTTGCGCTTGAGTGCGACCGTATAGGTCCGTACACCCCTATATTCAGGTACCCATTTTTAACAGCTGGAATGTGTGCACTGTGGATAACGAGTCTTGCCTAAGGACACAACACAGTTTTGGACCAAAGTTTAAAATTTTTGGTGTTTCCACCGGGATTCGAACACGAGTCGAACACGCTAACCACTACACCACTGTGCCCAACAAATATAAAACAAGAACGAAGTATTTCACTGATGTTTTGTAAGATTTGAGTTTACACTTTTGAACACATAGGAGATTAGAGGAGGATGAACGCAGAGTCTTTGTTAGAATATAGGGCAACACAATTTCTTGAAGATACTGTGGAGCAATCCCGTGTACACATTGGGTATATATTGTATTTTATATGTTTTAAATTATTTAAAACGTGATTATTGATAATTCCCTTTGTCGAGTGAGTGAGTGAGTTGGGGTTTAACGTCGCTTTCAAGATTATTACACTTACATAGCGGCTGCTACTATTATTGCAGGGAGAAAGCCTTCAACACCATTGTGGCTATGCATTGCGGTGAAACCTGCAAGCATCGGCTGGAACTAGCGAACCATGGGTGGTACTGCGCTGAAACTCAGTGCAGCATTGCACCCAAACCTGACTGCGTGTAGAACTGTTCTCTACTGCAGACATCCTTTTGTTGAATAGGGCCGTATTCTCGATCTGGCATTAAAAAGATATCTTAGCCGCATAGACACCTATAAACCATACCCAACTTTTATATTAGGGTATGGTCTATAGGTGTATATGTCTTTCTAAAGCTATTTCTAAGCGGTGAACGACCCTGTGCTAAATACAATACAATTACAGAGAATTTTTTTTTAAAAAGTGCATGTGACCTTCTCTGTTGCATTGTCTCCGTCATTTGAAATGAGCGATTCCGGAAAAGTGTCGTGACTTTCTGGATTGCATGAATTCATACTGTTTGGCGTGTTAACGAAGATAATTCCCTTTTAACTGGGACTTCAACTAAACGTGAATTACAATGTGACATTTATGATGATTTGAGCATTTTAAATCTCAAAAACTCTTCCGGAATGTCATGTTTAGCCGCAGTCTTCTTGACAACCTTCCGAAGAGGCCAGTGGTAACTCTTACGAGGGATGTCCCAAAACTTTCCGGCCTGATTATGAAACCATGCCTGAAACGCAACCATACTGTGCGTGCATGAAGAACTTAGCTTACTCAGATACTTAGCTGATACTCACCACATCAGTAAAACATCAGTTGAACGAATTATACATGAACTTTACATATGAATAAGGTATCAGCACGCTGGGTCCCCAGAATGTTATCCGAGGACCAACGTGTCATGGTCAGTCAGCAACTTCGTGACGAGTATTGCGCAGACCCAGAATCATTTTTCGCTCATGTCGTTACTCAAGATGAAATCTGGGTTCACAATTTTGATCCTGAGACAAAAAGCCAAAACAAGCAATGGAAACACAGCACATCACCCGCCCCTAAAAGTTCAAATCTTGTTCCTCCAGTCGGAAGGTCATGGCATCCGTTTTCTGGGACTCTCAGGGTGTAATAATGATTGATTATTTAAAGAAAGGTTCTACAATCAATGGCACTTAGTACGCAAATGGACTACGACAAATACGAGAAAAAAATCAAAGAGAAACGAAGGGGTAAACTGCGCAAAGGTGTGTGGCTGTTGCAAGACAATGCTCCCGTTCACACCGCCCAAATTGCAGTCAGTGCAGCACAGGAGTGTGGGTTCAGGACATTCCCCCACCCTGCTTATTCTCCAGACCTAGCCCCCTCAGACTTCTTCCTCTTCCCTCGACTGAAAACAGAGCTCCGTGGCCAAAGGTTTGAGACTGAAGATGACTTCATTGCTGCAGTAGAGGGGTTTTTTAGGTCTCATGATAAGAACTGGTATACAGATGGGTTGCAGATGTTACAAAAAGAACGCTGTAGCAAATGCATTGAGGTCAAGGGTAAAAAAAAAATTTGAATGTTTCTTTGATTTTGATGGTCAGGCAGGAATTTTTTGGGACACCCCTCGTACAATTATACTGTAGGATGGTGCGAATTGTAATGTAATTTAATCAGGCTCATGCGATTGAAACGATAGAAATCACCAGATGGTGAATCATACTATCGATTTGTAGAAGGTTGTGTTATGTTTGGGATGGAGGACAGGCCACAACATTACGCGGTGTTGTCTTAATATTCTTCCAAGACAGGTTTTAGAAATTAAGGTCGACTTATGGTCACACGTACATCACTTTTAACGAATCCCGAATGTGAAAGTAAGGAGAGGTTTATATTTTTTGCCAATCAGACCTGAAAGGTCAGATATAGGTTTATGGCTTGGCCCATAGTACTGTCGCCGGGCGTCCGTAAAGTGCTGCACCAAAAAACTTAAATTTTGTTGGAACCACCTTGCACACAGGTTAGCCTCATATATACATGAAGATTCAATTTTGTTACATTGTTTTGGACCCCTTTCAAATATGGGCGTGGCAGGGTTTCAATCCTCGACGCTTCTTTTGTCTTTTTTTCATTTTCCTACTATAATACTATAGGCGTGACAGGAGTGCATATCTATGGTTATTCACCATAACCAAAACTTGATGGCGTAGGAAGCTCAAAATTTCTGAAGATTTGGCCTCGACCACCTTTCAAAAATGGGCGTGGCAGGGTAACTACCTTCAAACACCAATCATGCTGGGAATCTAATTTTTATAGAATGTCATATTTGAAGGATTGAGACCAAGATGTGTTAATTTCTGGCAAATTTTGGTGATGTATTTAACCACTAACGGGAATTGCATCCAAGTCTTGAAACATCAACAAATAAAAGTCAAATGAGCTACAGAGCCAATGGACCTATTTTTTTAAAATGATATTACACGAGAGCTCGTTTGAAATACTCTACATTTTTTATCTTCTGTTTCAGGTACTGCGTCATCTGTTCTGGCTGGAGTGACGTTACATGCTACGTGCCTTTGTTTGAAGATTTAGTACCCCACGGATTTTCATCTTTCTCTTCTCTGTTGAACTGGAACATCGACGGCAGCTGGACTATAACGTCAAACACTATAAATTCTGGAGAGGAGGCTGTGGATACTGTTTGTGGTCCTGATCCGGGCAGTGACCAAGAATCCTGCAAGGTCATGAATTGTCCAAACTGGTCTGTTCCAGTGTTGGAATCTACATACTGTCTACCCATTCCAATTCGAATTAGGGTCTTGATCAAAAGGAAAACGACAGCACCTAAGACTGTGATTTACATTCAGTTGTCAGTAGATCAGCTGTCAAGGGATTGTGGATGTACTATTTCAAATAGAGTTGAGATTTCTTCCACCGAGGTCATACTGCCGCTTTCGTGTGACTGGTCCCCGACTTACAAAGCTGGATTGGAACGACTTGAGGCAATGTACAACATACTAACGACCGCCTTGGGGCCACACATTAGCCAAAATGAAATCCTGAACATGAAACTAATGTACTTGTCTGTGTTTAACTTCCCTATTCCAGAGACAGTGATTGTATTCAGTCACAACCAACTGCAAAATCCTGTTTCTCCAAACTTCTTCGAATGGGCGATTTCAATGATAGGTTCTTCTCTGTCACTAGGTTGCCTGTGCTGTAGGATTTCAATTCAACCTCTCTCCCACCTCCTGAACAGCCAGCCAGGCAGGATGCAGTGCTGTCTCTGCGTCTCTCTTGCCTTCGCTTATGCCTCTTTCCTCTTAACACAAAGTCTCGAGCAGAACTCCCTGCCCTGTTGGGTCGTCTCCATTCTGATGCACCTCTTCTATCTGTGCAGCCTCTTCTGGATGAATGCTATCACTGTTGATCTGTGGAAACGATTCAGATCTGGAAGAATCCTCTCCTCAATCAGTGAAAGCAGATCAATGAAGATGGTTGTTCTCTACACCTGTGTCCTGCCTCTCATTGTCGTAGGAATCAGCATCACAATGGATCTAGTTCTGCCCGACAACGAGTTCAGTCCGGCATATGGTCAAAACCTTTGCTGGATCAACAATTCTTATTCGTTGATCATGTTCTTTGCAGTGCCAGTTGGTGTTCTCAGCTTTGTGAATGGAGTCCTGATCCTCCACACCTTCAAAAGTCTTCACAAGCTCCACAAAACGTCAAAGTTCATCCAAAGTCTGTCTAAATCCTCCCCTGTTCTCAGTGTCGGTGTGTGTGCCAAGATGGCGAGCCTAACAGGAGTCACGTGGTTTCTTGGAGTCGTGGCTGGTCTTGTCGATCACCTCGTTCTTTGGGTGATCTTCTCTGCTGTCAACTCCTCCTATGGGTTCATTGTGGCCCTGACTCTGATGTACAACCGACGTCTTTGGCACTCTATAGAGATGTCCTGCAGGAAACGACTCTCTGTTGCAGATCCTGGTGTTGCCGTCTCCCCTGGTGGGAACTCTGGACCAGGGGGAACTAACTCTGACCAGTTAACTACTGAAACCGTTTCTAAGTAGAATCCAGACTGATTGCCATATAACTTATTTGGTTTAAATGACTTTTTGTAATTTGTTATTTTGTTCAATATAACATATGCTTTGATATTGGTCCTTTAAAATCGTGTTTCTCTTGAAAATTTCAAGATGACAAAAATGGAAGCAATTTGATGCAAATTTGGTGGCGAGATGCATAAAAACAACCAATGACACCAATAGATTTGACGTCTATTCACAAGTGAGTGTATTTCTGCACAGAATTTCACGTTATGGACAAGTTGGTCACACGGACTTCAGTAGGTAGACATCATCCATAAACTGATTGCAAGATAAGGGCTTTTTTTATCGTCTACTCCCCGTATTCAGACATGGCGTGATGGGAGAAGCTAAGATCATTCAAACGACTTTACAAGTTGACTAATTGAATGTGTCGGGTGTTCCTGTTCCCGCTAGATAACAAGTAATTCTCGATGTGTCATTCCTTGGACTCTTGTTTTTTTGTGATGTTGCTATTGTGTCCTTACTGGTCTTATGCTAAAATAGTAGATGGCTCATAACATTGTGAATCTTCTTAGTGAGATGTACGTTTGAACAATAAAGAACTTTAAATTTTCAGTCGTTTTTCTTCAAATTGTCTGCTTGACTGCTTCTTTGGTGAAACCGAGTTCTTCGCGCAATTTCCTTGTAAAATGTCCTGCCTGATGAAGTCCAATGAGCTGCCATCTGAAAGTCTCCTTCATACCATTCAGAAGTCGATACCGATCCATAAATAGATAATGCTAGTGGTTGTTTGAAACTGTGGTGTGTGCAACATATGGGTGGCGGGATTCACATGCATGAGGCTGCGCAGATGAGAGACATTTTCCAATAATTAAAGAGCCACTCCGTGATCTTCATAACATATCATTTACCTTTGATAAGAACCTAAATGTCATATGTGGTGATATAAAATCAAAACATCTGAACTTTTCATGTCCAAAAGACATATATAGACAAATACTTGTTCTCCATGAAAATCTAAAAACAGCCTTATAAATGCACAGAGGTGGAGATATCACGTCCAATATACATGAATACCAGTTATATAACCTAACAAACACTATCAATTCCTAACTGCCGTCCTGGCTGTTTTAGATACGTCTCCAAAATTACGTTTGACTATTAGACGCGCGCCACTGTGCGGTTTTCGAACATAATTGCGACGCTCTACCTTCATATTGTCACTGTAAAAGACAAGATTTAAAATGTGTATTTTTGGTAACAGTAGATAAATCGCAATCAAATGACACCATTGATTAAGTTTGGCATATATGACTCCAACAACTCACGAAGTGGCTAACACCTTACTCTTTCATTTGTAATCATGAGGACTGGAATTTGGTTTCAAAATATACAGATATGAATGAAGCAAGACCAGTTACAGTTTACAGATAGTGATTTATAATCTCTTTTCAATTCTATTCTCTGACAACGTTTACATTTTGAAAGATAAAAGTTAACAGAATAAAACATGTTTATATAGAATCAGTATCTATGGACTTTTTATAGAGTATACCAAAATACTTCCTTACATGTCATCTAAACTTATGACAATGAATGAGTTATAAAACTGCAAATTTGAGAAGAAAATCATTTCTCCATCTTGGTAGTGTGTGAAACAACATGAGAAGACATGAAATGTTCCTTCATAGAATTCAATGATGTCAATTTAACTTACTTGGTTTTCATATGCACTCTATTGTGAACCAGAATTTGAAGTTCAAACTGACAAACTCTTGAATCAACAATGGAATTAGAATTTTACCTGCCATTCTGAAAAGGTTGGAGCAGTACAAAAATATTTCTTGAAACTTGCCTAAGACTTTACAGCGATTGATAAAATTGAGGCTACTTACAGTGACAGAGAGTATGTTCCATATATTTTGTATTTGGTTTCGATATGAGCAAATAGCCTAATGACCGAGTTTAGTTCAATTAGCATTTCTCAAGGTACAGCTTTGTCTAAATGTAAACATTATATTTTCCTTTTTTCAATAGTAAATAAAAAACAGCCATAAAATAAAAATAAAAAGTAGAAATTTTGTGTTCCATTTTAATGTTTAGACGTTAAATAACCTATCAAAGACTATCAACCTTTATGTGTTGTTGCATCTCGGTGAATCAGTTTTCAATATTACATTAGTCATTCAGGCACACTACTGTCCGTTTTTTTATCACAAATCTCAACTTTAACCTTTTCACTGTAACCTATTGAACTTATAATCATTGATATTCTTATTTCCAGAAACAATTATTACTTCTCAATCAAATAGCACCACTTATGAAGTTTGACATATTTCACCCCAACAACATACTCTGTGCCCCCTTAAGTCATAATATTCCACCAAAGCTCTAACACTACACAGCGTATGATGCCTTCACAAGTTGATGGTTGCTTTCACTCAAGTCTAGCTTTGAAATAGGTCGTTTCACAAAGTGAGCATGCATTGATTACAACTAAATCATGGTAAATGTTGCTATGACAACATATTTATTCATAGTATTAAAGATCGGGTGAAATGCCCTATGGTCGATTTCGGAATTCGTTAAAAGGGATTACAATTTGACGTGGACTCAACTTTAAATTTCTGAAATCGGCCGCTAAACAACATAATTACGGCTTTGTAATTTAATTGCCTAATTACGACCGGCGAGCAGAACCTGAAAGGCCCTGTGGTCACTGAAGCGTGAATCTTTCGTGACGTGCTAGTTGGCATATCATCATTCGCTCGTTATGTAAAACAACACTAGCCGATAGTAAATCTCACAGTTTAACTGTCGGTTTTACCTACTAAACGTTATCCAAACAACTCAAACCTTAAAGGAATCTATTGTTTAATTCATTGTCTGGAGATTTCTATTTTTGCAAGCGCAAGACCCTGATTAAATACGATGCTGTGTGCACTTTCCTACGGAATGTTTTTCAAAGTCACGACCCTGCGCCATGTTGTCATAGTTATAAGATTGCGCTAACGCGTGAGATCCCGGAAGTATTTCTTACATGAACTATGCTCACTTATTGGACATTATATTGAGGGATGCACCGGCATCCTTATTCCCATAAAAATATAACCTTTATTAAGTATTAACGCATAATGTCCACCAGCTATTCAGAAAGCGAGATATCATTATCTATAGAATGTGTCTCATCATGTTCAGAAACGCTAATTTCAATTGACGGGGACGATACTTTTCCTTACTTATATGAGCCAAATGACAGTTCGAGTGGCACAGAAACAGAAGAGACGATTTTTTGTGTGTTTTAATTTCTTTTGGCATTTTCAATTTAATTTTTATGCTATTACAACAAAACTCAGAATTTACTATTAATGCTAAATTGCATTGGACTGATTATTTTAAAAAAACAATTCTCCATTATATTTATATATTTCTTCAGTCAACAGAAATAATAACAATAAAATTGAATGTATTATTGACCATGGATTATTTGAATATGATATCCATATTTTTATGTATTTTGGCGTTCACACAATTTTCTAAATGTAATGCAGGCATGTAGTGTATGGTGAGTGAGACATTATTGTTGATATCGTCGTAAGAATAGCTAAGTGGAAGTCAAATCCTATCACATTTGTAGGTCATACATCATAAATGTACATCCAAAGATAATTTCCTGGGTCCCGTTGCACAAAACTCTAAGGTAGCCTTAAGTAACTAAGGTTAACCTTGAATTTAAGTTGTTCATCAATTACGACGTCTGCCAAATGTTTTCACAACAATCAAATTGGTTTAACTAGTTTGTTTGTTTTTTATGACACACAGGTGGCCGTTATGTAATCCTATCGCATTCAATTTCAATTCTTGATTTAATGGTCTCTAATTATACCTTTTGAATTTTAACGCCTTGGACCCGCCAAGCGGAATATATGTCCTGTCATAATGGCGTAACTCTTGGCATTCGACTGGTACTTAGTTTATTGTCACGGCGTCCAGTCATTTTGAACCAATGAACTTGTAGAATATATATTCAACCAATAAATTAAGAGAAGGAGATTTGGCTCATGCACCTCTAAGGACGATGACACACATTTAAAAAAGTACATCGTGAATAACGGGACCCAACATTCTTTAGGATTACATAGGATGTTTCTAACGCTTGCGTCAGGTATGTTTTCATGTCATTTAATGTTAAATTCAAAGACAGAGCTATTGCAACACGGTGTGAGATGTTATACTAGATAAGAATATGATATGTGTTAGTTAAATACAAACGAATATTCCAATAAGTACTAAGTTGTCATGAAAGTGAAGTGAAACAAAATTATTTGTTCTATAGTCATTAAAAAAGTTTCCACATTGTCTCCCGTTTTTTACAAAAACCTTCATTTTTTTTCGAGACAATTTATAACTTCATATCGATAAATACATGTTGTAACACTACGTGATATCCCATTGTAATTGGATCTCTCACCGACCAAGTTCTTTACCTTTTTGATATAAACCCACCCAAGAAAACCGCGTCCAAGGATTGTCACAGTCTAATTAAGATGGATTTGACGACTGAGAGGGAAAGTTGATATCATGAAGCTGTTATATATCGTATTTTGGAATTCTTTCGGTCATGCTATTGCCTCTATTTTGCTGTTGAATTAGCTTAAAAATACAGAGAAAATCAAAGGGCTGGGCTTTCAGCTGCCCACTAGCACGTCACACACTGGGCGTGGCTTCGAGTCATGCTTCGGTGATTTTGTGTAAGCGTTCGCCAGTCTCATTAGGCGGCTATCCAAAACAGGGGTATAAAAGGTCTCCTAGTAGTCGAATTAAAGCGTATATTTTCAAATTTTTTGGCTCTATTGATTGATATAAGTGAAGCGAATACAGATACTAATTTGTAATAATAAAATGCATGCGTTACTTCTCCTCTTTAAAACAACTTGCTCAAAATCTACTCAAAGACACATGATCATAGAGATATGAAACATATTAGTCATTTATAAAATATTAAATGTCTTGAGAAAAGCCAAAATAAGTCTAAAAGAAGGACACCCTGACACGGAAAACGCAAAATCTACCAACTCTTTATAAAAAAGATGAGATTTAAAAAAGTTATAGCTTCCTATATAAAGAAAAGAAGTTTTGAGTTTGAAGGAGATTGCCTGCCATAACAATTTGTTACGAAGTAAGGAACAGTACAAACCACAGCAACTGCTTTGCAAGTCTGTACTTCTTGTATTCAGGTACCCATTTGTACAGCTTGGTTGACTAATATAAATGTGGATGAAGTACTTCCGCCTCAGCCTCTTTTCTCAAAGACCAAAGGTGATCGTAGGTGACCTTAGTGCAATGTTAAAGAATGGGAGTTAAGGTTAACCTAAGTATAGGCTGTATTGAGAAAATAAAACCAAGGTCACAAATCTTCGTTATCTCCCCCTGGATTCAAACCCATGTGAATTACGTGAGAGGCTCGCACACTATACCACCATGCTCTGTGCTCCTCCCACAAAGAGTATCACGAGAGAAAATTGAGAACCAGAAGTTATGTTAGCAGAAAGAACTAGAACTATGTTTTTAAAAAGCTCAAAGTTCGGTGCTCTAATCATTGGCATTTGTTGATCAGATTTTCACAAAGAGATAATCAACTCTGAATAACAACAAAATACAGATAGAGCATCATATAAAGATTTTTTTCATCATTTCTTCACAGAGGCTGATAGCAGTTTTTACATTTTTCCTTCACATAATCAGACTTGTGATCGGACTAAATTAAAATACTTGCAAGAAATACCTTCAAAACGAATGGAATATGTACATGTTTAAATGAGTGACACATACTAAAACTTACAAAAAAACAAAATTGCATTTCAAGCGGTTTAATATTTACAACTTTTCATTTTCCATGGCCTTTTGTAACAACTGTTCAGCTGCTGGTAATTTCACATTTTTTACTTGAAAATTTACTAATATTTGACATGGATTGATGTAAAATTTTGAAGCATCGACTGAATTTCAATCAAGACTGTAAAATACAAAAAATTTGTCTGGCATTGAAATTAAATCATTTTTGATGCCCTTAATATAAAACTTACCCCCTATTATCCAAAATAAACAAACATTTGAAATCTGTTACAGTTTTCATAATGGTACAATACTTAATACAAAAATATATTGAATTGAGAAGCAATATGTCCAAATTTAATTTCACATTCTTACACTAGTGAAAGTCATGATCAATTGTAAGGGAATATTTGACAAATCATTCACATATCAAAGTCCACAAAACACAAGCAGTTGATTCAAAAGACACAAATTGAAAGAAAACTTTCCAATCTCTGAAAAGCATTTGTTGAAGAATGTCCAAGCATTTTTTTGTAAAAAATCATCCATTATCAACATCTTCATAACAAAAGCAGGTTATTCAAAGGTCTTATATAAATCAAATTTCACAATCTTGCACTAGCAGATTTGATGGGAAATCCTTTTTTGCTAAAATCATTCAAACTTCTGCAGAACAATAACAGCCGATTGGAAGCCTTATTTCAACTTTTGGAAAGCTTCTAAATAGTTTCAGACTTGAATGTAAATGGTGGCAGCGGTCTGAAAAACCTTTTATAATAGCTTGCTTCAGGTACACATTTCTTGGCTGAAATACTTGAACAACCGCCACACAGATTTCCCAGAATTCTTGAGATACAACACTTCCTGTGAGGTGATATGGACATCATGTACTGATCTTTTCAATCTCTTCGGCATCATCTGCATCAAGCTTGGATATCTTCCGACCTGGGAGAGAGAGAAGATTTGAATGCCTGTTATATACATTTTAGTTGGTTACTTTGATAGTTTGACAGACAGATAGATAGAAAAATATAAAAACTAATATGAACATGAAAAAAGTGAGCATGGCTCACATAACCCTGCAATCTCTTATCAGCCAAGAGCCATTTGCCAACAGCTTTCGTACTCAATACAGAATATCTTCAGAACTAGTCATATGTAAAATTCTATTTCCCTAAACGTAAAAGTGTTCAAATAACTTGTCCTCATTGGAGAATCAGATCTGTCTTTTCTCCAAGTTCAATCAAACCTTCAAGAGTCATAACGCCATCAAAAATAACACGTCGGATTTAGCTTTCGAACTCCATCAAGAGTATCATCAGAAGTACCCACAATAAAAATTTGGCTCATCTAGACATAAAAGTAAAAAATTTGATGTTTCCATAAAAACCATAAAAAACTTGCCATTCTAAACAGTTGTAAATGGGCCTGCATTGTAAAGAAGGTAATGGTTTATAACTGTTTTTGAAAAAACTGACTGGAAAGAAGGAGTGATTGACAAACAGAATGACAACTATGTACCCCCTGCTTAATTCATAAAGGTCCTATTTTGTCTTCTGGTATTTCATACGTTGCCATTCGCAAAGTAATTTTGGAGCATGACTACGAAAGCAATGTCAGTTTCCTCTTTTATGTCTTCTAAGTGCTGAGGGAGCCATTTCCGTTTAAGGAATGTATATTTATGGATATTTATTGCTTAAATGAGAAAAACAAATAGCTGAAAGCCAATTTCACTTTGAATAATTTCTGCAATATCTCGACATGGCTTTGCTTTAAAGGGGACAATCACAACAGTGACTGAAGCGCCCTTAAAATATATGATTACTTTTTGTTTTGAGGAAGTACCTTCAAATATCTTACGGGTTGAATCTGAATGGGTTGGAGCAAAGTTTAGAAACAATTCATACAGTGAAAAAACACCCATGTATGACCAGTCATTATTCTTATAATCTGACAACTCACTAAGAGCAATTAACTTGATGGCAAAAAACAAAAGGCATCGCTAAAGACAGAGGGGTTTAATATCACTAAAGATGACTAAGAGAAAAACCATCACGAAGTATGGCCACTAAATTATTGTCTCATATCATGAACACACTTGGAAAAATGTCAAATAAATTATTATGATGAAGTTGATAAATTTGACAACTTTCCACTTACCAAAATGACTTTCAATAGACCTCATGATGTTCATCGACCGAGGCCCGTCAACCATGTTGATGGCAATACCACTCTTCCCAAATCTTCCAGTCCGTCCAATCCGATGTAAATATGTCTCATTATCAGGTCGCCCGTCCAGCGTAGGAAGGTCAAAGTTCACCACCACCGTCACCTGCTCTACATCAATACCTGAAAGCAAAATAATTGCAAATTTCTATGAAAAACATGAGATTGGCCCTATCTATAGAATTTTTTAAGAAGAGATCTGAACCAAAAACTTTGAATTAATTTTGACTAAGAATAGCACACATTCATTCAAAATGATAAATAATAAAGAGCAAATGCATTATTGGGCTTTGGCGTGTTGGAAACGTCACTGCATCAAAGGGCGATGTTGACCACTTTTTACAATGATAATTCATAAATAAGGGGATATTCCTGCAATAGATATATCTTGTCATTATCAACTTGCTGAATATTTAAAAATACAGCAGTTTTTTTCATCAATTTGTGCAATATGAAGAGACAAAATGGTGGACCCTTCAACTCAAATAGAAGAGTCCCTTTAACTCTAGAACCTCACCTCTGGCAGACACATTCGTTGTGATGAGAACCTTCTCCTTGCCGTCCCGGAACCGCTTGATGATGGCCGCTCTTTGCTCGATGGTCAGTTCTCCGGACAGTAGACCCACTGCATGACCTTCTTTTGACATTTTCTCAGATAGCCAAGATGCTATCCGTCGTGTCTGAAGGGAGATGTATTGTAAGCAGGGGTGGAAATAACTTTTTATTTGCTGCTGGACTCAGGTACAGTAGCACATGTTAATTCACTTGCCCTGATTTTCATCCTACTGTACCACTATTTCGGATGATAAATAAAGATCTGTTCACGCAAAAAATTGGTAATGAAGTAATATATTATACAACTACAGCCTGTTTTTAATAAAGAAAAACCAATTAAGGTAAGTATTGTTTTCCTTTAACAATAATCATAAAAAATGTTAATTGACTGTCTCAGAGAATGATTTAATACAGATCAAAAAACAATTTTTAAACACACAGTGGGCCTATAATATAAATAAATAAAACTTTAATGTTAGTCAAGAAAGCTAGGATGTGACACACTATGATTTTAATATTACACAAATCTAACTATGTTTTGCAGTTCATAAGATTTTAAATAGTCTATTTTAAAATGATTTATTTTTTATGAAATGTATTTTGATTCCCTTATGTCAGAGATCGATCATTTAAACTAATACCACATGTCATTACATTTTTGTTTTGAAAAATGTAAAACCCACGGAAACGTGTCCACCGAAGACTTAATTTGTGAAATGCCCTTTCCTTTTTTATGACGCGTAAAATTTCATTTGTGAACATCGAATTATATTGTATAACCTTTTAAGATGTTGTAAACAATCTAAAGAACCTATCTTTTTTGTATTTCCCAAAAGCAGCCGATTTTAAAACTGCACACGGTAGCCTATTTCTGTGGTCAATTCGTATCCAAAACCACCTCGAACCTCCGTGAATTTTACCGAAACGAACTCCTAATTTATTATATTTTCATCTAGGTAAATACAAGTTACGTCTATCTATAACCTGCGTATCAATATTTTACTAAGTGACATGTCCGATATATTTTACGTTTCGAATCTCAAGAAAACAGAAACGTAGCCTTCACAAATCCATCTAATCGTACCGGTATAGGCCTATATTTTTTGACATACCTCATTTGTTATCAAGTATAAATTTATACATAAAAGGATTTCACAAATAAATAATCATTTGAATGGGTAGCGGTATTAGCATTGCTGGAAAAAAATTAACTAAAAAAGTTATTGTGTCTTTGTACAAGTTTGATTTTGAATACGAATTCACCGCATCGTTTTCCCCTAAAATTCTAACGAGCTCTCAACAATGTTAGGCAACAAAATTATGATAGCTGACAGAAGAAGTGTTGATATTCGGAGTTATGTGCGCATGCTTCACTGATCCAAGAAAGGTAACTCTATATTACTTTGAAACCAAAACATCGCCGGAGATACGACAAAATACGTAGATTTTCGATATTATTTACTCCTTTGAATTAAAAAGTAACATCACGATAAATTTAGCTTTTTATTTACATCTTACGAATATATATTTAACTGGACCCTTTGAGATAATCCACTGGACAACGGTACAGTGTTGTAAGCAATTTGACTTGCCCGACAGAATAATTCACTGGACTCGGGCGTCGGGCAATGGGTTATTTCCACCCCTGTGTAAGTTATAAATGAAAGTCCAATAGTTACTTATTTCTCTACTATTCTTTATGAAATGAGGTAAATTTGAATAAAAATTTGACGAGTTCAGAGTTTAAATAGATTCATGAAATCACATTCATTTGATGAAAGTTCATACAACATACCGGTAGATCTGCTAGCAAAGGTTAAACAAGTATTACCAATTTCATCCAAGCTGACTCAACCCATGACTTATGAGCACAAAACCATACTCTCAACAAACCTAAGTTCAAGATTCAGTGTAAACGTCAATATCAAACATAATATATGTATGATGATATACAATCATTCTTCTCAATTAGTCCCGCATGGCTTTTAATTGCACCAGTCTCTATCACTGGCTAATTTAAACCTGCCAAACAGTCAAAATTAAAGATAGGGGCTGGTGTAAGAAAAGGCCATACGTGGGAAGATTGGTATTAGATCTGTGCATTGTACATTAGTGACAAGACGATATATCCCAATTGCAGTTTTATTAGGTGAGACAATATATCATCGAAGTATTACCAAGAAACCTGCGAGACGATTATCATCAAGATACAGTGGTAACGATACAATATGTATCTGACTCTATAGAGTTTATGAAAGACGAATACAAAGGACATAGAAAAGTAACGTTATTTCTTGGCTACCAAACCATCATAAACATTACATGAAGGGGAAATCCCAAAAATAAAGAGACCTTGAAATTGCAGATATATCAGAAATAACATATATTTACTGTTTGTCCAATCACTATAATCTCTGATATAGATTAAAAACCTTTCTACTGTTCATAGTTAATTGTTTGAAATAAATGATATTCAGTATTGGGATATATTGTCTCTTACAGAAATACATCAATGTATCGTGGATCCTCAAGAAACAAATATCCTGATATATTGACTAAATGTGTTTTGTATCGATGCACTTTTATGATATGTAGTCGAAGCTAAAACCGGTACTATCGATGAATGGTTATACCACTAATTGGTAATGAGTTATCAGTGAAGCTCCTCCCATTGACTGTAGATAACCTGCCAATACATTCACTTCTAATCAATCAATATTGGCAGTGCCCAATTGTCTAAACTAATCAATTTCCACATCCATTAAGTTACTATAACTAACAAGCAGACAGCCAAACGAGGCAAATCCCAAGAAGACATCCAGGGGGTTGCAGAGGTTAATATAATAAGTCACAGAGTAAGGTCTCCACAGTCTGATTGAATCTACAGAGTTCCGAGGAATAAAAGTTTATAAAAATTGACTCGGATCACGGTCGATTATAATAAGACAGAGGGTCTCCATATACTGCCACTTTTCTAGAAAACTGTTTTGATAAAAAAGCGAGTAATTGACTTAATGGAGAGTTTTTTTTCGACAAACCAAAGGTAAGATTTAGCAAGTCAGTGACCTCAGACTGATTTTAACACTGGGTCGTGGGCAAGTGGTGGATCCAGGGCAGAGGGTTGAAGAGACAGGGGTGACGAGAGAGGGATGACGAGAGAGGGGTGTGTAACCCCCCCTACTTTTACAATTCCTGGATCTGCCACTGGTTGTAGGAGCATTTCCAATTTGGATTTAGAAGCATAAAATGTAAATTGCAAATAATTTATATGTATGATAAATGCAGTTATGATTTATTGTGAAAATTCCTGAAAAACTAATCAGGGGAAAGTAAGAGAACACCCAGCCTCAAGAACGCCCAGCCTCAAGAACGCCCAGCCTCAAGAACAGCTATACCCTGATGGAGCAAGATGGAGTAATGTAAAGGTGAGTCACCTGGCAGAAGATCATGCTCTGACCGATGGAGATGGTGCCGTAGATGTTGGAGAGAGCCTGGAACTTGTCCTCTAAGTCCTGACACTCGATGTAGTACTGCTTGATGTTGTCCAGACTCTCCTCTTCTCGCCGCAGTCGGATAACAACGGGGTCGTTCGGGATCACTGCCTGGGCAAACTTCATGACTTCTCCATCATACGTGGCAGAAAACAGCAACATCTGGCAGTTGGCACCTAGGTTCCTGATATTGTTAAATGTAAGGGAGAGTCTTATTAAAAAGGAGGCATTGTGACATATTAGAGGGATGAGGTGGACACAGGATATGATTTGAAGACACAGTTCCAGCTTGGTTTCAATCAAGATAAGATTTGATTATGACCCTAGACAAGGACTGATAAGGGTTACCTACTGTGGGTGCTGATACAATCTGCCCCTTGAAAATCCACAAAATAATTGTACATGATTTTGGTGAACTGACCCAACCTTGATAGGTAAATCCCTAATTCAAGATTTTCCTGGATCTGTAAATTTTTATTTCTAAAAATCTAAATTTGAATAATGTCAGTTCCACTGAATATGTCCAAATGTACCACTGCTGTTACATCACATTAAATTAGATGTCACGTTTATCCATGTATCTCGAACTAACAACGTATATACCAACAACAACCTTCACCCTTCTCTATATATCTCACAATTCCAATGTCTGAAATACATAAAAAACATTGTACACACCTCTGAATACGGAGACTCTGGTCCTGATGTCCCTGTGTAGCTATCATCACGTCCGCCTCATCCAGCACAAACACCTTCATCTTCCTCAGATCAATGGCCTTCAGCTTCGTCCCCCAGTCCATCACTGTACCCGGGGTACCAATCAGTATGTGGTAGGGTACAGGTTGTCCTCGGGATACTGAAACGTGGAGGGTGCAAGAGTATGTGAAAACTGCAAGCCTGCAAGTTCAATTGCTGACAGTGACAGATCCATTTTGGACACCATGGCTTTTGATCAATTGCTGACAGTGACAGATCCATTTTGGACATCATGGCGTATGATCAATTGCTGACAGTGACAGATCCATTTTGAACAACATTTTGAATGCCCCTTTTTAATATTTCTATAGATGATCTACACACTGTTTCCATAAAGGTAAAGTTGCACACTCACAAGTGTATTCTATCTATTATCCATTTGTTCCCCTGAAATTTATGAGCAGACATACCTACAACTTTTACGAAGAAAAAAAATCAGAACCACCTTTCAAAAATAGTAATTTCAGCAACTCAATAGCAGGGTAATTATTATAAAAACAGCCAACTGGAAAACATTGTTTGCTACGGAGCTTATTACTCGGTATTTACTTTGAATTGCTAACTGAATGAAGTCAACAGTAATACGCACCGTCTACAACCTGTTGGCTTTCTTCCAAGTTCTCACACATGATCTTTATCTTAAGATTTCTTTTCACTTGAAATAGTAAATAAATGAAAACAAGTTACTGAGGTATGTTGTAACACTGATGTCAGAAATGCACATATGATAAATATGACACTGATTCTGTTTACCTTGTAGGTACTTTACTAACCTCTCTGTCCCCTGACTGCATACCCAATCTTGCAGTCCGTCATGTGTTTAGCCATCTGCTGTGTGACCTCGCCGATCTGGAGGGCAAGCTCGTATGTTGGCGCAAGACACAGACACTGCAAAGGAATATCATTTCTGTAACATTACGATGGCCGCCATTATGTGGGGGAAATGCATGCATTTATCTGTATTGGAGTAGAACCCAGTAATCTTGTGAATTAAGTAGCAGATCCAAGGTGGTGATTCCAGGTGGTTGGATCCACTTTAACAACGCCATCTGCCATGTTCTACATACAAAGACACAGTTACTTTGTGTTATTGAATTTTTTTTTAGAAATTTAGAGAGGGATTAGCGACCTTCGTAAAACAGAATCTCAAAAGACTGTTCCTTATTAGTCAGGGTACCGTAATTTCTAAAAAAATTGATCTTTAAGTTAATCAAACTCTCACTCAAGTAGTCAGGTCCAAAACGAATAAATCAATTACTGGCTAATTCAAGCCTTGCCGTAGTTTGTAACCATTTCTGTGCCAGCTCTTCAGTGTGCTGCACCAGAACTTAAGCAAACCAGGATTCATCTTCCAATACAACCAACCAACATAAACATGACAAAGTTTTAATTATCAAGTGATGGACACAGTCTAGGAGGAAGATGGGAATGTCAATGAAGCAAGCACATTTCTATCATCTTCATCCGCATGGCCTATACTTACGCTAACGTACTTTTCTGTGCTTGTCATCAAGACTGCTCTGACGGATCGTGATAGTCCAATCATATAAGAATTGCAACTTTTTCGAAGGGGGCACTGCACTCAAAACACAAATGGTTTGACTGGTTGGCAGCAAGGTTTGAATTAACAAGTGATAGAGACTGGTGCATCTTAAAGCCATTCAGGGGAGATAAGTACTGACCTGCGTGTAAGGGAGGGAGGTGTCTACTCTACTCAACATGGTCAGGACAAAGGCGGCTGTCTTTCCTGTACCGCTCTGACTCTGGGCGATCATGTTGACAGGTCTGCAAAATAGAGATTGGATATTGTTTTTGTTAGCGATATTTGGACAGTATTTCAGCCAATATAAATGACGGACAAGATGGGTTAATAATGAGCTTCCAATTTTTGCTTTTCATGAAACATATAATTTTGACTCAACAAACACCAACTCATCAACACACAAGAAAGATCACTATCTAATATTTAGTTTGGTCAAATGAACATACTTAAGGTAGCCACAAAAACATACCAGAAACTTTTTGAATTAAGTAGAGTTACACATAAATAAATTAACAGAAAGTCAAACTATTCATTCAATTGCTATTATTTAATGATAATACTAATTGTGACCGCTGCAATTTTACTGCATACAAATGATTAAGTACACTGACATAAAGGGAGACAACTCAATTCTTACGGGTCTGCTAGAAGTGTAGGGAGAGCCGTTTCCTGGATTTTTGATGGGGCGTTAAAGCCCATGTCATACACCCCCTTCAATAGTTCTGGCTTCCTGTTAAAGTAGAACACAGCTGGATTATTTCAAATAAGTGTGGAGAAAATCAAAAAGTAAACAATTACACTTTCAAATTGCGAATTATGCCTTGAGCATGCAGCTATATTGAAAGTGTGTAATACAACATCCATAAGGACTAACAAATAATTTTAAAAAAGGGGAATTATAATTCGATGTTTTAATATCTATGCATAATCAAGTGAAATAACGAGATGGTTTACTCGTTGGTCGACTTACAGATTTAAAGCCTCAAAAGATTTGACGGAGTAAAGGGGATTGTTTGGGTCTTTCCTCAGGACTTCGATGTTGTTCTTTGTTTTCACCAGTTGACTTCGAAGTAACTTCCTTAGATATGATTCATCTTCTTTAGATGGAGCTGAAGACATGACATTTCAGGATGTATATTACATATAAAACTTATACAACATATCTCATACTATTAAAAAACACATTTGTATCGGTCTATGCCTGCCACGTCAATTCTTTAATGGGGTTGAGAGCTAAAGATATTAACTATGATACCCTTGGTGGACGGTATCTCCTCACAAAATATCATCTTTAATGGTGCAGTAGTTCTTACGGAGAAGTGGTTAACATGAACATTTCAAAATGACAGACTTTGGACTGTGGACACTAAGTCGTGCTATTAGCTTATCTGGACTTGCTACATCATAATGATGGTTCTTTAATCCTTTGCATTTCAACTGATTTGGATTTTCTCAAACAAGGCACCGAACTTTGCCTTATGACCTTAAACCATTATAACCTGTTGCAGATAAAACCTTACTCCAATCACTACATGGCGAGAGAAAGGTGGTTTGCAGGTTAAACAACTTAATAAACAAACAGAATATCTGAAGTCAAGAGGGGTAATATCATTGTAAAGAGATGACAGTATTTTGAAGTAATATTAAGATAAACCAGGCAATCTTAATAGAAAATAAAAGAATTGTTTTAAATGCCATCCTGGAAATGTAATTTTCTCGGTTTGGAAAGAAAAATAGGCAAAATCTTTTTGAGGATTACATCACAAGACGGACCCAGATTTTCAAGCTCTCTTAGTGCAAAGAAAGTAATTAGTACCATTCCATAACATTGACTTACAACTATGTTTTTGTTAAGACAGCTTCGAAAACCCAGGCCCTGGTTTCAAGTCAACTTACATTTCTCACTCTCTTCTTCTTTTGTTGGAGACTCGGACAACTCTGCCCATGATTTTGTTGAAGCCCCTGGATCTCCGGCAGACGGTGATTTGATTGTAGATTCTGTACCGTTGGCAGTCGACACTGGGCTCTGTGCTTTTGGTTCTGATTTCGGTTCCGGCTTGATGTTCAAACTCCCCACCTGATAATGAGAAAAATAATGATGATGATAATAATGATGATGATGATGATAATAATGATGATGATGGTGACGACTTTGACGACGACGATGATGATGATGATGATGATAATGATGATGATGATGATGATGATGATGCTGATTTAAGCAACAATGAACAAGTACACTAATCCTTTCCTTGTCAGAGATACCTTAATTATTTCTAAAGTTACAGATTCCATCTTTAAAAGACTTCTCAGACACTGCTAGAAATATATCTTAAGCCTCATTTTCTTGTTGATGAGTGTGATCAGCAAAGCACATTATACCTAGTACGTAGTGATACATTTTCTCCCCACAGCGGTAGCTCCGTCAATAATTCCTATACAACTTCTGTTATGATAAGAGCTCTTCTGGAGCTTCCAGCATTTGCCTCTAGCCGCACAATAGTGCAACTTAAACTACCTGGCAATATTTCAGCCATTGAAAACATGAATGCATGAATAACATATTTGTTGTCACACAGGAATATGCAATGATGCAGTCACCAAATGAGGGGTATGTGTTCTGTAAAGAAGACTCAAGGTGCAAGGTTCATATTCAAATGAAGTTTAGCTTTTGGAAAGCTTACAAAAGTAACTTAGGCGAATTGAATGATAACTTTTGAAACGGCGTTGAAAATGTACAATTCATGAAACTATGGTTTCATGCATCACAAATGTCTTATCTTGTAAATATACATTCTTTCTCTACAGAGGAAACTCCAATCATTTGACATTTAATACAAACGGAGAACTTTCTTGGCTAGAAATACAAAAACACAGCATCCTGATTGATTGCAATAAAATTTAGTAGTGCAACCAATGACATTTCAAGCTGAGCATTCAGTTCATTCTCTTTTGAAAAAGACTGGGGCTCTTTCACTTTTGTGATGCACACATATTAACACATATTATTAGGGAAAATTCAGATATAAAAGTAAGAAAATTTCAAATTGGAATGAAAGGAAGAAGGTGCAATTTTCAGCAAATGAGAATCACGAAACCCCCAAGTAATAGGTCCACTTTTAACAGAGGTTATGTGAGAAGATGTATGTCGTGACTCATGTATGTAGGAACAAAAATCATCAACTTAATTATCTTACCTTCCCCACTAGAGTGGATTCTTGCTCATCCACCTGATCTCCCCAATCTGCCATTATGATATGCTACAATTGGACTTGGATGTATTGGGTGATCAGTTTGCACTGCAAAATTAGAAGTATCAATAATCAAACAGTTACAGATGATGCGCATTTTGTAATATAGAGAAAATACAAAAAAATGTCCCTTTTAATAACAATTTTATGAAACGAGTGAACGGTTTGGTATTTAACAAGCGAAAGCTATCTTTTTAGCCCTTGCATTCCCATGCATTTGTCTTCTTATAATTGATATTTGTAGACAATCTATCTTATGTTTTTAGTTGTAAACCAAATCTTAGGGTAGGTACTGTATAACCAGCAGCAGCTGATACCCTGTAAAGTCCAGTGCTCTCAAGATTAGATGCCTTAATTAAAATCAATTGATTTGTTCCAATCGTCTTTAAATGGTATGATATATTTTTTTTTAAAATTAGAAAGAAGCTAATGACGAAAATTTTTAGATTAGAGTTTACATAACCACAAACATATTTCACTATTTTCTTTCTTATATGAATATCTGATTACAATGTTGTATTGTGCGTCAAAGTTTGCTACTCAAATATGTTAAGTTTGGTAATGAAAGCCGTTTTTTGAATGCCACTTCTGATGGGCCGCTTAGATCTATTTGGCCACAAACCAGTGAATGCATGACTGGTCACACACCCTTTTTGTGACTTCATAAACGGAATCATTGCCTTGTGATCTATACATCTATCGTTACAATATCACAGAAAAAAAATATTAATTAGAGATTTTCAGAGAATGTTTTTCACTCATTTAGATAAATCATTTGACGATGTAACACTATTAAGCGTTTTGTGTAAAAAAGATATCCACATCAATGGTAATTAATCAATTATTTAAGGCAGTAATTCAGTTGAAACAATAATGCGCCACTCTGTATAGTCTGTTTATCATGTCACACCCGCACGAATTTTATGGCCCCTAGCCCAGGTGGGTTTTTCACAGCCGAAAATTACGCTGTCTTAATGAAAAGCTACTTAAGGTGTTTATTGGAAAATTTTTAAAATATCAAGCCTTGTTTGTTTTTGTTGAAAATCTTTGAACAAAAATCGAGAAGTGATAAATTCGAGGTTAGCGGTTGTTTAAAATTAAATACATTTTTTAGTTAAGTGACAAGCAAACCCTAAACATCAGATATTTATTCTTTTTGTTTCCCTGCTAACACATCATCTTCTAAAATAGGAAATCCATGATTATATGATTTATTTTAGAATGTGGGTTTACCGGGATAGTCACAGCGAGTATTAGATAGTCTGAACAACAACAACGGTGTACCACATATTGTCATGATGAGCATTACATTGCATCAATTAAAAGGCCACTTCTTTATTTTCATAACATATTATTTACCTTTCATACGAACCTAAATGTCAAATATGGTGTTAGAAAATCAAAACACATATTTATATGACAAATACTGGTTTTCCATAAAAATCTAAAGACAGCCTTATAAATGCACAGAGGTGTAGATATCACGTCCAATATACATGGATACTAGCTATATAACCTAACAAACATTATAACTCCTAACTGCCCTCCTGGCTGTTTTAGATATGTCTCCAAAATTACTTTTGACTATTTGACACTTGCAACCGTCCAGTTTTCGATCATAATTGCGACATTCTACTTTCATATTGTCATTGTAAAAAACCAATAAGCTTTATAATGTGTCTTTTTGGTAACAGTGAGTCGATACTTCGCGATCAAATGACACCATTAAATATTTTTGGCATATATATGACTCCAACAACTCATGGAGTGGCTCTTTAAATTATCGAATGCTTCCCATTACTATCAGACACTAATGCCACTGAAAATCACCAAAACAGAACGTGATGGTTTTTCCCTAACCCTGTATCCTGTTTCATATTCAAATTCAATCATTTGACGATGTTTGGATTATGGAAATATAAAACATGTAAAACAGATCGAACAATACCATAACAGCTATTTAGCTGGTAATTTGATCGAATGGATTTTTCTGTACATTGAATATCAAAATTAACTAACTTCAATCTGTCAAACATTTTGTTCAGATGTGGTGAAACTTGATTTTTTTTAAGGATGATTATTAAGTTCATGTACATTACGAGAGGAAGTAAATATTTTTCGCAATAACACTTGTTGTAAATACAAACCTTATTAAGTAAGTAAATCCAAAGTAAATGATATATACGTAAAAATTAATCAGAAAAGTTCTAAATATAAACGTTACTTACCGGCTTGTTTTACTTTCACACGCCGATTTTTTCATAGTACTTTCCAAACAACTTAGCTTTGATTTTACATGTAAAATGATATTTGATTAATGATTTATATAAAAAGAAAGATATTTTACATAAAAAGGTAGTCATAAATATATTCAGATCGAATGTATCACCATTGTTTCGATTAATCAAAGAATAATATAACACTATTTCACTTTACTGTTGAAAGTAGTGTAGCTAATAGTTTTTAGAAAATGAACAAGTAAAGCTATCCATGAAACAATGTTTGCGTATTATATGTAAACATGCTCTGGAAAACATTCATTTAATATAAAAACAATCTCATAGGTTGTTGTCAAGCATAAGTCGGGATTCATTATCACCTTTTAACGAATATTTCTTCAAGTCAGTTAGTACCCCCATTCTACGTACTGAGTGTTGAGTTATTTCCCTTTGACCACTATTTACCTAGGCCTATCTAGTAGTTTTGGGTCTATTTCGATTACTCATTTTAACAAAGAATGTATTTTAAAATCATTTCATTGTCATTTTCCTCTTCTACTTAATTAATAATCAAACAAGATATGTGCGAAAATGAATTTTTAACTTTCAACCGAGCAAATTTTGAAAAATATATTGGCTCTGTAAATCACATAACATCTCGATCTGTATGAAAGAAATATGTTCGTTCATATATAAGAAAGAAGGAATTTAAAGAATATCTCGCATATGGACCTATATAGTAAGTTAATATCTCTTTAACTCACACCCACGTATGTTGTGAGAATACAAATTAATGCACATATGTTTAAAAATCATAAATATAAAACCCTTACCAAAGCGCTCTTAAATAGTCCTCTGGTATTGAATATCCTACATTGAGCGCCCCTTTACGCTATTTGTACCCACGTCATTAAAATTGGATTTTTGAATATAAATAAACAGAATTATGATAAGTGAAACAGCGTTAGATAGATCGCAAAATAAAAAATGATCTGAATAATTTATCGCTGGATTCAAAATGCTTTTTAGATAACGAGACTAAGTTTTTTTCCTAAGGGTACAGAGTATTTTCATAAATTTTAATTTCAGAACATTTTTGTTGATGTAATCTTCATAAAAACTCACCCATTCATAACCAATTGTCAAATATAGACAATTTTGATGAAAATGAAAACGAACCCCGAGCCTTAAATTAGAAAGCACACGTTTTACTTTCTTAAATACAATATACATAATATATAATGATAATATAATATGTACAACACTGCCCGATGCAAATTTTCACTCTGCCTGCTAAGTATATATACATATGTGTGTTTTCGTTCGATTATTTAATGCACGAAAGCTGCCGTAAAATGTCTGGTTTTCGGTTGAATTTCATTCTGTTATTTTTGTCTTAATGAAATTAAAATGATGGCAAGAAGGAGTTATCATCGATAAAATAACCAGAGTACTAATATAAATTCTTGCAAATAACGAACAACGAAACAATTATGCGAAACAGTTGTAAACGATTATACCAAGCCTTTGAACAAATACAATTAAAATTGTGTGACATTGCTAAAGTAATTTCCACGTTTTGAAATAACCGTCATGTATTGCATCATTGTAATTCTGCTCATCCTGCTAAATCAGCGTATATGAATCCGCTCTCGCTCCTTCCTAATACCCTGATCTAATTCAAGCCAAAACTCTCGTATCGCTAGCTATCTAACCAGCCAATAAGACGACTCGCATTCAGCAACAGCGGCACGACCCGGATGGAAAAATCCATTGAGTTTAAGCTAGTAGCTTCAAGCGCCTTCACTAACGAAATTTCATTGGCTGAAAAAATAACAAGTGAGCATAGCTACGATCATCGAGCCGCCATACGGAGGGTTTAGCCCGAGAGAGATCAGAGATTAGCAGGATGAATTCTGCATAGCATATGTGTCAACGAAAAACATCCGGAAATGTCTATACGGGGACAAACAAAAAAGACCTGACTTGAATATTAGGATTATCAAACTCCGAAATTAATGGTTTGTCATATAATCAGCACGCCTCCTTTTGAAAATTTCTGTTCCGTCGATTACCTATATACTAAAGATGCCGTAATCAACATGTGAGATTCAATTGTAGATAAATTAGGCTATAGAAAATGAAAGTTGATAGAGGTATTCAACATTTAGATTATCTGGACCTGGTTGAGCTCAGACGAGATTAAAGGTTTACACTTTGCTATTGTGAAATGGGAATAAACCGAGAGTGGAACAACTGGGTTATATTTGTTTAGATAAAATTCGAGGCGATCGATACTTAAATATGTTCATTAGAAATAACATCTAGTAGTTATAATAATATCCCAAGTCAATATTTTTCAAATAAAAGGGGCATAGAATATGTTGTTTTAGTCAAATTTGTCAAACTTAAAGAGCCAATCTGTGAGTTGTTGGAGTCATATATGCCAAACTTAATGGTGTAATTTGATCGCAAAGTATCGACTGTTACCAAAATGACACATTTTAAAGCCTATTGTTTTTTTACAGTGACAATATGAAGGGAAAACGTCGCAATTATGATCGAAAACCGGACATGCGCAAATGGTCCTTTGGACATGAAAAGTTAACATGTTTTGATTTTATATCACCACATATGACATTAGGTTTGTATCAAAGGTAAATAATATGTTATGAAAATCACGGAGTGGTTCTTTAAAAATGGTGTTATTATGTTGACAATTACTGGCTATATCTTATATTATCGCTTTACTGCTTATTAGCTTAGTATAGCGAAAATAAACAGCTTAAAGTTGTGATTCGTGATCGAAAACCTGACAGTGGCGCGCGCTAATGGCTTAAACGTTATTTCATAAAGTTATTTACAGCAGACACAACAACAAATATGGCTTGGTAGTGTTAATAATTATAGATGACTAGTATATAAGCACATTGGTCGGAGAATTTCGACCTTGTAACATTAATATGGCCATTTCATGATTATTATTGTAAACAAATCGATATAATATTTTGGCATTTATGTGATGAAATTGAGAATTTTGTAAACATGAATTGAATTTTATGCTGTACATAAGATATATTAGTTATCAACTAGGCATCATTCAAACTTTTGAAAAATACTCTTTGTCGCTTTAACTTAATTACCTTTTTTGCCCATATATAAGGAGAGTATTTATAATGTTCTTTAAACCCCTTTCTAATCTTGTCATTCATTAAACTGCACCATAAATCCTTATAATACATTTATGACGTGGAAAAATATAACCCACACATGTCCGCATTCATCAATAGATATACAAAATTGTTCCCTCGGTCCGAGTATTTGATCACAATAAGGCCCTATGATAGGCATGAATTGGTTCAATATAAATTATTAGATAATAAATTCATGTTAAGCAAAGTCAAATTCGCTCTCCTTAGTAAGAGGTTGACATTGTATTTAGTTTATTATCATAGACGCAGTCGAAAACGAACTTGCCAGAGTCATATTGATTCTTACCGGAAATAGTCTAAAATACTTCCGGTGAACTTGCCTGTTATGTCTCCGCCTTTGACAGTATATTGATTGTGTACACGGGAGAACGTGTCGGGTTTGCAGTGTGTTTTGTACTATATTGTTTCTGATGAAGCTAATTTGTCATGCCTCCCCTATAACATTTTGTTTAAAAAAGAACGCATCAAAATTGAGTTTGACAGCCTCAGAAAAGAAACGAAAGAAAACCAACCATACAGTACACGTCTCATGCTTGTGTACATAGCAAGTTACAATTTTCGCCATCTGCCGCCATCTTTGCCTACCGTGTGAACGATGACGACAATGACAGAAGCGCGGGAAATTGTGAATACTATTAAACGTATTTTGAATTAATTAAGACCATTCCAAATATAAACACCATCCACTTTTGGTCATTACCCACCAGAAGAAGGCGCAAGAACTAGCTCAGGTACGTCGTGAAAAATGAATAAAGAAGTTGTCACCCATAACTTGGTCTTGTATCATCATTATCTCATCCAAAATTTTATAACTCTAAACAATAAAAAAAAAAAAAAAATCAATATCTTCAACATTCTGCTAAAACAGCAGTATAACTCGCGTCATTAGCATCTTATTTGCCAGTATAAATGTTATGTGCTTATTATATATGATAAATTATAAAAACAAAATCTAACTAATCACTCGTACATGTACCTCGATGCGTTTCTGATCTGAATACCGCTCCATAGGGATCGTGTCACGTGACCTTTCCACTACAGCCAATCAGCGACGAATCTAGAAAGCCTTCGGCATAAGTTGATATTTAAGCAGGCCCCTTATTTTTTTTAATGCAAAGAAGGTGAAATTTTACAAAACATTCCACTTGACAGGCCCCCTCGCAACAGTACAGAATATAAGAAACGTAACGAAATACTAGTTTTTGTTCGGACTGGTTTCAATGAGATTCATTCCACACGTGACATCTCTAGAAATTGCAAAAATCTTTCCTTTGAGAGGATGAGTAAGATCCCGAAATGTCCAATCTATGTGCTAATGTGCAATCTATACTAATGTGCATCGATTGTTATGTAAATGCATATAGAAATTTTCCATCGAGATTAATGGGGACGTATCTATTTTATCTTATCAATTAGATGATTTTTTTACACTGATTGAAAAGAAGCATCAGATAAATAGAGGGACATGTATGTAAAGCGAAGAAAAGTTTACGTGTTAAGATCACACGCAAATGTTTCACCCATTTTTATTATTAATTAATTTATTATTACGTAATTGCGTATGCTTCTTAAAAGCAAATGCCTTCAGTACACACAAAGCTACACAAACGTTATCGAATCAATATGTTTATTTGCATGGTTCCCAAGCAATATGTCTGTATATTACAAAAGCGTATATTGTTATATTTAAAGAGAGAGTAATATCGGTTTTCGGCCCGCCATCTTGTTTATGGAATGAGATGAAAATAAATTATGCTGTATTTTCACTTATCTTAGGGTAACTAGTAAGCATGAGTTATAGTTATTGATCCATATCCACATCCTTTGAAAACAGTTAATGATTAGACTTGTCAGCGATGCCTTGTCATACTTTCATAAGGCTTTCCACAGTCGTAGCACCAATTAATATCAAATTTGAATTATTTTTTCATATAGCTCCATATAAATTGTCACTACAAATCACACAACACAGTGATCATTTATTATTATTATTGATTATTTACAGAAAGACATTTTGATGTGAGAATGATTTGAATGGATATGTGTACATATTGTAGGATCCTATGACATAACTTTAAAAAGTTTTGATAATTGTTTCGGTTTTACTATTGTCGGTTGATTGTCTCTCTCACTCTGTCTGTCTGTCTGTCTGTCTCTCTCTCACTCTGTCTTTCTGTCTGTCTCTTTTAAATGAAATATCAAACTCGAGTGTTAAATTTTTATCATTCATATATGAAATAAGTAATTTTAAAATGATCTTGAGTAATTTCCTTGACATTGAAATTGTAATATATATATATATATATATATATATCTTTATATATATATTATGTATGTATGTATATATATATTCTATAAACAAAATGAATAATCATTAAATATCATACTCATGTCCAAGTTTTAAACCCTTGACTGCTTCTCACATCTAACTCGTTTACTCGTGATACTGAACCATTTACTCCTTTCATAGTTAATGGTATTACACGGAAACTCGTTTAGCATTCTTTATAAATATGTAAATGATAAGGCCATTATTCATGGCTGTCATTTGTATTGATCCGAGGCCAAAGACTGTCGTACCTCTGTCACCAATGAGACGAAGCTGTTCATGCACAGTGTAACAAAGATAAACAGATAAGCATTTAAAAACATCCTTGTCTGTTGCAATTGATTTTTGAAGGCAAAACGTTGATAGAGAGTTGACGAAAAACCATGTGATCTGTTTGTTGACTACTTCGGCGCGGAGTGACTGAGCATGTTTAAACGATTCCATATGCTTCTGTTGATGTGACATGGTGATAAGTGTTCACAAGAAAAGGTGGAATCGACCAATGGACGTCGTTGATTGCAACCCTTCTCTCCACTTGAGTTCACTATATCATCGACTACTTCGATGATCACAAAGGCACCTAGTTCTGTTTCAAGACGCATGGGTGTCCATGGGTTACATTTATCTGGACCATACTTCTACTTGAGATAACTATATCATCAGAACTATAACTACTTCGACGTTCACAAAGCAGTTGTTTTAGTTTTGTTTGACGCATGAGCGGTCATAGGCTTCATTCGTTCGGACCTCATTTTCTCCTTATGTTCACTATGTGATAAACACTATATACATGTACTTCGACAATCTGAGGGACTGCTTCAGTGTGTTTATGGACGTTCAAGATTTCATCGATTTGTCTTCAATATGACATGAGAAGCCTAGCTTCCTTTGTACCGTATACCATTTGGAGTAGAACGGAATCATTATCAATGAGAGAATCGCTTACCAATTGAAATATTGTCTATGAGTCAAACCCTTCAAACAACTTCAACGTAGTGGATTGGATTAAAAGACAGATGGACTTTTAAGACCTTATTTCATTTTGATAACACTTTCTCATTACGCTAACTGTTTGAGTATACACAAGTACATCGATGTTCACAGACTGGTTGATATACATTAGACGGATGAACGTTCAAGGTCTGATCGATTGAAACTTTTCTTTCTCATTCTGTTACGGTATGAGAGAAGCCCATCATTTTCCAGTAGAGCTTTTGATAGAAGCAAGACATCATCATCAATGTAAAAATCATTTAGCAAGGAAGTGTTCTGTGGACTACGGAATCGTTATGGAAAGTTTCTGATTCAAAACTTGAAAAGGTTCAAACTACTTCGACGTTCACAGTGGATTGGATTAAAACAGACAAACGTTAATTGGATCTTTTTTGACAATACTTTCTCATTAAATTCATTTTAATTAAAACAAATGGGATCAAGTGACGGAACTTGCGGACAAGGATGTTATTTCATATGTACATAAATGCTTAAGTTTTGCAAACGTCAAGGATTTCAACGTCAGATTGTAGTTTTACAAAAATAATTGGACCAAAAGATCAAAATCTAAGCATAGCTAGAAAATGGCTTTAATCAACATTACATTATCAAACGTCTTAAACTAAAATTGTATACACCATTTCCCAATCTGAAACTCTGAAAACTGAAATTCAACATGTCTGACACGCTTGTCATAAATATGAGTGGCAGAAGATTTGAAGTGGACAGATCCCTTTTATCGAAACACCCTGAGTCCACTCTAGGGCTACTGTCCAAAACTGACCAGAAAGAGATCAGTTTCCAGAGACCATGCTCGCTGTTCAAGAGTGTCCTAGCCTTCTATCAGACTGGCCACCTACACGTGCCACTGTCCGTATGTCCAGGGGTCGTACAGGTAAGATGACCAAATAACCAAAAACCGACCTTTGAATGTATTTTATATGATAACAATACACGTATATCAAAAGTTTATCAAAATTGCCTTAATGCACCTCCTTAAAAGTCTGTTCCATTGACACCCAACGTTCATAGGTTGTTTTATCATTTCGTGCTATGATAGATAAAACCAAAAAATGTATTTAGACTAAGGATACAAGGAAGAAATGATATAATTTATGATTTCGTGATATATCAGCATTTATTGTCCCAAACTTTGTTACACAGGAGTAACTGACTGTGTGAAATCAAGCGATATTTCCTAGGAGATAATGTTTTGATGGTGCAATGACAACAGTATATGGGGTTCTATGGGAATGCAAAAGTGGAGCACATTTTACATTGAAACGCAATGACGTTTTCAATTTTTCGCATCGACAGACAACCTTCTCTCATGCCCACCATTTTGCCATTTTGTGGCCACCACAGACAACTGATTTCGAACCCTTTCCGTTAACGGCTAACCGCTTTACACTACTCTTGAAAAAGTATTTTCAGAAATGGGTGACGTGATGTAGGCCGCAGGAAAAGCGTGCTTTGCACGTGGAATTGTTCCACAAACAAAGGCCACGTAATATTGCTAATCAAATATATTTTTATTGGAAAATGTCCGATTTAATCATGTATATCTAAGCGATGCTTTAGATTTTACCATCAGTATATATTTAATACGGGATTTTGCATTTGATTATCCTGAACCATCTTTGTTGATCAAATGCAGTAATCTTGTTGTGTACGTTTTTACTAGACAATCTTTAACTCTGAAAAAAATGTCAACTGAGTTATTTTAATCTTTAGTTAAGCATTGAAGAGGTCAGTAGCACTTTTTTTTAATAAAACCAGATCATACATAGTCCTAGAAGAATAAAGCAAGTATCAATCAAAAACTACTGAAGGCCATTTTTGTGTGAACGTCTTTCGTCTTCGTGAGAGAAGTATTAGAAACGTGATACTGCCGCTTTGAGAGACTTTAATAGAAACCATTTTTAACATTCATTTTGAAGACGAATTTAAAAAAATAGAATAAGAAATGTGCCTGAATATAATTTTATTATCAAGGATGTTGACATAAAAAGTGACGTAGTTGAAAACACGAGATGTCAAAAAAGCGTCCGTTTATCGTTTTTTACTTCATGTTAATTTGGTAACGAGTAAACATGACGGCGTTGACATCACCAGTTCGATAATGTTCTAGCGTCCTTTTGTTTCAAAATTCAAAATTATTCTCTAGAAATTCTCTAAGGCTTTCAAAATAAGTGCGTATTTTTCGTATGTGAGGAATGCACCGAATTAATTAACATAATACATGGCGTCCTTTCACGCGATAAACAAATTAACATGTATTGTCAATGCATTGAGTCAGTTTCTGAAAGAGGGTCTAGGTTCAAATCCCAAGAGCATACCGAAAGTAAAAGAGTGAAAGAAATAGTTTTGTCAAGGTTCAAATCCCATTAGCGGCATACCAGAGGAAAAAGAAGGAAACAATGCGAATTAAGATATTGATGCGAAGAAGGCGAAGATATTGATGTTGACGTAGGCGAAGATATTGTTGTTGACGTAGGCGAAGGTATTGATGTTGACGTAGGCCAATATATTGATGCGAAGATATTGATGTAGACGTAAGCGAAGGTGTTAACGTTGACGTAGGCGTAGATATTGATGTTATCGAAGGCGAAGATATTAATTAATGTTGACGTAGGCGAAGATGTAGATTTAGAGTTATTTAATTGGGAATGCAAAAGCAGTTGTAGATATAGATCTCAGTTTAAATATGTTTAAGATGTCTATGTCGATGAAGATGTAGAAAGAATTTTAACGTCGGTGTGGATGTTGAAGAAATTATTGATATTGATTTGATTGATTTCAAAGAAGTTGTAGATCATTATTTAAATATTGATATTGATGATGGAATTGATATTAAATGTTTTCCCCCTGGTCATGGCATTCGCAAACATGAATTTTACATAAACTACTGACGTATAGAAAACGTGATCATTTGCTATAAAAGAAAACGGCAGGACGCGTTTTTTATTATGAACATGCTGTCGAGATGTATGAGAAAAACGTGTTTTTGTCAAGAAGAGATCAGATCCATTAAGTATTGTTTTAGTTCACGTCATGATATGGTCATCGTATTCGAAAAGAAATTTTATTAGTTGTATTTCCCAAAACAATTAATGGAGTTTCGCTAAATCATTTTACAGCCATCCTAAGATTTCAAGACAATTTCACCGAGTAGGAAATCTAATGTTAATTTCACCATAGAAAGTTTGATAAACTAAGTTTCTTACAAGGGCGAATCATAAAACTGGTTTTTAATAGGAGGAACTCTACTACTGGGGCTTCACAATAGATGACCTTGACCCTTGTTGTCGCCGGAAGATGAAGAAATTCAATTCGGAACAGGAAGACTTCGTCAACTTCGAGAAGTCTCTTTCTAACAGCGCCCCCTACAGTTCCACGTGCTGCAACGGTTCGGATACATGTCTTACAAGGGGGAGACAATTAACCTGGCGTATTCTGGCCGAACCGTCATCGTCCATTCTTGCAAAGGTACGTTGTCTTATCAGTCTGATTAAAATCGACCGTACTCCGAGGAATAAAAGTTTCAAAATATTGAGTCTATCGAGATTCGAACTCTATCTGTCAAGGCTATCCTCTCCACTAGGTCTGACCGCACCCTTCTGTAGCGCACGTTCTTGCGTAAACTAAGCTAACCAATCACAATGCGTGCGGCAAAAGCATTCGGTATCAGTAGCTAGGGGCAAGTAACTCCCATTTACCATTCGTTAACCTTGATCGCCGCTATCTTCATTTTAAACGCGATGGTGTGATTGGTTCGCTATTGACTAGGTTTTGTCTGCGCTAAACTGGTGTCGGCACGTGCGAGCAGTGAGGCTGCCTTCAGACCGATGTGGAGAGGATGGCCTAGACAGAAAGAGTTCGAATCTCGATAGAGTCAATATTTAAAAACTTTTATTCCTCGGAACACGGTCGATTTTAATCAGACTGGTTGTCTTATTACAATTTGTTTAGGGACGTATGACAAAGCAGTTGTTACGTCATCAAATTTGTGACGTCGTAACATTGTCATACGCGTTTAGTGAGATAAACTCATGGTGAGGTCATTTAAATTCATTGTAGATATCACTTGTGCATTACTAATGCTATACCTACCGTGGTAGTCAGTTTTGGATCATATACATATACGTCGAGTGTTATTGACGGTTAAAGCAAGGTTGTCAAAATGGGTACCAGGGAAATGTTTTTGTTCATCCGAAGTCTCTCAATTCAGAACAATTACATTTTTTGTATTTGCAAGACAATTAAAGAGCCACTCCGTGAGTTGTTGGAGTCATATATACCAAACGTAATCAATGGTGTCATTTGATCGCATTTTAAGGCTAATTTGTTTTGTACAGTGACAATATGAAGGTAGATCGTCGCAATTATAATTATTATAATTATAAAAAACTGGACAGTGGCGCGCGTCAAATAGTCAAACGTAATTCTGGAGACATATCTAAAACAGCCAGGAGGGCAGTTGGGAGTTGATAGTGTTTGTTAGGTTATATAACTAGTGTCCATGTATATTGGACGTGATATCTTCACCTCTGTGCATTTATGAGGCTGTTTTCAGATTTTCATGAAAAAGCAGTAATTGTCATATATATTTACATATATATACCACATATGACATTTAGGTTCGTATCAAAGGTAAATAATATGTTATGAAAATCACGGAGTGGCTCTTTAAGAGGCCGTTAACGAGAATAGAACATGTCCTGTGACATAAAATGACGCCATGTCACTATGACAAATTAATTTTGCCTTTTGGAATTACAGATAATTACTTCCCCTGTAGGACATTTTCAAAAAATAAACAACAAATAAAACATGCATTAATTGCATAGAAGTGCGATATAAATCACGGTGCCGATACGAATAATATGAATTATTCATAATGGCACATGCTATAACGGAAATGGACCCCAGGGGACAACTTAGTGAAATTCAATATCCGTAAAACAACACTTAAGCAAAAGAAGTAACATATATACAAGTAGCATAAATTACGTGTAAAATTTGCAATGTGATCGTAAACCTTTGTAGCATTTAAAGACTATGAGAAGTCTGGTGCACGTTATTATCAATATCAAAGATCACGAGAGACATCAGGAAATAAAAGGACAACTTAGTGAAATAAAATTTCCATAAAATAACACTAAAGCAAAGGAAGTAACATATATACAAGTGGCATAAATTACGTGTAATATTCGCAATGTGCTCGTAAACCTTTGTAGCATTTGAAGACTATGAGAAGTCTGGTGCACGTTATTATCAATATCAAAGATCACGAGAGACATCAGCAAATAAAAGGACAGTTATTCCGTGAGACTCGCTTGAGACAAATTGGCCGAGGACGGCCTCGTTGACATATTGTCCGTGTACTTCCCGATACAACTTGGAAGACCATGACCGTCGAGGATGGCCCTCAAGGAAAGATTTATTTCCAGTTTGTAGCGGAAAAAAACTCAACCCTTCACGAGGCTATCCTCGGCCTTTCGACTTTCGACTTTCGATCTAACATTCCTTGCATTTCCCGATGCAACTATAAAGCTTCGGCAGTAACTATTATTTGTCTTAATTTGTGATGTATTCATGTCTTTAAAAGAGGTTTTCAAAAAGGTTCTTACATCAAATATCGACTTTCGACCTAACATTCTTTGTATTTCCCGATACAACTATAAATTTTCGGCAGTAACTATATTACTTGTCTTAATTTGTGATGTATTCATGTGTTTAAAAGAGGTTTTCAAAAGGGTTCTTGCATCAGATATCAGGACTTTAGAAAAATGAGCACTGATATTTTAAATAAACAGGATATTTCTATGAAGGGTCAGCCAATAAAATGTCTTTATGCAGAGAGCTTGAATTAATATCTCGAACTCACTGGATTTGTCATCCGAGTTGTGTCGATGTTGCTTGATGCGAGTCGTTTCACTGACTGGTTTATATAGCCAGCGATGAGAGGCTTTTGGCCTGAAGGAGATCAGGATATTAGAGGAGATCTTTGGATATGGAGTAGGATGAAATTTTCCACAAATGCGAAAAGTGCACTAGATGAGCGTCAAGCGTTCGTGAACTAGTCAAACAACATTATTAATATTTATTGTATATATTTCCTGGCTATAACCAGGCACAAAATGGATCCATTCCTTCTCATTTATAATGACAATCAAATTATTAGGTGATAATCATTTAACGGACAAAATACAGTAGACAAAATTACAACGTCTTTCCTTGTAATACCACAAGTGTAGTTTGCGAGAACATATTCATTTTTCATGTTAGTTTGTAACTTATTTCCATTCATTTTCATCATACGCATGAAATGTAAATGAGGTTGGTTATGTTTAACCAGTTTTCACCGAATCATTTTCCAGATACATTTTATCCTGCTCAATCTGTTCATCCTGTCAATATTCCTGGTGTTCCTAAACTCGATTTATAGGAAATCGATGATGTTCCATGAAATTTTAAAACCTTCCTCTTTTTTATTTTCCAGATGTATTTCATCCTGTCCTCCCTGATCATCATCCTGTCAATCCTGCTGGTGTTCCTGAACTCGATGAGTGAATTCAAGAAGACGATGACCAGTAAGACGTGGATTGACTATATGGGAGACGACCTCACAGACGAACAGCACGACAAGATCGACGTCCTTTTCGGTGACAGGGAACTATTTGAGAACGAGACATACGAGGACGTCATTGGCAATTTTTCACTCCCCGACAATGCAGCTATTGAGAACCCCATATTTGGCAACGTCCAGATCTTCTGTACGGCCTTCTTTGTCGCGGAGCTCCTTCTCAAGCTTCTGTGCTGCCCAAATGTCATCCTGTTCCTCAAATCCTTTCTAAACATCATCGATATCCTATCTGTTGCTCTGTCATTGATTGAGATGGTCGCTGAGAGACTCTCTGCTGAGGAAAGATACACTCACACCTATATGGATGCCATTGGAGCTCTACGGGTTGTAAGGGTTCTGAGACTTTTAAGACTTGCAAGGGAGATAACCGGCGCAAGGGTTCTTGCTTTTGCAGTGTCTCGATCCTTGAAGGAAATCGCCTTTATGGCACTGTTGCTCGTTATAAATACAGTGCTGTTTGGCACTCTGGCTTATAGTGTGAACAGGGCAAAGATGACTGATCTTCCTACAGCTTCTTGGTGGGCCTTGATCACGACGACGACGGTAGGGTATGGCGACATAGTGCCTTCTAACCATGCAGGAAGGTTCGTTGGTATCCTTTGTGCCTGCATGGGGATCATGGTCTTGGCTCTGACTATGCCGCTCTTTGTGGACAATTTCCTCACATTCTATTCATACGCTCATGAGGTGTGTAAGGAAATGGCTCAGAAAGAACAACAAAATATCATCAAGGTAACGCCGGAGAAATCAAAGACAGATGATCGCGAATCTCCGTAATTCTATCCCGTTCGAGTCATTTTAGGCACTATATATGGTCTGTGATATTCAATCCTCATGTGATTATATTTTGTTGATTAGTTTCCACAATAACCTGGTGGTCTGCTATTTGTTATGCTTTACGACATAAGGAAAAGGTATGAGGTTATTTCCCCCCACAAGGAATCACTTGCGCTCTGTATGGCCGGCTTATCATATATACGTACGCGTTTGACGTCTTTGTGAGCGGATAAAGATTGAGGGAACAGAATGAAGATGTAGATTATCAAAACACCTTGATGTGGAATGTGGATGTTATGGGAGAGACAAGATAAATTACAAATGACGTCGTAGAACGTTTACGATTATATTTACCTATTGAATTTTATCTGATGAGTCGTTCTAATTGACAAAAGCAGTAGGATTATTTTTTCCAATCATGAACTCCATGACAAGGGATTTCTTTTTGAAATATGTGATTTTTATGTATAATTACAGGTTGTGGTGTTTTCTATCTTCTGAAAATAGGTTTGGCATTTTCAAGTTATATAAGGGAACTGTTTATGCAGTAGTTAGAAAAAGACATGGTTTTGTTAAGATGTTGTTTAGTCTGATTATTGTATTTTATCACCCAAAACTGTGTTTCATAGGAAATATCGCGTGCAAGAGATCAAGCGATACCTCCTATAGGATATTAGTTTTTACAGTAATTATTTTAACAATGCACTGTAATCGACACGTAATGAGATCACAAAGTTATGATGTCATAATCATAACGCATAGCTGTCATTGGAGAATAATGAAGTGTTCATATATTTGGTTTTATTGATAATATTTTACACAGAAATGCAACGATGGATGATCAATAGAATCTCACCCTCTTATCTTCTGATATCAAATATAGCAATAGTCGATGATAACAGTAACATTAACCTTATCAAGGCTAAGTTGCTTGTAACTTTAATCAGCTCGTGTTGATATATTTGAAATCAGATGACACTTTGGTGAGATTCCCTATTTCGTCAATCTGACACTTTTCATCTGATTGTTCTCGATGTTTCGTATATTATCATGAATATCGAAAAAAAGTATGTGTTTTATATTGATTGATTCACTACATTTAAAAAAAGATTTGTTTTGAACTTTTTCAGCGAATGATGTTTTTTTTACACATTCAACGTTTGTCTCAACATGTATCTTGTGTAATTCGGAGTTTGTAAGGTGGTCGATTCATATAGACAGGATGGGATCATATTATCCACATGCAAATCGATTATCAATGCCGCCAATGTTCAAACGACGCCCAGCAATGAAAGCTCCTCTATTCATCAATAAATATATGCCGTTAACGGTGATTAGTTATTTTGTTTTTCGGTTCAGTGAAGCAGAACCTAATTTACACATCGGCGACGCTGGAAATTTTATCCTTTGGTATAAATTAATTAAGTGTAACTGATATCAAGTCAGTCTGAAAACAAATCGAACGTTTCCCGTGCTTTAAAAGTTCTCCAACCTTGTCTCTAAGGGAAACGAATTCAATCGAGAGGTTTCTTCTGATCAACAGTCTAAGAACAGTCCGTATTGTCGCATGTTTAATATAAGTTAGCAAATGGCAAGGCCTCCGTCGAAAGCTATGAGTAGGAAGGGACACGTAACTCAAGTGAACCAATCCTTCAGCAAGATCGCCGCCATCGTGTTTCAACGATAATGTTATGAGTCCGCTAGTGGCTTGGTCTTATCTGCAGTTAAATTGTAACAGAACATGCTCCGATACGGGCTGTCGTCAGACCCTGTGTTGAGGAGAATCCAACTATGAGCCGGTATCTCATGAAACTTTCCCCCAGAACACGGCCGATAATAATCAAATTAGAGAAATTGTCAATTGTGATGAAATTACGGATATAGAGGTGAGATATTGTTTCTTATTGCAAATATCGTGTAACTTATAGGTTTAGTTTCGATGTCCATTAAATAACTTCAGCAGAACTGCAAAGGATCGCACACTTTCAATCTATGAAAAAGCCACTATTTAACGTATTTAAGGATCGTTTGTACTCTCATGCAGAAATTAAAATTTTGGCGTGATGAAATAGACAGAAAGGGTCATATTTTCGAAATTTCCGATTCGATTTCCTTACCCTTCGATGAAAATATTTCATACGGACTCTGAGAAAAGAACACATGACAAGCTTACTGCCCTAATGCAATAGAATAAACATGACCTCTGTTGTTGCTAAGACCTTTGTAGAGAAAGTTTAAACTTAGTGTTTTCGAAATTTTGACTCCTGTTGATTACACTTTAAGGTGAAACTAACACCAAAGAAAAGAACGGATGAACCTTCTTTGAGCTCTTAGAATAATCGATCGACATAACAAGATAGACAAAAGGTTAAACCCGTACGGGGTAAGCTACAGTTCCCAATGAATGATATATATAGTCTACATTGTGTCAGGCGCATATGAATTTTTTCAGGCTCCAGGGAGAACAGTCGCGATCCTCTTATACTTCAGTTAATTATTTAACGCTAAATTGATTTTTATTCATTCTTTCAGGATAAACATAGAGGCGACCTTGACGTTATGCCTGACTAGAAATTTTCTCTCTGGTGTAAAAGGGCTTTGTCTTGAGAGTAAGGTAGATATACATAAACAAAACCAAAGAATCACTGGGATTTGTAAATAATTCATAAATAAGTCTTCCAATGTTGTATGCTAATGGGCGTGATCTGCATGTTTTTGGTTTGTTTGTTTGTCTTCACGGGATTACCTTTGTTTTTTATAAAGGAAAGTGAATAAGGCTTTCGTATGCAGCTTATCCTAAATGCTAAGCTGGAATATGGAGATTAGGTATGTATATTGCGACATTTATTATCATACCCGAGCGAAAGCGAGGGTTAAACACAAAGAGTTCAGAGTAAGAGTTCAACATATAGATGAAAACTATTTTTTAAAGATTATATTGGCATATTGCATCAGAAGTTTTGTATAAATATGGAAAATGACAACATTAAAACTAAGTTAGGAGGATGTTAGGCGCAAGGCGACGATCTCTCGAGCATAAGGTGACTGGATTGAGCCCAGCTCGTCATTGTTAAACCATTACTCGTTACGCTTGACCCTAGGACATGTTTCGTAACAACTCCTCGTTCCTATCACTTTTAAATGTATCTAAGGAGTTCACATCAAACATTTGTTTTGGAAGTGGGGCATTTCTGATGTGTAATGATCCGCGAGCGTGTGAACTTAACATTAATTTGGTTTCGAGAATTTTAGCAAACATTAACGGACAAAAGGTTAAATAATTTTAATGTAGGTTTTTCTTAAGGTAAAGTGTTTTCATCAATTTTCAGTTTTTATACAAAATACCTCACTGAACTCATTTATAGAAGCTTTAGTAATTCAAAACTTCAATAATATACATAATGTTTGTTTAAAGTGGCTCTGAAACAAAGTATTTTTACACACTTTCTATGTAACCTTGAATTTTCTCTGGATTAAAAAAAAAACATTTTTAATAATAAAAGGCAAAGGTCGAGGGTATATACATGTAGTAATACAATGATTCCGTCCGTTCAATCGCTTCTTGTATGTGTAAAATATGGTCCGAAAAAGTTTCCAAGGTATTCGTCCGAGGCCGAAAGGCCGAGGACGAGCCCGCGTGCAAAACTAATATATACTTTGATGCCCATATCTAACTTAAAACAAAGTCACTTCAAACTATTGAAGGGAGCTACCCATTGAAATATTATGTTGACCAAGTGTCAAAACATATCAAATTCATGAAAGAAATAAGATTGCTTATTTTTCTTTCATGTAAAACATTAATGTGTTTACCTTTCTTATTCAATATGTTTACCATAAAGCATTGGCAACCCTTGAATAAACTATTGGAGGTTGGACATGAGTTGGTAACTATTGGAGGCTGTCTTCAATGCATCATGTCTATATATTAAGACAATGCCAGCGCAAGATGAAACTTATTTTGACAAAACCCTGTTATATTCTATCTTATTAGGAGGGGTGCAGTTATAACGTTCAAGAGATTTCGCGATTTTTTGTTATGTTTCAATCAATCAATCATTTATTCAGTAGAAAGGCCTGCGGCCCACGTACAGAATTATACATAGTACATATATTCAGAGTTGCTATTTATTATATGAATTACGTAAAATTAAAGCATCTTTAACATAGTTTGAAATGGACATTAAATAGGCAGAATTATCATTTTGGAGGTTATGGATCATAATATCTTCATTAATATACACAGGTATATTTTCCAAGTATTTAAGACGTAGATTTTCATATACTGGATATTTATAAAGAAAATGGAATTCGTTCTCTACATAATTGGATTTACAGATTTTACAGTAGCGATTTTGGCGAGGAATACCATCACGTCTACCAATATTTTTATAAATGGCTAACTCTCCAATTCTTAATAACGTAATGTTTGTTTTGTTTCACACATTTCTATAATGTGTACTTAGTCATTTTCTATGGACAAATTGACAAATTTTGATCTTGTCTTGTCCTATGTAAGGAGTGAGCAGTGAAAAATTTCAGGCGATTATGTTATTTGTTTTTCAAATTTTATGTTTGGAAGGCTCTCTGAGATCAGAATTTGTCCGACCAAATGCAGAAATATCATTCATCAGCTTTTTTTAATATTTCACACAAGTCTTCTATCCTATAAGGAGAATTGCAGTTGTATGAAATAATTGATATCGTAATTTCTCCTATTTCAGTCATTTTCAGATTTTGATGTTCAAATTAATCCATTCAAACAGATTACAGACATGTGCTTATAGTCTGAATTCAGGAATATCCAAGTTATGTATAGTTTCCGATAATTCAATTGGAATATTGGTCGATATATTGGTAAGCCACGCCCACTTTGTTGCTAGTTTATTTGAAAAGCTACATGCGTTATTAACATGGTATAAAGACCAACATCATTCCTTTTAAGTCTCAACTCCTTAGGAGTATACGGCCGAGCTACAAATTACGAGGGGTGATTCATAAGCAGTAAGCCTCGATTCGAAACTTTGCAATGAAACCACGCGTTGCACGTGCAATATCATGTTTTTCTGACTCTGTCACCATCTGTCAAAACATTCGCTGAAAGTAACAAGTATTTGGTAATGAAAGGTATTTCAATCATGTGGGGTCTCTTTTTATCAGCAAATGTACCATATCGAGTCGTGATAGGAATATTCATAAACAGTGCCTGACACCGAAATCTATTCATGATAGTATGGTGGAGACTTTAGGGAATTATGCTCTTCCATATGTAACAATCAAAGGATGGTCAGCTGAATTCAAGATTTTAAGTGACTTTGATACGCTAACTTCAAGCGGGGCAGAGGCAGAATAGAAGACGAACAACGTCCTTGACGACTAAAACTGTTGGCATCATCAGAATGATACCAAAAAAAATAATTTTCGATAATTTCTGATTGGCAAGTTACCATAAGATTAATAGCTGGAGTAGTGTGCATTCTAGGGACGAGTTTCTTGTATTTTCACTGGAACTTTGGAATGAACAGGTTTATGTTCAACTGGTGCCAAAATCTGATCAAAAGCGTTAAAGACATTGCACCAGCAGTACAAGTACATTGGCGAACGTCACCCAAACAAGACAGTTCCAAATCTACAGTAAATGTTGAGAGTCGTATTTCTTATGTGTAGCAGGGTCACTAAGGAACAACGCCAAGGTGAATGCTGGGTTAGAGTTCTTTATTCCAAGTGGCTTGGATGATAGGTACAAACTATAAACCCTGAAACATTAATGACAACAATATAAATACAATAAACTAACAATGCTTTTCAAACATTAGAATGCACTCATTTACATCTATTACACATATTAACCGTATACATGTTAACAAGGATTGAATACATGAGCGCATACAATACTTTATGTAAGTAAAATATCATAGCATTTGTCAAAGTGATAACTCCTAATAATACTTAAGTAATATCATTTGTGTGTACAATACACATAATTATATGATTGACAATATATATGTACAATAACAAACTGACAACGTACCCTATGTATGGCACAAAGGTTCTCGTACCTGCCCGGCTGCCGTAGCAGACGATGAATAAATACGCTGGAAATCAGAATGTAATAATTATAAACCACCTTCCATAAATATTGATGAGACAAAATAAAACACTGAAAGATATACTTTGTACACTCTAAAACCATATAATGATTTACTTTGCCATGCTTTGTGCAAAATAGCAAATTCGACCAAAACATCACTAACACTAAAATCATACTCACAATGCCTCGCTTTAATGCTTATTTAGAGTAATACATGATTAAAAGGCAATTTATAATACATATTAAAAATATTAACTTTGCAGTTACCCATGTCATGTGCCGATTACAACACACGCTTATTATCCTGACGCTAGTAACTACCTTATTTAGTATATGATCTGCAATTTAACATTACATTATTGTGTTAGATATATAAGATTTAAAGAATGATTAATTAAGATAACTTATTTACCAACCTGATTTAGAATTGAGTTGATGTCTTACATGTGAATTTTCGGTGTCGGCTCAGGAAGTCGACCTTCTGAATTTTCAAAATCTCAGGAGGTCGACCTGCGGAAAGCTTTGAAGTTTGAGCGTTGTTTTAGCAGGCGGATAATCTCCTAAGAGATGTTGTTACAACATTGGTATATGATTGGGGATCGGTCACTGAGTTCATATTCACTGAAATTAACTGAACATCATTTATGAAGTGAACACGGTTCATATTCACTAAAATTAACTGAACATCAACTAAATAGGGAAGTATATATTGAGAAGAAACATGACAGTATTCATTCAACTTCGATATGGCTAATGCACAACTTGAACATAAGTTTTTTCCAACATCTCGTGGTGGACGTTATCTATGTGTCGGTGGATTCAAGTATAGAGTCAACAAAAGGAAACGAGATTCCTGGATTTCCTGGAAATGTACAGTAAATGGTTGCAATTCAAGAGCGTCTACAGTGATATTGTTGCCATGGTCTTGGTGCAGTATGCTGGGGGTAAACGACAACCAATGAAAAAAAAAGTACTGTGACCTGGAACGTCGCATTCAGGAACTGAGGCACAAGCTTCACAATAGACAATTTGCTGATGCAGCATCCCATCTTTTGCATCTCTCATAAATGTCGATTATGCTAATGAACACTGTATATACCATAAAATGTATATGGTCTATGCATAATTTACCATAGTGCTTTACCATATCACATGTGGTAAAATGAATTGGTTGTGTGTAAGGTTACTCAAATAAAATCTATGCATCATGAAGTCTATCGTAACTCTTATTTTATATTTCATATTTCATGTGTTGTTGTTGTTGGATTGGAGTTTAACGTCTGCTTCCACCTCTTGGTGATTTTGCCGACGTCATATTTCGAAATGCAAGAAAAGGCTCTGGAGGTGTCGGTTTTTTAATAAAGAATAAACTTTTAGAGATTTTTAATGTGTGTGTATTAGATAAAACACATGAAGGTATAATGTGGGTGAAACTGACGCATAAAGTGTTAACAACCTCTGTGTATACATTCTGCGTGTGCTATTTAACACCAGAACACTCTACAAGAAATGTGGATGCAGCGGACTTTTTTGACACGTTACTATCACAGATTTACCAGTATCGTGATTTAAACATTGTATATATTTGTGGGGATTTTAATAGCAGATGTGGTGGTTTAATGGATTTTATTGAAGGTGTTGATGTTCTATCTTTTAGAAATGTCGTTGACAATGTTGTGAATAACCATGGCCGTATGTTTATTGACTTTTTAATCAATGCTAATTTGTGTTTAGTAAATGGGCGATGTGGACAAGATGATTTCACATTTGTCTCTACAAGGGGCGTGTCAGTGGTGGACTACCTCATGTGTTATTATGAGAATATAAATACTTTTCAAGATTTCAGAGTGACCCGGCCGAGTGAACTTGTGGATAATTTAAATCTAGTAGGGGTGGTCGATGTCGAGGCAGTTTCTAAGCTTGACCATTCAGTGCTCACATGGTATATAGAGCTCGGTATGTGCGGTAAGACTTTATGTGACGTCACAGGGACGAGCGATAGTACCCCGAGTAGATATATTTTTAGAAGTGATTTTACAAATGTACCTTGTGATTTTATGGCGGACCCAACATGTGTTCAGATTCTCGAAGACACTATCCAGAAGATGGAGGCATCACACGGGAACCAAAATCATGTTGATGTAGCTTTTAATGACTTTGTAAGGATTGTTAAGGGACAAATGCAAGATAAGCTACCCACACGTCGTGTACCTATGGATTCTTGTCGGAGTAACAAGCAGAGACGAAACAAGAAAGCCTGGTGGAATAAAGAGCTAACCAGTATGTGGAACGATTTATGTTTAGCAGAAAGGGACTGGTGTAAATGTAAAGGCTCAAATAAGAATGAACTTAAACATGTATATCTACATAGAAGAAGAGTGTTTGATCGTCAAGTGAAAAAGACAAAGCGTCAACATGTGAAGGATACATTGAACCGACTAGAGGATCTGTGTGAGAAGAGTAGCGGGGAATTCTGGAAGGAGATCGGTCTCATAGGGGTTGGTGCTGAAAGAAAGAAGAAGATTCCAATGGAAGTAAGACTTGATGACGACTCAGTCTCGTCGGACACAGACACAGTCCTCAGTACATGGAGGGACGCATACTCCACACTTCTTAACAGTAACAACGCTGAACCTATGGATGACGTCAGTCCCCGGAATGACGTCACAGATCGGAGTCCTTTGAACACAGAAATAACTATGGAGGAGGTGCAGCGTGCGCTGGTACAGGCCAAAAGGGGAAAAGCCACTGGATATGATGAAATACCCGTTGAAGTTTTAAAGAATATTTCCTGTCTTAACTTTTTACATCGTCTTTTTAATACTTGTTTTACTTTGGGAAAAGTACCAGCGGAATGGAGGAAAGGAATCATCAACCCAATACCTAAATCGTCTACTGATGACCCAAGGGACCCCCTGTCGTATAGAGGAATAACACTTACCAGCTCCACCTACAAGTTGTATTGCAGTGTGCTGAACGCCAGACTAAGTTCTTACTCCGAACTTCACAACATCCTAGCGGACGAACAGAATGGCTTCCGGGCGAAGAGGTCGACAATAGAACACGTCTACACACTAACTTCTATTATTGAAACCAGGAAGAGTATAGGGAAAGAGACTTTTACTGCTTTTATCGATTTTAAAAAGGCTTATGATTGTATAGACAGAAGAATTATGTGGAATAAGCTTCATAATATTGGTATACGTGGCAGCATGTTCAGTGCTTTGTTGTCTCTGTATGACTCTGTCCGGTGCTGTGTTCGGCTTAATGGTCTCACAACAGAATGGTTTGGTGTGAACTGTGGTTTGAGACAAGGATGCCTTTTATCCCCCCTTCTTTTTAACCTGTTCTTAAATGACCTGATTGATGAAGTAAATACTCTCAACATCGGTGTGCAAGTGGATGGTGAGTCTATAAGTATTCTTGCGTATGCAGACGACGTTGTGCTTCTGGCTGATACTGAAGAAGATTTAAACACGTTGTTGGAGACTCTGAGTTGTTGGTGTCTAAATAATAAGATGACGGTGAATCCAACGAAGTCCAAGATTATGCACTTCCGAAAGCCTGGAGCCGATAAAACATCAAGCACTTTCATGTGTGGAGACATGGAGCTGGATACTGTTGAGTCGTACACTTATCTTGGCCTTCTCCTCACAGACTCGCTCGACTACACTAGGATGGGGAAAGCTGCCACGAACTCCGCAAGTCGAGCTCTAGGACTCCTCATCTCGAAGTTCAAGATCTTAGGAGGAATGGGCTATGAAACCTACTCCAAATTATATGACAGTATGGTATGGCCCACTATTTCGTATGGATCGGCAGTCTGGGGACCGTATGCACTACCGGCTGTTAAGGCGCTCCAAAACAGAGCTATGCGGTTTTTTATTGGACTGTATAAGTACTCTCCGAACTCAGCGGTTGCCGGCGACATGGCATGGATTCCACCTTGTGTGCGACAGTGGGACAACATCGGCAGACTGTATAAACGTATGTGCGGTATTAACCCCAACAGAGTCTTATCAAAGGTTTTCAAGTGGGCAAATAAAAATGCGGAACAACACAAAAACAATTGGAATAAGAGAGTTCACACGAAAATGAAAAAGCTGAATCTTCAACATTTCATTCCCACAGAGAATACGTTCCATGTCAGCTTTATATCAGCAGAGATTCGAACCAAGGTGTTGGACAACTTCGTGAACGACTGGCAGAAGGACCTATCACGACAAACAAGCAAACGAGGGGATGGTGGCAATAAACTTAGATTTTATAGAACTTTTAAATCGTCTTTTAAACCAGAGAGATATGTCACTGCGAACGTACCAAGGAGTCACAGAAGAGCACTGGGTAGATTCCGCTGCGGCACCGCTCCTCTTCGTATTGAGATTGGTCGCTACACCAACACACCGCTAGATGAGAGGAAGTGTTTTAACTGCCCTGGCGATGTCGAGGATGAGACACATGCTCTACTTCACTGCCCTCTATATTCTGATTATCGTTTAGTTTTATTTAATCAGTGTTATAAGGCAAATGCAAATTTTAGCAATTTTACTGATGTACAAAAACTGTGTTTTATTATATCATGCCCTGATGTTGTATTTATAACTGCCAAAACGTGCAAACTTATTTTACAGAGAAGGACTCTTTTACAGTTTAACAAATAATTTAATTTTTACTTCTGTGTGCTTTTGCGCAAGTTGTTTTATGTATATATTTAGTCTCTCATAACCCATTTATGGGTGGCTCACTTTTTTTTACATTTTTATACTCCTACCTTTGTATTTTATGTAAACATTTGAGGTGAGACTTTAATAAATAATCTGTCTGTCTGTCTGTCTGTCTGTGCTCTGTGTAAATCACTATCTAGTTGGCACGTTTTCTCATTAGGTGTGCTCTCAACCGTATAATCCGGATTATCCCATTCTAACTACATGTCGACCCGTCTTTGTCTTTATAATCCATCTTAAATTGTTGAAATATCGAAAAACACAGGACGTCGACCTTTTTTCTTCACTCAACCATGAATTTGAGGTAGAAGGTCGACTTCCTGAGCCTAAACCGAATTTTCTACCTGATTGTTCGTCCGTCGTGCTGTGTAACGATGTGACGTGTCAGGGTGCGAAGTGCTCATGCATACAAAAAGCGTGCAGAATTGAAATGGTCCATTCTTGACGGGTGTTGTCACCGTTGAGTGAACACTATTGATTTAATGATTGAAACTACAAAACTGCTTTATTACATTGATGCTTCAACTCGAATAATATAGCTGAAATATAGTAACAACAGTAGAACACGGAATTAATAGCTTTATCATTTCAACCACTGTAATATGGTGAAATAAAGATATGATAACTAAATATTTAAGAACCTCTTTCAGCGCCTGTTTGATTGCTGAAAGAAAGATTTCTATTAATAATGCATTGACAACATTAAAAACTAACTAAAACTATATCACACAGACATACATAGTATGTCCCTGTCACACATGCATGACAAAAAAAGGTATACAAGTACTGTTCAGGACAGGGAACTAGAACTTAGTAAACATTCAAACTGAAAATCAAAAGAACCTGCTTAATTGTTAACGGTATGTTTGTGACACCGATGGGGAGCACACCACCAAAACGAAAATCCTGTATCAGCCCCTGACGTTACATAATGCATGTGTAACTGTTTGGGACAGAGGATACCTTTAAAAATCAATCTCTCGTAGTAATCAAACATTTAGTGGGCGTGAACCACACTGTTTGCGTTATGCACAGGACCACCTGCCATGGACACCACTGTTTTAAAGTTGTTTTGTATTGATAATTGAAATGAACATAATGTGAAAAGTATTTGAAGCGTCAATAAAATCCTAGGAAAGCCCTTGTTTGCAGTGTGATTGAAGATAAATACTATTACTATTAGCCTGCGCTGCAGTTGTCGTTAAAAACAAGATAATTAATTCATCACTACGATCGTAACGACTGTTCAAAACCTCACAGTTAAAAGGGATATGATATATGGATTGGTTTCGGATCAACCAATCTCTTCCCACAGAGGTTACTCGACACGTATCTTACGCTGAAAATACCGATCACTGTAGTCAACTTATAACAGAGGTTACGTAGGGAAAAACGAGTGAAATAACCTCTGTTTGCTGAGGGAGATTATAGTCAATCAATCTAGTTAAAATTAGAGTTAATGATTCGCCAATAACGGACTATATTACAGCTAGTTTTAGCTAAATTGATAGTCAATAAGCCTCGAGTTTAAACAATCATTGATAAATAACAAAACAAGGGAAAGACATATAGATAAATAGCTGCAGGGACAGAGTGGTGTAGTGGTTAGCAAGCTTGCCTTTCACGCAATGACCCGAGGTCGAATCCTGGTGGAGGCACCATACAAAGACACTTGTCACTAAGTATCCCAAGCTGTACAAATGGGTACCTGACCACGGGAAAGTACTGCGTATACGGTCGCACGAAGAGCTGAATAGGTATCATCGAAGTACTTAAAGGGACTGAGATTATGTTGTTAGGGTCAAATACTAGTAGTCAAACTTTAAAATGGTGTTAGTATGTCGAGAACTACTGGTTGTATCTGAAAATAACCATTTTTATGCTTATCAGTTCAATATAGGGAGAATAAACAGCTTAGACATTTGTTTTGGGAGCCAAAACAGGAGTCAAACGTCATTTCGGAAACTTCTCTAGAGCAGACTCAACGACGCATACGGCATGGTAGTGTTCAGCATAGCACATAAGTAGTATACAAACAAATTCGATGTTGAATTCCTAGTAACATTTATATTGCCGTTTGTTGATTATTGTTGAAAACAAATAAATATCATAATTTTGGCGTTCAAGTGATGTAAATACAATTTTTTTCGATATGATTTGATCTTTAAGAAGGACACATGGTATATTGGTTATTACTTGAGCAACATGCACAATTTTGAAACATACTCTGTGTCACTTTAACGGTAAATCCATTAGAATGATAGAATTTGTGCGTGCCAGTGTATGGCAAAAGCGTTATATAATTGAGTATTAATATTTATCTGATATATAACTTGTTCTTTCTTTTCTCATTGCTTGAATTGTTCAATTAAAGGAACCGCACAACATTTTGCTCACATAAGCATATTGTAAATAGCCGTCATACACGCTGGGCAATGTTGTCGTTAAAGGAGAGAGAATCCATCAAATGAGTGTCCTACAAATAATTTTCAGTTAAGTGATGTTTTCACATAATTTTTGCTTAGAAACGTATGAATACAAGGTACTGGTTTACGTGGGTTTATATTCATCCGCGACTGACAATTAGTTTTGAAATGGTACAACTGTTTTATATGTGTGCAGATACCAAAGTCATTCTTTCAATTCACAAGCATACTAGTCACATAGCATATAAACACACTTTTGTCCCCAATCTGGTTGTTTTGTCGTCTGGCCGAGGGTTTCAAAATAACGTTTAAATTATTGAAACCCGCAAGACGTAGCTAGTACACGTCATTTTCTCTCGACAGAATAGAGGTTAATGACGGTTTTACCTCTGTGGGAAGAGAATGGGTACGCGTGTACGTAGCCCTGTTTGTATTTACGATTATAAAACCCTGTATTATCACTATACCTAGTTGATTAGTTTGTCATTTTCAGAAACAGCCAACACTTAAAGATGAAATAACATCATTAGCGTTTGCCTAGGTGGTCCGTACAAAGCTCAAAGGCTGTTTGAACGTACGTTAACTCGTAACATTAATACAAAATGATGGCCCATTCATGATATAAGATAAAATAAATCTTTTTCATCCCAAAGAAAATTTGCTTTACACGGCTGAAAAAGTCCAAAACGTACACATACATAAGCAAGCAGATTGACATGGCATATAGCACATTAGCACCCACTATTATAATAAAACAATCTGAACTCTCATCTGAAAAGATAAATTCTTCTCTTAAATTCATTTTAAATTTGCCTTGTTTTATGGTTTGAATATTTCCAAATTGTCTCAATTTTTATTATCCGTATTAGAATGAAATCAAAATAATGTGTTGATAAAAAAGATAAGTTCAGCAATTCGATAAATGCATTTATTTATGTTGGAACCGTATATAAAAGTCGAAACCAAATCATAAATAGTTCAAAGCCAAGTAAAGTGTTGACTTTACACTGATTTTACGGTTCAGTACAATGTTTTACAACCCATATGTGTATTAGTTTCAGTCGAGGTGAATTCAAAGGCCAAATAACCCTATCTCTGACACATAAATCCCAGCTATATTTTGCCATGGTTAATTAATATCCGCAAGCAGTTATCGGAAAATTGATTGGCAGAACGTGAAACAGAACGATGTCAATTTCATCAATACAACCGCTCGTGCTTCTCGCCCTTCACGTGGAGTACTTGACACGTGATTGATTCATTCGTGTAGCCAGATACTTACTGCTTTGTAAGGGTACTGAAATTATTTGTTCTGATTTTAGCAACCGATAAATTACTTTATATGTTGACAAAGAGCCCTTGCATTTTGCAATGAAATCATTTTTTTATTGTAATTAAAGCCTTAATTGATGGTTTTAATGTTAAATTTTCAACAAATACCGACATCAATTCTTGACACTTTTCAATCAGAAAAAAATAGAAAGTTATTCAATAAGAATGATGCTTGTATGACACTCAAGGAAAGAAGAAAGTTAAAGTACAAATAGTATATCATGAATAAAACATTGAGTATATGAACAACCTATGAAGGATCAACCTCGATAATCCAGGGTTGACTTTCCGTTTATTTTTAATGGCGAATAATAGGAAGATTTATCCTGGGTTTTCCGTGATGATGAAAGATATATACAATACATAATTTTTGTTACAAAAATAATTTTTTCGTAACAAATAATTCAGAAAAGTCTAATGAATGAATATATGTAATAAAAATGTGACATTAATCGAAAAAAGTATACTTATTGATCATAACAAAGTATACAATATTTCTGTTATAATTGCATAATTATTTTAAATAGCTTGTGGGTGAAATACATCATTTGTCCAACAGGTGTTTATCTATTTTTTATGTTTTCAAATGTTGTGCAAAAGAGTGGCTTTGAACATAGGTTTTGACAAAATAATATTTTACTACTGCTACCATTAAAACAATATTGTTTGCTCTATAACAATTCTAAAACAATCATACCAACTTCTGTTTCTTGACAACACGCTATTTCATCCTCAACACTTTAAAGGTGTTCACACTAAAATGGCCACATGTAATTTTCGTTTGATACTTGACACTTATTTTATGACTACTGATTATCGAGTTGAGTAACGAGATGTTTTACCCTCTGAAGAAGTTAGCATCACATATAATTGGGTAATTTGATAAATAAATTAAACATCCCCATGACATGACACAGTGTATTTAAGTAATGATTAGAAAAGGGATGCTCCATTGTTATTAAACATTCGTTCCAATATAACTAGGCGGTATATTATAATAATGGTGATCAAAATCGTAACCAACCTGTCTCAGGGTAAGACGTATAGCTGATGCTCCACTCTTCTTAAGTTGAGTGTCAGCTATACGTCTTACCCTGAGACAGGAGGAGTCGTAACGTATCCTCTTCACAAATCTAGAGAGCCGACTGCATTAAAAGTGCCAGAGTGTAATTAATGATACACTGTTTCCATGGCAACATTCAATTCCTCGAATGCGGAATGGCCAAACACAAATACTTGTAACCGTAATGACCACTCGCCTCTTGTTCTAACTACACAGTAAGTAATATGTTATCTATGTTTTGAGAGATGGCATGAATGCAAATATTTAACTAGGTTGTCGTCCTGTTAGATATTTTTGTTTACGAAACATAAAGCATTTTCAACTTGATATAGGCTTTGGGATCTAAATTCGATATATATTCAATAATTGTAGAATATTAGTTTCCATTTCTATTCGTTTATTTTAAACAAAAATAATATCAGAATATATCAAATCACATTTATGTTCATGTCTTGTACCTAATAAGTTATCTTTTAGCGAAGTGACGATACTTTTCCTTATAAAGAAAAATGCTTAGAGAAAGACATGATTCTTCCTCTTCGAATAAATTATTTTTTACGGTAAAAAAAATATCCTTGCAAACTTTACAAGAAGCAAAAGTTAAGTCTGATAAAGGTTACGTGTTTTCCTGAGATCAGTGACACGATCCCTTTGATTGATAATGTACTCAATGGGCCTTCGTTGTTTTCTTTCATCAGCCTCGCATGAATCTCTGTTTGTAATTAGTTCATGTTGGTGATTATCCACGTTCCTGGCTGCATGAAACTTTCCCCGAGCCAAGAACATGTATAGTTAACTAAAGGCGTGCAGTAATCGTTTCCTCATGCAACATACCGATGTTGAAGCACGGGATGTGACGGTTACGTACGTTGTCTTGTACATTTCACCCAAAGATATGTGCTGAGTGGATAATGATATAAATAGAACTGAAATAGACCCCTGGAAATGTTCCAGCAAAAGGTCGGTAAAGATAATTGACAAATTATAGTAATTTTAGAGACAAACATGGTTGAATTGTGTCATGTCTCTTTAGTCTCTATGAGTGTCTATGGCCTTGACATTTAAATCCGTTGTGACAAAATGATGTGAAAATGTAGATGATTAAATATTTGTAAATACGTATGCTTATATAAACAAACAACAAACGTAAATTGAAACAAATGATATCTGTTTGGAACTCTCGACGTATGAAGATTTTCCATTTGTTATGGTTAATTTGAATCCGACAAGGTACCCATTTGGACTGCTTGTTTCGCTGGTCGAGCGTCTCAATGATATTCCGATTTTTTATTTCTTACAGTGTCAGCGACTGACAGCACAATAAATTTGAACAGAACTCCCCTCTCATCTTAAGTAATTAAATTAATAACAAACGGTATTTATCTTACAAATGATTTTGCATGTCAGACTTAATGGCTCATCAACTGTGATCACCACAAAACTAAAATATGTTCATATCAAACGTCATCTTCCCCCGCATGGCTAAAACTGCACCAGTCACTGTCTGAGTGCAGCGGAAGAGTTGCAGTTCTCATATGAGTTCTCATTGGCATATCGTGATCCGCCGCAGCAGCCTTGGCGACAAGCACAGAAAAGTACGGGAAATGCGGCAAGGCCTAACTTAGCAAGTCATTGGGGTTGGCGTGAGAATAAGCCATGCATGCATGGGGAGAGGATCAAGCGTGTGACATGTCCCTGCAAATCGATTTTAAATGATTATCATTTACATTCAACATAGATTATAGAAATGTATCGTAACGCACGTGCAAACCACGTGGAGCCCGTGGTAACCATGTTCACACATGTCCAGGTTGACATATGAAATATTACCCCTCGGTTCGTTGGGACTATATCTTACCTCGAATTAAGCTTAAGTTACATTTTATTAGAGAACTGTAGTTTCATAGATATTTCACTTATTTCCATCATGACATTTAAAGAACATATATTTTTCAACACTGTATTAAATAGACATTGGCCACGAATATAAACTTGAATTTGAAACCTTTAGATAAAACCATGAAGATATATGCATTGACGCTTGGTACCTTTATTTACAATGACATTTGAATAATATTACACAATGCAATCCGATGTTGCCAGTCAACTGTATTACGCTTATACAACTGTAATAATTACATGTTTTATCGTTTTCAGTGGGTGTATGTTGTACCTTCCCCCGTTTAGTAATTCGCCAAGTTTTATATATCTCAGGCATCTTTTACTGCTAAAGCGGTTTCGACTTTCACGATTTTTAACTTCGATTACGAGGAAGTTTCAATATTTCATTGCATCATAGGGATTAGTCCTGCTTCATGACTGTGTATATAAAGGAGCCTTTTATACAGTCTAGGTCCACATCCAGCAAGTCTAGATTGAATGAATATATGAAATTAGAGCCCAAAGAAAAGAATAAGACGGATGAAGGAACAGTAAATTATTTTTAAAAATTTCATGGACTAAATTTTAGTCTACACAGGGATTGTCATGTATAAATATTAAGATTATATAGAAATGTATCGAAATAAATATTAAAGTCTTATCAAGGTGAGTGTATATATTTATAGCGGTATATTAAGGTGTATATATATGAAGGTTCTTAATGCATATATATGAAGGTATATAAAGGAACGAAGCTGTTTATGTATTTATTTGAAATTATTTAAGAAAGGTATATCAAATTAAGGCACACATATATGTGTTTTAAGGACGAGAGAGGCAGAACATTCGCTTTTGCGTCTCTCCTGAATGAGTGCCGAGGTTTTCGTTGGAACTGTCAGCTGCGTTATCCTCATCAACTGCACACACTCAAATACGCACAATCCACATTGTAGGTCACGGGAGCGCACAACACCACAGCTTGCAGCGGCCGTCAACCTATCTCCGGTAGGTGGCGCTTTTCAAGTCGTCTGCTTATCCGGTAGGTGGCGCTCTACAAGTCGTCTGCTTATTCCATTTGGGATCTGTGACACGGTTTGGACTTACCTTGATCGTAAGTAGTGATTTAATTTGTTTGTGATGTAATTTTGAGTTCGTGTTTACGTCCCTTGAGTCTCCAACTTGAGAATATGTATGTATAACTGTATATGATATCCACAGACGACTAGCTAAGGCTATATTTAGACGTGGAAAAGTTTTTCGTGTGATAGATTAGTTGGATAGTGGAAGCATCGGTTTACACATGAAGCAATGTTTTTCTCTATGAGGCACATAATGAAAGTGAAGTAAACACACTTCATTTTGAGAGATTGTGTTTGTTGTTTTCTGGAATATAGGTACTTCGATTACAAGGTTTGGTCTGTTTTGAAGTTAAACTGAATTACCTCAAGGGAAATGCTTAAAGGATTAACATCTTCAGTTATAACGCGGGTTAAACGAGTTCTTTGGCTTCATTGGAATTCTTGAATAAAAAAACTTATAAATCATCTAATCAAACTTTGATAGAAATAGATTCGTTGCAACGGGATTTCCTTGTTCCTCAAATGCTAAGGTACAGCGTAGGTCGTTGTGACTTTCAAGGTTTTAACTTTTTATGTATAACTTCGCAATGCACAACAACCACATCTTAGAATCTTTTAGTAATAGGAATGCTTTTTATGTTCATGACGTCATTACATTGTAATTTCATCAGAATTTTGGTGTCAAAGCATTTGTTAGCCATGTTTTGATGCACAATGATATTTTAATCCTATAGACAATTTCGATTATGCAGGAGCAAAGTGCCAAATCTATTAAAAACAAGTGATACTTCAGATTGAAAGTTTGTTTGCATGTTAAGTTCGTATTTATCTAAATGATGAATGATTCTTCATGATAAAATATTTCAACAATAAGTGTAATGCTTTTTAATAACAAATAAGATGTCTTCATATAAAATGATTTGACACTTCTCCCAAATAGTGTTGTATCATATTTTCAGAATCATTTTTTTTATTCTATACCTTAAACATATGATATTTAATAATCTCATCTTCATTGAAAGTAGGACGCTATTGTTCTCGAACATCATTCAAAAGTCATGTTTGTTATATTTATAAATCTTATATTAAACATACATCAGGGTTATAGTAATAAAGTAGCTTATCTTTATTTTTGATGTAATATGTATCAACAATGAGGATATGAATCAAATATGGATTTCGAATATATACATTATACTTTCTATATGACTCATAATAACGTCAGAGAGAGAGAGAGAGAGAGAGAGACAGAGAGACAGAGAGAGAGACAGAGAGAGAGTTTCATTACAAAAAGTATTGCATATATAAAAACTATATGGGTTGTGAATTTACCACACGTTGCTGTATATCTTATCTCTAGGGCATAATGAAAGTCAAATGAGATCATCACGATTTATAATTTTAGGTTGTGAAATCGAGAGTTTTGCCCCCTACAATCACAAAACAATTCTTAAGAATACTTTGCAGTCACCGTAGCTAATTTTCCTTTGAAAATGAAGTGATCTTATGAAAAGAAAATCTTATGTTATAAATTGTTAATCAATATAAGGCTCTCTTAGATTAACGTACTGAATTCGGTTGGCCTGGCGAATACTTTTCTATTTTCCAGATGGGGTATTCACTCTAAAATGGCCGCATCGCTTGATGCGCCACAACGTTTTCTTCGATTACGGTTGAGCATTGAGATGTTTACCCTCTGAATAATTTGTCTAAATAAATTATTTTCTTAACGTGCTACAGTGTCTTTAATTATTAACTTTAATTGTTATTAATTTCAATTTTAATTTTCTCAATTTCACTAAGGTTACATAAGTAAAGTACCATCACCTCAACGTATTTTGAAAGTTGATACATGAAGTGCACATGATAAATGTCAGTTTTATACATTGTTATACATATGTAATTTAGATATTGAAGCTTTATTTCAACCAGTTCTGTTTTATAGTAACGTTTTAAAGGATTATATCATAATGAATATACACATTAGGTACGTTTTTGTATGATCGATACTAATTTTTTTATTTTTAATCGTTCATTAATCAATTCATTGAATAGTATTCATGTTAGTCTTAGCATATTCGAATCAGAAATAAACTTCATTCAGTTCTTATCGTTCAATATGTACTGTCTGTGATTTTCATTTACTAACTCATAAAACCATTTACTGAAAGAAACCTGAAATCAAAAAATTTTGCTTTGGGCTTACAGATGTGCCGTTTCAATCATTACGATCAATATATTATGCAGAAATGTTGATTCAGCTTAGTCAATCTTTAACTGTAAATCCTTTGAAGAGAGTGCCGACTGGGCTTATATTATACAAGCTGTGTGTCAAAAGCTACATCCCGAAAGTTTGTTCAACCAATGGCGTACCTATTTGTAAATATAAATCACGTACTTTTTATTTCATTTATCTATCAATTGCATAACTGCAACTTTACTGACAAAATACCACCCTTGTGTACAAGAAGCATCCTCGATGTAATCGCTGTCAAATTCTCATTGAATTTTGTAAGAAAAATCTGATGTTTTCGAAATGTTGAATTTTAACGAGCTGTTAGTTCTAACGATGAGTATAAAATTAGACTACCTTTAACACGTTTAACGATTTTAACACAAAATCGCCATTTTTTTGTTTTCACTATGCTACGATGCCTTAATGACAGTGACATTATAAAACATTTAAATGATACTTTTACTAAGGTTCACATTAGGTGATCAAACCTTTGGGATTCAGTAGTATCATGCCATGTGAAAGTCAAGAGACAGATGGTAGATGTATGGATCGGGAGGAGACATCTGCGGATCTGTATGCATGTATCTCACTGGACGTGTAGATTTCGTGTCACATGCTGGGTTTACAGCCCCGTGGCTGTCTCAAATAGCTGTAATACGACTGATGTTAATTGGTATCCGATATCACTGTGATATTGTCATTCTGATTAAAATATTAAAATGTGGACTGATAAAGAGAGAGGGGGAGAGAGTTTGGAGGGAGAGAGAAAAGAAGAAATATAAAGATATTTGTGAGAGTAGGAATGAAGGGAGAGAGTAGAAAGGAAGGGAGAGGGCAGGAAGGGAGAAAGAGGGGAGGGAGAGAGAGACAGACCGACAAACAGATTGAGACAAAGAGACTGAAGGAAGTGAGAGACATGAGGAATAGGAACAGAGAGAGATGGGCGGGGGGAGGGGGGGGGGGGGCTAGGCACGGGGCAGAGAAGATAACCATAGAGATATACAGCTAATGATAATCAAACTCACATGTAAGTATTCACAGAAAAAAGGAATGAGAGAGAGGTAGAGAAGGGACAGAAAAAGAGACGGTGGGGGTACTAAGAGAGACAAAATACAGAGGGTCAGACAGGCGAACATGCAGACATATAAAAAAAAACACAATAGAATCAGCAATTAAGATCTGAAGTAGAGGGGTTGGGATAGGTAAGATCTCAAACAGATACAAATTGATTAACGAACAGAGACGGATATGAAGAGACAAGATATGTACGTGTATGATCAGTCGTGGTCAGTTAGTCACTATGGTACAAATCAGGCCATGGTCAAATAACATTCTTGTATTGTATCAGTTTCATTATTTCCTCCTTGAAATTGAATCTGTATCAGTTAATTAACATGTCTGTAGTAATGGCCCCTATGGCATTGAGAAGTCATTAGCGGAATAAATTCTGTCAGTTAAAAATGAAGACATATATACTCCTTGCATGAATTCAACCTGGTTTGTAATATGCAATTGCCTACTATATCAGTTCTCATGTTGCCAAAGGCTGGCAGACATATGCAAAAGTAATCTACGTACTGTAATGAACTGCGCGACCAGATATGTGCTGTTGGCTATAGTTTGAATAAACACTTCACGTATGTGTGTAATAAACATTGGTTGGTTCGTTAACCTAATTCTAAGCAAACATGTAATAGGTAATGGAGGAATATCAAAGAGGAAATGTTTGTCGTTATAAATTGATTTTTCATCTATTTGCTGTCAAAATATACCGTTTCAATTTTCAATACATTTCTCATTAGGATTATAACGTTTTACGTTTAATTCTATACAATTTTAAGTACCATGATCACTATGTTTTACTTGAAATGATCAAAGATTTCAATTAAATGTGTTTTATTTTATTGTATTGTTGTACAAGTCATATCTTTTTCCGATTGCTTACACTGGTAAAAAACTGTTTCGGAATATAAAGATTTGAGATTACGAATACCGATATCTTTTTAGATGGAAGTTTCTTATTATGCAAAAGAGTGATTTCAATATTGGACATTTTAACGTATACAATTCTATACTGTTATCTCAGTGATCATATTAGGTTCTTTGTGACCCGAATAGGGAAATGATCGATGAGAAATACATTCTAAATATTGCAACTTTACAGAAAATAGACATATTATCTTTTGTTTTCAATGACAATTACAAATTTAAATATTTATCATACTAGTTGTGATATAGATCAACTCATATTTCTTAGCAGTTATTAATATTTAGTATCTTGTCTTGATAAAAATATGCTCATATTATAATGGTTATTATCAAATTTGGAGTTCATTTCAAAGGTGATGTTCGTTAAGCACCATAGACTTGTTTTTATATAGAATAAAATATTACTCCTAAGCATTCGCCATGTTGCTTTAGCAAAGTCAAATACGCAAAACACTGCTTTTAGAAATGATGACAATGTTTTTGTTTCAAGGTTAGGGATAGATTGAAGTTGTACACTGAACAGTTCCGTGAAGCAAAGGTCGTTACGGTTGCGGCCAAAACAGGTCAAGTCGAAACATCTGACACTAATGAGGCCACGGTTCTAATGATCTCTAAGCACGTGCCGCACGTGCCGCATGTGTGAAACGAGATTGTCATTTTATGAAACATAAACTGTAACCGGATACCAGGGAATGAGCTATCGTATGGAGAATTCTGGCTATGTTTGAAAAGTGTGTAGTATTTAAGTGACCACGAACACCTTCTTCCTATTTAAATGGGCAGCAGCACGATGTTTTAGATACATAATGTGATCCCACGAAACCGAAAATAAAATTTTCAAATTGCAAGACAATGTTTTTGATTTAACGAAACAGTATTAAAACGAATGTATCATGATCGGTTAAGTTATGCGAATCCATTTCCTTAATTACCTCAAAATATTAAAAGTAAAAGGACCGCCCCTGGTGTTTGTTTGATACTTTGTTTATTTTTTCTACGACAATGGATGACCGGGTTGACTAATGACATGATTTGACCTTTGATGGTATTACTTTAGGCCTACACTAATGTTTAATGGTGGAAAATTTGAAATGAATGAAATGAAAATAATTGCTACTGAGGGTTTTTCGATAGTCGAAATAATCACACACACTTGGTAACCTATTCCAATGGAGCAGTTTTGAAATAAGTTATTTTTGTATTTTCAAGTTCAAGACCTAGAAAAGTAAAAATGCTTTCAATTCTAAGAGAGATCAATTAATTTGCTTCGTGTTATATGTTGCAAATCAATGACATTTCTTAAAACCTGTGGAAGATAGCAAATCTTTTAAAGGACACCCTTAATATGACCAATTCTCAATAAACACTAAAGGAGAAACAAGATATGGATACTTTCGGGGCAGACACTGCTGTTTGCGATAATTGAAACCAGATGCGCTATAATGCAACATTTATAGGGGACTTAACGGATTAAGTCGATATTCTTCAGAGTATCGAAGACAACCGAGTGAGGTCGAACACGATTACTCATTTCATATTCAAAGGAAAATTTGAATATAAAAGATAATCCTCGCAACAACCACTCACACTATCATCATCGTTATCATCACCATCATCAACAACTTCAACATGATAACACTCGCCATCATCATCGATCAGATGATGTTACTTACCTTTTTTGCGTAATCTTAAACATTTTCACTATCATCATCGTCGTCGTCATCGTCAAGATCGTTACTTTCATCATAATCGTGGTCTCCATTTTCGTCGTCTTCATAATCCTTGCAATCATCATCTGTTACATGATAAAATCACTCATATGACCTTACGACCCTCGAATTGTTTGCGTAATCATGACCATCATTGTTGTCAACGTTATCATCATCGTTGTCATAATCGTCATCGTCATAATACTCCACGTCGTCGTCATCATCATCATCAATATCATCACCATCATCATCATCACCATTATCGTAAACACCATCCTCCCCAACAACATCACCATCGTCTTCAGAATCAGTAAGTGACAGAATATTCCGCTTAGAAAGATAGTTTCAATATTGATATAAATGTAATCAAAATCACACGTGTACTATTTGTATATGGCATATATTTCTAACGATGCTTGTTAATCATCTAACAATCTTGTGTTATAGTGAAATTGAAATGAGTGTTAATCGAGAGGGCACTCGGGTAAGTCAATAAGTATCTGTCTTATATTTTAAATTGGGACTGTGTGTCATTATTAAGACACTGAGCCTTTGAGAAAATGGTATCGTTGCATGAGAAAAGGGTCTTCAGAAAAAATGGTGAGATTTGTGGAACCGTTCCAAATTATGCAGATATATGTGGGAAATCTGACACGTTTCAGGTCAAATGTCTGTTTAAGGGATCCAGTGCAAACACTAACGTAAATATTTTACCATAGTCTGGTAACAAATAAGATATGGAAAATACATGGGTGTCGGTCATCATATCAGGAGGATTATTCAGCTATTTATCAAGGATACCACCTTGGAGACGGTTTCAGGTATATATGCAAGATTGAAGTCAAGAGCCCGAGATGAATTTAGAGCCTGCTGATATTATTTAAATGTGAAATCTATTTCTTATAAATGCAAACTTTGAAATTTAAGGGATTTTCATTTTAGAATCACATTAAAGATTAAAAAATAGATTAGTTACCAATTACAAGAGTTAAAGAAATTACTCTCCATATACAAGGACCCTTAATAAGCCCCCACCCATGGTACCACATCATCAGCTGTATTTGATTTATTGTTCTTTTGAATTGTAATCAAACTTAGAACAAAACTATAAATAATGTGTCAATCTAGGCACTTTGAAACATACATTACTGGAAACAGCATTGAAAGCGGTGTTTTATAATGCTACTTTGAACGTAAACACAAAATTTCCTTTTTACTGTTTCGGATTTATGGGAATATATACCAGTTACATGACCTCGTTAACTCCAATCAAAAGGGACAATTTAGCTTAAATGTCATAGTTTGAATTCATGGTTAAGAAGTTAATCTAGGTTTGAAAGGTTAGGTCAGTTGTATTATTGATTTCGATATTTATTAAGTATACAATTCTTTTATCAAGAATAGACTCAGTGTGTGCTAATAAATATTTCACCGACTCTTATGCCAGTTTAGGCCTATTCTCTTAAAGATTTACATACGCATATCGAAGAAAGTACTGCAACACCCAAATAGATCTTGATGTTGCCCATCTGCTTCAGTCAACATATTAAATTTTAAAGGAGAACTTAGAGGCAATCATTCGTAGAAATGGTGTTTGTACTAATAAACTTCTACTTTCTTCTTGGGGCAACTGTAATTGGGCTTAATCAGTAATTACAAATATCGAAATTCAAAGAGAACATTTTTTTATAATGCAAGATTTTCGTTTGACTGTTAAACAAGTTACTCTTGTTACTCTTTGGTTCATCTCATCGTTCGTATTAATGGGGATATACCATCAGTTATACCATTACCAGTCAGTCACTGTCAATATCCACTTCTTAAGAGCATTTCCTTACTCACCTTTTTTCAGTTTTACAACTAAATCCAATTGCGATTCGTAATAATAAGATTGATTATTCCCGTAACATTTGTGGTTAACGTTTTTATAGACCTTGTTGTTAACAAACAGTTTCATATGATTTCGGTCAATATCAATCGAATATGATTAATTTACATCACGACATTCATAGAATAAAGAGGTGTTGCAATACCAGGTGTAAATATCACATAACTAAAATTCTCGTATAAGAATGAATAGAATAAATGCGGAAACCACCTTCACCTCATAGCTGTAACCACAAATCCACTGCCAATACTATTAAATATTTTTTTCTAATTCAGCGATGAATTCTTGATTTAAGTACCTTTTTGAATTTTTCATGTGTTCAATTTAGAATTATTTTTTTTCAGAATTTGAAAAAATGTTTTCTTAAATAAATCAACACGAAATGTCGTGCTTTGAACTTTATACCTTTACACTGAAGATAGTTCATCAATCTTTGATATTATTCTACTAGATTCACCAAGTAACCTTTAAAACCCTCGTTTATTATTGATTTCTCCATTTATGAGAAATCTGTGTTTTCAGTCTAGGGGCATGTGTTAATAATTCATAATTGACTATAAGTGAGATCGTTATCATGAAACAATGAAGGGTCATTGACCCGATAACATTTTCTTTACGTGAATATGTCATTCGAACCATAACTCATAGTTATGTCGACACACTTAGTTAATCGATGAGTTACCATCTTTGTATTGGTTGAAATATACTTGTACGTTTGATGGACAATGGTTGTATTAATGGTATTTGTGAACACTGCAAGGCTCCAGATAATTATTTGGGCTCAGGGGTATTTCACTCCTCAAAATAATAATTGAGGAGTAAAATTACCACATGAAAAAAACAAGGAGTATTTCAAGATTTATTGTTTGACAGATATTCATTCCAAGTTAGCGTCTTTGTAAATGTTAGTCGTTGATTATATTTTCCACAAGTTTAATCTTTAAATAAACGAGTGATTTCTCTTTGACCAAATATAAAATCGGTAATCTTTGTTTTCATACACGTTGGCATCAAGTTGACTACTATTCGAGAAGTTATGATCAGACATTTAGAAATGAAATTTTATTTTGACTAGTCACGATTACTTTTGTTAACAAATATCTGACTCGTATTCTTGGAACGTTTGCGTTACTGTATACTCATTGATTTCATTTTCAATGCGTATATCTGAATTACCCGTGCTTATTTTACGCATATACGGAGCCCTTAGTTACAGAAAAGTAGCAGTAGCAGTAGAAGTAGCAGCAGTACTGATAGAAATCTATTATTAGTAGTATCAGTAGAAGAAGTAGCTAAAAAGTAGTAATATCACCAACTCTAGTAGCAGTAGTAGTAGTAGTAGTAGCAGCAGCAGCAGCAGCAGTAGTGGTGATGGTGGTGGTGCTGCTGGTGGTAGTAGTAAAAGTAGAAATAGTAGGAGTAATAGCTGCAACAGAAGTAGCATCAATAGATATATTAAGTAATAGAAGAAGTAATCGGAAGAAGAAATAGTAGTAACAGTATGTACCTGTAATAGTAATAGAAGCAGCGAACATAGTAATGATTGTAGTAGTGGTTGAAGTATTAGTAGCAGTAGTAAACAAAATAAATTGTTAATGCACCAAACAAGTCTCATCAGGGCATCACATTTTAAATTCATTTATTGATAGAAACTGGCTGAGTACTTAATTAATGGAATGGGACTAAAACTACGAAACTACGTTAAAAGTTGAACCTAATTATAAACGAAAATGTCGCTTCCCATGCAGAAACTTTCCCATCCTTAGCAGCAGCAGACTAATTATCATTCATTGTAATAGACTGTCAAATTAGTTAGTTTTTTTACCGTTGGAATGACTTGTGCTTCTAGAGGTCATGCATTTGTCTTTATTTACATTTGATTTCAACGATTTTGGGAATGTACGTTATAGTGCACTAGCATTTACATTGAATTTCAAATATGATATGTTGAATATTGCGTTATTTGTAGATCTGAAATTCAATGTTCTATGATTGCATGCTTCTTAAGAGTATATAACATTTTCCAAAGTAGTCTGTATCTCCACTCAAACCCGTTCGTATGTAAAACAGTTTTCTACAGTATAACCCTGGGTGCCGTTCCACTAAACACTTAAAGTTGACCGAGAGGCTAAACTCGATTGTAACAAATGCGAAAAGAATTTATTTACATCACCTTTCCAAGAAAAAACAACTTTTTAGGTGGCCTATCGAAAAGGGGGGGCCAGAGAGGTTGGGAAGAGCTTTTTGAACCCAAATTACCCATCCCCAATACCTTAGATCCGCGACTGAATAACTCATGAGTTGATTGTTTCCACGCTGTATCAATGAAGTGGGTAGAAATGAAAGGGAGTGGTTTGGATAAAAGACGTTGGATAGAGTCGTTTGCAAGAAATCAATTCATCACTAATTATTTTCAGACATTTTGACCTAATAATGCCCCATAGTAAAATGAATACATATCGATTGAATTTTTCATATTTGTGAAAGACATACGTGGGGAAATACAAAATTGTGATTTGTTAATTGCTATTATAACTGATTTGGTCCTCCTAACGATTCTAACTGCTTTCATCGCATTTAGTTAGTAATTGCTGAATATTGGCATTTCATAAGGATTTTGCAATCTTAAATTTATGCAAGCTTCGCAAATATGGATTACCAATATCAAGACTGAAATGATCGATAACCATGGATTATATTCCGTAAGGGTTGTTGGGATTTTGACGCCATTTGAAAGAGATTAATTTATACACTTGTGGCTATGCAATTGATAACCTGCTGTGCTAGGATTTCGAGCAGCAGGGATGAGATATTGCCAGAGTGTTAGTTTGTATATAGTTTTTAAATGTATTTCAGACATTTCATGTTATATACAACAATGCAATAAATTTTTGCATTTTTCCGATGAAATGACGTTATGAACAAATTTCTAGAATAAGGATAAACACTTTAGTTGAGTATCTGCTATACGACCAAACATGCAACAAATTGGTCAGGATGAGAGTAATAAACTCTACTAAAACTCTAAGATAAGTCAGTTTGGAAGCGAGTTAACAATCTGCTTAAAACCTGCGTTATGCTGAAAACAAGACAAGTTGACAACAGTCAATGTTGAATCAAAATATTGTTCCCTATACAGTTTTTACTTTTCAAAAATATATGCTTACAGGTATTGCTCATGGTTTTTAATGTTAAGCCGATCATGATTTATTATTAATGAACAGTACAAACATGAATTATTTATACATTATTATATGAATTATATACATTTTTCCATAAAATCTATTAGTTCCACAAAGAAAAATGCCCTCAGAGAAAGAAACGTCATCATAAATTATTAAGTTAAATTTATGTTTAGCTTTGGACATGCCATTTACTTAAAGCGTTTTATCACAGCAACTCTAATTATTGGTTGCAAATAATGATAAAACTAATAATAATTGCTTCCTGGGGCTAAATCATATTGTTCGTATCTTTTTTACAGACACGATCACCTTTGAAAAGGATTTGGAATGGATGAGAAAGTAAAACTGAATTAAAAAGATTAAAATTAAAATTTTCATGTGAATGATATTAAATACTTGTTTTCTCAGGATAATGTTATTATCTTTCGAGAAATATCAGCGAATGTAATTTACAAAACAAAAGGATTTTGTTCTTTTTCTCCTAATGGAGTGTTAATATTGGTAACAATCATGTGTAATATAATGGGTTTTTTTGTAATTCTAGTCACTATTATAAACTAAAACCATTAATGTATTTGCAAATATCATATTTCTTAACCGATATTCGCAATTGCTCATAAAAGGTATCGACTAAACAAAATTTGTTTCACATTCCTATTCGGTTTTTGCATTAAAGATTACCAACAAGTATCATTTGTCAATATTTATTTCTTGTCTGAATATAGAAACCGTCTTACAAAAACTATTTTTAATTTCTGATGATATCTTATGTCTCACTGAAGCTATTTTAGTATATCTAATTAACGATGAATATGTTATTCCGTCAGAGTTAGATTTACATTACTTACTTATCTTGCGTTAACCATCACTCGCATTACTAATAAAAGTTGACAGTAGCGCCGTTCATTCCGTAACTTAATAGCTTCACTGTCATTTTCAGGTACTTAGAATCTTCGTATTATTTTCTGAAGTTTTCATTTGTTCCGTTGTTCTGCAATTCCGTAATTCCGAAATGCTTTCGTTTCCGGACCATATCTAAAAAACGATTCAATATTTTTTTAAAGAAACTTGGTATGTACTTAGGTCTAGTGGTGGAGTAGTGCCTTATTCTATTTTGATTATTCTGAATTTTTTTCTGGTTTCCATGGAAACAATTTGAACTTAGTGCATATAGGGGGGATGCTTTCGTTTCCGGGCCATATCTCAAAACCTTAAAGCTTCAATATTTTTTTTCGAAACTTGGTATGTGGTTAGATCTAGTGATGGAGTGGTGCCTTTTGCTACTCTCGTTACTAATCTCTCTAACTCTCGTAAAAAAAATTCTGGTTTCCGTGGAAACAATTTGAACTTTGTGCATATGGGGGTAGGGTAATGTTCCAACCTTTATCTAAAAATCTAATGATTATTATATATTTACTTAACCTGGTATGTGGTTAGATCTAGTGCTTGGATGGGGTGGTGCCTTTTGCTACTTTAGTTATTCTTAATTTTTCATTTTCTTGGTTTCCGTGGGGCTGTAGATGCTAATTATATATGATATTTGATGACTGTGTGTAATATATTAACCTTTTTATTACTAGTATATGTTTGGTATGGATTATTTCTGGTATAAGTGGCAATAAGATGATTTGGTTGGATTAAAAGTTTGGAAGGGGGACATCACTGTGCATCACATGCACATATTTCTAGTTCAAACTCGCATTGTTCATCTTAATTACATATTTGCAAATTATAGTTTCACTATCCAATCAACCAAGGGAATTGCTTATCATATATACAAAAACATTTACTATGACAGGCACTGTCATTTGAGCTAAATCAATGTTATATTTTTTTACTTTCAGCATGGTGTTTGAAGTTTACTAAAGCTTTTTACTGATATTGAAGAACCTTAAGATAACAATAATGTTATGTAAAGCGCATTTTTGTTTATCAACTGCTGCTTATTAGCGCTTTATTCGTGCCTGAAGTGTGATAGGGCACCTCCAGATCATAAACGATTGATCTAATTGCAGGGACAATATTCTGATTTTGCATACCATTTGAAGACCAAAAACGACAACCGCAAAAGTTAATGCATGAACAGAAACAACCATACAATTCAGCTCAAGAATTCTTTCAGATATGGCTGTGATGTATGACTATAATCAAATGGTTATCGTGACAACAGTCATTCAATTCCAAATTACTTATTATTTCCAATCTTTAAATAACTATAGATAGCTGTCTTTTGGTTCAATTGAACTTACGTTCTCATGTGTGGAAAAGGCCTTTAGTGATGTAAGGTTGTTTGTGAATCATAGCTTTAGTAATAGCATAGTAAGTATGACAAATTTAGTCTGAAATAATGCAATGACCTTTCGTATTTTGAAATATCTTTGTAATATTCATATACCAAGTGTATTTGTCACATTAAACTTATGAATCCGTAAATGTTCCAGCATGAATTACGATATTTAGATAATATAATTTCTTCAACGACAAGCTGGCTTCTAAAAAGTCATTGATTCTTTTTTTTTTAATTGGTGGTTCGAGCTTATTCTAGTCATAGCTAAGAAATGTCTAATATCTTGAAAACTGCCTATCTTGATCTTCAGTTACAAAACATACGTATGTAATTTCAAAACATTAATAAGCTTCAGAGCCTGAGGCTCTTATTTAACTTTTGATTTCATCAAGATTCTAGTTGAGACTCAAATTGACTTCATATCAAAAAAGCTTCAATAAAAAGCGTTTAATATTCAGAAATGTCTATAGTGAAGATAACATACATGTACATGTTGTCATGACGTTTGACAAATAATCTATAAGCAGTGATGGCACTATTTTAAGAATATACGAAAATATGGCTGATTGAGAATAAGATGCACACGAGTTGGATGTTTTACACTGTTTTTGATCAAAAGAAAATCTAATCTAAAATTGGTTTAAAACCATTATCTTGATTTGAATAAATTTAACAAAATCATTGCCTATTAAGTGTTAACGTTATAAATTTAGGTATTTATTTTACCTGTAAACTACTAGTATTGGCATGTTGACCCAAATAGGTTTAAAATATTGAAACTAAATAAAGGTTAAGGTTATAATCAACGAAAAAAGCATTCAAATCGTACGCGTATTCATGGCACAGCGATGCAAGTTTTCAATTTAGACCCTTTCCAATTTTGAGGCTCATATTTTCATGTCTTCTGTCCATACCACATTTTGTCAATTTTGACACTCAATTTAGAATGGCGTGCTATAATTGAGTAAATGTGTTTCAATAATATGGATTAATCAGTTAAGTGCTCGATATGTCCTGAAAATGATATCAACAAAAGAGGCAATGGAGACCTAACAAACGCTCACCAAAACCAGCCAATCTATGGAATATCTGCCTAATTATGTTTCCTTGTAATAAACCGTCGATCAATATGGGTATTTGTCAGAAGAATAGCTTGCACAGATGCTTAAGAAAACAATTCAGTCAGATTATCAATGTGTTAGAACATCAAAAATCATTATTCCTTGATAAATCGAAAATGTGTGGGTTGATGTCTGCAATGTGTTTTATTCTCGATGTTCTAAAAAAATAACCATTTGAGATTCATAAGCAGAATTGTTTGCATAATTTATTGAGAAAATAATTCGGTTAGATTGGCAATGTGTGATAACATTAAAAATCAGTATTTCATGATAAATCGAAAATGTGCGGGTTGATGACTGCAATGAGTTTTATATTTGTGGATGTTCGAAAAAAATAACCGAGGTCCTTACACAGATTTAAATGGATAAGTCGTTAAGAAAACGCTGCATTCAGATTCAATTAAATGGTATAACGTCTAAAATCATTATGTCTTTATACATCGTAAATGCGTGGGTATAAGCTGGTTGATATCTAAAGGTTACTTCACTGATTGTTGGAGTTAGAATGTTGGAAATAAATTATTGATGCAGCAGAAGTGTTGGTATGATTTATCAAGAAAAATTCCAGTCAAGTGAGTAAAATTTATAACGTCCACAATATTTATATCCCATCTATCGAAAATACAGGGGTATAAATGGGTTGATAATTGAAGGTGGTTAAATTTTGAATGTTTAGAATAGATATGAAATTGAAATTTGAAAGCAGCATTGTTTGCATAGTCCTTAAGGAAATTAGTTTAATTTAATGAATTGTATGTTATCTTATTCAATATTCAATACAGAAATATATCAATTTTGTTGTTAACGTTTCACATGCTACAATATATATTAGAATACCATTTAGGTATATTTTACATACATACATACATACATACAGTTTGAGCAATAGTGCTTTAAACCCGAAGGTGTCATGCATATGACATATTTCCTTTCAGGCAATTACACAAATTATTACAGCTATAAACATCTCGGATCATTCAATGATCTTTATCATTCTGCAATTTTACACAATTTAGATTTAAATAAGGTCATTTCTAAAAAGCTTCATTATAAATACAAATGAAAATCAAATGATTAAAGTGTATATTGTTTTAATTACTAGTTTTAACTTACCCTTTCACTTTCAATTGCATCAATTGATTGATTTCTGCTTTATTGTTTGTAACCGATATGGTTACGTCATATCGGGTTGATACATGTTGTTACCATACGACGTTAGGGGTTCAACTATATCTATGCTTTGGTGAGGTGACGTCATAAACTATTCCATGACGATGATTTGTAAATTGGTCGAAGGGGTAGATTGGCAGATGTTTTAAAGTAAATTTCACTGTTTAACAATAACTATGTTTCCGATGCTGGGCAAATATCGTTTTCGTTCATTCACGCTCAGGATATATCAAATAATTATAAGAATGTAATTTTTAGCTCATCCGGCCTAAAAGGCCCCATGATCTGTTCACTATTTCATCTCCTTCCACAGAACCATATTGTGTACAAAGTCCTTCGTTAAATTTATTGATTTGATGAGCCTGTGATCCCTGATAAGGGCCACAGAGACCACACCCTAAAAACATATTTTCATCTTTTTCTCCAGTCGCAAAACGTTTAGAGAACTGAAACTAAGTTTGGAGACTCCATAACTAATGGGGATTCTAATTTAGAGATTTGGTGACCATGTGACCCCTAATAAGGGCCACACGGACCATGCCCTAAACCCTATTATCAACTTCTCCAGACGCGAAAGGCCTAAAAATCTAAAAACTTGTGTACAAAGTCTTAAGCTGATGAGGATTATAATAAAAATGGATTTGATGATCCTGTGACATCCATAAGGGGACTCCTTGGTCATTTATATAATAATCAAAGATAGCCTGATGAGCTACAAAGCCAATAGCGAATCTGTGTTCAATCCTTAACAGTTGTAGTTATTTCATCAGTTGATACATGCAGTTACTTGAATTATTTCATTACAGTATTGCAATTATCACCTTAGTCTACTTCATTAGAAGTCGTATTTATCTTAGTAATGAGTCAAGATAATAAATCTTTGAATTAATTATACATATTTTTTGTAAATTCTTTCTTGCAAATGCGAACCATTTTTCTTTCTCCTGTATTTATGTAACATCATGGATGCTCTTTTATATCCTTTTTATCTTTTTAACTGAATTAAAATTTTAACCCTTCTTGGAATATATTATAGTTAAACTGTTAAAGAGCCACTCCGTGATTTTCACTTCATATTAATTACCTTTGGTACGAACCTTAATGTCATATGTCGTGATATCACATCAAAACATCTTAACTTTTAATATCCAAAAGACATATATATGGCCATTGCTGGTTTTCCATGAAAATCTTACAACAGCCTTATAAATGCATAGAGGTGTAGATATCACGTCCAATATACATAGATACTAGTTATATAACCTAACAAACGCTATCAACTCCCAACTGCCCTCCTTGCTGTTTTAGATAAGTCTCCAAATTAACGTTTGACCATTTGACGCGCGCCACTGTCCAGTTTTCGATCATAATTGCGATGTTCTACCTTCGTAATGTCACTGTAAAAATCCAATAAGCTTTAAAATGTGTTTTTTTGGTAACAGTCGATACTTCGCGATCAATTTACACAATTGATTAGGTTTGGCATATATGACTCCAACAACACACGGAGTGCCTCTTTAAAACAACAGCAGGTATATTACATTGATAGCAACGTGAGCGAACGGTTACATTGGTCAACGGAAGTTTCACAGTAGTCAAACAACCTCTAGTACTCAAATTCTATAAAGGCTCAAACGTACGACAATATTTCGTACCCATATATTATGCACATATGATAAATATTACACGATTTTATTATATAAAGATAGATAATGTGTCTTTCCATGACAGATGCCATTTGATCTCATCTCGTGACATAGCAGTTGTAAATATAAACTTAAATACTCTACTCTATGAGATAAACAAATGCTCTTAAAAGTTACAAAACGGGGTTTGGATCTATTTTGGAAATATGCAACATTTCACGGTGACAACTTTTATTGATCGTCAGTTGAAATATAAATTTCACCCTTACTCTATGAGATAAAGAAATATCCTCTTAATCTTAGATGTTGCAGATCATTGCTGTTGCGGTACTGAATATATTCTTTTCGTTGGTCATACCAAAATATTTTGGAATGAAACGCAAGGTAAGTAACGTGTGTATCGTTTTGAAAGACTGTACGTGACTGTAAGATATCATGTTTCCCGAGGCGCAGTCCGTTTGCTTGTGCCACTAGTCTAATCTTGACGTGGTGTACGGTTGATACACCATTGCTGATATGACTATACGGTCTCGAAACTATTAATTTTTCATTTCATAATTTAAATGGCATATAAAGACATAATATGTAAGCAAAACGTTTCGCCGTAACCGGTGCCGTAAAATAGAATTAACACAATGAATGACTCATTGGCAATTATTTCTTTAGCCATTTCGATAATTAATCTTGATAAACCGGCTACTTCACTGAACATAATATGATCCTCCATGGAGAACATGATACAGTACTCTGTTGTTTCAGCAAGTACAGAAATACGATCGCTATTCACTCACTGCTAATAGCAGTAATAACTTTGATAATATTTTTAACAAATCTCCAGACACATGAATCATCGCGTTAAATCCTTACTACGTCGCCAAGTTTATGTTTTAGACTATTTCTGTTGAGAGCTCTGAAACATAACTCACTAGAACTCGCTGACCGTAAAAGTTTTGCAATTTAGGTTTTGTAAATAAATCATTTTAGCTGTATTTGATTTTGTCCCAAATGCCATAAGGTCGGCTGAATTTCAATTTTGTTTGGTTTATATGTTCTAAAATTAAGGCGACCCATAAGCACAGGCATTCATTTTGGTATATAATATTGAACATGCGTATAGATTAATGATGTTATAGAAGAACACAGATAATTAAGAATATCTATATAAATCGTGAAAGAATATGCTAATACGATACGCTGTAAAATTACTCGGCTGACTTTCCATGTTGACATGGCCGAATGTCCAGAACAAAAATATTTTGGGTTGTTTCGTATTGTACACCAGGGTTGCTTATCATGCATTCTTGTAGTGAAGAGTATTCTAGGATTTAGTATTATTCACTGAGGGTTGTGCGTTGTATGCTAGGAATGTTTACTGAACAATATGTTTTAGGGATCTTGCTTCCGCCTTACGCTTGAAAGCCGTTTTAACCATAATTTCAATAGAGTTTAAGTCTCGAGTGTACTTATTTTTGTTAAATAAACTTATTTGTTAACACGAGAATCACTGAGGTAAAACGCTAAAATATCAGTTTACTCATTACTCTAAATTTCTGAAGTTGTCAAATGCATTCTACTGGTCGGCTATTATAAATGCCTTTCGAATGAATAGAGATTTGTAAAAAAGAGAAAAGTTTCCCCTAAAATCATTAAGTTTAGTTGACAGTTAATGACTTAGTTAATTGAATTATTTCTAACATAAAGATGAGAATATATCTATCAAGTATACCAATAATGTCAAAATAACTGGCTTACATTGTATATACATCTTATTAAAGCATGTTGAGTCTGATAATTACGTACATGACTGCAATGACATTTTAACGATTTCATTTTATGCTCATCAGACGAGTCACGTGACAGGTCAAATGGAATTATGGCATGGCCCATTGTCCGGCGTACTTCGGCCTTAGGGCGTTGTCCGTAAACTCGACACATTTTTGAACGCTTAAAATACATCATAAGGAATCCAAATCTTTGACAGGTCCTCCTCTTCATATATGGGTGTGGCAGGCATTTTCCCTGTACATCTTTTAAAACTTCTCCGAAACCAATTGACATAGTAGGCAATAATTCTACGTGTAGCAATATTCTTACATGGAGGTTCAATTTTCAAATACATGTATTGCGATGACTCCCTTCTATTATGGGCGTGGCAAGGTGTCAACTCTCTAGTCTTCTTTCGTCCATTCTCAAGAAACTATTAATTCTAGGAATGTAATTTTTTTAAATATCATCGTTGTAAAATGAAGACCAATATGTGTAAATTTCATTGTTCTTACCCAAATAATAAGGGCGTGGAAGGGGTGCAACATGAGGGTGGTTTACGAAAACCAACACAAGATGGCATAGGAAGCTCAATCTTTCTGAATAACATATTTGTTAAGTGGAGACTTAAGGTTGTGGCTTTGGTCTTGAACCCCTTTAAGATATGAGTATCCACTTTCAAAATCTTCATACGCCTTTTGTCATGCATAGCTATATGTATCATAGTCTTGAACATCAAGCAATACAAAGGTTGATGAGCTACAGGGCCAATGACTGTTCGATTTACAGCAACTTCTTGCCAACATGCTTTGATTTAGTTTAATATAGTTATACGGCTTACAAATGATAAAACCTTTACGTGCTTTATTTTAAAGTAAATTTACATCAAAACTTTTCTATTATACCGCTTATAAGGGGTAACCTTCATGGTAACAGATATTTAGTCAAACAGTATGTCCATGAATGAACAACTGTAAAAAGATAGTTTTATAGGAAGAAATGAAGCAAACACAACAACTTATAACAGTAGGTCGTCCATGATGACGAAGTTGACATTGAGTCACCTGTGATATATGCGTACAATAAACTTAAATTTTATTTTCCATAAATGTGCCGAATCAATCCCATCTCATGTTTCCAGTATTGATGGACCAGGTATCTCTTTTACTGGAGCAACATTCATATATGCCGTAGTTTAATCCACTGGTACATATCTAATCAAAGCTTGTGATGCGGGTCATTTAATTAGCATCTTCTCATTAAATCTCATTGTTAGCGACAGGCAGTGAGGGCGGTATAGATCCGATTTTGATTACATGTCTATGAAGTTCCATTCCATCAGGAAGCCCTAGAGCTAACCCAATTAAATGTGACCAGATACCTTGTAGTGTCTCTTAAACATCTCTGGTTAGTGTCCAAATCACATTACTGCTATGCAAATGGTATGTACATATTTTCTCTCTATACAGTGTCAATAGTGAATTTCTGTAAAATTCTGACTCTTATTTTTAGCTCCTCTGGTCTAAAGGGCCCGATGAGCATTGCGTCCGGCGTCCGTCCGTCCGTACAATTTCAACTATTTCATCTTCTTCTCCCGACCCATTAACTCAGGAAATCTTAAATCTTGTGTAGAGACTCCTTGACTAAAGAGTATAGATTTTGTGACCCTGTCACCCCTATCAATGGGGACCACGCCCTAAAAACAACTATTTTCATCTTCTTCTCCAGAAACAAATGACCTGAAATTTAGTGTATGGACTCCCAAGCTGATGGGGATTCTAATGTGTAATTTTGGATGACCCCTAAAAAGGGCCACAGGGATCACGCGCAAAAAAAAATATTTTCATCTTCTTCTCGAGATGAAAAATACCTAGAAAGCTGAAACCTTGTGTTCAGACTCCTGAGTTGATGGGGATTGTAATTAATAGATTTTCTTATTTTTAAGACCCGAAATTGTGTTCTTGTGACCATTTGTAAAATAAATCATAGATAGCTGGACGAGCTACAGAGCCAGTGGCTCTATTTCTGTTGTTGACGTATATAGTATATATCTTTTAATCGAGTCTCTAACGCATGTACTGCACCAGTCTTAATAACACCCTGATATAACGTAAAACTTATATTTAAAAATTTGAATTAGGATCTTGAACTTATAATAACGATCTTTATATTTGGAGCTGTGCTTTGATTTTAATCCAAATCACCTGCATGCTTTTAAATAACAGAAAATGAATATAGCATGTTCTGGCATTTTCTTTTACCACCAATCATACTCTTTGCTCCAGATTAGATAATAATACTTTAATCCATGTCAGATTACAATGGCCTCATTCGCACAAATGACACTGGACGTCATAACCGTTATTGTAAGTCCTAATAGTTGATAAAATCCAAAAAAAGTTCAGGAGCAAATTGAAGTTCCTCACACCTTCGATTTCTATGTTATATGATAATAAGTGATCTAAGTAGTTTCATTTACATTGATTACCACACAACATCCTCTATTCACTCAATCTCCTTAATTATACATAAAGTCATATAAGAGTTTCGTGTTGGAATTATAACAGAAAAACATACGACGTAATAACGTACCTTCTACTCCCTGAAGGATTACCTCGAATGAGCTGGACTCTGATGAATCATGATTTGACCACATTGGCTTCCCCTTATATAATAATGACCCAAGATGACCCTACCTAATGAACTCCAATGGTTCTGCAGTGTCATAACAATTTCGATCACGTAATCTATCCCTATAACTCAGTGATTCTTCTTAACTCATCTTCTTGTAGCTTTCTCTGTTTAGTGAATATCCTGATTGATACATGAATCCATGTAAGATTATATTGGAACCATTAGCATAGAAAACTCTGGACGTAATATCCTACCCTGCAATACCCCTAGGAAGGATTTACAGTCAACATGAGCTAGAATGTGGTCATTTCGGAGGTGATGAGGAAGAGGATGATACACAATAACACAAACTCGGCTCCATTTAGTATGTATTTTAATCCTACATGTTGTCCTATTTGACGTGAGATTTTATACTGGATTACATGCTAGGAATCTACGTGTATTGTACCTTGAAGTGGACGTGTTCAATGCTTTTCACAAAGGTATGTAAGTTTTTATAAAAAATGCAGCTAAGGAATGTATAACACGGAGACAGTTTATTAGTCATACGGGGCAGAAGATTAATGTGATCGCGATATTTTCATGAATGCTTATATCTAATGGGTCAGAAGAACGTTTTTTAAGATTTCTTAAATGATCTCACAATGTATGATTTATAGCGTATACTTAATGAATTGGGTACTTTCTGCAGTGGCTGGATAAACAAGCTAAAGTCGTCGTTTATAAAACAGCGATGTCAATGGTAAAGTAAAGAATCCCTTTCTAGCACGTTTATTACATTGAACCTCTTGTGTGTATCATAGTCTTTTCATTTTTCAGAGAGCGTCTATCATATTTTATACCATAAACCCACATTAATCCGAGGTCATTAATAATTATGAAAAACGTCTTTGCTGAAACGGGGCTTTCAGTATTTTGCCTTTGTCTGACACTCGCCTGTTTGATGGACAGTTCTTTTAACAATATCAATATTCAGAGTGGAGTAAAATATTATGGGCATATGTTTTCAGTTGGTTATCAGGTTTCCTGGTTACATTTGTGAGAAACATACATTGTAGCTTACATTACGGGGGGTATTCAAAATGTCTCTCTTTAAATCTCTGAGTTCACTATTCCTGGAGTTTCTAATTTGTCAGGATTTTATATAACAAAATAAACAAAGTAGGTGAGGTGATAAGCCTGTGAACATTATCATTCGCGCGATCTCCCGTTATGTTTTACAGACTATTTTCTGAATTTGCATTATTGATCCGCATTAGTCAAATTGTAAGTCATCTTGAATTTAAGCCTACTCGTGTTCTTTCTGCAAAACTGATGGTGTTAATATTCCTGTTATATGGCGAATTCTATTTGTAAAATTCTTAACTTTTCAAACATTAAGATTTAAATGTCAACAGATACATACAAGGTCGCACTTAGCGCCTAGGTAGCAGCCTTGAACGTACACTTTCTTCAGGGTAATGCTACAAGTAGAGTTTTGAGAATGTATGAGTATGTGTAAAAAGTGCCATATAATTATCAAAATCATTATTCATATGTTTTTCTTCATGTTATTAGTATATCTAAATGGTGTATGAATTAACTTTATGGGAACATGAGAATGCTTAACAATACATATTAAAGACTGCGTCATCATATTTCAGTGGGTTCAACAGAAATATTACGTCTTTTCATCTCATTACCAAGAAGAAAGACGCTGAAAGGATTCTATTACTTACTTATGAAAAGGTAAACCATCACTCAAAGTACTCATTACCGTTGACAACAGCGCCGATAATTCAGTTACAATCCTTCCTGTGACATTTTCAGGCATTCGGAAACCTTTGTCTTAACATCGGATGACACTCCACGACGGCGTTATTTCACATTCGATGACATTTCTTATATTCTAGTTGCATATCAATCACCTTCAAATGCCATTATGAATATAAGGCTGGCTTCAGATGATATTTACATTTCTGTTTGCACCGAGCAAGAACATTACCACTACGACCTCTACCTGTAAAAGGTTATTTTTTTCATTTCCATTTACGACACTGTACAAAAACCCATAACATTTTATAAAACGTTATATTAAAAGAGTTTCCCAGTATGCTTTTTCGTATTTCTCTTGTAAAAAGAGTGAAATACATTTTTATTTCTATTTACCTGAATGGGCCATGAAATGTTTAATGTAAGGTAACATGCTCCATTGAAACAGTTATATACATGATGGTCATATGTCCCTGATTGAGAATAAGTTCATGACCTTAAAAATATTCTTTATTTTTAAGAAATCAAATCTGGGGAATTAAAACATCATACAATCGTGTTATGCAATTGTCTTTATATACATATTGTTAAGGTAGAAACCCACTTGTATACAGTGTGAATTAATTATAATTTAATTATTATCCTATACGAATCTGATATAAACATTTTCATGAAAAGTAATCTCCATACATTATATATAAAAACGTTCCAGAGCTTCAAACCTCAAACATTGTTAAGCTAGACACTTTTTGTCTTGTTTTTGGAATTCTTACATGTGAAGACAAACTCAAGGAAACGTTAGTTAAGTTCTCTTAACGAAAACTACGAAAGGAAGTGTAATGCCATCTAGAAATACACTACTACTCCCCCCTGCTTTCAAGATGTTTACATGTTTCGTCGAAGACTTCCTGTTTGGCAGGTGTGATCGAATATCTTCACATGTTAAGGAGGTAGATTTTGAAGCTTACTTACGGAGTCGTTAGTGACATACATTAACACAGGCTCCCGAATATCTCGAATATACGTGAGTTTTGATCATTGAGGGTTGAGCCTCCTTTGACACATCTTTACTAAAGTGAATCGTAAGTCCTTTTTAGCATTTCACTATAAGGTTACATACTAACGTGCAACTAATGTGCGACGTGTTGCTAAATGAGCATTTATCATGTTAAGTCGGTTCCTGATACCGTTGATAAGACTGGAGTCTCTTCGCCTTTGCGATCTTCACAGATTTAGTACAAGCCATCGATTATTTTGGAGATGGAAGTCGGGTTTTGAATTGGAAAAACAATGTAATGCAAAATGTGCAGGTAAAGCCAAGATCTGACCAATGATATGTGGGTATAATATCACTTGAGAATTCCCCGAGCGAAGAAAAAAAGGAAAAGGCGTACTGCCATCATCTCATGCTGAGATATCTGTTGGTTGTCATTTTAAAACGTACACGACAGTTAGTTTGAGTATGAGCTTCCCTCATTGGTAGTTCCATCGATGAGGTTAGTCAAGTGATTCAGAAAATTGAGCTTCGAAGGAACAATGACGCACTAAGCAAGAACATTTTTACAGAAAATACTATATCCTCTAAGCTGAACTTTTGAAGCCCTTAAAGATCAATGTTTGTTTAGTTGTCGTATATATCATCAGTGTCTGATGTAAGTGGCCGTCGAGTTTTTTAATGTCAGTGCTAGATCTGAAGTACCATATCATTCTGTGTGTTCAAAATAATAACTAAATAAACTTGAGCCTATTAAAGTATGGGTACCTCAGAGATAGCGTGTTTTACCTTTTGTGGGAATCATTGATCTGATTAAATTATGTTATAGCAGATTTGTTTCTTAAGTAAAGGCGTTAGTGAGTCTTAATATTTGGAAAATGGGACTATGATATCTCGATATTTAAGTACGTTACAATGCATGTCACGACAGTCTGATTGGTCTCAGACAAGTGTCAGAACATGCGCTGCGTGTGACTGCGGTTAGACCGTGTGAAGAGGAAAGCCCAAGACGGAAAGAGATCGAATCTCCATAAAGTCAATATTTTGAAACTTTTATTCTTCGTAACACGGTCGATTTTAATCAGACTGCAGGGGTATTTTGATGACAAAATAACTTTTGAGAATGATTTATCAAAATAAACAAATATAAAGTCAACGGTACGTATCACGATGCAGACAATGTATCACGATACTTATATAGTCAAACTAAAACTCACGATTCTCGGTACTAAGATATACCGTCACATCATAACACAAAATCATTGATACTCGATTAGGTCGTGACAAAATAATCTTCAGATTCCAATCTGTTATATTTTAGCTGCGTCTACCACAGACCAACATACCAGACTTATTAATTATGAAATGTGATCGTATGTTATCTATCATTATATCTATCCCATAAAGAGTCCCTTTTCACATTATCATGAAATTTGAAACGATGCTTAGCGTTTATTTCCAACTAGAACTTTCTCATTTATGTTGAAAAATTGAGGAATGTAATTTTTGACAGACTAAATTTGCCTTTAGTTTTGTTTTTCCACTGTCTACCTTCGTACAAAGTACTTGTCTAAATGTCCAATTACCTGTTTGTAGTGAAGATCTTAATTAAATGAAATTAAAGCATGTGCGTCATTGAAGCAAGTCTAAAAAAATTAAATTTCATTAAATATTGCATCTTTAAAATTGTTCACCATATCCCCAGTTTCATTACAGACTTAAGTTTAGTTGAAACATCTAGTACTTTTTATTCAGAATACGAGCACACCTATGGTTTTATAATCTATGATTATTTCAGTAACTCATCATAATTACATGTTGCAACCTTTAATGATGTATGATAATTCGTTACATTGTGTAATGACATCGCGTTTCAACCGGTCGACTAGACGTCATAACGGTTAAGCCTTACGTTGTGACTTGCAATAGTAAACTTAGTCTCCTTTTATAACATTTTATGAAACAAGTCAATGGTTTCAGTTTCTAACTAGATTTCTCTCCAAAACCTTTTATTTGTTTAATAAAAACGTTATGAAACAGGACGTCGTTTAGTATTCTCTGTTCATTAACTGATGGATATAGGCTTTTGATAATAACAAAAAGTAATAATAATAACTCAAAATACATCTATGTTATTTTATACACCATTATTTGAACATGACTAAAATGACATCATGAACCTCATGTCTTTAATCATTTGGACCAATTAGTACAAAAAATATCAGAAATCCCTTGAAATAGTCTAAGAACAGACAGACCAGATATTGCGTCAGTTTAGATCAATGCAGGGCTATAGCCACAGCAATAATGAAATTGGCAAATGGAATGTTGATGAAATGTCAGTTAATATACTGTTCTCTGGCAGTCAAAATTGCGCACATGAAAATTATGCTCAATCGTATATCCATATCAAATCCAAAGTTCCTACATGTAATGAAGATTCCAAGCAGGCTGAAAGATGTGTTCATGTTTAATTCGTCGGGCATTGATTGGTATTTACGTCTTTTCGATGGAGTTTGTTATCTTCCAGCCTTGTTATTAGCTAGCTTCATTAATCCGACAGGGGATGGGAAAAATTTCTATCAAAAGTATCAAAACTCCTTCTATTGGAACCCGGAAATAAAATGATGAGGTTCGTAAAGATTAAGCAGCGCTTCCTAATCTATGTTATTTTGACACAGCGTATCATATTCCCGAAGATTTGACTTAAATGAAGAGCCTTTGGTATTGGGTTAGATCAATTAGATTACGTGAGTTCTGGTCTTGAAATACGAGATTGTTGTTGGAAGGATTAAAGATGAATTGAAAAGGACTACGTTTTTTAACAAGTGCTTACATTCTGATGACCTGAATTCCGAATTCACATCGCGGTTGTTATATGATTAACTCAAGAAATGTTTTGCCATATCGCTAAAATCATCATTTCTTAAAGAATCAATTAATGTAATATGATATCCTTAAGAGCTGAGATTGTATTTACGAAAATGGCGAAATGGTCAATTTGTTTTGCTCTAACGTGGCATCTGTGTCGTGCTCTGTAATTAGAAGGCTTTGATAACTTGCATTAAATAAAACAAAATAGTTTAAGTGGATTTGTCTCATAAATCTGAAACAGATGTGTTTGAGAGTTTATGAGCGGCCCTGTGCATAGCTCACGTAATCGCTATCAGTATAGTTCAGCAACAACGGGCTTTGCTCGCTACATTGATGGGTCCCCCGCCTCATTGCCCCACACTCAGGCACGCGTTGAGTTAAGCGTAATTAAAGTATCCTCACTATTGTAGATCAAATTATATCCCACATAGTTTAACGTACGTTAGTTAGAATAGAGAATTGGACCAATTTAACACTCATTATAAAATCTGATTTCCCAATGTTCATACTTATTAAAATCAAAATCATCACATTTCGAATAAACGTAAAAATACATAAACAGGAAGCAAATTCAGGGGACCTCAGTAATTTTTACGAATTAAGCTTTTATCATCGAAATAATATTTCATCCATAAGTAAATCAAATATATCGAGTCAATCAACGGTTTGCAGAATAACAAACGGGCATACTTTGTTAACGTCCAGGAAGTTTACCATTTCCATCGCAGAGAATTGTTGTTCATATAATTGACTTATCGTACCGACAAAGAGGATAATTATTACCGAGAGAGAAGATTTATGTTCCACACAATAGCATCCTCTTACAGAAACATTACCTACAAGCATAGTCTGTGGTCACTGAAAACCTACACATTGTCTTAATCGATGTAAAATTACTCTCTACAGACGCTGAATCCATTACCATAGAAAACAACGGACGCAATAACCCACCCTGCACCATCCCCTTGTAAGAGTTGGCATTAGTGACATGTTATTACATCATTGCTACATAATTATCTTTTGCACGTAGGTTTCCTATGATCTACTCGATAGAAGTCAAAATGCTTTCAGTTGATTCTACAAAAGGTGCGTTGTGTACATAGTGTCAATGACCCTGAGAAATATATCAATAATGTTTCTTTTTTTCAACATTAAGCGATTTCAAAGCGAAGCTGGCTTAACTTTTAAGCAGGTAAATGTCAGCTGTTATACGAACCGCAGTTCATTTAGAAGGTTAAGAAGCTCACTAACGTTTTTGAATATGTTTTCTACATAATCATATGCATATTAGAAACTAGTAACGCTAATACGCTACTAAATTATCTTATGCACATTGAATTACCGCGTTCCAGCCTACGGAAGTGTCGTTTTTATAAGGGGAAGGCAATACATGCCAAGGGTTTAAGGCCTGTGAAAATAAGAATCATCTATTTGTGCTCTGTAACCATTGACTAGTTAGGAAAATTGCCCATGCAGCCCAAATTGAGGGGGAATCTATAGAAGTAGAAACAGTAGTTTCATTGTCTTACTTTTCTTAAAAGCACTGGAGAATTTCTATGCATTCAAATGTCAACTGTAGCTAATTTCAAAATACTCCACCCGATTATCCGTAATGGTAGAATAAGGTGGCAGGTATCAAACTAAAACTGTAAGCAGCCATTTTAGAGTGAAGACATGCTAATTATTCGAGTTTGGAAATGAATTCGAAAAGCTCTGGTGACCTTTGTGCACCAGTAACTGCAGTGCTCGTGTTGATTAAAAATGAGTGTTTTGCAATGGGTAAAATATAATTTTTCTCGTATTTCCTTAAGCAAAAGCGACAAAATTCCTTTTACATTGATTTTTTATTATATGTTGTTCAGCTCATCTTGCCTTAAAGGCCCGACGGACTCATGATATAGCATGGCGCCCGGCGTCCGTCCATAGAAACATGAAACCTTGCATACAGACTCCTTAGCCGATGGGGACTATAATTAAAGATTTGGTGAACCTGTGACCTTTAATAAGGGCCACAGGGACGACGCCCTTAGCATCTATATCCATCTTCCTGCCCAGAAGCAGGAGGCCTAGAAAGAATAAACTTTGTTTACAGACTCCTTAGCGGATGGGTATTCTGATTTATAGATTTGGTGACCCTGTGATAGCTAATAAGGGCTACAGAAACCATGCCCTATAATCTATTTTCATCTGTTTCTCCAGAAACGAGAGGCCTGCAAAGCACATATCTGTGTTCAAAGTCCTAAGCTGGTGAGGATTTAAATAATTGGATTTGTGATTCTTAAGCAGCCCATATTGTGAGCCTACGACCATTTATGAAATACATTATAGATAGCCTGATGAACTACACAGCTAAAGGTACAAATGTTTTCTACTTGAGTGTTTTCCTAAAAGTATAAATCGTTATAACGTGACATATTATTCAGATAAATTTGAGTAATTTTTTTGGACACTATAATTCATGAATTCCCATACAGAAGGTTTTCAATTTCAATACCTTTAGGCCAACGGAAAGGTTTGGCATTAAAATAATTTGTCTTGAAATAAATTATCCAATAATTTACTGCAAACGACAGGTTTTCTCAACGTTAATTAACTGGGCTTTATTTCTGTCCAAGGAGGCACGAAAACTAATTACTTTGATAAAGAATGTTCAGCAGTATATTGCTACCATAAACAAGTAGAACGTCTCAGATGGCGCCAACTGCATGTACAACCACCAAAAGGGCGAAGATCACGTGCAATCCATGCACATGGCAATAATTAACCCAAACATGTTGTACTGTTTATTTAAGCACGAGTTTCCTGAGACAGTTGTCAATTGCAATTTCTCGTGCCGGCTTTCTGTTGCCAATGGTGACGGCAAGAGTTAGATTCCTTTGGGCGCATTCTTTGCAATTGTAACAATACCAATAATAGCTCTGATGTCGTATCTTCAATGAGTAAATATATTCCTTTATCTAAAAAAGAGATAGCGATTTAGAATGATTTGAGACATTTCTGCGTAATAAATTTTTCATGTTGATTAATATTTTTATTTCTATCCATGAATGGGGCGAAACATCGAAAACAAAAAATTGACTTTCGAAATTGAAAGTCATTACAATTCTAATCCGTAAAGTGTACAACAGCATTCCGGATGATTCTTCACCTATTAGGAAAGCCTAATGTAAAGTATGAAATCTTACGAAATCGACTTGTTTTCTTTTGATTACATTGAACAAGGGTGATAGTATAGCTGTGTGTATAGAAAGTTTTGGAAACTTATTCAATTTTGGAATAAAAAAAGGATTTCCGTATTTTTTAATAACAATTTTTGACACTTCCCACACAAGCACATTCAAAATGTAGATATCACTGAGTTTGTCAATCGTTTCACAGAGTTGCAACAATCTTGCTGTAAATCTTAATGGTTTGAAATTAGTCAATATACAGCTCATCCAATTTTGTTAAATATACCGAAACCCTTTATACAAGAACATAGCTGACCAGTTTGTAATTGCCTGTCATGAATTTGTCATCTTAAACTTGGACAACGTGAAGATGCTACCGCAGACCGAGATGACAAGACACTGTTGAAATAGAAATGAAAATAATGAATGCATTTGTTGTTGTTTTTAGATATTATTGCATTTTTTGTTTGTTTTATGTTTCAGATATTTCGAATGTGTTATGACGGTTTGGATTATTGGATAAAGGTAGGTAAGTTCTCAGAATCCACTCATTCACTTAAAGAAACTAATCATGTTTAGAAGGCTAACGATTAAGCAATTTAGTTAGGCTTATGTATGATACATTGTAATAATTTTCCAAATAATGGATATATAATAGGGATGTGTATTGTCGAAATTAGACGTGTTTAGTCGACGACAAATCGCATATTACTACCGAAAAAAGTAAAGGAATGTAACGTAGTCAACAATCCCTGTCTCTTTGAAAATTATTTTCAAAATGATTTTTTTAAAATATTTGCATAAACTAAAACATCATAGTAATTCCAACACTTTTTCCTTCAAATTACGTCATAAGCCCAAATCATGGGACGGGTACTTTACCGGCTACAAATGTTTAAAGTCGAAAATAGCACCAGGCAACAAGTTAAGCCATTAGCGAAGCCCATCCCGGACCCCAAAAAAAATTCATTTTAAGATCGCAAAATTTTCCTTTTGAAATCAGCTTAGGGTCCAAACTGTATACTACGACCTCAGATTTCAGATCGCACAACAATCATACCCTCACAGACATTTGAATTTGAGGTACCTCGATTTTTTTTATAACATAACGTGTGTTCATATGTTTGTTTGACTATGGTCGACCATATTGAATGACCTTGGCATTGGTCAATCTCTGGTATCGAAATCATGGAAATCATGTCAAAGGTAAATTGGAACCAATCAGAATTTTTCTTTTCTTTTAATCGAAGCAACATGAAAAAGCAGTATACACGGCAGCTTTGAAGTCAGCTTTTAGAACTTATTGTAAGTAGCTTTTTTTCTTATAGTAATTAGCTCTAGGTCATCGACTCTAGCTGTTTTAGAGACGTTTATTTTCTTCAATTACATGTCCCTGAGGTATATATTATGCTTTCTGTCCCCATACTTGTAGAGACTAATCAAATTATTTCTTCAAACGACAATCGGATCATTAAAATCTATTGGTTAATGTGTCATTTTGAATTCATTGAAAAATCGTATTACATCTCAGTCTGATTTCTGTCCAGCGTCGCACAATGTTCCCAGCGCGTACGGTTTCGGGAACAGACCGAAAGGCAATTTATAAACAAAGTCGTTGATTGCACTACTAACTTCGATTGCATCTAACAGGAGTCCATTTCTTGCTTACAAACGACTCCACATGTTACAGCGGTTACTAGGGTAGAATGTACTTGAGTAACTTCTAAAGAGTAATAAATCATATTATGAAGAATCAAGTTGAATGTGGATTCAATCTTGGCAAAATTAATGTAGTTTTGACGTTGTATTCTCAGCAATCATTATGGGATCAGGATACGGTTCCATTAACCGACCTTGGCCTTCTATGAATTTTAGCCAATACAATGTGAGCTTGTGTTAATAATATCATACGGGTCTCTGGAACGGTATCAAAGACTCAATATTCTCAATCGCCAGCAGGACATCAAGAGGGGTAAGCAGCAATTGAGTGATGTTGCATACCGCTAAAAATAATTCAATTTAATCACACAGCATGAACCCAGAGTTATGAAATAGCAGTTAACTTGGTCCGTCTATAAATCTTGTTATGTTATGGTGTAATCTAATCTGATGGCTTATTTATGGCCTCCTTTCATCGTGTGATGTAACGTACCATGCAATCTTAAGTATATTTCATTCCAAGATAAGTTTACGTTCTTCGGGATTAAAAGGCAAAGTGCGTTCACCGATAACCGGTAAGCATATGTCAAAGCGACCAGATGATCGACAATCTCAAACCGATATTGGTAATGTAATGGTAATCCACTCTTTGCTTACGAAGATTAATGAAAATGTCATGAACCACCTTGTCTGGCAACGTCCTTTCACAATAACCAGTCCGAGGGCCTACTTCCACAAAGCACCAAGCTGATCGTATGTCTCGTAGGTAACCTTAGGATAATACCATACAATAAGATTTGAGTATAACTTAAATTAAGGTTGCTTTGTGAAAGGAAGCCCAGGAGTCAAAACTTTGTGTGAGCGAATCTTGCTGCGGTTTTACAGAGTATGCGACTGGAAAATGTAATTCCACTGGTACGCTTGACTGTAACGCCTATACATTTGTTTCGCTTTAACGCCATGAAAGGTAAATACACAAAATTCCGTATCATTGAGGATATATCAGAAAGGAATTAAGAAGAAAATTACGATATATCATTATATACTATATATACTATATAAGTTAACATGGGGAGGTAGGGGTCCAAATTATTGAACTGCAAGCTTACTTCCTCCTTTGAAAAATGGCGTTGGTAGAGTTGTCAGTACCAATCCACAATTCAGTTTGATTAGCATACTCAATCAATGGTAATTTGAGACTGTTTATTATGATCAAAATTCCTAGGGATTTAGAGTTCTAATTTCATAATTATGAACTTGGGTTTGAGAAAATATGATCAATGTCATGATTTAAAAAATCATCAAGCAAACACTTCTGATCCAGTAACATCATTTTGGAAATGAAATTGAAATGACGTGTTTTATTGATAAATGATTATCCCAGTAAAATAGTTATTCAGTTGATGATCAGATTACTAGAACATATCCTCAACACAAAACATTTCACTATCTGAAATAAAGACGTTATAATTGTATTTAGTTAAGTTTTAGTTTGATTTCCCTTCTAAACTGTTTGTTGCTGCACAAAACGTTACGAAAATTTAACATTTGTCTTTTGTTTGCAGCAAATGTTAAACGTTCTTTGGTGATTGCATAGTTTTCTCACATATTCAATGGTGATTAGTAAGTGTCAGATTGAAAGGTCAAGATGTTGAAATAAATGATTAAATCCAAATTTAGTTGCAAGATTTCGAAATATATGGCTTGATTCGAAACATTTCCATTTATCATCCTTTTCACTTCATCTTAGATATCATATTTACAACCTTGATAAATTTTGTATTAAATTTTCTGTAAATTTATTTTCGGTCTATACTTGTCACGATACATGTATATTGTTATGGTGATATGTTATTTGAATTCTGTCTCAAATGTCAACCATATTAACCATCACAAGAACATTTATTGCTATGTTTAATTGGACAAATATTTTAATAATGTCCACCTTTAATTACAGGCTCCATAATGTTTTGGCATTAACTGTCATAAGTTTTCAAACTTGCAAAAACATCAATGATCGATCAAATTGTCAATTGTTAGAGTGAATTAAAGATTATGTAAATTTGCAGTTAGCTTTAGGTAATATGAACTTCATGTACATCAGAGATACACTTTGTGTTTTCATGAAATACAATTAGCTTTAATTCGTTACTATTTGTACTGATATCAATTCAGGATAAAGGCATTAAGATTTAACCCAAAATTAATAGTTCGCAATAAATGGTGTTCTTTTATTGAAAATTGGTGGTTGTTTCTGAAATTCAGCATTCTAATTCCTATCAGGTCGGTCGGTATAGTGATTAAAAATTGGATGATGTCGTGATTTGCTGTCGAAAACCGGACAATGTGTGAAATGAATTATTTCTGAGAAACATTTCAAGAGAATTAAACTTTATGATCAATGTTTCTGTGGACATGATAGTTTCTCTACTTCATTTCGATATTTAAGTGGTTATTTAAGGCGAATGTTTGTGTCACCTTGTGACTTATTCTACTTTTCCAAAGGGTAGTTGAAGTATATATAATTCTTCAGTTTTAAGCCTGATGAGCTGCAGGGTCAGCAAACAGGTTTGAAATCAAGTGAGCGAATGATATTTACACAAAACAAATATGTTTAGTATGTGAGTGATTATGCTTATCTATAAGTTATCATAACCACATCTTCGTTTAAAACTAATTATCAAATCATATGCTTTCAATCTTCAAAATCTATAAGTAAGAAATATTAACCGTATCATCGCTGTGTCCTCGTGTTGGAAAAAGTATATGATTCTCGCTTAGGTATAAAAATTGAAGTTATTTGTATTTAGATGAATTCTTCTTAGAATCACTGCTTACATAGTAGATGTCAAACACACCATGATAAAATCAGCATTTTCATGTTCGTCCATCAACTGTTTCGACTAAGCGGTAGACCTATAATCGTCAATAACAACGCATTTACGTTTTTAATAATTTCTTAAAAGCGTAGTACACTGAGAGATGCTCCACAGTCTAACCTTTAACCACCTACGAGCCACAGTCGCCTACGCCATTCTTATTTCATCACACTGCTAGAAGAGCCATTGTGCAGTAGAGCCAAAGCGAATGGGCCCCGATGTAAGATGTCGCCGTTGATGTACTATCAGAGCAGGAATTCCTCGTGCAACTGTATAGCTTCTCAGTAAACACTCACCTATATTTGCAGATATCGAGGAGTCCGGTGTATGGGGAAGAAGAGGAGCAATTACTACGTAGTTTGTAGGTGAGTGGAATCAATATTTCACATTGTGTTATATCGTTAAAGGCATTTTCGTTGGAGAGAATATACAAGTATTCTTTGCAAAGAAACCGACGACGTGGTTATTGATGACCGATGTTCAATGAATGTTTGCCTTTTTCATTCTTATAGTTTTATATTATCCTATTTGTAGAGGAAAGACAGCCTCTTTATTGCAATGATTGTGACCAATCTGTTGGTAAAATAACACCTTTAATACTAAGTGTTAGCATTTACGTAAATTAAAATCTCTCTAATATAATGTAAAGTAAAAAGATTATCATAATTCAGTTATCTTCATTGATGTTAACATTAATACTGTAACTTTAAAAATATTTTAGAATTTGTTTAATATTGAAAATGATATAAATCATTTATTTAATGCCGTTTGACGTATGATGTCATGGTGTTTTATTGTTTAGTCATTATAAGGCGAGTACCAACATCATATTTGTATGAGACCTTGATACCTTAAGGAAAGTGTCCTGCCATTAATAGCGAGATTTCTCAACTTATCTTGTTGACTATGAGACAAAATGCTAGATTTGTTACTGTATCGAATTATTATTTTCGATTATTAAAGCTATGCTCCAAGACACGTCAATGCGTGACGTCGTATTTGTTAGTTACCTTGACGCGCAGATACCTGAATGTAGCTTCGCTGTAGGCGTTATTCTATGTTTGGAATAACGAACAGAATAACAAAACTTTTTTTCTATTAACCGAACAATTTATGTTAAATCTCTAATTTCGTGCGACAGCAGATGAAAAATTATTTTGAATAAAAGGTCCAGCATATATTAGGATGATTTTTCATTTGACGATTTTTGGATAGATGGTTATAAACTGTATTTAAAATTTTGTAGCATTCAATGTCTTCGAGAAAATTCATATCTCATATATTTTCATTTGGTTTTTAAGTAGAGTTTGTTACATTAAGACAACAGTTGTTATCACTAGTCTTATTCATGCATGACCTCGATTCAAAATCGTCAGCAAACTTTTTCTAAGATCGTTTGACGTTTCGATTCTATATCACAACATCTTGTCGATCTATTTATAAGTGAGATAAATCATTTAGATAAGAGATAACAATCACGACCATTGACAGCCAATGTTTAACTGCACTTGCTACAAGAGAATAACACAGATGTGACTAGATGTTCTTCTCTTACTTATTATACTAAGATGTTTTTCAGCCTTACGATATCTTAAAATTTCATATAAAAGAGACCGCTTGTTAACGCTGATCTCAATATTTCCAACTGAGGATGATCAAATGCTATCGTCATATGCTAGTGAATGTTATCTACAACAACATTCTTTTTTCATATTTTCAACAATTATTTCCTTTTTATATTCTTACATATAATTTTAAACCCAAATTTTATCATACCCATGTAATTCCACATATCTGTTTAACGATTATTTTCTATATTGTCACACATTTCAAAATTATCATTTGCTGTAATTTATACTTTTTTATAATTTTTTTTTATGTTTCAATATCATATGTAATATAAATGTGCAATTGTCATGCACACAACCCATACAGGTATGTCTGCTCAAGGCGCTACAAGATATCAACAATTACAACAATGGTATTGGTCACCTTCTCTTGGAGGCAAGATTCAAAATAGCATTTCGTTTATCTTTCATCTCATATTAACTCGGCGAAACCTGCTTACATGCATCTATCGACACGCTCAGTATACCATTATACAATGTGGAATATCTTCCCTCTCTGTAGAACAAGCAGAATATTGTGTGCAGATGTGGCTTCCATGAAAATATGATACTTGTCACTACCGGTTACATACCTGACATGTTTGTTTCGTGTTTCGTAAGATAAGGGGGACATATTTTACTAATTGTATCCTGTGATTCAATGATACTTTTCTGACATTTTTCTCAGAAGTATTTTCTGTCGTAGATTAACTATTCAATAAGATTAGTTTTATCTCATTAGACCTATATAAGACTATTAACATCTTTTTCCCATTTCCATTTTGTTTCCTTACAGTGATTGTTTATTTAATTCTTAAATTTCGACTTTTTTCTTTTTCCGAAACACACTAATTAAACCTTAAAACATTAACATTAAAGCCAAGAAGGTTGATATTTTTGATGACTATGAAACTTTAATCAAATTGTTTCTTAATTGTTTTACATGTTTTGAGAGAAGCTCTGTTTTAAAATAAATTCAAACATCATTTTATATATTAGGTATACCGCTTCAATCAATGGTTGTCAACATAATACAGCTTATCTAAGAGTTCATGTCTGAAAAACAAACCCAAAGGACAACTCGCGATTACATGTACAAAAGTAATCAGGTGTAGATTCACCAAGGATGCTATTCAAATAAAACATAGGTATCAATGTCTAATGACTATACTGAAACGTCGGATAAAGAAAAATATAAACCCACACAAGGCACAGAGCATTTGTAATATTTGATCACAAAAACATTACGGTGACATCCTCTTATCTTTTGTTTTTTGTAAGTCCATTACCAGTAATTTAAATGTAGACGTTTGTCATCAATCACAAGTTTCCCATGCGTCCCGTCATGCATCTTCACGACCTTGTAAGGGTTCTATGATACTTCTAATTTTCTTAAATGTTGATCGATGTCTGTGATAGAAAATGACATTGCAACAGTGGTTTACAATTAGTCCTGGAATTATTATTGAATCACTATGACGTCTGACGTCTGTGATGCCATAAAGCAAATGACTTGACTTTACTGATGTAAAATTGATTGGCTTTATTCAGTAATCATGTAATCTTTGGGGTTTTTTTATACATCTAACCATCCTATTTCACGAAGCTCTTTAAGGAATACTTGTTCTCAAATTATCTGCGTTTTAATCTTGTTAAAACATATACCAATGTAAGTCTTATCGAGTATTAATCCACCAACGCAAACTCACAGAATTTCTTAGAAAGCCAAAGGAACGTGATTGGCTGGGGGAAAACAAGAAAGTATTAGATATGAGCTTGAATTGCAATGATATTTCCCCAAAAGACCAAAGGATGTTGTAGGTTGTATTTGAGAGGTTCTTGGTGCCAATCGATATACAAATTTGATCAGCTTACTGAAATCATTGATTGTAATTTTGATGCGAAGGTTCCTGACGAAAGGATTATATTATTTGTGTACAAGAACATTAAGAATTGGTTGGCTGAGGTATATAGTTGATTGACACATTTCTGAAATGCAAAGAAACTTAATCGACATGAACTTTCCATGAACATACAATTTCCCTTTGCCACCTTTGAGTACAATATCTGGGTTATGCAATGTTTACAACACGAACTCTATCACTGTACAAAGCTTATACAGCATCCTTTTATTTTTAACCATGGATAAGAAATCGGTTACCAAATGTCAAATGTCAGAAATGGAACCAGCCGTCTTTGAACATAATTCCATAAATCCGTTTAATGAGTGGTAGAAATTCTTTTAAGATTCCGAAGCCTATTGAATACATGAGCTTAAAATCTTACATGATTGACTCGCAGCAAGTCCTTGTTCCTGCCAAGAGTAGGTTAGTCAGTTTAACGACCGGGTTGCGTGTGTTTTGTTCTTGGATAAACTTAGGTTAATCCCCGAGTTATGAGATCATGCAAAGACGTTGTCCTGAAAAGACGAAGGTTAAGCATTGCAAAACATGCCACATATTCTCTGCTGCTAAACTAATGGTATTTTTATGATGGAAAAATTACAAAGTAGATTTGGAAATGGTCAAAACTCTTTTTTTCATAAATTTTAGATTTAGCAATCTTGGTCTACCAAAATACTGTGTGAAAGCTTTATTTTGTTATTTTGATACATTTGAGTAGTGGTTGTAAGGCAAAACTTATTGATCCAAGCGTTCTACTCTATTTTACAGAACTGAGAAAACTTTACATGCGAAGATTGTATTTTGTCGATGTCTTTAAGGAAATTTTCAAATGTAAAGTAAGCGTGTTTTCGAGAATGAATAGAATATATGTCATAAAATATTCTAATAGTTTTTCTCTTTACTATTTATGTGAGAATGCGTTTTAATTTTTAAAAACTCTAATTCGTTTCAAGAAATTCGGATAATGCAAATTAAACTTTTACTTTATATCATACATTTCAGATTCAGAAAGAATAATGGATAAACTCATCGTGAGCTCGTTGGTTTTATTCTTCCTCTCAGCGGAAGTGACGTCAGAGGATGCACTCAAAGACTTGCAAGACGAAACACAGCCGTTATTGGCACACTTTCCAGGGAAAGCCAACGCCGTCACTTCCGGGAATGTCAATCTATCTTTGTCATATTCCACCACATCATCTCTAGGAATTCAATGGACCTTTGCCAACTACACACCGAGTGGAGACATAGAAGCAGTATTCGTCGGGTGGGATTTAAAATACGGCAGATTCGTATCCAACAAACTCATGTCTCTGGATCACGAGTTTGAATTTACCCATCTCCAGAGTGCAACGTCATACCTAGTCTGTGTTGAGATCCTGGAGAAATACCAGGGCAGCATGATATCTCATGTTCAGTGTTCGACTCTTAGCACCATTGCACCCATGAGAACTGACAGTATCCTTGTTCTTCTGCTTGTTCTTGGATACTTCATCCTGATGCCAGTCTTGGGGTGCCTGCTGTGGAGGCGGAAGCTTTCTCAACTCGGGGGAGGGGGGTCCAGCGCCCACACTCTGGGTGAGAACTATGGCCACGACAGGAAAGTGATGCGATGGAAGGACATTGAGGAGAGAGTGGTCTTGAATCCAAACGCAGAGTCCTGAGCTCAGGACTTCACCTTTACATACCTATGCAACTTATATTTTTCTTTTTCTTCTTGTTTGATTAATTTTGAATACAAGTCATACCACAATGCCTAGTATTGTAAGAATTCAGTGAAGAATTGAGGTCATGGATGCATATTGTCACTTTCTATATAAAAATTGGGTTTGCTTCGTTTCTAAATATAGCCCATCAGGAATTAATTCATGTCAGCATGTTGTGCTGAAGTTACCCTCTTTACAAGCTATTTCATTACGTATACACCTAGCATTTCGAGGAATAGTTATAGCATAATTCCAGGGCACTCATATAAAGCAAAAAAACTTAACATGGACTTATAGGTACCAGAAAACCTCATTGTGAATTTAAAATGTGATAGGCGGTCTAGCATGGGTTTTTTTTCATAATTTCTTTGAACAAATACTTTTGTTGTAAAATAGTGGTGTAACGATTCATCGATAGTATCGATGTTTGCATCGTCTACTGCTCCATACGAGTGCATCGATACAAAACATGTTTAAACAATATATCAGGATATTAATATCTTTGGGGTCCACAATACATCGATGTATCGCCATAAGAGACAATATGTCCCGATACTGTTAACATAATTTGTTTAAAAATAACTATAAAAGCTAAAAAGGTTTTTCTTTTATTTCAGAGATAACAGTGATTAGAATAGAAACAGAAAGAGAAATTATATATTTTAAATGTAATTTAACAGTCACTCTAATTTTATGTTTTCCCTTCGTGTAATGTCTATGAAAATTTGATATCTAAGAAATAACATTACTGTTCTATGTCCTATCTATAGTTCTTTCATAAGATGAAGAGAATCGGGATACGAATTGTATCGCAACCACTGTATCATTTTTATCATCGTCTCGCAGGTTCCTTGGCAATAATTTCATGATATATCGTCTCGCCTAATAAAACTAGAATCGGGATATATCGTCTCGCCACTAAGGCCAGGATACACAGGTCTATTGTAAAATGCTTCTAAATTATATTTTATATATGTTTCTGTTATTATATAGTGAACTACAATATTGATTCCTAGAATGAGAATTAGAGTTATACGAGCTAGTTCAGTTTTAGTTGAAGTTGTCATCTTAAAACAACGTTGTTTAGTTTTGATGCGCAATATTTTCTTTGCGTAAACTGCATACCAAATTTATATAGTCAGTGAGTTGAATAAAACCAGCTTGGCTTTAAGACCTATTTCAGATAGTATTTACCTGTACCATAAAAATGTGGTTGTGAAATACATATATAGTTTTATTGACAGATATTTCAAAACACCCTGTTTGAAATGTATACACTATTTAATGAAAGTTTCTGCCATTTTCTAAACATAAAGGTATAGAATTAAACTTATACGGACAGCTTCACAAAGGCAGTTTTAAAGAATCATTATGAGGATAATAAGATTTCTAACTTCATGATATTACGCAATTTACAAATCATGAATCATATTTTCAATAAGCTAAAAATGTCCGTTTGATAATCTATATTGTCGTTTGCCATAACTCCTAGCATTGTATTTAGTTAGATCCAATGATAGACATGAGAAGAGTTACAATATACATTCTATGTCTAAACTGCTTTCTGTCAACACTGCACCAACATCGTTTTGTTAACAATATATCTTCAGCGTCGATTCTAAGCAATCTTACTAATATCTTTCACAACATTAAATTTACAAGTATTTGACAGAATGGTGTTCAGCTTTTCCGCTGTAATTTAAAGCAGATTAGTATGAAAACAAAGAATAATCCATTTCTCAAATCTATTGTTATTAGTATTATAGATCGTTTAAGCACTAGATGCACTTTACAAAGTTTGAACGTTAACTTCTAGATGTAAAGTGGTGATTTCAGGGAAAGTATTCTACCTTGCATTTGGGCAAGGTGATGGGCTCTGCAAACCATTCAAAATGAATGCATTTAATGATTATGAAATTCATTCTTAATAAAGATTGTGATGTTGCTCTAAACCAACCACTTTGCATATAGGCACTGTTGTAGCTTTTGAGATTGTTTCCTTGGGGTTGTATATGTCTTAAAGGCTGAGTTGCACGTATTCTATGGAAAATAAAAATATCTCATGGTACAAGATAAATGTTACCAATTGCAATATCTTATTATCAGTAGTTCTAAGACTACGGATAAACTACATAAATCCATTTCCGTATCTCAAATGATTTAGAAGTGTTCACACTGAAGTGGCCTAGTTTCTAAGATTATGGATAATCGGTTTGAGATGGATTAACCTCTGGAGACACGTGTTCTGCTTTAACCACTTATTTGGAAATTTGAACACATAAAACATGAAAAGCGTGCTATATTGCCTTTAGTATAAATGTACATATTCATGATTATTGTTTTCATATCAAAGATAATAATTTGCCTTTGTACAGAATTATTTAATACAGGACGGATTTGTTATAAGTTTGGTTTTTGCCTTGTTGAAATATGGTTTTCTTCTATTATGGATGCCATGTTGGCAATGACTTTTTATTCCTTTTCCTTTTGTATCTTTTGTTCACTATACTCTTGCTTTGACAGGTCAGAATCAAAGGGTATTGTTTAGTTATCTTGCACTCAGAATTTAGTTAGAAGATCATTTCATCTTTCATGTTTTTCTTGTATACCCTTTTTCCCTTTCTCTTGCTTTGACAGTTCAGAATTAAGGTTATTGCTAAGTTATCTTACATTCAGAAATTTTTTCAAATATTTTGATTTCATCTTCCATGTTTTACTTTTATACCCATTTTTAAAACTTGTTCCCCTTTCTTAGTGTAGATACATTGGTGTGTATAGTTGTCCTCCGTTCTTATTTTTGAATGCTCATTTTGCTCAATGTTATGTTGATTAATTTGTTTCATTTGTTTTCTATCATATCAGAAAACTTTGTATATAAAATTAAAAATTTCATTTTTCGTCGATATCAATTTTACTCATTTTCTTATTTTCTTAAATTCACTTTTATTATCTATATCCAACAGCGTTATTGGTTTATCAGCCTTTTGGACAAACTTGTTCACAATTTAGAATAAAAGTTAATAGTTTGTATAAATATAAAGATAAATATATCAATATGTACATAAATATATAGAATAGTATTTCGTTGAAGAATGATGACAATTATATGGATAGTATTTTTGTACACAATTTTTGAACATGCGGATGAAAATTCCAACAAAGAGTGTTTTTATGTTACATCATTTACTAATAAAATAATGTGGAGTTGCTTGATTAAACAGGCACTCAGCAATTAAATTCGTCAGAGACCATTTTTATACGCCCTTATGATAACATACGTCCATGAGGAACAAATAGGAAAGCGTTTTTTGATGCTCAGTATCACCTCGTTTTGCACTGTATCTACACACATTGTGATAATGTTATGAAATATATGATACTGATATTTAACTTGAAATATTTCTAAGGTTAGGGACATCGTCATGAAAGTTATCCTGACTTTTGAGCCAGGATGAATTAGATCTTGTTTGTTTATAAATTGATTCTTGAACGTTTGTGGATTGATTCTTGAACGTTCGTGGATTGTTTATTAAATGTTCATGGATTGATTCTTGAACGTTCGAGGCTTGATTCTTGAACGTTCGTAGTTGTTTATTGAATGTTCGTGGATTGATTCTTGAACGTTCATGAGTTGATTCTTGAGCGTTCATGGGTTGATTCTTGGGCATTCTTTTATTTATCGTTTGATTTAATCTGGATTTGTCTATTTTTGACCCTTCATTAATTTTTGATTGATCTAATTTCATTTGATGGAACTAGGTTTAACTTTGGATTTTGATTTATTCTATGTTACGATCTTAATAGAACAAGGAGTTATCCTTGAATGAACTAGGTTTTATTATTGATTGAACTAGGATTAATCCACGGTTTATCATACATTCGTTTGTGGACATCATTTTGGAGTCAGTTCTTTTTATCCCTGATTAAACTACGATTGATTCGAGAAGATAAGAATTGATTCTGACTGACATTGATCTTTGAATGATAATGAATTGATCTCTATCATTAATCAGTGATCCAATAAATTTATCAAAGATTATTCAAAAACTGATCGCTGATTTAATTAAATTGGTCGTTGAATGAACTAGGATTAATTTTGTAATTCACTTAGATTGCTATATGATTTATTCTTGATTGAGAATCAATTTATTCTGTGTTGACCTTTGATAGACTGGAATAAGATCGATTGCTCCTGTACCTTGATGATGTATCCATGTGCTTTTATGTTTAGGATAAGAATATCGCAGTTGTAAATATTTTCATTGCTATCTTTCTCTTCTATTCAATGAGATGTTTTTGGTGTTTTTGCCTGTAAAGATTTATTGGCCTCAAATTTGTTTGGAACTAAAACAATTCCTATCTCAGGTTCAATATTGAATACATCCTTTTATATTGTCGACATTGTGTTTCGGGAATTCTTGCTGTCTCTTGGAAAGTTTCAACCGATTTTTTAAGAACATGTTTTTAAGCAAATAAAAAATGCAAATATACTTTATGTGTTGTTTTGAGTATTTTGTTAAACTTACACTGTCAGCCCATTGAAACATCATCATACTGCCTGAGTCTGAAATAGGTAGCCTTAAAGAGCCACTCCGTGATTTTCATAACATATTTTTACCTTTGATACGAACCTAAATGTCATATGTGGTGATATAAAAACAAAACATCCTAACTTTTCATGTCCAAAAGACATATATATGACAAATACTGGTTTTCCATGAAAATCTAAAAATAGCCTTATAAATGCACAGATATGTAGATACCACGCCCAATATACATGGACACTAGTTATATAACCTTACAAAAACTATCAACTCCTAACTGCCCATCTGGCTGTTTTAGATAAGATTCCAAAATTACGTTTGACTATTTGACGCGCGCCACTGTCCGGTTTTCGATCATAATTGCGACGTTCTACCTTCATTTTGTCACTGTAAAAAAACAATAAGCTTTAAATGTGTCTTTTTAGTAACAGTCGATAATTCGCGATCAAAAGACACGAGTGATTACGTTTGGCATATATGACTCCAACAACTCACGGAGTGGCTCTTTAATGAAAATAATATTATTGATTGAAGATTGTCTGCCTCTGAACATTAGCTATTTGTTTTTTTATTTTCAAAAGAATTTAGTTGAAAAAATCATTTTGTGATATATGAATAAGTAGCTCTTTAACGAGTATGTATGGTATGGACTGAATGATGAGTAGAGTTTAATAGTGAAAAATATGCTTTGACAAATTGAAATATTCAAAAAATTAAATTTAACGTCTTATTAGAAAAGAATATATGCGAGGTAAAAATGTCCACAATGGTGCCATGCTGAAGGCTAAAGCTGGAAGAGCTTACTGTCAAGAAGACTGGGTTAATGCTTCTTGTTAAAAGCATTATGGTCCAAGAGACCATTTACCATCAAAAGTATCATTTTCAGAAACCAGAGAGCCTATTAATGCTGTTTATGTATTATGCATGTGGCTGTTTGTGACATAGACATGAAATTGAAGACTTATCATTATCGAGAATGCGACTTATCACCAATATTGCCATGGAATGGCTCATCAATAGGCAAAACATCAAATAAGGTTTAACTATTTAATGGGTGATTCTGAAATATAATATCATTTCTCAGTTTACCTGTTTGGGCTATGTTAATGAATTTGAGCTCCCTTTTTGAGAATTGATCTTAATGATCTTTATTAACATTCCACTGTTACCTGTGTCTGTAGATTACAAAAATGGATACTACTACATGACTTGATATGAAAGAAGCATAACACGTTTAATGATCGTAGAATCACATGACGTGGAAAACGATATTGCCATAAATGATGTAATGGAGTTGGGTAGTGCGATGTTGAATTCTTTTAATTTAAACGACAAACAAGAAAACAACCACTTCCTTTATTACGTCTTTTGGTAAGACCCAGTCAGCAAACAAATACTGGCGCCTCGGGTTTAACGCAACCTAGGTCAACCAGGGGTTAATGTTTCAAAACGCATCCCCGGGACTTTGAATCAGGACAATTATTACCCACCCTTGAGTCTTGTCACGAATTTATAACACCTATTTGAAAGGAAATCCCGTTGGTTATGGACAAGAGGGTGTGAGCTAAGAACTGAAATTACAAGACAATTTCCTCAACGCAAGACTGAAGCGTTTCGTTACATGCCTTTTGAGAGGCTCAAAGGTCCAATCAACGTAGCTGTTTCAGTGGCTTTCTTAAATAAACGGTGGGTCATGTTGGGACTTTTTTTCCTGATGAAAGTCTCAGGGCTGATAAAGTGAAGAACAAGGGAACATTCAGCCCTGGGTAACCGATTATTTGTGAGAAGCAGAGGCTCTAGGTTTAGGTAGATGGATATGCGTGAAATGTTTCACATCTTATATCTTGAGTTTTCGTGAAATTTTACCACTTAAATCAGTTCTAAAAAAAGACAAATAAAACGCTCGTATAAGCACTACTTGATAGATAATAGATTCTGATGAACATTTTGTTTTAAGAAGGAGTCTCAAAAATAAAAAACAAAAGAGCTAGTATAAGCACTACTAGACAAAAGATTCTTTAGAGGTTTCTGATAAACATTTTGTTTTAAAAGGGTTCTCAAAAATAAAAAACAAAAGAGCTGGTATAAGCACTACTAGAAAATAAATGAATTAGAGGTTTCTGATGAACATTATGTTTTAAGGAGTAGCCATCCCTAGCCATTTGGTTTATGTAAGGACGATAAGTGTAAAACCGTGGCGACGATACTCTCCTGAATAAGATAAAATCGATAAAATAGGTTTTATAGAGTTATTTGCGTTCATATCTTAACATAAGCTTGCATGGGAGCCTTGATGAACGGAGCATGTAATGTATTATCGCCTTGAACAATGAACATAAAAGACTGAGAGAATTAAGCTTTTCGTAATAGGATTTCAGTTTTTATGTGCATAAAAGCTCGCTTCAAAATGTGAGAAGTCATTCGGATTAATCCGAGAACTTAATCTATAAAAACATTTTGCTTTCGCCATGTTGAATCGAATTGATTACGAAATCTATGGTTTTAAAGGGCAACGGGATATAAGGAATATTCACACGCAACCTTTGAAAGCATTGGAATTATATTTTAACAACAAATGGAATGTTTATCGGTGACATTTGAGAAGTGGTTTTGATGATGTATGTTGTCGTCATATCAACATGCGCATTTAACCAATACATTGATTAAGCTAAATAATCGTATTCAGAAATCACAATTATTAGCTAAAGGAAACTTTAAAATATTAACAAAATGTTTAAAAGGGATGTTAGCGATAAACATATTAATTTCACTCCCAAATTTAGTAAGAAAGTCAGGCATTAAATTTCAGAGGGAAGTTGAAATAATGGAATGCTTGACTTGTATCATCCTCGATAATCCAGGGTAAACGTTCAGATAATTCTCTGCTATATACAATCGGAACGTCGCCATGCAGTGAGTGCACAATTCGGAAATATTGAGTGTTGAAAACGGCTGAACTAGGAACTTGTTCGGCTTTTACCTTTATCATTTACATGTAATTTATGACAACGAATGAACTATTATCAGAATAATTGACAAGATGGGAGGAATTACGGTTTATCTGTCCCGAAGTGATTATTGTGATGAATTCCGAGCTTAAGCGAAGAATTTATCACAAACATTCATGAGGGACAGATAAACTGTAATTCCGAGCTTCGAGTATGCTATTCTCTTTCTTGTCCAAGTCTAATTTTAAAATGTTTATGGCACTTTTGGAAATACCTTCGTGAAGGCGAATTGCAAGTTAACATGATCATTGTATTCATGCGCGACGAACAACGTTTATGTCATATGGTCTTTACTGGGCAAGAAATTTCTATATGAACGAAGTAGTAAAACAAACCACATGTAATCACTTTGTTTCATGATATTACATACGAAATGAAAAATTATGTTTGTTTTGAAATCTCGTCGACAAGTGCATGCTAGACTAATTGAACCAATGAATAGAAAGTAGTTCTGTCAGCCAATCAGATCTCGGGTTATTTTTAGAAACACTGCAATTCCTATGACAAGACATAGTTCATGCGTAGCTAATGCAACCTTGCTTTATATACCTCCGGTCTTTTAGAATTAAATTAAGAGCCTGATTATTTCATATTTTTCAGACAACTTATATGGTAGATTACATTATTGGGGCCATTCGTAACATAGAGAGATATTAAGCATCAGTGCTTATTTATGTTTACCAACTATTGATGTGCAATAGTGCCTTTAACATAAACTCAAAACGTGATCTTTGGAAGTAACATTACTCAGTAATGAGATAAACAGTACATAGAGATGAGGTAGTCAGTACATAGTGATGAGATTAACAGTACATAGTGATGAGATAAACAGTACATAGTGATGAGATAAACAGAACATAGTGATGAGATCAACAGTACATAGTGATGAGATAAACAGTACATAGTGATGAGATAAACAGTACATAATGATGATATTAACAGTACATAGTGATGAGATTAACAGTACATAGTGATGAGATTAACAGTACATAGTGATGAGGTAGTCAGTACATAGTGATGAGATTAACAGTACATAATGATGACATTAACAGTACATAGTGATGATATTAACAGTACATAGAGATGAGGTAGTCAGTATATTGTATTGAGATTAACAGTACATAGTAATGAGATTAACAGTATACGTTAATGCGATTAACAGTACATGGTAATGAGATTAACAGTACATATAGTAATGAGATTAACAGTACATAGTGATGAGATTAACAGTACATAGTGATGAGGTAGTCAGTACATAGTGATGAGATTAACAGTACATAATGATGACATTAACAGTACATAGTGATGATATTAACAGTACATAGAGATGAGTTAGTCAGTATATTGTATTGAGATTAACAGTACATAGTAATGAGATTAACAGTATACGTTAATGCGATTAACAGTACATGGTAATGAGATTAACAGTACATATAGTAATGAGATTAACAGTACATAGTGATAAGATAAACAGTACATAGAGATGAGGTAGTCAGTACATAGTGATGAGATTAACAGTACATGGTGATGAGATTAACAGTACATAGTGATGAGATTAACATTACAGAGTAATGAGATAAACAGCACATTGAGATGAGGTAGTCAGAACATAGTGATCGGATTAAAAGTACATAGTGATGAGATTAACAGTACATAATGATGAGTTAGTCAGTACATAGTGATGAGGTAGTCAGTACATAGTGAAGAGATTAAGAGTACATAGTGATGATATTAACAGTACATAGTAATGAGATTAACAGTATACGTTAATGCGATTAACAGTACATAGTATTGAAATTAACAGTACATAGAAATGAGATTAACAGTACATAGTAATGAGATTAACAGTATACAGTAATTAGATTAACAGTACACAGAGATGCAATATCGCCTTCAACAACGAACTTTGAAACCTGTGTATTAAGCTGAATGTAATTTCTGTTGCGTAAATTTAAAAGTTAGAAGTCATTTTGCATTGAAGAGAAGAAGATCTATAAAACCACGAGTAATTACAATACTAAGTCGATCGTAATAATAGTCCTATAACGCATTTTGATACATTACAACAAATGGAATGTCTAACAGAGGCATTTCAGAAGTTGATATAAAGGTTACTACGTTTCCTGGATAAGCTTCCTTGTCTATACGGCACTTTGATGCATGTCTCTATTGCAATTCGATGTATCATATAGTTGCGCATTAAACAAAAACTTTGTGACTGCGCAGTAAAGAAAAGTCGCAAAAAGTACAAGCATAAGAAGGTTATTCAGCATTGTACCAACAAAATGAGTATTTTTATTAACTTTACAAAATAACATGTAGTGCATTAAAGGGACACAGAGTATGATATTGGAGTCAAATGTGTCACACTTTATTAATGATTGTAATCTATCGAGAAGTAAATCTTGTTTCTGAACATCACCATCTTTGAGCTTATCAGTTCAGCATAAAAACAATGAACGGCATTAAATTGTAATTTGTGATTAACAACCGGACAATGACTCAAACGTAATTTGGGAAAGTTATCTACAGCGGGCACAGAGGCAAATATTGTTATTTAGTGTTCGATAGGTCATTTATCTAATACTTATGAGAACTTTACGCAGAATTTCGACTTATAAACATCTATAAGGCTGATTTCGTATTATCATTGAAAACAGGAAATTATACTAATTTGGGCAATTTAGACATTAAAATGCAAGTTAAGGGAGGAAATTAGCACTTAGTTGAGGGTAAATGGCAGGAGCAGTTTTAGTGGCATTAAGATGAGTGAGGGAGTTGAGGATTAACGTGTTTTGAACAATGTTTCAGTTATTAAACAAGTGGATGACAAGCATCCTAAAGAGAGTGGAAAGATCAGGGAGAAAGGGATCGAAAGGATGAGGGAAAAGACGTAAAGAAAAGCATAGTGAGAGACAGAAAACAGTCTTTAGAGCGGCTCAAATTTGGTCTGGCTTCTACCCGTCGACCTGTCCAGCTTGGGTGCCCCTTCCAGCTATTCTTAGTGTATTCTTCCTTTGACGTTTGCATTTTTTTGATTGAAACCAGGCTTGATAATCCGACATCATGCAGTGTGTTTGTCACGCGTGACAAACCATACTTTGAGGACAAAAAATAAACTTGGAAACGAAATAATTGTTTTTGACACCTGGAACCTAGAATTAACCACGTATTTTCAGCACAAAAAATAGCTATTTTGGGTTGTACTATCGTAACTTTATTGATAATTTCTTAAATCGTTCCCATGATTTTTTTGATTTTTATAATTTTTATAAATAAATCACGTATTTTCACCACAAAAAGTAACTATTTTAGGTTTTACTATCGTAACTTTATTGATTATTTCTTAAATCGTTCTCATGATTTTTTAATTTTTTTATAAACCAATCACTTTATAAACAATTTATCAAGGTAACAGATAAGACAAGACGACTTTCCCACAACATTGAAATCCACTTTACAAAATAGGAGTGTCACTTTAATAATACCATGCCAAGTTCATATTCCGGTGTTTGTACAAATACACACAGAGAAAATCAATATATTTTCAATGAACAAATGTCCATTTCGTGCTCATGAATACCTAGCTCCAGACAGCGAGTATCCGCTCCGTGACGTCACTAATATACTCGCTGCCATCAGAAGGCTTCAAGGTGAAAAAGCTCTAACACAGCGCGTGCAACCGACGATTGATGTCACGCTCTAAAAGTGAAGCTCCTAACTCATAGGATTCACAATGCAACTCCGAACAACAACTCAAGAAATGAGTACGGCAAACGAAACTTTTTGTTATTTTATTAAGTTGTCTTTGAATTTTTGAAATGTAACAAATTGTACACCATATACTCATCAAATAGGAAATTATATTTGAAGCAAATTCCACAAACTTTTGTAATATTCATAGAATTTCATACGCCTAACGTTTAAAACATACTCTCGAACCAAATTATTTGTATGTAAAATAACAATTTGGTTCGAGATTATCAATGACGTCAATTCCCATTGTTGTCAAGAATCCTGACAACAATGCCCCCGCAAGTGAAGGCAGGGCAACTACCGTAGAGGTACTCGAAGGGAAGGCGCCCTGACTTGGAGGTTGCATGAATACCTTAAGAGATTGCTCACTATTACCCAAACAACATATTGTCACTTGATCTTTGAAAATGGAATAGTTGATAATAAAAAAGTAAGTTTGACAGTAACAATGGGCTGGATATAGATGGAGTGTTTTTGTTGGACTGTGTCCCTCAACCTTTGAGTTAAGGCAACTAAAACAAAGAAATAGGTTTTATCATGGAGGGTGTTATCGGTGCAATAAAGCTTTCGGATAAATTTGATATCAAAATCTGATAAATCTGCAAATAGGTCAAAAAGGCACTACATTTCATGCGAATCCTTAAACGGTTACATATTTAAATGATCAACTAGTTGGTTAATGATGGGGATATACTGGAGGTCACCCGATTTCACGGTCTATTTATCAACAGTCAAAAAGGAGTTGAGGTGAGGTGATAAGGGGTTTAACGCCGCTTTTAAGAATATTTCATCTTTATCGCGGTCGCTAGTACTATTGAAGGGAGAAAGCCCGCAACACCTTTGTGGCTATGCATTGCAATGAAACCTGAGAACTTCGGCTGGAACTAGCGAACCATGGGTGGTACTGCACTGAAATTCAGAGTAGCATGGCACCCAAACCTGACTGTGTGTAGAACAGTTCTCTACTACAGATAAAGTTGCCGAGCCCCTTGAGGGATTCGTCAAAAAAGGAACTATACATTTCATAAGAATCATATCATAATCATCTAGTTGGCTAATGATTGGATTGGAGGGGGTCGCTATAAAGAAACGATAAGCATATCAAATTCAGCAACAGCCTACTCCTTGATAATGAATAATATGAGCTCATAAACAATGTCTGCTCTTAAGGAACACAACACCACTGGCTATGTCACAAAAATTAAAAGATGAAGTCCACAACGAAACTCTTTGCAATTTGAGTTATTATCATTATTATTATTATTATTATTATTATTATTATCATTATTATTATTATTATTATTATTATTATTATTATTATTATTATTATTATTATTATTATTATTATTATTATTATTATCATAACCCAGTAGCAACACAGGACAGTTGAAAGCTACAAATAACAGAAGCTCGTGTCCGAATTGAGATGGATATAGTCCTGGATATTAGATGCAATTGACATCGGAAATGTCACAGTGACAAGTGTATAATTGCTCTCTTCAAAATGACATGGCGTCGTGTGATCTGACATAGCTTGCAATATACATCACAGCAGTTGTTCGGTTTATTGTCTGTGTATTCCGTTGATGGGCAGTTTATCGATCCTAGCTTGTATTTAATTCCATAAACTGTTATAGGTTTCTATTTTCACCAAGGTAATGTTATATCGGAGTATTACATGTACTTTATATCCCCATTTTGAAGTTATAGTTTTTTTTACTCAGTACGTCGAATTTCTAAAATTGCATTTAATTTTCGTAAGTTTGAAATATAACAAAATGATATCCCCTGCCCACTGGTCTAGGATATGTCCCGATGGCTAGTTTGTTAAAAATCGTAAGCGATCGTATGATTTTGGATTACTCTATAATTTGAATGTGTGAAGTTTAGAAAATATTATAATTGTAAGTTTATTAAGAATAAGATTTTAAGACGTTGAAGACGGGTATATCTGGTATGAAGAATTTTTGCTTCTGTTTAGTAACTGTCCAGCACCACCCCCCCCCCCCCACTAATTTTAGGGGGAAAAAACTTTTTTCTCTTTATTTCAATGTTTGTATGAAAAAATAGAATATGAACATTAAATGCCTGTATTTGGTCTCACCGACGTTGTAAGCGGGTGTTTTTCTTAAATAAATAATCTGTCATGTCTTATAAAGTATAGGTGCACGAAATTGGTGTTACGGGCCTGATATATACATATTTGTATATGTAACTTTGTACGGACATTAATCAACATTTTATTCTTATTTTTTGTCTAATGCCTAGTAAGTATGCAAGCAACAATTCCACCGTTGTACATCCGTAATTTTAACATTTCCTTCAATTCCAAACACGCCGACTGAAATGTCGGTTATCGGCGCTCACGACAGCACACTCATTCACTCACTGCAAAACCTAAATCGGGTCATTTTACGAACGCTTTATTTAAAAACGTTTCCAAATAATTATGCGTTTCTAATCTTTGTATGTTATTAACATGCTACCAAAATGGTACCTACCTGATCAAGGAGCACGGATTTTGAACTTTGGTATCTTTTGTATATTGTTAATGATCGGTCGCATCACTGTTTGTTAACTGTCAACATGCAATGGACGTGTAATTCAGGTGATTACCCTTTATATTTAAGAATTGAATGTCAGTTTTCGTGTTTGAAATGGAAAATGAATTATGTCAAACTCTTGTGAACCAAGCGAGCAAGCGAGCATTAAGATATGTCGATTTGCCTTTTGTATGTTTCAGTCACTAATTTACATAATTTATGCAAATTTTCTCTTTTTTCGTGAAATGTCGTTCCACACAAAATTCATTTAATAATTGTTGGAATTTTAAAAAACTTTATGCATGCATGTCATCTTCCCACTCATGGCCTATATATTCGCTAGCCCCAATGACTTGCTAAGATAGGCCTTGCCGCATTTACAATATTTTCTGTGCTTGTCGACCAGGCTGCTGTGACGTATCGCGATAGTCAGATGAGAAATCTTTGTATCAACTTTTTGCGGAAGAGGGCGCTGCACTCGAAAGGCAAATCATAACAGGTTGGCAGCAAGTTTTAGATTACCCAGCGATAGAGACTGGTGAAATTAAAAGCCATGCGGGGAAATATTGACATATGTCAGCAATCTTTTGAATAAATGTGCAAATTGCATGTCTTGGTCACAAAATTTGCATAGTTCATGTATTTAGTTTTACGGTAACTTTTCGTTTTTGCTCATTAATCAAACAAATATCTTTTGAATGTCGAGTAACTGAACACATTTAATCACTTTGGTGTGCAGATGATTTGATCATCGATTCGTTAGAACTTGTAATATAAAACCAATAGATATTTAACAGGATGTACATAACCCCGTCTACAACCCGAGGCTGCAGCAATGATCAAAGCTAATGATCGATTTCAAAAGTGTTATCAGATTGCCTACTGGGATAGCAATATTAATAAATGAAATAGAGAGGATACATAGCTGTCAATCGTGGGAAGAATGTATCATGCACATCATATATGTACATGTAGATGACATTAAGCATCATGGTTGTAAATGATATATAATATATTTCAACGTTTCAGTATTCCTGATTTTGAAAACTGATGATAGAATAAGCAACGCAATATTTTATTGACAACAGCTTTATTCATGAAAATAGAATATGTTTAAGAGAAATGAGTTGACTTATAACTCAACAAGTCGTGGGTGTCAGATTTAAGAAGTTGTATCCATGTTATTTTAGTATCAGGAAAATCTTTCTATTCTAACGTAGGCGTCTATTAAATGCCATTAAAAGCATAGAAACGTCGTAAAGAATTTGCAATGCAAAAAACGTTGTTACATCATCTACAATCTTTTAAAGCCAAAAAGGCATCTTAACACATAAAGCCACATGCATCGCATGTGAGACACATCAACACGGATGTAATCATTAGTCCATTTAAATACTATCATAAACACCAATCAATTAGTATTACATCCAAAAGAAAATGACATTTTCTGATGCGATCAAATCTGAAAGAGAAAATAGATATTTCTGGATGATTATCAGAGGTTAGTGTTGAAAGGATCTTTGATTTGATCCATGTGGGCAGTATTAAAGGGACACAGTGTATGTTGATGGGGTAAAATATATCAAACTTCAGAAATGGTGTTATTTCATTTTCAAGTAGATATTGTTGCTAAAAATACATCTCAATGTTTATCAGTTATCATAGTGGTTACAAACAGTTAGAAAGTCAAGATTTATGATCGAAAACCGGGCAGTGATGCGCGCCAATTATTCAAACGTATTTTTGGAAACTTATTTATAGCAGACACAACGAGAAATATAGGTTGACATTTCTAAGTAGGTCATTTAACTAACATGCAAGTAAATGGGTCACTGAATTTCGACTTCTTAATATCAATATGGCCGTTGTTTATTTACAACAGCAAACAAGAAAATGTCATAATTTTGGCATTTAACTGATAGAGATATAATTTTAGGCGATTTGAACTTAACTCATGTCATATGATATTTTGGCTCTTTTTAAGCCAAATAACGTATGCGTGAAACAAATTGTGTGTCACTTTAAACAGTGTTGAAGTCTATTGGAACTACATTGAATAAAATGTGAACAGGGCAGCGAGTTATGTTACTGTACATCTTCTTAATTGATTACAAGCACATACATTTTTATACTCAATCAATCTGTTCCGGTTACAGCTGAAAGAGCCACTCCGTGAGTTGTTGGGGTCATATATGCAAAACTTAATTAATGGTGTCATTTGATTGCCAAGTATCGACTGTTACTATAAAGAAACATTTCAAAGATTATTGTTTTTTTACAGTGACAATATGAAGGTAGAACGTCGCAATTATGATCGAAAACCGGACAGTGGCGCGCGTCAAATAGTCAAACGGAATTTTGGAGACTTATCTAAAACAGCTAGGAGGGCAGTTAGGAGTTGATAGTGTTTGTTGAGTTATATAACTAGTATCCATGTATATTGGACGTGATATCTACACCTCTGTGCATTTATAAGGTTGTTTTTCGATTTTCATGGAAAACCAGTATCTGCCAATATATGTCTTTTGGACATGAAAACTTGAGATGTTTTGATTTTATATCACCACATATGACATTTAGGTTCGTATCAAAGTTTAAAAAACATGTTATGATTATCACGGAGTGGCTCTTTAAGTTTTATTTGACACTTGTGCAGTTTCTTCAACAGGCTTCACTTCCGGTTTGTTGTCACTTTTTTTTGCTTTCTTCCTCGGTATCGCAGCGGCCATGTAAAGGGTTGTGAAATTGTTTACAAACAACGGAATCGTTAAGGAAAGAACAACAACACCCATGCATGCACAAAGCGTCCCAATGCACCTTGACAGCGCATTTGAGGGAAAGATATCCCCATAGCCAACTGTCGTCATGGTGACAATGGCCCACCAGGATCCGTCCAGAATCGTGTCAACATGCTCCATATCAAAGTAGTAGACCAGAGACCCGAACAGGAAAGCGTTAATTGCAACAAGCAGGACCATGAGACCAACTTCCTTCATGGACATTTTGAGGGCATGGAACAGGATTCTCCCACCTCGAACATTCCTGGCAATGCGGAACAATCGAAGAACTCTGATGATGAGAAGAGCCCTGAGGGCATCCAGATTGTTGTCAAGGTACTTTTCAGCTGCGTGGACTCTCTCAACTATGAACAGAGCAATAGAAGCCATCACAGCTAGGAGGTCAATGATGTTGGTGATGGATCTGAAGAACAGGATGAGCCGTGGACAAACCAGAAGCTTCATTAGGAGCTCCAAGATGAAGAAAATCGTACAGATGTGTTCAAGAATGGTAATGGCAGGGTTTGGTTTGTGAGCTTTTGGGAGGTCGTAAGGCGATGTATCATTGTTGTGATCATCGTATACCTCTTCGTGAATGTCGTCTGCGAAATGGTGGTAATAATCCCCGAAATAATCTTTCCAATCCTCAATAAGAAGTGAACCTTTGTTCTGTGGTAGAGATGACACAACGATCAGAATGGCTGACAAGAGGATCATCAAGCAGGATGCAGCGAAATATACCTGGAATGAAACAAAGTCAGATGTGACTATTTTCTAAAGTCATTTTCATATCTTAAAGAGACACATAGTTACGTTGGGGTCAAATATGTCAAACTTCATAAATGGTTTATTTCATCCGCATGTACATGTAGTGGTTATTTCTGAATATTAATATCTAAATACTAATCAGTCAGCATAGTGACCATAAACAGGGAAAAAAGTTGAGAATTATGATCACTATGCTGGAAAATGGCGCGCACCATTGTCTCAAACGTAATTTTGGAAACTTATCATTTTGTTGCAGACACAACGAGAAATATAGGTAGGTATTGCTTAGTAGGTCACAACTAACAAACATAAAAATGGGACGACTTCTTAACATTCATATGGCCGTCTTTAATTTACAACCGAACACAAGAATTTGTTTTATATTTTTGGCATTTAAAAGATAAAGACTTTAAATAGCCAATTTGAACTTAACTCAGGTCATATGATAGTTTAGCTCTATGTAATCCACATACAAAATTTATGAAACATACTCTGTGTCACTTTAAAGATTAGGTTTAGGATATCTTTGGTTCTATAACTTACAGATTATATATACAATATTTTGGTTAAATTACTCTTGTTATTAAATTTTTTTTTTAATTAAATGCCCCCTGATTCACATGTTATGTATTTGATATCTGATCTCTCTAGTCTCGTTATACAACGTGGTTTGGTTTAGTTCCTGTTTTTAACAAAGCAACATAGAAACATAGATATGTGCGAAGAACACGCATGATCTTAGTTATTTTCCTAAGACGTTGTAAAGGTAATTTAGCAACAATACAAAAGTAGAAGGCTTTCTACAGAGGCAAATTTAATATGCTCTGAAAAAAACTAAACATGTATGTGCTGATTTAAGTTCAAGTGGTCTCAATCGATTTCCAAATTTATCCAAAAATGCCAACCACCTCCAATTACTTTTTACAATGAGAGGGAAAAAAACCGACCGAAACGTCTTTTAAAGACAAAAATACATTTTCCATCTATATTTTATATAAGGTGTACGGTCCATTACACACCAACAACATTTGTCTTAAATCCAAGACTTCCAAACTTCCAAATTTATGGTCGACTGAATTACAAACGCCACTCGTAAAGCAACGTCCGGATTTCAATAAAATAAAAAAGGCCGAACTAATATCATCTATTTACTGATCCAGTATCAAAATGGACCCCCCCCCCCCTATCGACAATCACTACTTCTATATAAAATAACAGTATGATAATGATTGAATCCAAATAGACACCTTATGTCAATATGATCAGACAGAGTAGACAATTACCTTAATTGCACAGGTCTTATATTCATTTAAATGAAAGTAATCCGGTTACAGTAAGGTAATACTAAAAGCCTTTCGGGTCGGGTGAATTATTGATTCCATTCCTCCAGGAATTTCCTATGAATGCATTCGTAGCAAATGAGGATTCTCATTGATGAAAATGCGAATGTTGGCACTGCAAATTTACCTGGATGAAATATCAACGACCACACAGATGAATTTAAATCTGAAGATGCGCATTTGAAAATCTAATAACAAACGCTTTTGAGAGTTATTTTCATTTTAAGATTTAAACACAATGTACGACATGAATGAATCGGTTCATAAGTCGGATAAAACACACACATAACGACACAATATATATACATATACATGAGACACAATTACGTAACGGCCAGAAAGGCTCATGCAATGTAGTTAATGTCATTCACACGCAACTGCAAAGTCGTATTTTCAATTCAATTTTAATGATTAACTACCATGTGTCATCCTAGCAACTCTCGACGAAAGTGGGTTATTCTAAAATTTTACTGATTAACTACTATGTTTCACCTTAGCAACTCTCGACGAAAGTGGGTTATCGAGGATATTCCACACGTGAATCCGGCCTTTTAGGCAAGCATATGTTGAGCCTTTTTGCGTGAGTGAATCTTCTCGTTCTGATTTCTCGAAACTCTCAATAATTCTCTGGTTGTTGTTGAAAATCTCGAGGTTCCTCCTGCAACAAGGGTCCAAGTCATCTAGACTGAACCCCCAGAACTCTACCTCGGCCTACAACAGCAAGGATGATACGCATAAAGATCTGACGGTTTTGATATTTTATATACAGAAGTGAATTGGATTATGCACAAGTTCTCCAACTTATCAAACCCTCTCCTTAATAGCTACATTTCACATTTGCATGATGTATACAGTCAGATAAAACAATATAATACAAAACATACAGAAATTAAAGAGAGAATAAGGGAATTTTGATTAACAGACACTCCCGAGTCTCTTAGTTTCTTGAATATACACATGTATATGTTTGAATATGGATTCGTTTTCATAAAGCAATAGATCTGCATGGCCATTAAGGACTAAACTAACATCTAAGGGCACTCTCCCTAGAGTAACATTTAATACCTTATTGAATGATCTATTGCGCGGAAATTGAAAAAATGTACAAATATAATGAAAGGCATTTTCACAAGGATTTCCACATAAACAGCTGTGGTCGTTGACTAAACCTAAATAGGACGGTTCTGTACAATTCCCATACAAAATCTTAATCAGTGATTAAAGCCTTCCTCCATTTTACAAAATTCATGATTTGATTGCAATATTCTCCTCCACGATTACTATTAACCTACAAAATATTACTGACTGGAAAACCAAGTTCAGGTGTAGTGGCACTGTGCGCCGAAAAGCTGGCACAGAACAGATAATGAATGCAGTGACTTGCTAGTTTTGCCGTGCAGGGGAAACACATGGTATAGAAGTATCTGAAAATGCTATTTTGTATCTCGACAGGTGCAAAAATTCATAGGTTTGGACATGAATAAATAAAACAAAATTCCAGTTATTTTGGACTGAAGTTCTTCTATTACTTTTATATGAATGTACATCAAATACCTTGACAGATGCTGGACATACAGTGACCGGTAGATGAAGATGACCGGTCTGGTAGTACGCAAGGACACTCTCAAACACAGCTATTGGTCTATGGAAGACGAACTCTGTCTCCTCGGAGTCGTGGAGCAGCCCCAAAGTAGATATGGGGTACCTCCTCATCATATCTCGCGTCATCTCGTAGTGCCTCCCGCTAACCTTGATTGTCACACAATCACTCATCTTTGGAGATAATGATTCAAGGCGTCAGAATTGATTGTATGGGAAGGCTGAGACTTCTTCAAGATGAGAACGATTCTTGGTTTACTAATGAAGTTAAAGTTATACGGTCACGTGTTACTTCAGAAGGTGGGTTGAGGCCCTTAACTGTTCCTGTACAACGGATTGTTAATGATGTTAAAATCTTCTTTTTTTTCATATCATTTGCAAAATGATTTCAACAGTGTGATTTAAGATAGGCATCTTTGCGGCATTGTAACATATTTACTCAAATGTTGTATCTTCAAAAGCCCATTCATCATTTGCAAAATCATAATGTCAATCTGGATCATCCACAGCTTCAAATGTTGTCAACGAGAATCCCATAAAGAGGTTCAAATGTTGTCAATCTGGATCATCCACAGTTTCAAATAATGTCAATCTGGATCATCCACAACTTCAAATGTTGTCAAATTGGATCATCCACAACTTCAAATGTTGTAAAATTGGATCATCCACAGCTTCAAATGTAATCAAATTGGATCATCCACAACTTCAAATGTTGTCAACGAGAATCCCATAAAGAGGTTCAAATGTTGTCAATCTGGATCATCCACAGCTTCAAATAATGTCAATCTGGATCATCCACAACTTCAAATGTTTTCAAATTTTATCATCCACAGTCAAATGTTGTCAAATTGGATCATCCAAAGCTTCAAATGTTGTCAATGATGATCATTCACGCAGCTTCAAGTATCTATCAACTACAATGTATCAACAATGTACTGTTTTGGTGATGTCACTGCAATACAATCATCACTATAGCGTTCAAGTCAAAGCTTTTATCTCCACACAATTGAAATCCTTGTCAACGATTATTTGATATCGAGCATAAAATGTGAATCTTGCCAATCTGAAAGTTCAGTTAATGTAGCAGGTATTTTGGCCACAATAACCAATCAATATTCCTCCATTACAAAATGTCGCACTAATGCATGACGATCCCAAGGGGAAACACGATGTCTATTACATACCCAGAACGCATATCAAATACACAGCAATCTATATCGGTCATATTTGGAGGTTTAACATGAACATTTTCATATCATGCCTCATAAAAGCCAGAGAATCCAAAATCATTCTGTGGGCGGCAGGCCATAGCTCTTATATGGTTTGAAGGCGCATTTGGGGTATGATGTGAAAAATGACTTGTTGTAACCTTTTGATCATAAAGCATACTTTTTTCTCGACCAACTAAAATTGTTATTAGATATCATACTACTGTTGTTTTCATTTGAAAATTCATTATCATAAATCCAAAGAGTCAACAACATTATGTTTGTAGACAAAAAAAGATTTATTTTGGCTACACATCTGTCAACGAGACGTTACCTAATCTGTAAGGGGGATAAAGGCGCATTTGGGGTATGATGTGAAAAATGACTTGTTGTAACCTTTTGATCATAAAGCATACTTTTTTCTCGACCAACTAAAATTGTTATTAGATATCATACTACTGTTGTTTTCATTTGAAAATTCATTATCATAAAACAATTTTTTTCAATATTTAGGTTTCTGATCAAATTATTGAGCAGGCCTTTCATAGCAGGATATTTGATATCTAAAATACATAAATCCAAAGAGTCAACAACATTATGTTTGTAGACAAAAAAAGATTTATTTTGGCTACACATCTGTCAACGAGACGTTACCTAATCTGTAAGGGGGATAACTCTAACCTACAGCCGCCATATATTATGGCACAAAGACCATAAATACTTGAATTACAGTCTGAGTAATAGATTATATCATTTTCAGAAATTTAAGCCTTGTTTTATGAAATAGATATAGATCAAAAATTATAAAAATTATATACTGTCTTTCACAAACTAACTGAACTTCCTTTAGTGGCATTTTAGAACTTGGAAATCAGATAAAAGATAAAAATATGGATGAAAACTTCTTTATTCTGAGAACGTTACGTTTCGACACAGCTTTTTGTGTCGTTGTCAAGCAAAAATGATAGGATAATAAAGAGGTATATATATATATATATGTATGTATATATGGATGTATGTATGTGTGTATGTATGTGAGTGAGTGAGTGAGTTGGGGTTTAACGCCGCTTTCAAGACTATTTCACTTATATCGCGGCTGCTAGTATTATTGCAGGGAGAAAGCCCGCAACACCATTGTGGCTATGCCTTGCGGTGAAACCTGCGAGCATCGGATGGAACTAGCGAACCATGGGTTTGTATGTATGTATGTATGTATGTAACCTCCTCATTCCTGTCATCATTGCTTGACAACGACACAAGATGCTGTGTTGAAATGTGGCAATACGCATGGGTCACAGTAGGGTCAGTTACAAACAATACAGTTACTGCCTTAGAAGCCGAAAATGTGTTGTAATCTTTTCTTTTTTTAACTGGTGTGCTGTTGGCTTTTCCGAGCTTGGTCTCCATCATACAAAGATATGTTCTATATTTTGGAAATTCCTACTATATCCGGTTTCTGGGAATAATAAAAAGAAGATTTGAGGGTGGACATCCTACCAAACCAATACAAACTTGAATCTCCCTGTAATAACCAAGATGTTCAGAAATTTGGGTTTCCTTAGCCAACTATACGATCCTTGGACCCCCATTGTGCGATGTATTCCTCACAAAATTAGTAGTGGGGGGGTCGTAGAGAGTAGTTGATAGAATAAGCGCCGGGCCTCTAATAAGCGCCGGGTACCCGAAATCGAGTAATTCAGTAATAACATAAATGTCTCATCTAAAAGGCGTTGCGACATTACATTTTTTATAGTTAACCAAATGAAAAAAAAATCATATTTATTTGTATCAAATGTAATAATTTAAAAGGATTTTCTCTTCCAATCGTGAATTTGTTAAATGGCTGCATGATACTTCAGTTTGAATCAAATATCGATTGAAGAAAAAAGCGCCGGGCCTCTAATAAGCGCCGGGGGTCGAGGGGTGTTGAAAAAATAAGCGCCCGGGCGCTTATTAGAGGAAATACGGTATTTCCAATGACGTTAACAGACCAACGATGGTGGAACCTTTACCTTTAATGATGTCGTGCACCATTTAACTGTCTTAAAATTAAACAAATTAAAATCGTCAACTTGTCCTTTACGAAAAGGTTGCGTTCACTATCAAAAACTAAACATGAACCTTTGTTGTAATTCCTAAAATAAGCTTTTTTTACTTATTGTCACAACATCATTTTACATCATTGCCAAGGGTGGAAATAAGCTTGTTTAATGATAGTATTAACAAATAATGAATTTAAGTATACTACTAGAAATCAAAATCAAACCATTTTGTAAAACACAAAACGGACATTTGTCAAACATGAGGCGATTCTCAGAACTTTTATGAACGCTTCATATTCATTGACAAGCATATAATAATAATTGCTAACAGATGTTTACATCAAATCTATTTGAGTTTTAGTAATATAAATAGTGGATATCAGTTGTCCAACACCATGACTAGAGTAGGGTAGAAACATTAGATGTTCTAGGGTGGCGCAGCGTGAATATGTTCCTCTTTCTCATAATACCAGTATCGTATTCCCTGTGTAATTACTGGTCATCGTACACCAGGTGTAGAGAGGTATACATCGATGATATATTTGTAAAGATGGGTAAAATGGAAATGTTTTGTGCTTCCAAATTACAACGAGAAAAATATCACAAGTACATTTGCATTGTATGTGTACCTTGTGCGTTTTAATAAAGAACAATATTTCAACTAGATGATAATGTTAACATATATCGTCGCATTTTCGCGTTGCTCAGTTCGGGGGTCGTATTTTGAGTTGCATGTGTTCATCTATTCCAACAAAACTTCAACATTATGTGGTAAATTCTAATTCATTCACACGAGAAACCTCTTTGTTAGCATTAAGTTAAACGAATGTTCAGCGTTAATTTTATGCATATGTTTGTTATCTTAGTCTATTATCCTTCTTTTAGATTTCTGTTTCATGTGTAGTATATCTTGCAAATTTAATAAAAACGGTACACTGGCTACGTAACGAAAAAAAACGATTTCTAGCAAGCGATCTCAAACCATTTCAAAGGCATGGATTTTCTCCCTCATGAGATATATTATGAATTTTTAAAAATATTTCCATTTATATCTTTGCTATATTTGTATTGTAAACAGAATCGCATCAAAAATTTTGACAGGGTCAGTGAAAAAAGCAAGATTTGTATCATTTCTTTATGCCTCAGTACACAAAAACAGCCATCAGTTTGTTTACACAATATTTCATAATTTCCTCACGAATTCGTCATTGTGTATCTCTTCGTTTTAAGAAATAGGAGAAATCGGATAATTCGCATGCTTTCCCCTTCCTCTCTACAAACTAATATCACGGATGTTCACCTCTCTAAACCCAGTGCAAGATAATACACGGTGGTAATATATGTAAAAAACAGCAATCTCATTTAAATCAGTTAGGACATATCTCTCCACCTGACACGACTCTCATTAGCCAGTCCTATATCGGGGTACTTTTTGTGGAAACGAAATTCAAGAGGACATTCCAGTTTATACATGATTGTTATAAGTATATGAATTTAACTAAACCCAGTTGAAGCTAGTTACGGGGGGTAAAACATTTGTTGAAATAGATTTGACAACTAGATAAATCAGAGCGCACATTCAGCAAAATAAAACAAGAATGAGAAGTGAAGCCATTCATTGGGGCTACGAGTGTGAAAAACCTGTTACGTCATTACAAGGCTCTGTTGATAAATCTTACCATGAATTATTTACAAATGCTTGGATATTCTATCCATTCATATAGTTTATTGTTATAATGTTTTAATATAAGTAAATGTACAGCGCATTTGTCCATGTCATGCCCCGAAAAAACAACATGGCGGGCCGACTGCCGAGAGGACCAACGATTTCTATAGGTCTACAGAAATCCTTGATAGGACTCTTTAAAGTAGCTGGCCTAAACACTTTTTTAGAAACAACAATTGTGTTTTCTTGTTGTCACTGATGTAGATACTGTTGAAGGAGCGAGTGAGATGCTGTTTATCCCAACTTTACGCAATATTTCAGTCATTCGCGGCGTGTCCACTGTTTAGTAGTACATATTTGGTCATTAATTAAACATCAAAGAAACGTGAACTATCAGTTTGATAACACCAGACGTGCAAGTTCTGAATTATGGTGATATTTTACGTACGCTTCAGTCACATCAACGATATCAGTTTGCACGAATGGTCAATATTCTTTCCTTTTAATATGTACCGATTCCTTGGCAGATCCAGATTTTTCGATTGATTGATTTAATGTTCAAAATTTTTTTGTTTTCATGGATTCAACATTGGTGTGTTATGTCACCTTATTAATCATTAACCATTAATAATGTCAATAAAAACAAATGTCAATAAAAAAATTTAATATATGATGACAAATGCATTTCAATTAAGAATGGGATTATCTGTATAACCTATCTGTTTGATGCAATGGCATTTATCATGTCTCAAATCATTTATTTCCTTATGTCTCCACTATTAATTTTGTATAATTTTGTGCAAAATTGTATGTGCTGCCAAAAGTTTAATTGAAGCAGATAATTAAGTATAGACAGGTTTCCGTCAAAGGGAAAACACCAAGGTGGGGTTTTGGTAGACATTTCAAAACCCCCAGGGTGGCTTGGAACGAAAAGTACAAGAAGCTTGGTTGACTTTACTGTCCATTCTTCCACCGGAAAATGAAAAATTTTCTGAAGGGTTTACTATGGTGTATAAACCTAGCTGAGAATTTCTCAAATGTCACCCTTAGTAACTAACCCCTACAAACTTATTCCACATTACTTTAAACAATTTCAATGTTTTATCAAGTTTGCTTGTCCACTTCCAAAATTTCAATGATCAAATGTTCATGGGAACAAAATCCGAAATCCGGAATTGAACCCTCAAGGATTTGTACTAGTAATCAAAGAAACTACAATCAGACCAAAGAGGATTGCTTTTCAAGATCCAATTAACTGTTGTATTTCTTTCTACCTTCTTTTAAAAGAGGCATATATTCTGTCCCTTTTACAATTTGACGACATGCATGCGAAATAATTGAGGTGAAGTAATCTGTGCTTTTATCACTTTCAAGATTATTTCACTTATATCAGGGAGAAAGCCCACAACACTTATGTGGCTATGTATTGCGGCAAAACCTGCGAGCGTCGGCTGGAAATAGCAAACCAATGGTGGTACTACACTGAAATCAATATGCATTTAGCATTTTGTGTTCTAGACAGGGAAGGACGTTCAACATTATTCACTATTTTACTAGTTGGAAGGCAGCCATACGAACTCAGATGTTCTCTCAAGAAAGTAAAAACAAGACATTTTGAGATGACAGAAGCAAAGTTTTATTCATATGACCTAAACATTGGCACTACCATAATTTCACGGTGCAGTGCTCACACATCGCTGCTGTATGTACACAGGTTCGGCCACCAGAGGGAGCCGGTAGTCATGTGACTGTACAGAGACTCACTCACGCCACGGAAGACAAAACGCGCCAACCAAACATTTAGGCCTTCCAAATGGGGATTGCTCAAAGCTTGTATAGTTTTTCCTTAGAATTTGAAGAGAGACATTTCTTTTATAAAACCTCACATAACTTTGTCTTGTTTCTTTTCTAAAGAAATATATTACAGTAGCTTGTATTTTACCTTCTCAAAAAATGTTACTTTGAATATGAATTTTTTGGTAAAAAAATTGTAAATTTTTGTGGCTGAAAATTTGAAGTATTGAAAAAATATTATTATTGAAATATTTTTTGGGCATGAAATAAATAATTTCATTTGACGCTTTTTGAATAATAAGACAATTTTGATTATATTTATCATTTTTATCTAATCAAGTTTTTTAATTTTAAATGGCCGAACTATTTACTGGTGGACATGAGACAATATGGTTGTTATAAAACTATTATCATCCAGAGAAATTAAACTCGAAAGATACTTTTTTTAGTTATCAATCATGCTGATTGTGTCAAAATTTGTATCAAAACATTTACACGAAATCATATCACCTGGATTGCAAACTCTATGTTTGGCGGACACGTTTGTCTCCAATAGATTAAAACTATTTATGATTTTGTGCAGCATAGGTGCAATGTACACTTTGTGAAGAAAACTTTATACAAAACTTTTTACATCTTGGGGTTAAAAATAATATAATCAACATAGAATGACAATGGAAACATAAATGGTTTTGAATATAACTAAAACACAGTGATTCACTGTCGCATGATCCAACATGCTGCCTATTTTAGTATGGTCAATGGAGGAAGGGCTTATGAGGAAAATTTTTCCCGAATTATGATGAGGAATTTTGAAAAGAACACTATAGATGAACTGATTCTAAAATTGTAAATGTATATCTTATTTAACTAGATGAACACTTTTTCAAATGAACTTAAATGATAATTAAAATTTAAGGAACTGCCTTTAGGCTAAAGGCATTTTACTCACAACAGCGGGGAAAAAATGATTTGATTCATGATAAATGTTTTATCATTTGACAATGAAGTCAACAAAGTATTTGAAAATCTCAACATCACGAACATTTTGTCAACAATTTTTTTTCTCTGTAGGAAGTTATTTTCCGCTGAAAGAAAACAAACTTGGGGATAATCATCAATATATTTAAACATGACAATATTTGTTTCTGGAATGATATTATAAGCAAATTAACACTACAAACCTTTTGACAAAAGGATGCCTTATTTAACTAAATCTTAAACAAAAACATTTACTTCATCTAGAAATATGAAGATTTTGAATATATAAAACATTAAAAAAGAACTTAGCTTGCATATGAACAAAACTTATGATAATGTTCATGTTTTGCTGAATACTTTGAAATATAAAACATTCCCTCTGAACACTGAGTACAGAAGTGATTATCTCCCTTGATATAATGAGGATTACCTCCCTTGGTACAAACAGGAGTTACCTCCCCTTCAAACAGGATATGACTTCTGAACATGGTAAGTGTCACAATGAAGTATGACCAATGATAAGTTTGAAGTTTTCAACCTTCTTAAGGTTTCCAATTGTGGCATTCCTGACTTAGACTATGAACTGAAACAGCACTGTTTGTCAAGTTTTTGATTGAACTGTGTCGGTGCACTTAAAACAATGCACTAGTTGAACATATGATATGCTCGTATCAATAAATATATATCCACTTTGTGGTCTGCACATGACTTGTTGCAAGATCGACACTTCCTTCTTTGTATCCAGGAAATGATATGCTCCCATAGAGTTACCTCCCTTTCTATGAGCAGTCGGCCATTTTGTGATAAACTCTGTTATATCAAACCTGAGCACATAACTGGATTTCAGCATCTTTGTCGAACTTGATATGTCCACAGAACGAGTATTTATTACACAAGTATAGCACGTCTTCTCCATGAAGATAAGACAGAAATGTACATCTTTTCCATGGTTCCGATCTCACCACTGTAGACAGTTAGATATTTTACACATAACACACCCATGTGTGGCCACATTGTCCACAGCCATTGGTTGATGTCCCACTAATCACACGTCTTTCTGTCAGTGGGGTAGATGGCCACTGTTGCCATAGCGATCTCGTTCTAATGCCAACTGCCTCTGTAGAGCGTCATGATGTACTTGGGCCGACAGCTGTAGACAAACATAGGTATGAAAATTAGCTGGTATGAACTCTTTCAATTTTCATTTTCATTAATACATGATGATATGTCAATGTCAATTTTCCCATTATTGCAATTAACATTACATACTGCTGTGTAAACTCACATAAATCTCATTAAATCAGATCAATTAAATCAATCTCATTAAATCAGATAGCATTTATTTCTAGTGATCTTGTCTATGAACTTTTACTCGGTTCATCCAATGCAGTTATGAACCATTTCACCCCTAAACAATACATAATGGAAACTAAAAGGACAAGGTAACTAAAAGGATTTTGATTCACTGTAAACCTACCTGATGTGCTAAAGCTGGATCGTGCATGTATGCCCGACTAAACAACTCCCGTTGTAGAAGTTCGTGTTCTCGACTTCCAGGGATTATACCGTGTGGAGACATTCCTGGGGGCAACCCGGCTGATAAAGCTGCGTGACTCTGACTACCAGCTGCAGCTGCGGCGGCAGCAGCTGCAGCTGCAGAGCTGGATCCTGGTACCCCGGACATTGGGTCTGCTCCTGGAAGTAATGGAAATAAATATAGGCGGGTCCAGCAGATGGTGTATGGTTTGTTAGGACTCTGTCTAATTAATTGATTAAATGACTTAAAATGGAATTATTCTTTTGAAATTTAAAAGTAGTTTCCGAAATGAATTTACAAGATTCCTTTACTTATAAAATTAATGAAATTTGATAATAATAATAAATTCATAACTACAAGGATGAAACTGTAATGATTCATAACTGAGGTGGAGTTTTGATTTAAGAATTTCAGAACTTTCATCTAAGAATTTGTAACAATACAAACTTTAGAAATATTTGAATTATAGAAGTTATTAAAAGATAGAAAAGATGTATGTGTTATATGAAAATGAAAATCAGCATTTTTATACACAGCAGTCCCTTTGAGAGGAACACACAAAATGTCAAAAAAATGGAAATGAAAATAACCAAGACTGGACTTTCATGCTAAATAATGTGTGTACCGAGTGCATGCATGGTTAATTCCCATCACATCATGAATAAACCCTTCCCAACCCAGATATCTCATCACTGGGCTAAACTTGCATCCAAGATGGCCGCCATAACCCAGAAATCTAATCACTGGGCTTGACTTGCATCAAAGATGAACAACAACCCAGATATTGTATCACTGGGCTACACACGCATCCAAGATGGACGCCCCAGTCAAGAGGTACACTGGCGCAACAAAAGAAAACAACTAAAGATCTGAACTAAACACAGTGGGGGTCTGTGAGACAGACATACGTCTAGGACGAGAAACAAACGTATTGACGCAGCTGGCGAGACGAGTGGGGAGAGAATACGTCTTGCGTTGCTTGCCACTTACGAGAAAACTGATAGGCCAAATGTGCAGGGTCTACCCCTACGCTGGCCCTATCTTTCTGTGCGCGAAGATAACACTCATTAGTGACTCTTTGCATGTAGATGTGTTCGTTTGTGAGGCGTTGGGAGTAAAATTGGTAAATCATTCGCCCAGTCATGTGATCAGTTTGGAGAATATCTGGAACAACAAATTGAACGTACTATTAGAGCAAAGCGCGACGGTGGAGGCCTTACCTGGAGCGAGTGGTGGGTATAAATGCGGAGGTAAGAGAGGATGTAGCCCTGCCGGGGTCGAAGGGGCGGATCCGGTCGGGTTGTCGGGGTGGAGGTGAAGATGGGTGTGCGAGTGAGCGTGTGTGTGCGTATGGGCGTGCATGGCTGCATTGTTAGCCGCAGCCAGCCCCATTTGCATCCTCAAGACTGGATCAGCAGACGCAAACATCAGACGTTCAGCGTGGATTCTCTCAGCCGCCGACACACGTTCGATCTCATTCTGGAGTAAGCTTGGATCACGCTGGGCTAGTGCTCCCATGGCGTGAGGTGTGAGGCCTATACAATATCAGGTCCAGGGTTATTGGCTCTTTCTTCATTTAACCTGATGCGTCAATAGATTCAAGGAAAGGGTACGCGCAAGATGGGGAGGGTTGTTCCTAAGTTTTTTTGTTTTTTTTTTCACTGCTCCAGGTAGGGCCCGTTCATGTTATAGTTTACAAAATGTACATCAACATTGAACTGGGAAGACAAACAAACATTTTCTTGAAAAATTATAAAATTGATAATGTTAAGCCTTTCCTTGCATCTATTTAACTTCTCAATATTTTGATGGATTCAAATTCAATTACTATGATCAGAAGGATGTCAAATTGTTGAAATTTAAAATTGCTGAAATTATACTTATGATAACTTAGAACAAAGAATATGAATGTGAGTTTATGTCAACTGTTCAAAGTTTCATAAATGAGCCATAAGTTCTTTAATGTAAAAAACTTTCCAGCAGATATTGATCCATGTATACTGAACAAAAAAAGTTGAGGATCATCCAAAGTATTTTATGGATAATAATAAGAACCACTTGATATTTTGATATTTGAAATAAGGGTGATCCTTTACTTCTTTTGTTCAGTATAAAATCCTAATTTTCACAAAATTCGCGTGTTAATTCCTGCCACTTCTAATTTCTTTTCATCCTTTTGACCATACAGTTTTATGTCGCTTAAAGCAATGTTGATTTACTTAGAATAAATGAAACACAAGAACACTATGACTTGATTTCCAGGATATCAAATTAGTTTTGTTCTCAATGATTCCCCCCCAAAAATTGTAGACCATAATAAATGCACAAAGTGTTGCAAAATTAATGAATTCACTTTTTAATAACTTTCACAGTAGCCGGAATTAAAGAGTTTTGATCTTAAGATGAAAGCCTTGGAAATAATATTCAAGAAAAGTTTGATGAAAATCAAATAGAGAACCAAACAATTTTGGAATCTTCATTTTAATTTTGAGAATATTCATCATAACTTTGATACATTTTCAAACCCAAAACCTAATTTAAATATATTTTGGAATATCAAATTTTCAGGAGTGGATAAGCATGATCAGATTCTAAAATGCCTGGAAATCAAGTTATAGACACTGATAAAAGTTAACTCACCAAGCCTGTCAAGTTTTTCTCGTTCGCGTGCCATCAAGTCACTAGCGAGACTAGCGGGCGGATAAACACCGGGCATATGGGATCCACCAGGTGTTCCCCCTCCGCCGTTGCTAGGCACCAAGGGTGCACCTGGAGGGTAACCATAGCGACGCTGAAGTTCCAACCAATGAGGATCAAGCGGGTTGGCGCCATGAGGTACGAGTCGATCCAATCCTAGAAGTACAAGTGAGATGATGATAAAGTTGTTGATAATAATTATGAAACAATTTTGAAAAAGAAAATGATAAATGATAAAAATAATTTAATTTTTGTACATGACAATATTTATCTTAAGTCTTAAAATGAATAATGAAAAAATGTTAATCATTTGTGAGTATTCAAACCAAATTTAAATTCTCCATTATGCTTTGAAATAAAAATTTTGCTTCACAACATAAAGTGTGGTCATAGCAATATGTCAATTAATGGCAAGGCTACATTGCAACAACAATGGTTGGCATGGCTACATCAATGGTTGACATGGCTACATCAATGGTTGGCATGGTATTATCAATGGTTGTTGCAATTTCAACAAAGTGAAGTGTAGAAACATTGACTCTTATCTTGCATGCACAATAGAAAAACGATGTGAATTATAGGCATGGCAACATCAGCTCTTAAAATTGCAATAACAATCGTTGGCATGGTAGCAACAATGAATTATGTGGCCACATCCATAGTTGACGTGACAATTTCGATAATTTACATAGGAACATCAATGTTTCACAAGGCATTCAATGCAACATCATTATTCGGAAATGCAACATCATTGGTTGAAATGGCAACAACATTGGTTTACATGACAACATCACTGATTGACATCAACATCAATAATCAACAAGGCAACATCATCAGTTGACATGGCAACTTCAACAGAGTGCAAAGTATGGCATGCAGTGTAGTCACAGCTATGCCAATAGTTGGCATGGCAACTTCAAAAGTTGACATTTGAACATCAATGGTTGACATTGGAACATCACCTGTTGACATGGCAACATATGGCTGGCTCACAACTTCAACATAGTGCAAAGTGTAGACAAGTGCTAGGCGTAGACGATCAACCAGTGAAGATCTACCCTACCTAACTTGGAACCAGGTGTACCTGGTGGCTTCATTTCCATTTCAGCTTTCATCTTCTCCCGTAATTCCATGTCCCGCAGTTCACGTTCCCGAAGATCACGTTCCCGAGCGTCCCTCTCCCTCTTGTCTCTCTCGAGCTCCAACTCCAACCTGGGAACAGATTATACACGATTGTGAGCTAGCCAAACATAGAGAAGGGAATTCAGTTTAAAGTTACATCCATTATTTTATCTGCTTACAGCTCTGGGAACTCAGAATGTATGTCCAAAAAAGTTATCTATACTAAATAGGCGAGATGCTTAGCTGGCATGGTCAATACTAAAAGTGTTGCCTGACTCTGGAGGTGTGGGTTCGAATCCCACAAGGGACTCTCTCCGCAAAACAATTTGTACTATTGAACAGAATGTGACACCAAATATAACCATGTTAAATTTCGCTATGTTCATGTAAAAAGGGTTCAGATCTTTTACAGCCCAGAGAATGGTGGTTAAAAATAAAGATGATGAATAAAGAAGTTGTTATCCAGAATCTTGTTTATATCGTTGACAACTCACCGTTCCCGTGAGCCAGGCGGGTACATGGCGAGCCGGTAACTCATCATAGGGTCCATCTGCTGTGGTAGCGCCATGCTCCCAACTGTATAGGGGACAGACCTGGGTACGCCTTCACCTGGGGTAAGAAGGGAACAAATGTAATCATACAGTCATAAGCTCTGAGAAAAATTTTGTCTATCACTTTGTGGAAAATAGGGATTGTTGTCATCTTTGTTCTTATGTTTAAAAAAATCTGCTTGTTGTCAAATGCCAGTCGTATTTTGTCAAAATGTTGCCTATTCAGAATAAAGAAGATGTATGTCCAAGGAGAAGTCTTCATTCCCTATGATAGTAGGCCTTCACCTGGGGTAAGATGGGGACCAAATATAATCATACAGTCATATTCTGTCAAAATGTTGCCCATTCAGATTAAAGAAGATGTATGTCCAAGGAGTAGTCTTCCTGCACCTTGTTAGTAATGGCATTAGGCCTGGGGTTTCATTAAAAACATGTCTGAAGATGTAAATCAAATGATCAAACAAATCCAAGTCTATTCTATTTTTTAAGAGGCATTTAGTTGTCAGGATGAGTGACAACGGGGGAATATGGATTTACAACTTCATTATCAATTGGTAAACAACGGCGAAGGTTCTCATTTTCAAAGCTTCAAATAGCTAAGTAATTAGTGTAACCAACCAAAACCCTTTAGTGGATGTGGGTGCCTCTCTTAGACATCTACCTCCTAAACCATGGATAAGCAACCCAGACAATTCTTTAAAGAGTTCCACGTTTTGGTTTAGATGCCCATCACATTTTCCAATGGTGATAGAATCTAACCCGAAACGTCAAACTCTTGTAATAATTCAGTTGTACATCTACACTCATTTCTCATTAGACTATTTCACTATATTTACCAAGAGCGTGAGGCCTTGCATATTCGCTCAGCTGCCGCAGTGCCGGGGTGTCCGTGTATATAGATCTGGGGGCGTGCCGCTCCGTGTAAGGGGTGGAGTGAGAATGAGAGTTTTGGATGTGAACGTCTGCTGAGTGGGCCCGAGGGGGAGTCTCGATTCTCTTCTCCGGGCGTTTTTCTTCACGAGGAGGCTGGGGTGTCGATTGTGAGGACTTGCGTTCTCTATCCTCCCTCTTCCGCGCTAGGTTGGAGTTGGGCAGGGGTCGGAAGATCAGATCGCATCTCGAGCACATGTTGTTTGCACCACGGTTCAGTATTTGTATGAATCTGCAACACAAATAAAGTTATACATCGTATTGTCTCAAAAGTGTTATTACCATTGGGATACATCTTATAAATCATTTTTGCTGTCAGGAGTAGAGAATGACATTATGTAGCATGTATAAAGAGCTATTTGTTCTTTAAGTTGGCTATTAGTTCTTTAAGTTCTTAAACATAGGTAATATTTTCATATACATATATCGATATCATTTTTGACTAGCAACTGAAATAGTAAAACAGTTCTTTATGACCTAGCTTTAGCAGGTTGTACTGAGAAAAGCAAGCTGCTTTCTGCATTCCTGTATCTCATTTGAACGTGTGCAGTAGGACATTTATGCAATACTACTAACAAATAGTTATGTCATACTTTCTCTAGAAATAATATTTTCATGTGATCTAAACGGAACAGAATCAAATATAAAGAAAATACACTCAAAATGGGTGCCTTATGTCCTTCTATGAATATTCCTACTTACATTGCAGCCTTACTACGATGGATTTCCTTGCTGCATGGTGTAGGATCAGGCCCGGGGGTCAACGTTCCATCCCGATCATCGTCACTGTCCTCGTCTCGATCAATCTGCACAATCTCAGGTTCAGGACGAGCCTCGCTCATCGAATGTTCTGATTCCGGGACTATATTCTGAATAAGACCTGGACCCTCGATTGTCGGTTCAGTCGGATGGACGGGGATAGAGGTCGGAGCGGGGTTTGGAGTTGAGGTCCGCATCGGAGCGGGCACTGAAGGGAGAAAAGCTGGAGGTATTTCCCTCTCTTCAACTTTGATTTGCATCCTGCCCCGTTCATTCTCTAGTCGAGAGTCAATGTTCACAGGAAACGGAGGAGGTTTGATATCCATTGGTGGTTGATTGTTGAGATCCGCACTATCCACAGTCTTGATAATAGTTTCCTCCCACGTTTGCGCTCTGGGAGGGGAGAGGGGTTCCTTCTTTATGGGAATGAGGCCAGGAATTGGGGGCGTCTGATTGGTCGATTGCTGGGACGGCACCAAGGGTGGGGGAAGCGACTGACTTGAAGGAGGAAGGGGAGAGGAATATATAGGTTGGAATGGTTGGGGTTGTGAGGTGGGGGTTGAAGATGTTTGAGTGGATGAGGGTGGTGGATGGGTGGATGGGAGAGGTTGAGAGGCAGGAGGGGGGTTGGGCGTCGGGTGGAGTGGTGGAACGACTGATGATGGGGTTGATACTACAGGGTGAATGTCACTCTTTGGTGTGTCCTGAATGATGGCTGCTGGGCTGCTAGTCCTCTCTACATGATTAACAGGTATGAGTGGGCTGGGGTGGAGAGCTGTGGGCGCAGGGTGCGGTGATGGATGGGGTAGGAAGGGGCCGGGCGACTGCCTCTGCGGGATTGCGAGATGGTTCTCCACTACTGGTGGATACAGCAGAGGATGATGGGAAGGTGATTGCACAGGAAGTTGTGGTTCTGGTTTGATACAGTCTTTCTGTAACTTAAACTCCTCGTTGTCTATTGGACTTGGTGTGGTAGGCGGCGAGCTTGAACTGAGGTCGTCACGGTTGACCTCCTCTAGCTCGGCGTCAGCCTCAATTTCGTCCTCGTCGTTACTGCTGCTCTCGGATAGCGAATCTGAGTCAGACCGCTCCTGGAGGTTAAGAGGTTCGTTATGAATGTATTTTAATGAATAATTCATTATTGACAAATTTTACCGGGGAAATTTTTTTGTTAAATATATATGGGATGACATCTTAACTCAAAAAGTATAATTTCTTTTACTTTTTCGCTAAAAGATGTTGATACGGAGATAAATTGTTGAGATGGTCATTACTAGAATTATGTGCTTTTGGCTTAAATCTTGCAACTGCAGTAGAAATTGTCATTTCAAATATAGCAATGTTATTGACAAATATTCAAAAGTGGTGTCTCAGTATTAAATGTCAAATTATCACATACTTGAAATCTTATTGTATGCAGTTATGTTTATAAAAACATGCCTTAACATATCAAAAGGTTATAAGACATTCGACATGGGTAAGAATCATTTTATCCTGTAAATTTTTTTACATTTCGCTGCCAGTGACGAACACATATTAAGCCTACTTGAAATCCAGTTATTGATCATTTAATCATTATTTACATAAAGATTTAGTGTGCCATGTTTCAAAGATTTTGCCTTGAACCCAAGCAATGTTTCTGTTTGTATGGATAAGAATATAATCAATGGAAAATGAAAAGAAAAGTTACCTGAGATTTCTTTTTCTTTGAGTTCTTCTCTTCTTCTGTTTCTGAATTATTCAAACGTTTTCTACCTGACAGTCTGTCTTTATTCTGAAATACAACACAAATATTGTTAATATGTGAAATTATCAGAATTCAGGAAATTACAGACTGTTGAAGGTTATTTCCCCTTCTTGTTGATACAGGGTGATTTATGAACCGAACGAATCTCTTACTAAATATAAGAGAGGAGCTTCAGAGAAATTTCTCTTTCAGAGGTCACTTCAAAACTGGATTTGCTTTTCATGAGGTTAAGTTTGGTGTTAAAATAGAATTGATTTGACAGAAATCAATGGCGCTACCGATCCTTTCCTATAAAGTGCTGATCTTGACTGGCATCATGTAAAAATGGCTTCTAGTATTATTACAGGGAGACGGCTCGTAACACCATTGTGACTATTTTAAAACCTACAAGCATCATCTGTAACAACTGCAAATGATGTTTGAGGCTATAAGCTTCTCAGGTATATGTGATCTCTACTGACTGACTACTCACGGTAGTTTTACGCTTGCCCTCTTTGTCTGTACTACTATTGCTGCATGTGCTCACAGTGCCGGGTGAGACTCGTCCCTTCGCCGTCGCTGTGCCGTTGATGGGACTATCAACGATGTCCGGACTGCTCGTGCTTTGTCTATCCTTCCGCTTGCCTTTATTTCCTGTCTGTAATGTACAACGTTCTCTATCAGTATCAAACGACTCAAAAATGCTAAAAAATTTTAAAATTGTAAATGAGACAAAAAATACAAGATTAACACTTGAAATTTTGAAACAGAACATGGTTGACAATAACAATAACACAAAATTTAACAGGTAACACCTAAGTCCTTTCATGTTTTCATAGCTTCAAATGTATTATTTTCTGAAGTTATTGGGAATAAATTGGCAAAAGTAATTTATGGGAATGAGTGAGTGAGTGAGTTATTGTTTAACGCCGCTTGGGCAATATTTCAGCCATTAGCGGCGTGCTATGGGAATGAACATGGGGAACTGAACTTGAGGGACTGAACTTTGAGGATTCAAACTTGGGGGGAATGAACTTGTATAATAGAACTTGGGAAATTGAACTTTGGTAATGAACTTGAAGGACTGAACTTGAACTTGAGGGATTGAACTTGGGAGATCAAACTTAGGGGATTGAACATGAGGGATTGAAGAGGGGATAGAACTTTGGTGATTTAAACCTAGGGATTTCAGCATGGGAATGTATACAAGAAGAATTAAAACTGGGGGACTGAACTTTAAGGATTGAACTTTGGACTGAACTAGGGGGATTTGAGCTCAGGGTATGTAATCTCTAAATTATGAGAATACCTTGGGGATTGCGATCTCCAAAATTTGGGGGATAAACCTTTTGTTCTGACATTTAATCAATTGTACGTACTGAGTTGTGGCTTCTTCTTGTTCTCATTGTGTGTTTGCCGTTTATGTTGTCAATGTTGGCGTCTTCCTGAACCGGTTTGAACAGGAATGCCGGTGGCTCTCGGGGGTTATCTATGGGGCGATCGTCCCCATACTTCTTGAAGAAAAGTCGACATTCCGTGCACAGCAGTGCCTTATCCTTCCCTGCATGGTGCCAGTCCTTGGAGGCTGCAAGGAATAAAGCCAAAAATTAGTCAACATGAAGTTAAAAAATTTTCATTTATTCATTTATTTCGACAATTGTTTTTCAACTTGTATTTCTTGAAATTGCAGTTTTGCTATTGTCTGAAGTATTGCCATTCTGTCCCTTATAACACTTGAATCTTCCCACAAAGCCTCTGTGACAAGTAGAGATCATTCTGGTCTTGGGGGATGTTGCTCAGTTGGTTGAGCAATTGCCAATCATCAAAGAGGCCAGGGTTTGATTAAAGGTGGCGTCATACCAAAATGAATAACAAACTGGGAGATTTGCTTCCTTGCTTGGAATTTAGCATCATGAGGATGGCACATTGTTTAAACTGATGCTGTACCATGACTGGGGTCTGCTGGGTGCCAAGGGCACGCAATTAATTTCCAACTTTACATTGTGAGGTGATTTGGGGTTTAAAGTTTCTTTCAAGGGTATTTCACTTATATCACGGCTGTTAGTAAAATTGCAGGGACAAAGCCCGCAACACCATTATGGCTATGCATTGCAGTGAAACCTGAAATTCGGTGCAGCATTCAACCAAACCTTACTGCGCGTAGAACAGTTCTCTACTGCAGACAAAGTTGCCCAGCTCCTGGCGGGATTCAAATCATTGACCTCAAGATTCAAAGCTGAACACACTAAACACTGCGCTATCCTGCCCCAAGTTTACAATGTAAGGAGAACAATAATTCATTATCATTTTTTTAATCATAAACATTTCTTAACAATTTTTTTGCAAAAAGAGTGAGTTGTGTCATTGGTGAGCAGTGAAATGCACAATATTTCTTACAAGAGAGAATTAGAGACAAAGATGAATTCCAGTAGTTGAGGTATTCAAGAGTGGTATTCATGTTGTTATCTTAAACTTCTATGAAATTTTGAGCGAGCGATTTATTGTTTAACGCCACTTGGGCAATATTTCAGCCATTAGCAGTGTGATGAAATTTTGAAGGACTGCCTAATACTAATATTGCCCACTTGTAACAGAGATGACTATGCCACAATGAATTGAGTAACATCTGTGTACCAAAGACATTATTAATTTCATCAAACTTCAAAAATTCTTTCTTGTAAAACGATGAACGAATGAAAAAATGCTATGAAATAATATCAAATATTCATTAAACTCAATTAACTGCTTCAGGATTTGAAAGGCAGGAAAAAAATTTCAGATGAATTTTTGAAAAAACAAAAACATTTTTTGAGTTAACAGACAGACAATGAACAAAGACATAGTCACCTTCCTTGCTATGTGATAGCAGTGTCACGTCTTGTCAAATGGTTGAATTAATTAATCATTAATTATTCATTGAAGTTGGGTTTGAGGCTGTGTAATTAATCTGAGACTGACAGTCAGACGATCTGTGTCGACACTTAGCGGGTGTGTGTTACGGTCTATATCTACTCCACGGGTCATGTGATTAACCAATGATTCGACACTTAATATTTTGAATATTTAAAGAATTTTGTTATTTAATCTTTTAGCTGCAGAGAGCCTTAACAGATGGAATATTTGTCTGAACAATACCATGACACTCGATATTTTTAAAGTTAAAACCTTTTTTCAGTTTTGGATTTTAATGCTCATTTGGATTTTAACTGTTAAATCAACCTAGAATGACAAGATCTGTATTCAGTAACAGTAAAGATGTAGATATTATAAAATTTTCAAAATATTTCTTTAATTTACATAAAATTTCTTGCATTATGATCAAATCACTGAATTTTACAAAATTAATTTTTCAACAACAAAAAAAATTTTTCACAACTTTGTGAAAAAAATAAATCTAAAACATAGGATTATTCCATTTTAATTTTCATTCAATCGTGTTCACCCTCTGTTAACATAATTGAATTGAATCGAGGTGAGTAATTGAGACGATGGATTGATATGACAATCTGATACCTTATTTTGACATCTTCAAGCGACATTAGTCATAATAATGATTCATTGATCCAAGCAATTGCTCAATGTCGACCCAAAAAAATCCTGGGTCAATTATGAATTATCTTTTTTGCACATCAATCAATTTTATATGTTGATACATAATAGAAAAGTTATGCCAATGGTTTATTTGAGTCAAGTCAAAGAGTAATTTTGCTCTGAAAATATTTGTGTTACTACAAGAGATAACTTTATTTGATTTATCTAATAAAGGTTTTCAATGGATACTTAACCATCGATGTCCTAAAATCATTTAGCAATAACTGAGCATGTAAAAGAGACATTTTCAGATTAGCAAGTTTCACATTTTCACATATTGTTCCACTTGCCAACCCTCATTATATGCAAAGAGGATATCCGAGTACATAAATGCTATATAAAAATGCAGACATAGAATAATATTAATTCTCTGAAAAAAAATTCTCAAAAAACAATAATTTTGTTAAATATAAAAAATGAACCTCAGAGAATGGCTCTTTCATCTGACTTTAGATCCAGACTTGCTCAAGAGGATGTGTTGAGGTCCAAAAAGTCTTAGCTACAGTCTATTGTAGTCATTTTGTCTACAGCTGAGCATCATATATATGAGCATGTAACAGAGACAATGTAAAAGAAGCGAACATACTGTCAAATATTGTCACACAGGCAAACATACATAATATGTAGATAGGATATCGGCAGATAAAAACCTGTAGTCGTTTCTTATGTAGCTATGCATTATTTCGGCATTTGACAATTTCAAACCAATACACGGATCCTTAGAAATGAGGGAGACATTTTTGTAGCTGAACAATAGCTAAGACTGTAAAAGTGACATTATCAGATTAGCAAATACCAAACTGTCATATATTGTCACACTTGCTAAAGATCAGATTCAGCAAGGATATCACTGAGCGAGAATTCAGTCATTTCTTCTACAGCTGAGCATTATCTGAGCATGTATCTGAGACAATGTGAAGTTACTAACATACTGTCATACAATGTCCCACTTGCAAACTGACATCATGAGGCAGACTTTCCTCTGTAGCTGAGCATTATCTGAGCATGTTAGACAGACAATGTGAAAGTATTTACTAACATACTGTCATGCATTGTCCCACTTGCAGGCAGGCTTTCCTCCTGAGCTGAGCATTTATCTGAGCATGTATCAGAGACAATGTCAAAGTAGCAACTATCAAAAACCAAGATCAGATGCAGCAAGGATAATGGAGGACGAGAAGTCAGTCACTTCTTCTGCAGCTAGGCATTATCTGAGCATGTAAAGGAGACATTATTCAGGGCAGTGACAAGAAACTGTCAACCTCTAACACATCTCGGATACTGTCTCTCTCCCTAACAGGAGCAGCTGCCTGGAATAATCAAATTAGGGTCAGGGGAAGGCGATATTCACAGTTCCCAAGTCCATCTTTAAAAGAAGACAGTTATAAAGCCTCATTGCTATCACACAGCTAACAGAGCAAGGCAGCCAAAGCCATCCGGCAAGAAGTTTACGATGTTTTCCTTACAGAGTTAATGGCTATCTGGGCAATTCCACCCAGGAGCAGCTGGTATCAAAGACACATCTACTTGTGATGCTCTTGGACTGTTGGCACCAGTTTCAGGTTGCCTGATGAAACTGCTGAATAAAAGACTCATTCAGCAATAAACAAGAAATGTCCTTTGCTCCTGTGGAATAAATAAGGATATATTTCTGTTCATCCTTTGCACATAAAAGACAAAGTTTTTTCTTGGTTCTGGGTTCACAAGAAAGATTCATTTTGAACTTGATTCAGGTAGTAACCATAGTAATGTCTTTGATTGAGACTTGTCTGGTTTTTCTTTTGATGTTTGGAAAGCGAGGGAATATATAATTATGACTTTGGCTTACAACATCCTTCATTTTTTTAATTCTCTATCCTGTATGAGAAAACTTTATACAATATACTCAATTTTGGCAAATAGCTTATCTAGTAGAATGTCAACTCATCACCAAGGATGGTTTGGGTTTGATTTCCAACAGCGCCTTTTCAACAAAGGATTGTGACAAGGAGTCATCATCATAGCCAGAATTCATTACTCACATCGTAATGTTTTAAATTGTAATCATTATAAGAATTATTTAATTATCAAAAATATATCCTGTAGAGTATCTATATTTCAGAGTGTTCTTAAGAGATTTGAGGTTCAATTGATAAATATTGACAATAATGAATTTTAGCATATATGATCGAACAAAACCATAAGAATCTTGGACGCTGTATCTAATGCTGTAAACAAACATTTCAGTGAGTGCTTTTCTCATCTGAATGGTTTGAAACAACCCCAGCATTATTTGGGTCACAATTAAATTCTTTGGAACCGGTGCCAAATTATTCAAAAGTGCCAAACTACCATGAACCATAACTTTCAACAGAGAAAATAATCAGGATAGACCTACTGACACCTCGAGGGGAGGGGTTTTGGGTTTAAACGCCGCTTTCAAGAGTAGATCACTTATACCCCAACTGTGAGGATTATTGCACGCAGAAACCCTGCAACACTTTTGTGGCTATGCATTGGCATGAAACTTGCTAGCATCGACTGGAACTGTACTTGACTGGTACTTCCCTGAAATTCAAAGCAGCATTGCATCGAAACCTTACTGCATGTAGAACAGTTCTCCTCTGCAGTCAGTTGATGAGTCCCTGGAAGGAATCGAACCACAGACCTCTTGCTCAGTAGCCGAATATGCTAACGACTGTGCTATCCAGCCGGAATCAGGATAGACTGGGCACTACTGATTGCTACAATATCACTACAATGGAAGTTTTTTTTCCAAAAAGTATTTTGGGTGAATGCTGACCCTCGTCATCTTTGAATTCTTAATTGAATTCCTTAAGGTTCCTCCTCAAGTTATAATACATCCTGATGAATTATTTCATCTGAAGCTGTTGCTCTGATGGTGAACGACATCAAAGCCTGACAGTTGCCTATTCAATACACTGATGTTCTTTTGGATCAAAAGATGTCAAAAATAAACTGGAAATTTCCCTTTTGGCAGATGGTTTCAAACGGATTGCTGTGAGAAAAAACATAAGTGATTTTTTTTTTCAACTAATATGTGAATGTATAAGCCTCGAGGAGGTGTTTGACAATTAAATTGTAAAGTGAAAAAATATGTGACAAAATATGGCAACCAATTATGGCAGAAAAATACAAACGAGGCGCCAACCACTATTGGTGGTTAAATGACTCCAACATCTGATGATGAATTTTGAATATTCTAAGGTAAGCAGGGTAAGGTTAACACATCCCCTAATGTAACTTGAACAAAAGGTTTATAATTTTGAATTTTTTGTGAACACAGCTTACCTCATGTAATTTGAACCATTTTGTCTTAGCTACAGAAATATTCAAATTATTCAGATTCACTTCCAAATATTATTAGGTCTGCACATAAAAGGTTCAACAGATCACCAGAAAATGCTATCTAGGATTTGGCAATTCAACATCGGCAAAGAACTTAGAAAATTGTGTTCATTCAAATATTTAGAGGGTATCTCCATTTGAAAAATTTGTTTGGTGATATTTCAGACATTGGTGATATCAAAGAAAAACAATTCAAGATTGATTCTTTTGCCGTATTCGAGAACTTGAAGGTCCGTATTGATAAAGAATTTCCTTATTGTTCCCTTCGAGCATGTTTGATATTCAAATATAAAAATGATAACGATGACACATCCAAAAGGACATTGATTGAGGACAGGCAGGCGTCAAAATCTGGCAAAGGAGTTGATTTTACACCCATAGATGACACAACGAACCAGCCAACAAGTAATAACTTTAAGAGTCAACATTCACAAAAAAGGCATGCCAGCAATCTGTCAACAATCCAGGAGATTGAAACGCGGTGGTAGAAATCCGATAAATCAATAAAAACAATGTGCCCAATTCATCAACAAGCCATAAACCGGGAACGTGCCTAATCTTTGATGAAAGCAAGGATCCTGACCCTGTAGGGAGCTGAGTCTCAGATAGGGCGAGATAAATGATGCAGCGTGCCTTCTGACCTCCAAGATGGACGCCCATTTAAATGATGTTGCTCCTAAGCCATAAGATGTAATAACATGTCAGCTGGATGGAGGATTGGCCAATCATCGTATCTTTGTAAATGACCCAGTAAATAGGTCAATCAGCCGAATAAGGGAAGCTTCTAAAAATGATGGAGTCAAAATAAACAATCCTTTTTCTTCAAATAGGAAAATCAGAAATGGTAAATCCGAATGTATACAGCATGCAGGCTTATAACTTTTTAGGATTTAAAGAAATGTTGAAGACCCCTTAAATGGATATAGCATACACCTGTGATCCTTTGAAATAAAATTCAGAAGGACTTGATGCAAAGTCCTGAAGCTAGGACAGAGACCTCTTACTGAATATCCACTTCAAAATGGCAATCACTTTGCCATTTATTCCATATACAACAACAGGGATTGGTAAAATTCATCAAGCCCAAAACAAAAATGATGCAGCTTTTACCAAAGGACTGGAATGGGAGTCCATGAAAATGAAGACCTTGGCATGAACTACAATAAAGGCCACTAAGAATATTGTACCAATGGAAATGGTTTGGGAAAACTGAAAAGCAAAGATCAATTCAAATGATGAGCCCTTATCCAAGAAACATTTGAGTCCTGATTCTTTTCCTACAGTGTATCCAATGGAAATGGTTTGGGAAAACTGAAAAGCAAAGATAAATTCAAATGATGAGCCCTTTTCCATGAAACATTTGAGTCCTGATTCTTTTCCTACAGTGTATCCAAGAAATGTTCCAGCAGCCCATCCAGGAAATCCAGAACACCCTGTTAAAGGTGCCCTCCAGTGAGACTGGGAGTGCCAAATGCATTTGCTGCCGCAACTGTAACCCTCCTCTCTGATGGCAGGCATCTTGTGCATAATGGAGGCTGACACTTGGCTCATGTGAAAAATCAATGGGTACTCTTCAAACAGTGAGGGGATAAAAGTATAACAGACACGGAACATGTCTCCATAATGAGAAAGTGTGACCTGACAGGCCATGGCGGCCATCTTACTTGTGTCATCAGCAAAGCCTCCAAGCTTCTCTTTTATTACTGTAATTCCAAGCTTGGACGTGTATCATTACTGTAATTTCAAGCCTTGTATCATTGCTGCATGTACAAGCTTGGCCTTGTATCATTACAGTAGTTCCAAGCTTGGACTTGAATCTTTACTGTAGTTACAGGGTTGGATTTTACTGCAGTTCCTAGTCTTGTATCATTACTGCAGGCCAACGGCCATCTTACTTGTCTCATCTGCAGAGCCTCCAAGCTCCTGTTTTATTGTGAGATAAGGTGATTTGGGGTTTAACACTGCTTTCAAGAGTATTTCACTTATATCGTGGCTGCTAGTTTTATTGAAGGGAGAAAGCCCGCAACACCATTGTGGCTATGTATTACGGTGAAACCTGCCAGCATCGGCTTGAACTAGCGAACCATGGCGGAACTGCACTGAAATTCAGTGTAGCATTGCACCTAACCCTGACTGCGTGTAGAACAGTTCTCTACTACAGACAAAGTTGCCGAGCCCCTGGCAGGATTCGAACCACGGTCCTCTTGATCCGAAGCCAAACGCGGTAACCACTGTGCTATCCCGCCCCCTCTTGTGTTATATCTGTAGTTCTAAACTTGGACGTGTATCCTTACTGTAGTCAAAAGCTTGAGATTATATACCTACTGCTGTTCAAAACTTTTGATTGACAAAACTGCACAATTAAGTACATACAGCGCAGTACCACCCATGGTCCGCTAGTTGCAGTCGATGCTTGCAGGTTTCACCGCAATGCATAGCCACAATGGTGTTGCAGGCTTTCTCCCTGCAATAATACTAGCAGCCGCGATATTAGTGAAAATCTTGAAAGCGGCGTTAAACACCAACTCACCTCACCTCAACTCACCAAGTACATAGCCTGAGTTTGTACAAAACTGAATTTCAAAGCATTGCCATGAATTATTAGTGCAGTTTCAGGGACTAGGGAGTCTCAGGGCTATCATAGAGCTAAATCTGCCTGCTCAGGATGACAATAAAGCTACAGCCACAAGCTATCTGCTCCTCTATTCCCGGTCCATCTCTAAATCTCCCCGCAACATAAACCCAGCATAAACCGCTGGGCCCTCACCCCTCTGAATCAATTGGGATGACCACGTCCCTTCTCTCTCTGATCAATAACCCGACCAGCTTATGGCACAATTAGTGGCCTTAAGTGTTGCGGCTTCGGAACAAAGCTAACACCGGGAAATGTCATATCATGCTTTAACAACATTACTTGTATTTATAAACACCCTCGTTTGGCAAAGAGAAAAGTCAAGTTTTATTGTCTTTTCGACGTTTGATGTATTGCGCTGTACAATTGATACATCACGCAGATACAAATTGACTTTAACAGGCCTCGGAATAATGAAACCCTGTCATATCTGAAATACATGCCAGTCCTCCATTTTACGTTCGGAAATGTGCCAATTACCTTCTTTTTACATTGTAAAGGTTTTTATGAAGACAGGCTGTTCCCTGCGTTAAAGGATTATGTCAAAGCTAAAGAAATCTGTCCCTTTGTTAATAGTATGTGTCAGGCAGACTCAATGTTTTTTCATGTGATTATCTAAGTAAGAAAACGCTGATTTATTTGAAAATTCTCTATAATTTAGATAAAAATTCCTCTCTTACAAAACACAAACTCTTGATATGTAAAAATATCTTTTCAATGTTGATAGCTATGATTATATTTATAATATAAAGGGATGCTGAACTACTGTACTACTTTCTATTTCTGTAAAAAATAAAAAAGCGCAGAGTATAATGTTATGAAAAGTACAGCTTACAAGATTTACAGGAAGCTAATGAGTGAGTTTAATGACTAATTACTAGCTAACACAACTTCTGTTGGAGGAAAGCCTAAATACAAGTGTGTAAAGGTTGCACTGAAACCTGCAAGTGTAGACCGGTGGTGAGATGAGATGATAAGGGGTTTAATGCCGCTTTCAAGAGCGGCTGCTAGTATTATTGGAGGGGGAAAGCCCGTAACACCATTGTAGCTATGCATTGCGGTGAAACCTGCAAGCATCGACTGGAACTAACATGGGTGTTACTGCGCTGAGTGTAGACTGTAATGTGATACACGGTGGGGTTCACAAACTACACCTACAAGCTTTACAATAATAACTATATATTTTTATGAAAAGTGTGGTGATTTGGTATTTAATGCGCTTTCAAGACTATTTCACTTAAACACGGCTGCTAGTATTATTGCAGGTAGAAAGCACGCAACACCATTGTCGCCATGCACTTCAATGAAACCTGCGAGCATTGGCTGGAACTAGTGAACCATGAATTCATTGCAGCATTCCACCCAAGCCTTATTGCATGTAGAACAGTTCTGATAGTTGCCTAGCCCTGGCGGGATTTTATGAGAGAGGATGACACAGAAACAAAAATGGAAGTACTCACTTGTCGTGAAGCAGCGTCTACATGCATATGAGTTCAGGTCTCGTCCTCCATCACTGTCGTCAGATTCATCGGAAACCTCACTCGCAGAACTCTGGTCCACTGCAAATAATAGAGTGATGAATGAATGAATGAATGAATGAATGAACGAATGAATGAATAAATGAAAGAAATGGATGAATGAATGAATGAGAAAACTGAATAAATGAATGAAAGAACTGAATAAATAAATGAATAAATGATTGAAAAACTTATGAATGAATGAATGAATGAATGAATAAATGAATAAATGAAAGAAATGGATGAATGAATGAATGAGAAAACTGAATAAATGAATGAAAGAACTGAATAAATAAATGAATAAATGATTGAAAAACTTATGAATGAATGAATGAATGAATGAATAATTGAAAAACTGAATGAATGAATGAATAAATGATTGAAAAACTGAATGAATTAATTAATGAAAGAATGAATTATTAATTGAATAAATGAATCTATGAATTAATAATTGATTGATTGAATGAATGAATGAAAGAGTGAACATGTTAGTCATATACAATGTTCTATTTAATTATTTCATCTCAATATTATCATATAATGTCATGTTTTTTTCTGGGTTTTAATGAATAATAAATGAATCATTGAATCAATCAATTGATAAATCAACAAGTAAATCATTTATTGTGTTCAATCTAAATATTTCAACTCTTATATCATAATGTTTTTTTCTTGCTTGTTCTGGTTTTTTTTTGGTTAATGAACAAATGAATGAATGAATGAATGATTGATTGAATAGATCAGATAGATACAAATTTTCAAATAATTTACACCCAACAAAATTTCCATTAATGTTACAATTCAACCAGTCACATTTCTATACATGTATATGTGTTGTAAAGTCTTTGAAATTTGTCATTCATTGTGAAAGGTTGATAAATTCATTTGGACCCTTTAGATTCAACACTATTCTTATCAACAAAAAGTTAATTGAAATAAAATTGAAAGCCTTTATAGAAAAAAAAACTATTTATTATCAAATATTTTTGTACAAAATTTCAACACTTTTATTAATTACCGACATTTTTGTTAGCATTAATCAAAGTTTAATGTATGTCATTATTTTAAATTACAGTAAACTACAACACTGAAGAAATGAAAATATCGAGAAACTTATTTGCCTATCAGGGGAACTCAAATACTCTTTCCCTCTCACTTTAGGACAATATTTATCGAGTAAAAGGAAAATGTTAGAGTTCAAAGGTTAAGAGGATGTCCCCTACAACATACAAACAGGTATCGCTCTCCCACGTAGGAGGTAAAAAAGACAGTTTTGATGCGGATGTTTGCTAACGCCACTTTCATCAAGAGAGGGTATTCAAAGAGACAAGGGCCTCGAGAGAGCCTATGTGTTTGTAAGGCAATGTTTCTCTTTAACATTAGCATTTGGATCGAGCGCATAGAAGGCAAACCTACGGTATTTACCTCTGAAGGAGATAGTCAACAAAATCGGTGAGAGATGTCGCCGTAGCAACATGAATATAAACAAGGCGAGGGGATGAGGCTCAGAATTGACAGATGAAAATGTTTGCAAGAAAGCTCAACATTTACGACTTGTAAAGTCATGGACCAATCACGGCTCGCTTTACAGTTTGATGTGGCACGTCAAATCAAATAATGCAGCAAATGGGCGAATGCTACAGTGATTGTATTTCCCATTTAGCTCGTCAAGACAAAACAACTGTGGGAGATATGGCAAAGGGTCACCGGCTGACAACCAAGCAACCCAACTAAGTGATTAATTCCTGCCTCTTCATAGACAGATGGGCCGCAATGGAAGCCAGACAATTTGCTTCAATTAGCTTGTGCTTGCTCGTGTCCAAACAAATAGATGAATATTCTCTGAAAGTTTTTGATATTTATATTACTTCATTTGAATTTTAGATTATATTTTGTATCAAGATTTTTTAAAGTTGGAGAACTCTTTAATTTTGAATTACAAAGCTCCTCTTAAAATACATAAATTGAATTTAATGCAGAATTTTCTATTAACAATATCATTTGATTAATAATCTTGAAGTAGTCATAGGCTAATAACAATTATACTAAATGATAAAATTTTCATTCCTAATTTTAAAAATTTAGGTATGAAAATATTTGTTTAATTTTAACTCCTATAAAAAAGATATCAAATTAATCAAGTTCTATTTTCCACAAACATTTAAACTATAATAATCTACAATATCTAACATAACATATTGAAAATATCAAATAATAAAATCATTATTTGAAATATCATAATGTTTCATTAGATATTTATATCACCAAGGTAATAAAATTACATCTATCAAATTCTTCATTTCCATTATAATCCTATTCATACATTGCCCCAGTGACCTTTGACCTAACCCTAGTGACCCCATCCGACCTGACCTAACCTCAGCAGGCTGTCAATCATTCCCTCTGTCCAAACATGAAAGAGGAGGATGCTACTGGACTATTTTCCACACAACTAATCAATGGTATCAGATAACAGGGAGACCTGACATGGAATGAGGCAGCTGCTTCTAGCATTAAACAGGAAGAGAAACATGGCAACTTGTAGTTTGTTGAAGGACAACGGTATTAGTAGGTTGGGTTTCATTTAACTGCAGAGCTCATCAAATCTTGTTGAAAGGTCCATGAAGTTGGGCTGGTGTTTGTTACTGAATGATTCATCAATTAAGAGAGAGTTGTGGTTTACACAACTACTATTTTTGTTTTATGTTCTTCAACTGCGAAGAGCGAATTCATAAGCATGTGTATTTTGGGGTTGTATTTTAACCGCGATATTTTTTGCAATCTGTCCAAAAAAAAATTGGGGGTAATATCATAAAGGATACTGGCAGAAATAAATTCAATTCTTGTGTTTTTCTGAAATTCATTATTTTTTGTTTCATTTTTTTAATGCAAGATGTTTACATAAAAACATATAGGGTTTATGTCTAATTACACAATATTTACACAACTTCCACATTATTGTTAGGATACTTATTGCAATGTTGTAAACTTGATGACAGGTTTAATCATACAATATCAGCAAAAATATGTTTTAAATTGTTTTTTTAAACTTTCAACAAATTAACTGAAAGGCAAATGTAACATTCTATTAAAAATAAATTATAAGAGATCAGCTAAAAAAATATTCTTTCAAAAATTCATTTTTTTCCACTTAATATGATAGGCATTTCTTTAAAAAGAGAAATCTTAAATGTTTTATTTTATTTAATTAACCTTAACTAACAAACACTGCTTATACATAGAATTATTAAATGATAATCTTAGCATTATTTTTGCTGTTTTTCTCATAAATATTTACTATGATTCATTTTCACTTAAATCAATTTAATTACCTTAAAATGTTAATTTAAAGAAATCTCAAATGTAAAGAAATGTAATGACATTCCTGCAATGCAAGCACAAATGTTTGCACACTAATATTTTAATGCTTTCATTTTTCATTAGATACGCACAAAGCATTCAATAGGCTTCATACTCTGTCTTCTACTTTCCTCACCGATGTCATGAATAATTGATACGACATTTACACGCCTTTAGAACTTACATTAAACTTTCAGTCAATCCATAAATATATTATTTAAATGTATTTCAAGTGTTTAAGTACAGAACACAACTCATTATTCTAAGGCTACATTTGATGTAATCACATTCTATTGCCAATTTCAGTTTGCGGAGAATTTGTGAGGAATTCATTACCACACATGCAGTTGGACAAATGCAGAAGTATTCATCATTAAATATCAGTTTAAGAAAAAAATTTCTTCAGAGGGTAAAACATCTCATTACTAAACTGATTACCTAAAGTCGAAGAATAAGGTGAATAAAGTAAAAACTGCATTTGGCCATTTAAGTGTGAACATTAAAGTTGGGAAAGTGGATTCATGAAGATAAACTGAATTTGGTATGTTCATTTAAAAAATCCATATATTGAAATTTAAAATTTTTTTTGTTGTTGATAACATTTTTGTGAGCTCTCTTAATCCCCCAACATACTATAGTGGCTTAAAAGGAGTTTTACCGACTTATTTATGGTTATTTCTAGTATCTGCTTTTATGAGACTAACTATTGTTGTTTTCTTTTTTACTAGGATTCAGGGTTTTCAAACTCCTTTGTTTCACATATTTCAGAGATTGTAAAAATGACAGAAACTTTCCTTTTTTTAAAGTGAATCTCCACTCAATTTCATGATTCCTGGATATTACTATTTTATCTTTGATGATTTAATATTCCTATGAGATACTAATGAAATAAATGATTTGCTGGTTACCACCAACACCTACATATCTTTGTAAACATCTCTTAGAAATTGCAGTTAGGTTTGTATAAACAAGTGTCAGTGGGCGATATTTCCGAAAGATAAATCTTTAAGTACTTACAGTAATCCCCACTGGGCTGACTAGTAGATCTCGTAGTTTGGCGCTTCAACCCTGACCGCCGATGGCGCCTATGGGGACGATTTGAGGCAGCAGACGGTGTTTTCTTCCAGAAGTAGTAGTATTCCACCAAATCTCCCTGTAATGGAGTAAATAAAAGACGATAAATGTTTGGAAAAATTTATCCTTTTCTTGACAAATAATGCCTTAGAAGTAGGACCAGGGATTGGGAAAGGCAGGGGCCATGGGCCATAGGCCATTTTGCACATTGGATGAAAAAATGGCCCATTCAAATCAGAAATTTTACCATTGCTACTATGGGGAATGGCCCATTCAAAATTCTGGAAATGACTAAAAGCCGCAAAAATGGCCCATTGTCCGTCTTTCCCAATCGCTGTAGTACCATTCCAAAATATCTCCATGGAAAGAAATACAAACTAAGTCCTGGAAATATTTCTCTAAGACATAATACAACTGAGTAAGTATAGTTGAATTCAACAAATTTTCCCTTGAAATGAATAAAAGATTTTGAGAAATGTCCTCATTTTGGCTTTGAAACAGCAAAGTCGTAGTATTCCTTCAAATCTCCCTTGAAACAAAGATAAATAACATTTGGGTAATATCTCTTTTTTGCTCCCCTCAATTTGTATAAATGATGAAAAATTCAATCAAGTTTCCATGGAATCAAATATAAGGATGAATATTTGAAATATTTCTCTTTCTCATCATCAGGATATCCCTCCAAATTGCAATTGAAATGAATAAATGACAATAACATATTATCTATTCTCTTTGTTAACCAATTATAATTCCTGAAACTTTAGAAAATAAGGTATATACCGAAATATTGTTTATCGGAGTAAGCATATACTCTGAAATGTTGTGAATTTCCTAATAAAGAAGTTGTTATCCACAAAATCTTCCTCCAGAAAGTTTGGCAATAAATAAGTAAGACGTTCAAGGCCGGAAAAATAATCTGCCTATCAATACAACTCCTTAATGCCACTCAAAAACCTAATTGTGTAAGTACTTTGAGCATATAATAAATACTTAGTGCTAAACTGTCTGTGCTTAATGGACCTATATCTTACACAATTTTCTAAAACCGCTGCTTCACGTTATAACATGATTTCTGGCATGTGCGGTATTTCTTTACACAAGCTTCAGTGGATTGATAAGTTGGCATGGTGTTGAAGCGACTGAAAACTACCTATTTCTTTTCTGACTACAAATCCTTTCAACCCAGCTAATAATTCTGCAGTATTGCATTTCACCATAAAGTGAAACCTGATCCCTAAGTGCTGACTTGAATGACCCTTACAATTCAGCTTAGGGTCAGCCATTACACAAGGGGAGATAATCTATATGTTGATCTACTGATCACCACTAACATATTTTAGTTATAGGATCAAGACTAGATGACTGCTAGCATAGATTTGCTTTCTTCTCTTATCAACGTTTTTTATCTGGCAGGCCATCTTAAAGTTTGTTGCCGTCAGAGGGTTTTCGGTTTGATCTATCTTAATTACATCAAGGTATTTTGCAAAGACTTTGATGGATGGCAAGTATTATGTTTGTATGTTATAGAAGCTGGCAAAACACCCAATGTTAATCACGTATGGGAGATAAGTCACATCTTATGGGTTAAAGAAAAGGAAAAAAGCAGCCATCTTGGATGTCAAAAGGATCAAATACATAGAATCTGCATCAAAGGATCAAAATGAGCAATTTTATTTTGTCTGATATCAGATAAAGACATAAGTATTCTGTTTGGAGAAAAGAGCCTTTAACATCTTTCAACAGAGATAATTTTGAGTTTTAATACCCTTGAAACGAACAATATCTGTTGTAAAGAAACATGAAAATATTTAAAAGCTGTCTGTACCAATTCATCAAGGAAATAGCTCCATAGAGAATGTTTGTACTGAAACTCATATCTACAAACAAAACCCCTTTACAAACAAGATAAACAGATCTCTAAAAAGGAACCAATTATGTAAACAGAACAGTTAGTTTATGTAAAGATAATAAACCGACAAGCTCCTCTAATCGTCTATCATGGAAACAGTGGAAGGAAACTAGCATCCGGAAATATGTTCAAAACAAGCAAAAACCCTCAAGGCAGAAGAAGAGATCTTCTCCACACACTACTGGAAGGAAACTATAAGGCAGTTGGTTTGAAGAATACTGCAAAGAACTAAACTTCATAGAGTAGTAAAACAAGCTAAATCGCCGACGGGACCACAGAAGTGGTGCTAATTTTCCGCTAAGTCGTCTCCTCGTATTCTTGGTTTGAGTAGCAATGGCAGCCTCTAACATAAGTACGTCAACCTGTTAAACTGATCTACTAGACGAATGTCAGTAATAGAAAAGTCTAAATTGCTTAAAACATGATCAAGTGTACACAGCCATTTTTATTTAAATGTTCTGAGGTAAATGCAACCCGACTGTCAATTACAATATTTTAACCTGAACTTAACCAAAATTTGTTATTGATACTAAATTTTGATGACAGAAAAAGTTAAAAAATGAAAATGACCAATATGTCTGGAAGGCAGTCTAGATCAGGACTTTTGTAGTCAAACAGTTTTTTTAACAATTATTTAACCGTAACTCAACCTAATTTTTATCATTTTTATTGATACTAAATTTTAATATAACAGAAAAAGAATACAAATGACCAAGATGGCCGTCAGACAGTCTAGATCCTTCTGAGCATGCTCAGTCTGACCCCGGTAGCAGGAAGCAATCTGGCTGTACAGAATATCACCTGTCAAAATATTTCTCCTTCTCTGATTTAAGTTTGCTTTCACAATACGTCCCTCTTTACCTTTCTTGATGCACAGTGTGATACACTGCTCTTCCAACCTTTTCTCATCTCCCATAGTCTTAACCCTTAACCGGCTAGATTACCTTATGGCACCTCTCTTGGTGATTCTTAAAAGATTTTTGACTCATTAAATTTGAACAATGTGTGAAAACCTTTCACCCCGCAGAAGTTCATTCAATATAAGTACTCTGTATCCTGCAGGCAAAGAGTTTATGCTATCTAAGATGGAAATTGGTCAGCTGTAGCTCTACACTGCAATTGGATGATAGGATCCTGTGTGGTTGAGAGTCCCTATATGGCATGGAGTTTAACTCAAAATATATACCATTATTTATTTATCCAGTAGGTAATGGGTTAATTCTGAGATGGAAATTGGTCTTCTGCAGCTCTACAATGTAATTGGATGATAGGATTCCCTTCAGTTAAAGAGTCCCTTTATGATGTGGAATTCAGCTCAATTTAAGTACCCTGTATCATGCAGGCAAAGGGTTAATGCTATCCGAGATGGAAATTGGTCTGCTACAGCTCTACAATGTAATTGGATGATAGGATTCCCTGCAGTTAAGAGTCCCTTTGAGAACTGTAGTGTATCTAATGTGAAAATAAACACGGTCACAGTGGTATATCTTGCTGGAGAGGAGATAAAGGCTGTAATCGTATACAGGGTCTGCACTTAATGAGATTATGGTTACAAGTATAGACACCTATGCTTACAAGCTTTCTACTGTAAATGTAACATTAAAACCTGATACAGCCAGTGCTTGAGTCACATAAAAAAGATTTCTGTAGGGCAGGGTATGTTAAGAGGTGGCATGGTACAAACTTTAATTGTACTCACATGATTTTATACATACATAATGATATATTTTATTTATTAAGCATATACTCCGAAACGTTGTGAATTTCACAATGAAGAAGTTGGTATCTAGAAAATTTTGTCTTTCTTATGAACATCACTTCTTAATGTCCTCTAAAAATTATTTTACAAATTTTATTTACTGAAAGTAGATTTTCATAGCAAATTGTAAACATTGCGGGTAAGTTTGTGTCAAGTTTGACTGTTTAAATGATATATATGAGCGGCAGATCGTAAATCAAGCTGTTAGAACTATATCTGACCTAACTCACTACCTACATTCGGAATATCACCTTCTCCCCTCAGGCCGCCGCTACAAAGTTCCAGTATTGAAAACTATAAGAGCCCTATATATTTCATTCCAAACACAATATCTCTATTAAACAAATATAAAAATAAAATAAATTGATTCATGCACTGATATAAAAATCTCATGTGATTGTACAAAAGTTCTCAAGCTCTGTTGATGTAAAACAAATTGCTGGAAATGCAATAAATTATTATTATTATTATTATTATTATTATTATTATTATTATTATCAAATACAGTAAAAAATTTAATAGTAACCCTCAAAATAATCATATCAAATGTTGAATATCATCACCATCAGCAAAGGCAATGTATCAGATTATAAACAAATATCAAAGCGATACACTACGCATCAAAAACATTCCAGAATATATCATCTACAAATTTCCTTTCATGTCATGTCAAAAAGCCAGTCTTTGAAATCGTTGATTTGTCAGCAAAAAGGAACTCATAATGTCTTCAACATCAAAGAAACAATAAATTTTACATTGAAAAGATTTCTTGTGATTCCTTCATCAAACAAGTCCTGATGCGGCCCTGAATATATTTAGTTTGTTATGATACTTAACCCTTTAGATGCTGAACAAAGCCTTGCTAGTCCACTTGGAGAGTCCTATTTACAGAAATCTAATTCAACAAATCTGATACAACTCTTCTGTAAAAAAATTACAATTTTAAAAATGGTTTTTTAAAGGCACTGAAACATTTCTAAAAACAATTTTTTCTTTGGATTTTACCAATTATTATTGGATTATGCAAAATACATTTTCTTGTAAGGGTTGAATATATGATTACTCCGTCTGATTATCCATAGTAATTCAAAAAGTCGTCACGTTTATAGGCAACAAAGCATGTAGCCATTTAAGTGTGAACACCTTTCAATCATTCCGGCTAGGGAAATGGATCTGCTTAGCTTCAACCAACTTGGTATATTCATTTAAGAACTACTTTTAATCATAAAAAAGATTGTTTTTCAATTGGTAACATGTCATATACCTTTTTGAGAGATCACTCTAATCCCCTCAAAAAAACAGGGCCTTATGTGTTATGTTTAGAAAAAAACTCTCTGATATCAAATACTAGTATTACAAAGAATGAAAATCCAAAACAAATTCTTACGAATCCATAGGAACACCTTTTTATTAATCTTTCTGCATGTGCGATTATAACGAGAAGTGCATACCAATCTTTCTATTTCATTCTTAGCTTTGTAATTCTTATCTTTTCAAAAGTTAGCGCATATATCAATACAAACACAAAACCTAAGTTTCACGTTGCAACATGCCGTATATTAGTATGTCAGACTTTGTCATTTTATGAAAGACACATTTACAGCCCATTGAAATACAAATACAACAGCCAATGATTAAACAGGCTCAATAAATTTGAGGGGATATGACTTTTTTTTTACATATATATGACATCAACACATGATTACCACCATCTTGCTGAAACATGTACATGAACCTGTTTTGGTTGGTCTAGGTATGAAAATTTCACAAAGAATATTCCGCATTCAAAATGACAACCATTGAGAAATGAAGTTATTCATTGGTGTTACGAGTGTGGAAAGGCTTTCTACCATATTACGATGAGTTGCTGATTTATTATCATCCATTATAACTTTTTTTATATTCCATCAATACATATCTTAGTAAAGCTACAATTCCTTTTTTCATGTCATGCGGGAAAAAACAGGATGGTGAACAGCACCAGAATCTTCTCTTAAAAGCAAACTCTTGCTCCACACAAAACTGTCAGGTCTGATCGAAAGCTGTTCATTGCAATCTTACTGACAGAGGCTGTAAAATTGTTTCCTCATCAACTGAAGAGCTCTACACACCATCAGGGGAGATAACTGCCAGATAAATTGACAAACATTCCCCTCAAAGTCAGCAGTGCTTGCTAAGAAGTTGATTGTTACTCATTACATAGAGACATGTGTCCATGTAAAGCTTGAAAAACTCTCAGCTTTACAATAAAATCTGTAAGTCATATTTTCTCTCATCTTTACAATAAAATCTGTAGGTCAAATTTTTCTCTCAGCTTTACAATAAAATCTGTGGGTCATTTTTTTTCTCTCAGCTTTACAATAAATGTAGGTCATATTTTTTTCTCTCAGCTTTACAATAAAATCTGTAGGTCATATTTTTTCTCTCAGCTTTACAATAAAGTCTGTAGGTCAAATTTTTTTTCAGTTTCAAGGAATTTAAAAAATATTACAAATATGTTTTTCTTAACAATTTCTAAAGTAATCCCAGAAAAATATTACTTCATTTTAGTTGCTTATTAATTGTTACCTATGTTAACATTACAAAAGAAATTTTTCCAATATTATCTTTTGAAGGTATACAATTCGGATTGCTTTACAAAAGATTGATAATAGTCTGTGTGTTTTGTTCTTCAATGGTAAGTCATGAAGAGTTTGAATAAATAAGAAAGGGTTCCTTGCATAAAAAGTTTTGAATCAAAATAATTTTTTCTCATTCAGTAAGTTTTCTGTAACTTGATTGCAGAATTATCAAACTCAAAAGTTACATTTCATCATACCCAAGAATATTTCAGAATTTGCCACAACTGTCAAATTGTAAAAGAAAGCAGATTAAATGGTTATAATTGTCTTGGCATTTGAGCAGCACATTACACATAAACTTCTATAACAAACTTAACCGACAGAGATAATTCTAATCCATTTCTGTCTTAAATACTTCAATGACAGATTTTGTAAAAATCCCAAATTTTAAGATAAGTTATGAAATAGGGAACACCATGTGAGATAATTCCTATCTTTTTCTGTTTTGAATAGGATGACTGGGAAAAAAATCCCAAATTTGCTGACAATTTGTGAAATAGGAAAACACATGATTTAAATCAATCCATTGGAGGTGTAGGGTCAAATCCCCTGTCGAGAATACTCTCTTTTTATTGGCTGGTTATGACTTGTGACACAAGCAATCATCATTATGCACATGTTAACTTGTCAGCTCTGATGAGGTGGCGCATTCTGATTGGACCAACTGACAGAGACAATCATCATTATACACATATCACATCCTCCCTGGAGATATTCCGCCTTGGCCAATCAGAGACATCTTTGGTAACATGGAATATCATCCCGCGGAGAAAATCTGGGCCGATGGCTTCCATTCACGAGTAGCGCAGCTAGCCTCATTTATAAGTGTTAATGGAAAACAGAATTACCAAAATCACGTCTAAAATCCACACATCCAACATTTTTCTGCCCTTTCATCCAAAAGTTGATCTAGATTACTTTTATCCCCTTCCTTTCAGGCTTGCATAAAAAAACGCTAAAATGGGGAAATAAAATGTTTGATGTGCCAATGTCGGTTTATATTCAAACGGAGCAAAAAGCCAAACTGCAATATTACTTGAAGCAGACTCTCAACATCTTTAATTTGATTTAAGAACAGAGGGCCTCTTCATTCTCTTATGCTTAACTTACCAGCGCAAATCTAATTAATTACAAGGTTGCTTTGACCTTATGCCATGAAATAGCTTTGCCAGACATTTACCAACAACTTACAGTTTTAAACAGCTTATCAATGAGGGTATCATGAACCTATTAATTTCTCCTGCTAAGAAACATTTCACAAAGTGGCTTTACATTATCAATTTCAGATGAATTGATGTAATAAGTCACAAGGGATTAGAAGCAAAGATCAACATCTTAGGTCTCTGCGATTATAATTATCATAGCTCCTTTTGTTGTGTAATACTAGAATTCATCATCATCATCATCATCATTATTACCATCATCATCATCATCATCACCACCATCATCATCACCATTTTCATCATCATCATCATCATCATCATCATCATCAGTATGCTGTAGTAACCTTGTGACACAAATATCCTCATTTCATGTAATTCATCCCCATTTTATCCCCCTGAATACTGTTATCAGCATCATCATCAGTTTTCTACAATAGCCATTACTTCATTATCATCATCATCCTCATTTCAAATAATTCATCAACATTTCATCTTCATGATTACACATGGAAAAATTGCCATCATCACTTTCATCATCATCAACTTTAACAATAACCATCATTTCATTATTTTTATAATCATCCTCTTTTCATATATAAGTCATCCAAATTCATTTTACACACTACTGCCATTATCTGATTAAAGCCATCAATCGTCAACATTTCATCTTCATCACACACATAATTCATCCACATTCTACCTCCTTGACTATAAAATCATTATCATCATAAAGTTTACCCTCACAACATCATGATCATAATCTATATGCCCATCATATCACACCCTTAATATAATACATATAACCAACCTCCTTATCATCATAAGATGTCCTGTCATAAGAGACCAAGCATTGATATCATCACCACCATAATCATAATTACCTATATACAATCATTTAATCATCCTCATCATCATCACTTGCAATGACATTCATATCATCATCACCATCATCATCATATTCATCAGCACCATAAAGATAAAAATGATAATTATCACCTTCCAAATATATAAATCTTTTTCTTATCATCATAATCTTAAGTAGAGCAATGAAATCATCATTATCATCATGACCCTAGAAGAAGACAAAGAGGAAAGGAAACAATTTCCATAGTATCATCACACCTAATGATCCTGGAACCGTCAACTCATAAAGGGTCTTCATCAAGTCTACAAAGACACTCAATGCCATTATGTTCATCAACATCATGATGATAATCATCAACATCTTCACACTATCATTAAACCATCATCATCTAACCGGAAGAAAACAAAAAGATGAAAGGAAACAATCGCCAAAGTATCATCCCAACTATTGATCCTAAGAAACATCAACTCATAAAGGTTCATAATCAAGTCTACAAAGACACTCAATGCCTCCGAGTGTGACCTTTGGCACCAGGGACAAGATAGGGATTTGAACTGGACCACCTTTCACCCGAACTGTCTGACACCTGACACATTTCCTACTCTATGAGTCTCTGTGGTTTCTCCAGGCCACAATAACTGTCTCAGCAACACAGTGCAATACTTTGTCTACAAACTTCACAAGGAAGGAATGGTCTAGACTCCGAGCTGCAAATAAGGTTGTCTGCTAGCCCCCTGAATGAAAGACAGGAACTTTCCTGGAGGTCAAGGGATGGGGGGGTGGGATAATTAACCCTTTAAGTGCTAGATATACTTGAAGCTTAATTCTGATTTTCTTGGAGGTCAGAGGGATGGAAGGTGGGAAGATTAACCCTGTAAGTGCTAAATATACTTGAAGCTTAATTTTTTATTTTCTTGGAGGTCACTGGATGGCAGGTGGGAGATTTAACCCTTTAAGTGCCAGTCTATACTTGAAGCTTTCACTTGATACTTAAAATCATAGTTGAAATCTCCGTTGTCATATTAATTCTTAGAAGAATACAGCTGAAGTGAAAGTTTCACTATGATACAGCACTTTGGTTTTGAATAATGGTTAACTTAAATAACACTTGTCATTCTAAAAATCTTAACTAAAAACTTAACCTTTTAAAGAAATTCTATCAAGTATCTTAAAGTCATTATTCTTTGTTTTGGGGATATTTACCAGTATTATATTTTGTAGATTAAGGTAGATTTCAAATGGATACAATCTGTTGCAAGAAGAGACTTAGTTAAGTCTACAATGTTTATTACAGCAAATCTTGTGGGAGAACATGTGTGAACAGTCTGTGTAATATGCTTTGGGTCAAAGGTCAAAACGGGTCAGGTCATCAAGTAACACAGTATTGCCAGCCATTTTGAATTTACAAAATAAATGCTTGTATCTTGAGGGGCCATCTGAAACACTCAACATGAAAATCTGGCAAAGTGCAAGATTTTTTATGGACATCCAACGTCACTTACAGATTGAATTTAATATATATGACCATAATTTCGACTGAATAATCCATTACGATTTTCATTTTTAAATTTTTTGCATGGTCACTCGTTTTTTGTAGAAATTCAACTATGAAGTAACAAAGGACAAGTTAGCTAATCCTTTTTAACTTGATGAAAGTGGACCCATGGGTGAAATAGTGACAAGGCAGCCGTGTTTGAATCAAATTTAAAGAGTATGTGTAAGCAGAAAGGACAATCTGGGAAGCTCTACACGTATAAGCTAAAACATTTATTGATGAACATCAAAGACTTCAGAAAATGGTTGTACTAAAAAAAATCAATTAACAATTATGCATATTCTTTTTCTTTTTTTTGTGAATGTTACCTGAATTTGATTTCCCCCTGCTTTACACTTTCCTTGTATATTTCAATCATGCACAAGAAACATAACTCTCAGCATTTTCTATTTTTCTAAAACTTTTGGTTTTCATATCTAGTTCAACTTTAGATATACACCTTAACATAAATTTGCTTTTTAACAATTCATCATTATGAAAAAAAATTTCAGGTGTTGCAATACTTTTTTCCAGGTGTATATGAATGTGACAGCAGAGGAATAGCAATGAGGCAGAAAGTTACAGTAGACTGATTATTTGATTGATTCATTGCCTTGTGTGATTTACCGTGTGTCATTTTGATGACAAGCAAGCTGACACTTATTGCTAAATTGTTTTCCATTAATTATGTGACTTAGCTTTGACAAAGACATCTTTATTCTGTTTTATGTGTATCAAACTAAAATGAACCAACACAGGACAAAATCATTATGTGTTACGTCAAATTATGACAATTTAATAAGAAATTATAAGCTATCACTATTTAATTTTTTTGTCTTAAAAAAAGTGGAAAGATTTTGGATTTAATTTCAAATTGTGGCAGGAATTTTAAAAGAAAAGGTCCTAAAAGAGCTGTTTGTTTATCTTTTAGCAGAATAGATATTGCCTGACAGGTTTTGATGTAGGCGACACTTACTGAACAAATACGTTTCCATGGCAACTGAATACCATTTTCTATAGACATCCTTTGAAGTTGTATCTCGACAAATACATGCCAAATAGAGGCTGCAGAAATGTCTGAAAATGTTACACCACAGGGGAACATTAAAAAAGATATGAAAAAGCTGGTTTCTTCAAACAAATCAATTTAAGTGTTTGTGATTTGGTTATCCCGTTTTGGATACATAGAAATTCAAATACAACACTTTGTTTAAAATGGCAATTTACATTTACAGATTTTAAAGATTCTCATAGATATTGAACCAATAAAGTTATACTGTATCTAGCTTAATGACATTTTTGCTATTAATAAAAAACAATATTCATCAGATAGATAACATTAATGATCTAAACATGTTGATTTAATTGTTGACTATTTCTAATCACAATAAATGGGCATCTCATTTACATCAAATATAACTCTTTAAATCATAAGGTTATATTATGATTTTAGATAGAAAAAGAACAAAGATTTATTCTTTTCATACTGAATCTATGCAAATTTGATGCTTATGATTGATGATGTAATTTTTGATGACATAATGAAGATAATGAGGATAATAATAATAATATTGCTGGTAGTGTATGTGGTTATAAGTGATGACAGTAATGATAACAAAGATGATGATAACAGTGTTGATGACAATGATGATGATGATGATGATGATGATGATGCTGATGATGACCACGACAGTGATGACAAGGATGATGTTGATGATGACGGTGTTGACAAGGATGATGATGATGATTATTAATCTAACAAACCTGTACCAGACAATAACATCTCTGATCCATATTCACCTTTCCAAAAATTGTATACAAATGACAGTCCTCATAAACTTACTCCCCCCTCTATCAATTCATACGAACTTAAGCATCAGATACACACCTTAGATTTCTCTCTCCCCATCCTAGTATTACAACTAAAACCCACATCATTAAAGCTATCAATTCCAACTTCTCTCTCCAGTGTTAAGAAACATCTTCCTTTCCGAGCCAGTCAACCGCCTCAACGTATCACTTGCTTCTTTCTATTCCACCCGCATTTTAGTGTGAATGTTATAATCCTCGAACCAGTGTACAAATGAGTCCATAATATCCAACAATGGTGGCTGCCGAATAATTCAGTGCGCCAAAGCTGAAATAATCACGTCTCTCAAAAGAAGAACCCAAGTGTGAAACATACATCAAGGCTGTTGTCAGTTTCAACCGAGCAGCTGTCAGGCAGGTACATCTCGTATCTCATGCCGACCCATGTCATATTACCCAGAGTGCTGCGTTCTATCATCATATATCTCCCCCGTCATAAAGTCATATCCAATAGGCTGGCCTGTTTGTTTATGGGCAGGTGAGGGGCCTCTCGCTTCTAACTATTTGACAGCGGGGAACGTGCTGCTTTACATGCACCCAACATGGATGTTGATCTGTTTATCATACGGCCAATACACATCCTCATCTGTTGAATACACATCTTAATGACTTTATGATTGGTGCGATACACATTATCATGATTGTTGATATGATGTGTACATCAATCTAATGAAGATACGAGAAATCAACATTTAAGGTTATTGTGTATTGAAGTATGGTCAATACACGATTGCATACCTTGAATACGCATCTCAATTACTTTATGATTGGTGTATTACACATCATCATGCTTGTTGATATTATGGTGTACACCTATTCATTGAAAAATCCAGAAATCAACATTTTAGATGACTGTGTGTTTAATTACATGATATCAGTTGTTCAACCAATATAAACTTTAATTCTCGCCAGGGGCTCGGCAACTTTGTGTGTAGTCGAGAACTGTTCTACACGCAGTAAGGTTTGAATGCAATGCTACACTAAATTTCAGAGCAGATCCACCCATGGTTCCCTAGTTCCAGCCGATTCTCACAAGTTTCACCACAATGCATAGCAATATCTGTGTTGCGGGCTTTCTCCCTGCAATAATACTAGCAGCCGTGATTTAGTGAAATACTCTTAAAAGCTGCGTTAAACCCGAAATCATCACGTCTATAAGTTTTCATCAGTCAACTACACATCAATACACCTCTATGATTGGTGTAATACACATTATAATATGGTGTGTACATCAATCAACTAAAGATTTGAGAAGTAGTGTCCATATAAATGATTGTGTCCATACATTTCTGAAACATTTCATTAACACCAACAGTTTGTCAATAGATATTCCAATCTGTCTAATACACACCCAACAGCTTTATGACTGGCACAATACACATTATAATGACTGCCGATATGACCCATACATCAATCAACATAAGAATTGAGATGTCAACATGAAGGATGATTGTGTCCATACATTTGTAAAACATATCATTAACATAAGCAGTCTGTCAATAGATAGTTCAAACTGTCGAATACACATCCAAATATCTTTATCACTGGTGCAATACACATTATCATGACTGTCGATATGATTTTTACATCAATCTACTGATCTTTTTTTACATCAATCAACTAAAGATTTGAGAAGTTGATATCTTAGATTCTTGTTTCCATACATTTAAAACATATCATGAACATCAGCTGATTGTCAATAGATATTTATCTACACATCCAAATGTTTTCATAATTGGTGTAATACATATTATCAAACTTGCTGATAAAATGTGTTGATTTATATCAATCTTCCGAAAGCCTATGCTGAGAATTTCCATACATATAAAAGATAGGTGAGGTGAGGTGAGGTTTAATGCCGCTTTTAAGAGTATTTCACTTATATCGCGGCTGCTAGTATCATTGCAGGGAGAAAGCCCGCAACACCATTGTGGCTATGCATTGAAGTGAAACCGGCAGGCATCGGCTGGAACTAGTGAACCATGGGTGGTACTGCACTGAAATTCTCTGTAGCATTGCGCCCAAACCGGACTGCATGTAGAAGTTCTCAACTGCAAAATTGCCGAGCCCTGGCAGATTTAAAGGTTAACATCAGTGTCAATACATATTCACATCTGTTTAATACACGCTAATGTCCTTATGATTAATATATTTTATTATATTTGCTGATGTGGTGTATATGTGAGTCTACTAATGGCTCAGATAGTTGTCTACATGGATTTCTCTTCTAATAGTAACTTAAATTGAAATGTATTTTTATCCTTATTGTCTATCAACTTATCTTTTGAGAATCTGTACAGCCTAGTTTGTTGATAAGACATCTTGATATATTCAGGATTTGAAATTACACAATATCATCTATAATGAGTGAGTTTTTTTTTTTAGCGCCCCGCTCGGGATACATTTCAGCCATTAGCACTGTATCTTCCATAATGAGTTTTTCTGCACATAAATAACTGACAAAATTAATACAATAACTTACATTGTTATAATAAGTTATAGTAACATCATAAATATATTTTTAATCATATTTGCAAACATAATTCTATCTTCAGTTAGAATAGATACTCTTATGTATTTGGATAATGCATTATCTATAAAGATTTTTCTTTCATACATGACAGCAATATATATTTACATATTGTTACCAAAAGTTTGTAGTATTAATAGTTAATATAGATACATAATAATATGACATGTTCCTTCATCTGTTTTTACAGAACGTATCTGTACATGGTTAGTTTAAGATTGTGATAGTATTTTCATATTCATTATTTGGATAAGAGCAATGCAGCCCTTTCATTTTAGCAAATAACTTCCTTATCTGATGACACCGTTTGAACATATATATCTAATATGTATATCATTGTTTATGCTAATTTGTTTTTTCATAATTGTTATATTGGTTGATTTGTAATATAAACACAAGATCACATAATGTTAGCTCTGCTTCGTGATTGTGTATTAAATAGGAGCCTTTAATACATCTTAGGTGCTCATTCGGCTAGTCTAGATTTGTACATACACAGTTTGAAGAAAAGAATATTATTGATAAAGGAACGATCAATTATTGAAATATTTCATAGATTAAATTTAAGTTTAAGATAAACTCAGTAGATCTTAAATGTGGACATTTTGTTGCATGGGACACTGCATTACAACAATAATTGCTTCCCATTCTATAATCAGAGATATAAGGTGCTTACAATATTTAAATTCATTGAGATTAACATAATTAATTTGCTGAATGATGTTAAAGGAATATAAAGTAAAAAAAATAATGGGATTGATACTTATGAATTTTCTATTAACATATCAATCTGTGATCATTCAGATGAGCATGGCAATAAACATTCTCATCTGTTGAAAACAAATTATAAATTTCTTTCTGATTCTCAATTTCATCCATGTTTATTGGTTTTAGACCTATTTAATCAGCAATTTTTCAATGTGCAATTTATGTCCTTATCTCATGAAATCTCAAACTGTAACGTTTTATCATTTGAATGATATACATGGATTGGTATATATTTTACATTTTCAAAACCAAAGTAAAAACAAAATCCAAAACCTTAACCATGATAGATGAACAAATTCAAGGATGTTAAAGAATACAAATTCAAGGATGTTTAAAATGCAATCTTTTAAGATAAGAAATCCTTGCCTCTCTTTGTTTAAACTACCATTGTAGACCATTTTAGAAAGTTGTTACAAATATCAATATCTAAACATGACAAAAAAGTTGACACCAGATATGAATTTACGTCAATTTCAAGTGAGATATTGACGAATGACACTTAATAAAATGCCTATCAAGACATAAGCCATTGCTGAAACCAATCTAACGAAGATGGGGAGAAATATGTTACCACGAGCGAACCATTTGATATCTCGATAAATAATTCATAATCCAGTCACCTTTTATACAGACAACACTGCTATGCAGATTATCTGTAATAAAACCTTCGGTTGGGTCTGGGTCCTATACAAACATCTAGTTCAGCCATACAATTCACGTCAATATCAGCATAAGCTACTGGCATAACATGATAGACTTTCAACGATATTTAGATTGAGTTGTAATATGTTTCTCCCTGGAGGAAGGCCTGACCATTGCTTGTTGTGATGTTACCATAAAACCTGCAGGAATTTGGATATTGATGGAAAATGAAACCTGATGACTTGTGTAATTATTGGTTTCATAGCCTGAAAATAAATATCACGAATTGGAATTATCGTGAATAAAATTATACAATATGTGATATAAGCAATGGAATTATGTATATTGAATATGGCTTTTGGCATAAAAACATAAATAAATACAGTTGATCTGACTCCAGTGTCTGAAGAATGTTCTTCAATAAGAGAGAAAACTTATTAATTTTTTACAAAATTAAATGTAGATACCCCTCTTATTACAATAGTAATGTCTTTTTTTTTAAAAATACAAATACAGTTTGTCCGAACTTTGACACTTTGACACAAGATAAAACATTGCAAAAACAATTTCATCAGTGTTTTAAATTCTATTTGATTTTAAGATTTGATTAAATTTTGATTTCATTAAGATATGAATGAGATTATTTAAGTAGAATTGAAGAATTATTCTACTTAGTAAGAAATCTGGAGATACATTTTTTAATGTATCATATGAATTTCATGAAATAAAAACAATTCATTATCATTCTTGACAACATTCTCACAATCATATCAGCCACATAAAATATAATTGCAATTAATTAACAACCCTCCTTAAAATGATCAAATACCATATTTGATTAGTATCAAACGATCAAAGTAATTGTATATATATTAAGTGTCCATAAATTATTTAATACCTTATATGAGGAATGCAAAGCTCACAATCATTTCACCCTTACAAAATAACTGCATGAAATCGACCGAGAAAATATTTCAAAGACACAAAGTCAGTCCATAAATATCCCCGAAGATCAAAGTGTTACATTAGGCCCAACGTATATATGACTACATAAACGTGGCATGTATAATGTTTCAAAGAGACTTATTACAGCAGCAACATTCGCTTTATCTTGCAAGGATGTGACGACATTTCAACCCCCTCTTTCAAGTAAACCCTCAACTCCAAACTGTTATTGTACCATAAACCACGGCCAACAACTTTGATCCCAGCTATTGGTCGAAGCACCAGAAGCTCTAACTTGGCTGTTTGAGATAGGTTGATACAACTTATATCACGCCTCATGTGGCTCAACCTTGCAGTAATGGCTTGTATCACACCTATTGACGTGAATTAGCCTGCACTTCAAGTTTGGCCAACCAATCCGTGTGTTGACAAGAGTTTGGGGCCGAGAAATGCAAACAACCTCACTTTGAGATTGAACTAATCTCTTGCTTTGTGTCAAATTAGGTGGGGATTGTCTTGACAACAGCACAGCAGATGACAACTGCCTTCTTAAAGGAGCTGACGAGCTATGCAAGCGGACTCAACAATTAGGTTACATTTCGCTATGGCAGCCTACAGCCATGCTTCCTCGCTCTTGACCTCCATTCAGCTGGTCAAGAGATGCACATGCCGGCCACTGGCCTTGCTTGACCGGTGATAAATAAGCATCTAATATCCTAAGGGTTTACTGCAAGAGATAAGACCAAGATGTCTACCATCTCGAATGTTTACAAATGCAGCAGTCTGCATGGTGTGGGTGGCTGGCCGGTTAAGGGATGCACACTGGCCATGCTTGACCGGTAATAAATAAGACAAAGAGACACCTTACGTCCTGAGGGTTTAGAGGAGTGTGGTTGGTGTGAGGGGTTCTGTGAAGGATGGATGGCTGGGGTTATAGAACAAACAGAAGGCTGGCTGAACACACAGAGGACTTGCCGACTTGCTGGGGGACTCACAACTTGGGATTACCTGCTAGCTAAACAATCCATTAACACTGCTATCTGATAACGCCAGTTTCTGTCAATATTTTTTTTGGTTATGCACACTGCTTGTCCAATTCATACAGATGTGACTCAATGCTATCTCCTACTGTTGTAAGGATAAGGCTGTTACTGCTGTGTTTGATATGCTGGTTACTCTTTCTGGTTACTGCTTTTGACAGGCCATCACAAAAGAACTGATTCAAATTTATGAAAAAATTCTTGAAGAATTAACATAAAAAAATGGTTGCACAATATGGATAGCTAAAAAGCAGAAGGTAAATCCACTAAGTAAATATTCCAATTTGATACCTTTCTCTTGAACCAAACCCGAGGACCAGAGTGTTTATATGGACTAGCATGCAGGCAGATGGGTTAACACTGAACAGGCTGACTAACTGTAGGGTGAACACTGCACACACACAGGTACACAGACTGGCAACACATCCCTCGAGCTGCCACTGGCTGAAATACTGTGCCAGATGACACAATCCCAATCCCTTTGTGTGTGATGAAGCAATATTGTGTCATCCATTGACTGAAATCTCCTCAGAAACACTGTAAGATTGATAGAACACCACCAAAAGCACAAGCCGGTTGACAAGATGGACGCCTTTCATAGCCTGAACAGAGGAAGCCCTTTTAATCGCTAGTGCTTTCTCACTATGGTAGATAGAACCTAGCGACATGGAGTCAAATCTGGGGAGCAGGCTTGCTTGATTATCACCTCCCGAGCTCAGGACGAGCTTCTAATACACTTACCTGCACAATTAGTACTCTCAGGGGCAGCTAGAGTCCTATATCCAGCAAGGGTCGAGGCCCCTGTGTCCAGGGTGAGGGGATACAGCCATAAACTCGACACAAGCCCTACTCATCAGGCCCAGCAAAACACAGCCTAGTTGCTATTTCTAGCGGGGATCCAAGATGGCCGACAAGCTAGCGAGAGAGAACAGTGGCTGGCTGGGCTGCCTGTACTGATCGGGCTGGCTGCCTGACGATGTCTGAAGCCGTGGGCCTCATTCAGATCATATTAACTTGATTGGCATATTAACAATGGACAAGCTCGCCAAATAAAACGACTAATTGCAGAATGGACGAGTTTACTTTGTATCAGTCTTGATTCAGTCACTCATTTAAGCTAGGTGCTTTATTATGGGGCTATATAGATGTATATACACTGGGTGTAAGGCAGAGCGTTTATGTATTGGAGGAACCCTACAGTAGTTGTCTATGTTGTGTTAGGGAGAGTCGGGAATAAATCTCCGGAGATGATCGCTCAATACCTCACAGGGGGCAGGGGCACTGGGCTGATGGAAGGATACCATGGGGGAGAGGATTGGTGGATTAGATGGGTGAGGGGTGAGGGGAGAAGAATAGGTCAGAATGGCAGGTTTGGGTGGTTTAAATTGTTATATTTATTAAAGGGGGTAGAGGGATGATGACAGAGGATACAAACAAAGGAGAGACTAGTTTCTGAATGAAGTAATTGTATCAGTTAGGGAAAGGGATATAATTGGGCAAGAAGGGGAAGATTGGGAAGGAGTTGTAAAGTAAACTAAGGGAAGTAAGGATGAAGGCAGAGATGATTTCAGGGTATGGCCACAGGACTGTTGGTGAATTGGAATAGAGATCGGGATAGGGTAAGGTGTGAGTGGGGTTATCAGGTCAGGTATGTGAGGATAGTAGAACTGGTGTTGACAAGGATAGAAGGTATGGATTGACAGTTGGGCAAGGTGTTGGTGGAGATGGTGGAATAAAGTGTTGGTGGAAATAATGGAGTAGGGTGGGGCAAGGGATGGTTGGTATAGGGGCTTGAGGTGTGGTAGGAGTTAGTGGGGCAAGGGGGATGTTGGAATAGTGGGGTTGGTGTGGTTGGGAAAAGCAGCATACGAGATGGGTGGGAATAGTGGGGCATAATATGGATGGATGTGAATAGTGGGGCATGAAGTGGTTGGAATAGCGGGGCAAGGTATGGGTTAGAATAGTGACTCAAGGGGCAGGTTGGGATATGGGTCGGAATAGTGGGGCAAAGTGTTGGTGGGGATAAAGTGTATGGGATTTTCTTGCCGCTGCTGGGGCAAAGATTAAAGCTAGGAAATGGTAATAAAAGGGAATGTCAGGGTAAAAGAGATAAAAGCATTCTTATAAGTCAAATGTCTAACGTTTCCACCTGCCTATGGGTTTGCAATACTTTTGATTATAAAAATGGACAAGTTCTTAATATGAAAATCTTTTTTAAATGATTCAATATATCCACTGCTATCAAGAACCAATCTGTTTTGATGTACAAAATATGTAAATGATGTACTTAACACCAGCTAATAGAAGAGAATACAAACTCATGTACAAAGTACAAAATGGCACACGATAGTGTATATCTAACTTGCAATCTTCTAAGATTAAAGGTACTGAAAAAATGTAGGATGTAACTCTAAAATAAATGCTCGGTTGCAAATGGCGTCTTGTATTACTAACAACAGTGTCAGTTTCGGAGTTTTTTCAACACTATAGAATGTTTGGTAGAAATCCATTTTGTTCCTTATGGAGGCCATTTTGTACAAAATGTTGATAAGAAATTACGTTGAAACTAACGTCTGGCACTAAGAGATCTAGATTATAAGCTGTCACAGCGCTTTGTCTTACTGATTGCTACATAAGATGAAAAGTTTATTCTCTACAGTGTAGAAGTGTTCTAAAATCATAAAGAAACTCACCACCAATTCTATATTGGCAATAGATTTAGAAGATAAACTGTTTAAGGAAAAGTAGAATTTGTGTTCTACATCAGAAAGACTGTTCAACAGAGCTCAAGGAAATATAAATTGTTCCAAAGCAACTTGGGAACAAGACTCAAACAATGGCTGTTTTTGTCAACGAAATATATTTTAGATGCTACAGAAAGTGGATATCATCCTCTCTTCATCTCTGTTTTGATATACGTGGCAAATGAAAGATGTTGTCAAACAAGTAAGTGGTTATTGAAGTGCTAACAGCGTTGTTCCTTCATTGATGACCCAGAAGATTCAAATGCCAGAAAAAAACCCACCAACAGTGACATGTCTTAGACAGGGATTTAGAAGTGGCACACATGTAGAAGATTTGGAGAACAAATTCTGTACAGTCAACTATACAAATTTACTGTATATGCTTCATCCTTCATCAGATTGAATAATGAACTAAACTTAACTCTGAAACATCAAGAAGTTGTCAACCAGAAAAATCTTGTTTTTCCTAAAACATTGACAAAGAACCAGTAGAATGAAGTGTACAAAAATAAAGTAGCATTTGCAAAACAAATTTGAGAGGAAAGGAGAGAATTAAACAATGTCCATTCAGAGATGCCTGTGATCCTCGTGGGTGAATGCGGGATCACATGCATTCTTAACTTAGGTCACCTCCACAATGGGCTAGAGTAGTCTCCCTTGACACTGAGAGAGAGGCAATTACCTCAAGGTCAAAGGTTGCCGACACCAGCATGGATGAATAGCCGCTGTCAATGGAACAGCTTTACGTATTTGCATCTTGACACTTTGTTGAGAAATATTTGTATAAGTTACCTGGGTGTTCTGAAATGAGGTTTTGTCATTGGAATCAATTCTAAATATTTTGCCACTTTGTATTCTTTTGGATTACCCTTGGTTATTTTGACCTTCCCAATATTTGAATAGCTTGTGCATTACATATTGTTCCAGAATATTCATTGTCACTGTATTTTAACACTTCAGCTGGTGATAAATATGTGCAATATCAATCTGAGCTACAATTAACAACCCAGGGAAGAATTCTAGACTTGGGGTTTTTCATAAAACAACCTTTAACATTAAAGTTAACATTGCACTAAGGTTACCTTAGCGACTTAACGTTACCTGAGCGTTTTGTGCAATGGGACAGGTCCCACTGAATAAAGAGAAACCGCCCTGGTTATTTGGTAGCCAAAAAAGAGAAAAGGTAGCACAAAACAGGGTTAATTTAAGTCTAATGGGCAAGATACCCAGGGAACAAGGCAACCAGTTACCCAAATGGAAGTGAATTCAATTCTAAAGCTGACATTGTAACTCATGGTTGTAATTTCTGGTTCATATTAACACGAAATATTTACATTGACATAACTATTTTTAAAAAGAGACATTTAATTATATATCAGCTTAAATCAAAGACTATCAAATAATAGGTTTATAATATGCAGTGAATCACCAACGATGAAATTGTATTATGTTGATGAAGAAATTAATAAACATCTGCGGAAAATTTACAAAAAAGGAGTTATATTTTTCAATTATTGAGTATGAAAGTTACTAATACACATATAGGGGGTGTTCATTCTCTATGAAGAGCAAGCAGTAAAGTCAATTAGTGTCTGTATCTGTTGATTTATACAATATTACTGATATACAGAAAATATTCTGAAAACGTCTCCTCAACATCATCTTCAATATTCATTTAACCTTGCCCCAATTCAAGATCATTCGCTTGAAAGAAATCCTAAATCAATTTGTAAATAAATAATGTCACTTAGAAGATAAATAGTTGCGTTTATAAAATTTCCGGGATTCATTGTTATTCAACACCCGCAAATTTAGTTTAAAACCAACGGCGTCAGCTTAAATTTGCATTTGTTAAATAACAATGAATCCCGGAAATTTTACAAAAGCAACTATTTATCGATATTGTAACATGACCGTTAGTTATTAGAACTTAAAGAGCGAACTCTGTTTTTGCGTACTTATTTTTGTGTGGAAAGGACTTTGTGACTGTTCTATTTCTGTAAGAGGTGAGATAAGGTCTAACTTATGTGAATTCTCGGCATTATTTACATTACAAACGTCGTTGTGATATTAGCAAATGGTGGCATTCGTAACAGCGAGACCTTAAAACAAACTTGTTTAATTTGAGACCGAAATCAACAATTATAAAGCTCGTAGAAAAATATCGTAAAACCCCGAGTACAAAAGTCTTGAACTAGCCCACAACCATTGTGACAGCGACGCAAACATTGTGACGTCAAAACGGTTGGTCTTTGTGACGTCATACCATAGGAACGGCATTCGAAAGAAGGCGGCCGCATGAAACTTTGCGGCAAACTTCATAAGTAAGCCAGTTGAAAATATTTTCGTTCTTCAAAAATAAATCATATTAAAGTGTATTTGTGATATCTACCGGTAGGCACAATATAAAAAAGGACCGCGACAACTGTCAAATTGGAGTACGGCACGAATTTTCTAAGAAACTGGAAAATTAAAATTTGAGTCGGGCTGGCACTAGTGAACATGTTGTATCAATTCGCCTTTGCTAATTTGCGGGTATTCATTGTCATTCAACATAGGGTAACTTTTTCGAATCAGAATCGAGGATACAACAAAGTCATGTTACAATTGGTAAATATTAATTCAAACGAGAGTCAATTTGAAAGCTTCAATTCTCTTATCTACTGTTGAGTAATTGGTCAGGAGTCGAGACATACAATATACAATAGTGTCAATGTTACATCTGATTGTGTACAGTTAGAAATCATCTTCACGTGTGATGAGAAATGATCAGCGTTCCAGTCCAGCGAACACCAAGTGTTTCTTCACACATGATCGCATCCAGTGTTCGGTGAAGTGAGTCCTCTCCTAATCGACAAGTCTACATAATTAATCTGAACTCGTCCCCTAGATCGTGCCAACTCAAGAGTACTAGAGCTTGCCTCTTTGACAGTGCTGTCATTGAAATGGTTTATAGGCGTTTAGGTATGGTAGGCAGACTACAATGGCCTTGTATCCTCAAGCAAAGAGACTATGATTAGATGTTCAGCGTTTCCTTACAAACCTTTACGTGCAATAATACAGCTACAAAGTCTCATCAGTGCCTCACATTGCCTATTCAAGCTTCGACCCTGTCCATATTCATTTTTTATCAACACAAATCTCTACATAAAAGGATACAGGGAATTGGTAAATAGATTCTTTTCAATAGGTGATATTGTGTAATCAAACAGGATCGGGTTTTTAAGCATTGAGTAGAATTCTAAAAAATTGGTAATTTTTTATAGAAATTGTTAGTTGAAAAAAAAAGAGATGATGTCATTATTTTTCTATCAACAAAGACAAAATAATTGACAAAATTATGTTGAGAATTTTGTAAATAATCATAACTTTTGTATAACACAAGCAATTGATCCAACAATAATATTTGACTTGATTCTAATAGCTTCTCATGAAAATTTTAAAAATGACAATGGAAAGCAATATTAGACTTTTATACTCATTTTTACATCAAGTTACTGACTGAAAAATTCTGCTAAAGGTTGTTTCCACTTTTAAGTCATAAAAATTACTTTTGATTTTTATGATATTGGCCATAAAGGAAAAATATTACAAAACAAAATTGAAGATTCCTTATTATGACATTAACTAATAAACACTTCAAAAAGCATTTCATGAGGAAAAAATATTGAAAGAGACAGGTTTCTATGGTGTTCAATGCCATTTTAAAATCATTTGATTATGGGAACAAAGAAAATATGATTGGAATAAATGGTACAAAGACTATTTGCCTGTTGAGATATCAAAACATTATACACTAAAATAGAAAATTATCTTTAACTTATTTTCTTTTTCGTTTTGATGAGCCAATTTGGAAAAAAGTTTCACTGGTGAAAATATTTGTCAATATTTTATCAAGATGAAAAACATTTTTATCAGCAATTTCTTTTTTCAAAACAAACTTAAAAAACGTAAAAAATGAATTTGATTAGTCAAAGAATAGTTTATATTACAATTATCTTAACGACATTACACATTTAATCATAATAATTAGAAATGGCATGAACTAATTTTGATATTTAGAATATAGATAAAGTTGTGTAAGATTTATACAAAAACATTATTTTAATAATTAACATTTAATTATGCTTTTGACTATTATAACACACATATATATCAATTATCATATTCAACAATACACATGAAAAAAAATTTCGAAGTCCAAAATTGATCTTCATTACATCATTTTAATCTTTGATATGCTGGATAACTAAAAAATTGATTGCCTGATTAAATCATAACTCATTAACAAAGGGAATTATTCTAATTTGACCAGACTTGAAATATAAATCAAAATGAATTAAGGGCTGTCCCAATATTCACTATTAAGCATTATGATCGTCATATGAACAATCAGATACCTTAATAATGACAATCGGGGTGGCCCTTAATTAAATGTGGTGTATATATATATATAAGAAACATACCCAGAATATGCAAAAGTAGGCAGACCTTAAAATAAGATAAATAAGCCTTAACAAGTCTATCAGAAGACTTAAGAGCTTGTGTTTAGAAAGATTTCTGATAATGAAGAAATTTCAGCCTCTTTTTAATATCATTTGATTTTTTTTTCCATATCTTTGATAATTTAACAAAATTTTAATTTCAGAGTTGAAATGTTAAACTAGGTTTAAAAATAAATCTTACTTAGCTGGGAGGTTAAGGTCACAATAAGGTCAAGGTCATGTCCTTTGACATGACCTGTCATATCGAGTACACCAATCTAACCAGCCTGTACTCTTCAAGCTTGTATGAGCATATTTATACATAAACACACATCGCCTGTGTCAACAGGAACATAAAACTACATTCAGTGATGTGTTTATAAGTGAAGGGTCTCGTTACCAGTGTGTTAGTCAAGCTATTCACAGATGCAAACACCCTTGTAACTTTGTAACATGCACCTGAGTCGCTGAATATCACACTAATATTTTTTATTTATAAGTGCAGCCAACCAGATTTATAGCTTTTAATACTAAGCTCTCCATTTTCACTGCAAAACATAGCCATGATGACATGAAGTGAACTGTACTGAAACTATTCCTGATGGGATTACATAGCACTTGATCAACTGAATATTACACTTCAGATTTTTTTATTTACAACTGAAGCCAACTGATTAAAGGGGCTGTAGTACTTTTTTAATTTTTTTTATTTCTTCTAATTTTCACCAATAAATATATGTTTATGCCAAATGCATTATCACCAGAGAGTCATCGGTGTAACTAGAAGAAAGTATCAATTGTCAAGCCAAAACTGCTGGCGGCCATTTTAGTGTGAATACCTTTTAATCATTTAATGTAGGGAGATGGATTAGCAAAGCTAAATGAACATGATACATATAAGCTGTTTGAGTGGCATTTTAGGAGTTGTCAGTATAAGGAAGACAAGGAATTTTATGGATTATCAACTTCTTTAATGTACTGATAGCGACGTTTCGGTATACCTTCTTATACCATTTCAAGCAAATTGCTTGAAAACAGTATAAGAAGCTGTACCAAAACGTAGCTTGAAAATGGTATCAGAAGCTATACCGAACGTCGCTATCAGTACAATAAAGAAGTTGATAATCCATAAAATTCCTTGTCTTCCTTATGTTACATATGTTTAAGAACTTTTTTTTAATTCAAAAACACATGTAATTGGTAACATTCATTTCTATGGCTAGTAACTCTTTCCTGGGGTCACCTGATGACCTCTATCTTAATTTGTAATGCATTTTTCTTAGCAAATTATGATCATGTAGCTGAATAGCTCAAAATCTTGACTGAAAAATATGAAGTATCACTGTACAAAACACAGAAATGCTTACCTTACTCTATTGGGCAATAGCGTTTTCCTGACCTTTGGATGACCTTAAGACCTCTCTATTATTTTTCGTAACGCATTTTTATAAAAATAATTATGATCATGTAGAATATGATACGTAGACAGAAGAATATGCATTATCGATGAACAAAACAAACAAATTTTCTAAATGCTTACCGTATCTCTATGGGGTAACAGCTCTTTCCTGATCTTGAAAAAATTCTTGCCGTATTGTCGTAGGCCCTTGATAAATCGTTTCTGAAAAAGAAGGGCAAATCCGACTGTAAATACAGAGATAGCTAAATGTAAAACTAAGTTGTGTTGAGAAGTAGCGAAAGCTCTTCAAGCTGACGTTGACATTCACCAGATAAGTAAGAAACCCATTTCAGACACAGAGCGTGTCACAAGCACTTGATTGGGTGAATAGCAGGAACAAATGTCATTGTATCGTGAATTTAATGAATTCTCACCGATGAGTTTAATCAATTACCTTATAAATCAGCTTATGCCAACCCTTCTGAACCTATTCATATCATACCATAAACTATTATTAATTTTGGGTATATCAATGATAATATTTACACATTACAACATTCTAAGACAAAATGTAAAATTGTTTAACAACAATATTTCATATTTATTTACTTTTCAAATATTTTAGGGAACAGCAATCTGATACTTCAAAACAAGAATAATCAAATCATTTCTACCTGTGTTTTAAAACAAGAACTTCAGAAATTATTTACGAACTGTACTTTCTGACGTTGTTGTACAAATCTACTGAACTTGCCGACCCATTGATAACCCGAGCTGACATGCTTTCAGACAAAAGAATTATAAAACTCGGCCCTTTTAACATATGACATGGAAGAAATGTTTTCAGCCAGGTGAAGGCAGGCTTTATTGATTCAAATGTACGAAAGCTTGTATAATCACACAGACTCTATCACTGATATGTTTGTTTTGATATTTTCTTTCAGCGAGAGCGTATGGATCGCTTACTTCATGCATGTTTTAAACTGCGTCTGTAGTAATGAACTAATCCTATTGGTTGGCAATAGATTTCACTCAGAATTGTGCTCATTGATGTAAGCGGAGACGCTTGATGATAATAGTGAATGGTAATTTCGAGATGAATTTCAGGGGTATCGTATTATATCCGGGCAGAACGTCACCATTTAGCTGGGCGACAATGCATTAGGTATGGAGTCTCATTTATATTTGCACTGTTTGGATTCTTTGCGTCATTAAATTATTATATTGATATGAGATTGGAAATTGACTTCAATCTGAAGAATGGTATTCCAAGTTTTTAAAATATATAATTTATTATTAAAGTATATTCCATATATATGACTTTGATAGTAAAATACTGAAAAAAGGCTTTCACACAACAAATTGGGACAACGTTTTACAAAAAGGTCAAAACTTTAGGTGAAAGGTCAACAGAGCAAAAGTTCAAAACATATTGTGATGAATTTACTAAGAAATGAATATTAAGATTTTGATTCAAAATCTAGTTCAAAGGTCAAATCTGAAATAAAAAAAGGGGCCATGCACCACTCTGCCTACTGTATCTAAGTTTCATTCCTAAAACAACACTGAATATCAGTAAAGACGGAATTGAAAGAGTAAATAACATCACTATAAGTCTCTTCAAACCAATACAACAATTAAGCTGTCATAACAAACAATGGTTCTTCTCAAAATGTTTAAACTGTAGCTCAAAGGTCAAATCTCAAAGGGAGCAAAGGGCAATAACTCTGCCTCCTCAAACTGATGCTCACCACTAATTAAGATACAAATATATTTTCTAAAAAAGTGTATAACTGAGAAGAAAATGAGAATGTAACCAACAAACTTCTCTGCTTGAATGCAAAACTAACATTACATCACAGGTGTTAAACTCATAACAGAGCCTCGGATCGTGGTAAAATGGGCACCGCGGAACATATTCAAGTTGTGTCGGCTAAAGACCTGACAAAGCTAATCCTGATAACACAATTTTCACACATGCTAAGTACATCAAGATGGTGGAAAACACATGCTTGTTGCTTCCCCTGTTCCCTATATTTATTCCTGCTTGATCTTTCTTTCACAATTGCCTTAAACTTTGCGTCTCTGTTGCTCAGATTTACGACGTAGATAAGTCAGCAACTAAACAATCAGAGTTAAAAACCAAGGGTATGGTTAAGGGCAAAGAGATCTCCGCTTTAATGTCAAACATGAGAATATTTTTGTGTTGTTATCAAAACAACCATTGTCAGATGGAATTACATTTATCATACAGAGAACTGATATGTTATTCCTCAATTATATACAATGATAGTTTGACGGCAATTACAGATTGCAAACTTGATTGATGCTTGGATTTGAAAAGATACGAACATTACTTTGTCAGATGAAATTACCATTATCCTGATTTGAGACTTTAATGTTAATTCTTAAAGTTGAATTAAATTCACTAACACATAATTTTGTTAAATAAACAGATATCAGTATAACTGCCTATCGTTAAACTTTCCTTTTTGATCAAAATGTTAATCTTAATTCTTCAGCATTGCAAAACATTTATACTAGAATATTTATATTCTCTAAGCATTAAGGAAGCAATTTTATTCTACTTCCTGAATTCTTAATTAATGTACTGTAGGAGTCATTTTCTTAGGCAAATTTAAAGATGTGACTAACAGGAAGGGGTAGGAACTTATTTTTACTTTAATGCGGGAACTGATTTAATCTGCTGCAGTATGTGATCATTCTTGCTAAAACGCTTGTATCGCTAAATATAGCGAAGCCAATGAAATGACTCGCATTCAGCAAAAGCGGAAACCACCCGGATGAGAGTTCAAACAAATGTCAATGTAGGCCATAAATAGCAATGAGTAACCAGTCGTAAGCGATACGCCCATCTTAGGCCGAAAGATATCAGGGTAAATGATGGTGCTAGGCAGAGACAAATACGCTGATGTAGCAGGATGTTCATGAAGATATGGGTTCTTTTCGTTTACAAATGGATAATTGGGTTGAGCAGTAATGACGTGGATATTTTAAAATTTATTTTCCTAAATTATGGTTTAAAACTTACAAGATGCACTGATGACCACATTATCTCCCAACAGGGGTAGCTCCATAATTAATTCCCATACAACCTCTGTTCCAATAGGGGCTCTTTTCAAGCATATCATGGAAACATATTTGTTGTCACACAGATTTATGCAGTGATGCAGTCGCTAGATAAGGGGAATGTACTGTGTAAAGAAGACTCACGTGCACAGTGCATTGATTAAAGTTTAACTTTTGAAAGCATATGGAAATTTCTGAGGCCTTTTAAATGATCTCTCTTGAAATGGCACCCGAATCACACCACTAACTTAGCTCAAGAATAAGACAGAGGTTGTACAGGAATTTATGATGTTGCTACCTCTGTTGGGAGAGAATGTGATGACCGAGAAACATTTAAAAATTTTAATTGGGTAACAAATCTTGAGTTTTCAAATATATTAAGTATTATCATGATCTATAGATTATTGCTGGAAGAAAGGCATGAAATGCATCAAGAGCATTTTCTGTGAAACCTGTGAGGACGAACCATGAACATGAATAATAGTGCGTTATTCTATCAACTTTACTTTTAGTGGAACAGTTGCACATGAAAAAGAGAAATGTTGGAGATGAACCTATGGATGTAACGCCAAACTTTCTAACAAAATAATGGGCCTAATACAGAGAATGTTTAATAGAAAGAGATGTCGGTACCGACCAATATGGTTAGGCATTTTGGAAGTTTGAAGGGAATTTTTAGAAGCTTGTTCATTGTAGTAATATCTTCAGAGGGTCAAAATATCTCATTCCTCAAACTGATTGTCCGTTGTTGTATAGAAAACCTAAAATATCAAGCAAAACCCACAGGTGGCCATTTTTGTGTAAACACCTTTTAATCAAATGAGGTTGAGAAATGGATTCGCATAGCTTTACTGATCAATGTCGTTCATTTTATAATTGTTTCTTTTGATAAAAAACATTGTCTTATGATTGAAAGTATTTAGTTTTGTTTTTGTGAGATCACTTTATTTATCTTAAAAATGTAATACTGTCCCTTTAACTTTGCCACAGGCAACACACAGGAATACTGACATTCAAACAATAACTGTTGTGATTACAGCATGACGGAACTAAGAGATATAGATGATAAACTAATGTTGCCATCATATAATATTCACAGGGGATAAAATATCGTTATCAATACATAAAGATAATCATTCGGAAAATTATAATCATTGCCTATCTATTTTCATTCTGTCCAAATGACAGCTCATAGTGATAAATATTCGGAAAATTATTTTACATTATATCACTGTTATTTATTTCTATTCTGTACAAATGTCACTTTAATGAACTTTCGAATCACCTCTTCAGCTTTTCACTGATGATTACAAACTGACATTCGACACATGATGAAGCGACTGCCTCCGAGGACCAAAGCAATTTCCATTCATACTGGTGCACAGCTTACATTATGATAATTAGTCGTGTGGAATAGGTTATATCAGCATATTCTTCATAAAACGCCCTTCAGAAATGTCTATGATCACAAGTAGTGATGCAAGCAATTTTCACTCATAGTGCCACACATCTTACATTATGACGATCAGTTGTGTGGAAAAGGTTATATGAGCATATTTTTTATACTAACTTTCCATAAATGTTGTATTATTCAAAACATGGCAAGTCAACAGAGATGTCTATCATGTACAATATATATCAATACAATGCTGCTAAATGATATCTTATGTTTTAATATAGACATGATGCTAGTATAATATTTGCAACTGATGTAAGCAGAGTTGGTTTATCACTTACTATATTTATTCGAGAAGGAAATCATTTATCATCATATAAACAAGCTTCCTGAGGAAAGTATATTATTTGCTGATAAACTATAAAATATTCAACCGAACTAATAACTCATTTTGTGTCGACATATTAAAAAAATTTAAATATTACTTGAATTAAAATTATTGATATCAGTGGTTATTATTTATGTTTGTAACTGCTCTGTAAGCATACATTGTTACAATATTAGCAAGTTTATTGAGAAAAGTATATCATTTTTTAATCAAATACACGATTTTACGGATATTTCAATATTCACTCTCAATGTTCAGTTCTAAATCCAAGCATGAATGCCACTCACTCAGATTTTATTTAATACTATTTATGTATGCATCCAAATAGAAAATGGTATACCATTTATGTATGCAGTTCTTATCTGAACAGCATATCATTTCTCTGTTTTGTCAGTGTAGCAGCCCCAACACAAAAATATATATCTTCAAGATTTATGAAATTTTGATAGCATTATCAACAGTCTACTTTTTATGATTCCCTTTTGGGTTCCCTTTTGTGTATTTGAATCATATATATATCAAAGAACATAAATTCACGTAATGATATTATGATTTAGGTAACACGCGACAAAAGCGCAAATAAAAGACTTAAGAAATGATGGATCAACATAGTCATTTAGTGTATAAACGAAATTACTTTTCTGATAAATTTTAACTTACCGAGTCATCTTCTGTCCATTTCTTCTCGATAGTTCGGAGTGCAGGACTTCGTACAAGAGCCTGTAGAGCTTTGCCGGTGTCATATTTATTGTCATGGAGCTGAAAATGATAATAATCATGTTAATAGATAATAAACAGAAAAAAGTCCATTTGTTACACACCGCAATATGTCAAATTTGAAGTATTGGTTTTTTAAAATAGGAATGTAGTTCAATGAATGAATTTATCAAACCTGAAAAGAGATCAAAGGCAATGTAGCACATCTACAACATTTTTTTAATTTCTTTAAAATTTTCATTATATATACTGTAAAATCATAATATTTCGCGGGGGTTTAATTTTCGCGCTTTTCGCGCAAAGTCATAATGCGCGAATAATAAAACATCGCGAAATATTATGGTTATGAACGTGAAGAAAGACAATAACAGACAAATAATTTGGTTGACACATTTTATTACTCACAGTAATGTTTGGCTTGTTTATTAATGACGAGTCACTAATTAGAGCTCTCACAAGCGTGTACGCCGATATGCACGTTGTTTGTTGTGCAAACACAATCATCACAATAATCCGGCCTGGCGGAATCCACTCTTGATCGCCAATATGCGTGTCCTGATGTTTTGATTGCAGTACGCTTGAGCTTCGATTCGGTGCGTATTGCAGTACAGGACCCTCGGTTCAAATATATTTTTGGTTCGAAATGATATTTCTTTGAACGAGATCTTGAGGATTCACGTCATTCAAACACTATTCTTGCGAGTTAAAGATCAAACTAAATCGTTCCGAATGTTTACTTCCGGGAAAACTTGGCGACAGGTATCGTTACCACTTCAAAACTTGAAGACGTTTAATGACAATAAATAAAATTTTGATCGTTGACATTTTGAATAAATATTATTGTTTTCATTGTTAATTACTACTAGTTTCAGTGTAATCTTTGTTGCACGGTGCATGTAGTTTTGCTCACTAAATTTTTGCTATTGCTTAGTCGATATGCGCGAAAATTAAACCCCGCGAATTAGTCATTTTTTATGTTTGCGCGAAAATAAATGATTTTACAGTATTAGACTAAAATTTAGTCTATGAAATATTTTAATAATTGACTGTTCCTTCATCTACATATTCTTTTCTTTGGGCTCCTAATTTCATGTGTATTCAGTTTATCTAGACTTGCTTAATGTGGACCTAGACTGTATTAGAGGCTTTTATTTAAATACACAGTCATGAAGCAGGACTATATATATATATAAATATTAGTTTACGCAATATGTATTATCTTCTGAGGGTCAACCATCTCATTACTCAAGCCATTTTTCTGTAATCGTAAAAGAATTTGATACATGCTAAGCAAAAACTGCTTGGGGCCATTTAAGTGTGAACATCTAATCATTTGTCATTACTGGCTGGGAAATGGAATCATGTAGCTTAAGCAAAGTAGATATGTTTGTTCTGTCAAAAAAGTCTTGCAATTGCTAATAACTGTTTTACTTTTTATCAAAATAATTTTATTTCCCTTAGCATATGTGATACAGAACATATGGCATCAACAGGTCATTCTTCTTAGTGCTTTTTTTGCTTCTTTCTTTTTTTTTTATGAAAGTCTACCTAGTAATGATAATTGATTGTCCTATTTGAGGAACGTCATTGACTGAGATTTTTTTGGTCAATGGTGACATTTGCTTAGTGACCTCGGATTAACTAATATTTTATCTTTTGAAAAATGTTTTACCCTATCTATATTTGATAAAAAATGAAAAAATTAACCTTTACATATGACTCACTGACTTGTGACATAATTGAAGCAGACTTATGTACAATACCAAATTTTGAGTCGGAGATAAAATGGATGTAACAAAACAACTTCCTGAATAGAATTTATTTTGACGACCCGATATTCATGGAATCCACATCTCTCTATCAAGAAGTGCTAAACATGTATTCACGTAGAGCACAAGCACTCATAAACAAAGGGGGGTGAGTCACAAAATATCTCATCCGGCAGGGTCAATAGCTTCCTAATTGTTTCCTCCCTTGCAACACCAAATATTAGGAAAGAATATTTATACAAAATATCGGTTTTAGGCATCAGCGCCCTCGTATGAGGCAAGCAGACGTGACATTATTGGCATGGCAGGAAGTAACCCGAGCTACTAAGAAACTCCGATACTGCTGAGCACGAGCAGCAAGTGATTCCTATCTAAACAGGGCTCCTCAAAGTAAACTGCTCTTGCTTTCCATCCCTAAGACTGACATATAGGCCAGGCAAAGATGGAGGGGAATAACTCTGCTTTGGATTCTCATTTCGGATTCTCCGATTCTCCTCCGACATAGTCTGATCCTACCGACCTCTCGTGACCTCTGCACATGTACATGACCACCCAGGCAGTCAATTACAGCAACATGTCAGCCTTCTTGATGAAGATGTACTGAAGGGAGATAACTCCTGTTAGACTCTCACTATCCAGCCCTGGGATAAGGGCTTTTGCTTGTTTATAAACACAACAAAGCGGCTTGTCAGCAGCTTTAGGCCTTGGTGCACGGTTTGAAAACAAACCTCAGGTACCTCTGCCATTGATAGAGGCAAATAAATACATATGTCCTTTTGTAAACTCAAACAAACTATCTAATATGTCACTGCGTAAACATAACAAGGCTTTTATTGACAAAATTCTTCCTTAATATCCATAATAACAGAGAAATTCCAGACACAAAGGCATAAAGAGCAGATGCCAAACTCCCATTGACCGCACCCATAGACTCATTAAAAATTTTTCTCCTAATTCTAATTTTTCTGAGCTATGATGGGTCAGAACTTCTAATTTGATTTATATAAACAGCAAAATTCATGTTTTTAAATTTTCAATAATATAAATATTTTTTTATTTGTTTAACTCTTATCAACATATTCAAGGGCTCTTCAAATTTGCTATTTATCACTCCATAAAGATCATAATATGGTGCATTAAAAATTAACAAAAGAACTGGATATCTAATTCTGGTTTCTGTACAGTGACTTTTTGATTATTATTTGAAGAAGTAGCTTAAGGGTCAACTCCCCACAAGGCATAACCTAACCTCATCCAAATCGCTTTCTAATTAAAGCCTTACTGCATTTCCTTTTCGTCATATGCAAGCTCCTTAGCATACTGCACCTTAGCATACTGCACCCAGACTTTATAAGTTAATCAGAAATCATCATGAGGTTACTGCTTTTTGCCAATGAGAACATTACACACAAACTAAATGCACCAGGGCCTCCTTTCACAAAGCCGCCTTTACTGAGGCTAACCTTAACTCCTATTACTTACATTGCACTAAGGTTATCTTAGCGAATAATGAATCACCTTGGAGCTTTGTGAACTGAATTCCCTAGGGCCTCCTTTCACAAAGCAACCTTTACTAAGGTTAACCTAAATTCACATTCTTTAACATTGCACTAAGGTTACCTTAGTGACTTACAATCACCTTAGGGTTTTGAGGAATAAGGTCTAGGGCCTACTTTCACAAAGCGACCCTTACTAAGGTCAACCTTAACTCCCATCACTTACATTGCACTAAGGTTACCATAGTGACTTACGATCACCCAAAGGCTTTTTGAAAGGAGGCACTGGGTTTTGATAAGCAAGCGATTGATATTGGCATGGCATATGCCTAACTGGGGAAGTTGGTAAAAGAAAAATATAAAGAATTGTAGAGAAAGAATAATAATGTCAATAATTATAAGGCGCACATTTCCATCATCTAGTGCATGTCCTGGGCCTGCTTTCACAAAGGTTAACCTTAACTCCCATACTTTAACATTGCACTAAGGTTACCTTAAGGACTTACGATCACCTTAGGGCTTTGTGAAAGAAGGCCCAGGTCTATCCGAAGCTGACATATTTGTTGCTAGAAGATCACCACCAACACACTGCTCTACCAGGTACCCATTTCCTGCTGGGTGAACAGAGGCACATTTTGTGTGGTGCAGGGAATCAACCCTTCAAACTCTCAGTTTATCCAGCAATGACGGGTTAACCCACCCATCCGATGAGCCACACCCGATGTTGCTGAACTTTACTGATAGCGGTCAACAGAGCTATGCTAAGGACCACATGCCATCAAATATGTTTTTGAAAAAATGCTTTTACTTACGATGTCCATTGCGTTTATAGTAGTTTCATCCATGGAGGCCGCCTGACACCCATCCTCCGTAGAACCACCATCACACATACCTGCGAAGGCTGCGATACTTCTGTAATCAGCGAGAAAAATATTTATGATAATTATAACTCTTTACTGTCCTCATTACAAGTACAAATTTCAGTTTGTGCCTAAACACCCGGCAGCCATAGTGCAGCGCCGGTTAAAGCGTTGTCACCTGGGCGGTCAGCGGACAATCTACCAACTGAGCTTCATGCATACATCCCGGGGATATCAGCGACGGGTCATAAACGTTCAAGATAATTAAAATAATCTACATGTATGCTTCAGTCATGTTGGTCTAACACCACTGAGTAACCTGATTGATAGAACTAGTCAACAAATGAGATGATTTTGTATCTTGTATTAGTCACAACCATTGGTTACTCAATGAATGATTAAGTGAGCAAGTTGTTGTTTAGCAATGTTTTGGCAATACCCTATAATTTTGCACCATCTTTCTAATACCAGAAATAGCATAATAACAGACTGTTTATCTATTTACAGAAAAAACTATTTCTTCCGATTTAAAAATCAATGATTTCATTTAACTTAATATATTCAAAATTATTGCTTTCAATTTTTCAAATTGTCGATCTAACCAAACCTGCAAAAGAAGATTTAACACTCATATTTCAGCAAGCTATGGGTTAATGAAGAAAATATTTCTTTATCACACAAAATGATGAGAAAAATATATGATATTTTGAATAAAGGAAAATATTCAGAAAAACGACTGGAAATAACTCATATTATGATCACAAAATGGATGACCACATGCAAACTTCAATATCTATGAAGATTGTTTGAAAAAAAGCATTATTCATGTAAATCACCATACTGGATATTTTTGTTTACTTTGAAGATTCAAACATTTTGTTTTTAATTTCTACCATCAAAGTAACTTTTCATGTTAGGAATATTCCAGAAAATCACAATAAATCAGTTCAGACTAAAGCATTATCTCATTAATGTACATAGTTGAAGGGAAACATTATCCTCTTGTAATATAGGTGGTGCTGTATTGTAGCTAAAAGCTATTTCCCTGTCAACAGGTATTGTTAGTTATATATTAACTCATAAATAAATAGCTCTTTAAAGTCCTTCTCCAACATAAAGAAGTGTAAGTAATATATTAGCTTGCAAATAAACAACTCTGAGATGAAGGGGCAAAGCTTTGATCTTAAGCAAACACCTCTTCTCAGAGTCTTATAGGAGAGACACCTGTTTATTTGTCCGGTGAATAGTACCTTGGTAGATTAATGTTGCAAAGCCTTTGACAACCTCTACATTTATCAGGTGTGACCCAAATACTAAGTTTCTTTGATCGCTGGGCTCCATAGATCAAAACTATCCTACCTTTGGAAAGGTGGTACTCTTACTAATCCTTGTTTTATTTAAATTCATCATGAATTATCTATCGATTATGAATTATCTATCGATTATTTTGTAAGCACCATCCCAATGCAATATTTTCAAATTTTGTGATGTCTTCCTCTTACTTATTATTGATTTCATTTGAATTCATTATTTACTTTCAATCTATGATTATTTATTTATCTATATTATCATTATCATTCATGGGAACATTTGCATATTTTTTGCAAGAGAAAAAAGGATTCAATTGGATACATAGTCACTTATGACTCAGATAAAAATTATTATCTCCCAAGAATCTTTCCAAGCCATTTCTTCCATAATGTCTGTTACAAGTGAGCCAAAGTTAGTGAATCCACAAAGGGTGAAAATCAAGGATTCACTCCTCATTGTTATCTAATTAAATATGTTGTGACATCACCGTCATTTATCATGGGAACAGTTCAAACGTATATATTGAAACAATTTTAAATATTACACAACCAACTTGGATTGCAACCACCAATTAGTATGTATTTCTAGCCCAGAAAGGGGCCTTCTTGTAACAGAGGTTAATATGACTTACTCCACTTCGGTCTGTGGGTATGCAATGTATTACATAATAAGATAATTGTAAAAGTGCTTATAATACACAGTCCGAAGTGACAACTTACAAGAGAAACCACAAAACGGTACCAAAAAGTTTTTTGTTTTAACTCTCTCAGCGCTAAGGCACTGACAAATCAGCGTTGATATATTGCGTTTTCAATTATCTTTGCATTATGAAAGCTTAGAAGATATAAGCTAAGAACTATAAAGTCAATTTTCTAAACAGTGGGTAAATCTGTCCTATAGCACTGCAAGTTAAAGCTATCGTGACCCGAAAAGAGAAATAGCTAGAATAACTATCCAATATAACATCTGGATGATATCTTTTACGCTTACATCTAACACAAAGGGAGATAACTAGAAACACGTAATTCACATATTACAAATTTAGTGAAGGAGGATCACTGACCAAGCCATCAGTCATCATCAACAAAGGGAGATAACAAAAGATGACAAATGACACAAAGGGAGACAACTGACCTAGCAGCCCGCAGGTACATGATGAGGTCCCCGTCCATGACACAGAGTGGCTGCCATTTGAGATCCTCGTGTTTGTCACAGGACTCTGGCATCTCGGGTGGGTGTACATCTGGCTTGTACTCCGGTAGGCGAGCCTGCGATAGAAATAATTTATGGAAAATCGTACAAAATAAGCGCCTTTTAATACAGTCTAAGTATCAATCAAGACTCTAGGCCTTTCCATTATAACAAGAAATTTAAAAATTTGGAAAACATTTGCATTATCAAAATATATTTCATAACATTGATAGCACGCATACCCAGGTAAAAAACACAGCAAGGTAAACATTTTCTTTGAGCTTATTTCAGTGAGATTTGCTTTTCAGCCACCAGAGAAAGGCGCCACTTAACTCTTCAAGAATTCAAGAGCTGTATATTTTTGGTACCAGAAAGGATATACCCGGATGACATCACGGTTCAATGGTTATTACCTGATGGCTCGAGCCCACCCGGATCTCTCCCTGTGTCGTCGCCAGTCTCTTGGTCTCGGGATTGTACCCGAGCACGTAGAAGAAATGGTCTGGTTTCGGATCAAAGTCCTTGGCAGAGTAGATGTCCTGGTAGTGGACCACAGTGCACTTTCCCCTGGAATACATTTCAGTGGTGAAATACGCCATTTAACGGTAATATGAAAGATTTGATTCAATCAAAAAACATTCAAAGCTATTCAGTGACACTTTCAAGCAAATGGCGTCATTGTTGCCATCATTAAACAATAAGATGACATCATTAGATGACCATAATAAGCAAAGTGGGTTAACTGGATGTCATCATGAGATGTCCGTGATTAACAAAGTGATCTTGCTGTTCTATTAAAAAAAATGAATGTCTTTTACTACATTTTGGGAAATGTGATAAAAATAACATTTGATATTACTTATCTATTTCTCAGTAAATACCATCTCGTGAAGTAGAAAGGTATATATTTACACTCATGGAAATATTAATTTCTCGTTTAGATATGCATGGTATTTGACGAGAAAGGTCAAGTGTCCTCTATTATATTTCCTATGTAAGTACACCATTTATTAGTAAAAATAAAATCTGTATTTTGGCTGATTGAAACACCATTCAATTCCAATCAGACTGATCGTTGTTATGGTTTCGTCCCAGATTCTTAAATTTTTACTGAATTTGATAATAAATTCAAAGACATAAAAAAAAGTAGTTCATATCCTGAATTAGAGTATATCTAATTTTCTGATCAAGACATCAGCCATTCTCCATCATTGACAAATAGGCCAGTCGAAATTTCCCAAAATTTAAGTGAACCCGGACATTTTCGATAACAGACAAATGACTTGAAAAAATGAAAGATTACATGTCCCTTACCCTCTGAAAAAAACCCAACCAAAATCAACCATGGGCAAAAATAGTTATGGCCACTTGAAAATGTACCTAAAAGTTGTGCAGAAGCCTCTCCATATAAGATTAGTTGTGTGACTATTATCGCCTGAGTTATCTCCCTTCATGGCAACTGCCAAAATGGCTTACATTGTTGTTGACAACAAAAGTTTGGAAGCGGTATTTTATGACTTTTAAAATGAAAATTGTGAATATTTTTTTTATGGAAAAGTATTTTGACAATAAGATGAATGCTTTAGTCTATGCAGATACCATCAAATAATCATATTTTTCGTGCTTGAATTATCTATATTTTAACTTTGTAAATTGACAACTTCATCTTCATAAAAGCCTTTTCTACGAGAAATTATTATGAACTACTAATGTAATGATAACAAAAAAGTTAAAGCATATGATTTATCTATTCAATTCCCTTTGAAACATTGAATAGATAAATTTGGGGAAAGTTCACACACCTCTAAAAAGGCTAAGCATGCCATCCTACTGATACTACTTTCACGCTGACTTATCTCTTATGAAAAATCGTCTGTTGATTGATACTTTTTTTTTACAATCATTTGAAGTTCACATCACCTCAAATTTACATATTATATTAAATTTATTAATCTTTCCAATGCTAAAATAGTTACTAGAGAATAAATAATTTTTTAGGTTAAAACTATAGATATTACTATCAGTCAATTTCGGCTTTAGACAATACCAATTTGGGTTATTCATGCAAAGTTACAAAAAATATGTATATAAATATATTAACAGAAATTTAATGATTTCAACTGTAAATTTATCTCCCTAGGCTTGTATTTTCTAATGACCAACCTACATTGTCCCACTTATTCATAACTCATGGGCCCAGGGACTTCGTCATCTCAAAAGTTAATTAGGATCTGCTAATAAATGCACAAATCAGTTCTGACATATAATAAAAATGCTATCAGTATTTATCTAACACTAAGAATTTACAATTAAAATTGTTGAACATATTACTTAGATTAAAAAAACTACAAAAATGTCAATAATTTTCCCCATATCAAATGTTTTCAAATTTTAATTGCTTTTTACATAACCATGAATCTCAAAAGCGTCATTCAACCACATTTGTCATTAAATGAGACCTTACAGCTGAACTCAAATTTTTTTAAATCAAAGCATGCATGAGTTGACTGAGTATTACTCAAATAATTTGAAAAGGTATGATAGTTTAGAGAAACTGATAATTTGTTAATCCTGTGAAAGGCATATGTCTATCAGCATCATTTGTCAATCTAACAAACAGGGAGATATTCCCTCCGGTGTGCTCAGTGCTTTGCATCTAATGGAGTATTAAAGGTATAAGTGCACACCAATATTTCGTTTAAACAACAAATGCACAGATAATGAATATCTCTCGATTACTAACGATCATAATCCATTTACAATGCTTATACTACATTTTTTAAAGTGATTATGTTATAAGATTGCTTTAATATACAATATTTCATCCCTTATTCTCAGTTCAGAGTTTAGGTAATTTCCAAAGCTACACACATTACTAGTTGAGCCGTTTTCAGCTGTTCAACTGTTCATATTTTTTAGTGCACAGCTGACCATAGAACTAAATATTTCTAAGCCGACTTCAGCTGTCTTAAATGTTTTCATTGTTGATTACAGGTCAGTTGTAAAGAATAATAAGTATTTTCCTGCTTCGATTGAAAGCATAAGTAAGTGCCTATATAATCATATGCCTTAAAAGAGCCAATTTGGAGCGAAAAAGCGTGCTATAGTACCTTTAAGCACACGATTCTCTGCAGATTCTGGACAATCGTCAATGTCTTTATCATTATATGAAATTTTAATGGATCCAGGAAAATAAGTTAGAATATGTCATTCTTCTTAAAACATTATCTTAAGTACAATGTTATTAACCCTGTTAGAAAAATGAATAATCTGTATCTGATGAAACTATTTTGTATGCTTTGGGAAAGACAAGTGATAATGTACCCTCTGTCAAAAACTGTATTTTATCATCCAAAACTGTGTTCTACAGGAGATATCGCTCATTGAAGATCAAGGGATATCTCCTAGTAGATATTGTTTTGACAGTAGATTTTGAACAAAGCCCTGTTACAGTCAAATTCATGACATCACAATTGTTTTACATCAAGTAATGACATCAGAATGCTATGACGTCATAAGCATGACAACATCAGTGATATGACTTCACCGCACTGAGAGTCTAGGAGGAGTGCAGTGTTCAGAAAATACATTTTACAAGGAATGGAAATGAAAAATGATTTTGGATGATAAACATAATCTCACCCTCGTGTCTTCTGATATCAAATATATCAATACGAGTCTATAAAAGTAAAAATATCCGAGGCACATTTCATAGAATAGTGTTGATATATTTGATATCAGAAGACACTTGGGTGAGATTCTCTATTTGTAGCATGGGGTAGATAACAAGTATATCTATATTGCTATATAGTTATCATCAGTTATTTAGAACATCTAAAAATAGTTTACAGATTCAAGTTCAGGAAAAGCCTTAGAAATCTGAACCGGAAAACTGTCATGCTGGTGGTTTTAGAAGGATAATCACATTTATCAGTGCTTCAATATAAAATGTGCATGTGAAGAGCTTTAATTCCATTTTGAAAATTAAAAAAATATTTGATAAGAGATACCTAGAGATTGTGAAAATTGACTCGTATAAATCTGAAATTCAGACATTTTTAAAGATCAATCAGGGGCAGTGAATTCAAGAATGCTTATTTCTGATGCAAAGTAATCTAGAAATGTCAATACAGAGTATATTTTTCAACAAATATATTTTTTGTAAAAGGATTCGTATTTCTTATATTAACCCCTCTAAAAAAGACATGTTATTCAATCAATAGTAATAATAGCCTTTAGAAGTATGTCCTGTTGCATGATCTTAAATTGTAATTGCCACATAAGTGTTTTATTCAATAAATAAACGTTTTATAAATGTTCCAATTTTCTTTGATGTTTCATGTTTTTTACCAAAAAACAGACATGATGTTAAACCATGAGCATATATGACCTTGAAAAGTATGTATTATTGCATGATCTATCATTCTAATCACTACAACATTTTATTTTTCAACATAAATACTTCTCATAAAATATTCCAATTTTCTTTCATTTTTTATGCTTTTTCACCCCAAAACAGACATGGCGTTAAATCTCCAACAGAAATGAACTTGGGAATCATGTAATGTTGCACCATCTATCATTCTAGCCAATTCAAAAGTTTTTCCTGCAATACATATATTTTTAAATAAATAATTCCCAATTTCCCGTATTTTTTAAGGTTTTCGCCCCAAAAATACATGTTGCCCATGGTTGATTTTGGTTGGGTTTTTCATGGTTCATCAGCACTGCTAAAGGGACCATTTAAACACAAAATTTGTCTGTTATCGAAAATGTCCGGGTTTTTCATGATTTCTACTGGCCTAAAACTCAAGACTCACAGCATTGTGCAAAAGTTTTGGGTGTGAGAAATAGCAATCTTAAGGAGATTAGTGATTGCACTATCAAGTTCAGATGGAATACACTAAAGAGCTGGCACAGAATAGTGGGCAAAATGCAGCAAGGCATGTGATGGAGATTTCACAGTTGTGAATCCCCTTTAAGATACACGGTGATGACAGGGAATAATAAGCACCATTAAAATGCAGTTTTGCCTTGCTGTAAAGAAACGGCTGACAGAGAAGTGTTGGCACAACTGTGGCGCCATATTGGACACTTACCGGAGTGCAGTCACGGGGTAGGTGTCGGAGGCATCAGAGATGAAGAGTTCCCGGGAACGCACAAGCGGATCCTTCAGGGCAGAATCTCGTCCTGTGTCTGTAGCAAAAAGAAACATCGTCAGTAAGATTGAAATAACAACTTCAGTGTTATCATTGTTATAATTGGCATTAAATTAGCTGCAGAGCACAGGTGCCAAACTCTGAATATACAGTTAAGTATGTATAAAATCTTGTCTGTATAACATATAAACAAGGTATGACTGAATCGTCCATCTTGGATTTGCTCCTTTGTGGAAATGGAAACTGGTGTACGTCTTCGATTTACAAAGTGTATTCGTACAAAGAAACCAGTTTTACCATTTCTAATCACAGGATGGAATCCAAGATGGACGACTCTCTTGTTTATAAGTTAAAATTTCTGAAATAAACTCAAAGGATATTGACACTAGTTAAGCCATTTAGAAGGTTCTTGAGATGCCTGCTTGAGGTGTTTTTGGATTTTTTCAGTTTTGAAGTATGAAGGCATCAGCTTTAATCCAATGGCACGTAAGAAGTTACATAATTGTTACAAATTTAGTTTTTATCACAACTTAACCTTTACTAAAGTTGCCAATTTAAAGAAAATAACTGCAAAGAGCATATGGTATGTTATGGTATCTAATTGCTATTGATATTTCTTGATAAATTCTAAATTGAAACATTCCTTTCATATCATTTTTATACTAAATAGTTACACATGATTATTTTTTGTACAGTGACAATCATATCACCATTTTTTTAAAGATCACACATTTATAACTGGGATACTGTCACCATCATACCAATTATACTTAACAATCACACATGCGTATGCATAATTGTTATAATTTGACTAAAGCTGTCATACTGTCACCATCATACCATTATACAAAATTAAGTTTGGACAACATATAGAAAAATTTTATACGTAATCTGACAATATATCTGAGTTTGTTGTCAGTATTGAGATACATATCATCAACTTTTAAATTATTTATTTCCCTTCAAAATCAAGATGTTTTTCAAAATTTATATATGATTTTAAAAAATCTGAAAATGGGGTATCATGTATTGAATACAATCATATTGTTCTGAGATATTAGAGATTCAAATACTACAGGTAATGTCTATCTGGATCGTGAGAACTCTAATACAAAATGACCTCACATATGTAACTGTTAAATGGTACTATCTATCAACCAAAAACTATCACAGATATTTAATTGTTACACCATTATATCATTATATATAAAACAATGGCAAACGATGGGACCGACGATGTGCTTTATTTGACGATACAATCTGCGCGAGGTTAATGACGTCATTTCAGTAACGTTACAAATGACGTCATATTGGCCAAGTCCATTGATCAAACTTGAAGGGGCTATTGTCCATCATGGCTGACTCGGCGTCAATCGATTCGAAACCAAAAGAAGGAGAGGAATGGGTTTGCAGAGTGAGAAAAAGAACAGATTAGAGACGTAACTTATCCCCTGGGGACTTTTTCAAATTCATATTGATTGTCAATAAATTTGATTCTATATATATTGGAGCGCCCACCCCTATAGATGATAATGTTCTCGTCCGAATATGTTCTACGGCGGGAGGCATCATTGTTTTAAAAATGTTTTTGTTAAAAATACCATAATTTTTCAACTGCTGCGCCCTTCGTGTTTTATGCTCCCTGCTATGTTTTATTCAACGATAGATGCACACCAACTCGTCTTCTATTTCTTTAATAATAAATGATATTATAAAATTTTCATGAAAATTATTTCACCAAATGACTTCTGAAACATATTAAAACGATCTCAATATAATCGCAAATATTTTCCCATATCACAGACATATACACAAATAAACTCAAACAATAAAACTGTTTAAATAGTTCATTAAGTATATTTTAGTAACTAATAAGGAGTAGAATTACAATATTCATAATTCCATGAAAATTTATTTAATTTATGCTTTGATTAATTTTTGTACAAAGCAAGTGAGTGAATTAATGTTTAGTGCAGCATGGGCAGTATTTCAGCATTTAGTGGTCTAAATTTTAAAACAAACAATTATTTTACAATATCTGTTCACAGAGATACATTATTTTCATAATAATCTTTAAAACCAATCACATTTAAACCAGAAATGATGTACTTTACTTTAAAACTGGTGTCCCGGTGAACATTAATCCCTTCACAGCCATATGCCGCTAGAGATGCCTGTGGAATTCTATAGTTTAGTGTTAATCACTAAACACTATACACTATCCACACTGCTGAACCTCTCCTTAGCATTCTAAATACTTATTTCACAATTTTGTTCATTTACTTCAAAATTCATCACAGCTAAAACCTGACACAACCTTTGAACACATGGCCATACTAAAAAACATTAACCCTACACAGCCACATGGAACCAGAATTGCCTCTGGAAATCTTTATTTCAACATAATTGTTCACCTATATCATCAAATCTGAACCCTCTCAGAGGCATTTTAAAACTTTTATTTCACCAAGTGTTATACTTCAAAATTAATCGCAGCTGAAACCTGAAAACAATGTATTTTAATTCTTTATCATATGCCAACACTGAAAACATTAACCCCTGCATAGCCACATGCAACCAGAGTTGCCTATGGCAGCCTGAAGTTAAACAATTTAGTTCACCACCATACCAAATATAATTACTTCATTTCTCCAAAGTTTGTTACTTCAAAATTAAACCTAAAACCTGAAAGATGTATTTACATTCTTGAACAAATGCCAACACTGAAAAAACATAAGTTGTCTGTGGAAACCTGTAGTTATACATAACTGTTTACCATCATGCCAAATTAACCCTTAGCCTTTGAGACGCAAATTAAAATATTATATTTCAACAATTATATGTATAACTTCTAAATCAATCACAGCTAAAACATTAAACAATTCATTTTCATTCTGCAACACACTGAAAAAACATTTACCCCAACACTACAAGAGTTGCCTGTGGAAAACTGAAATTTAGAACAAGTGTTCATGACCTGTCCAGACCCCTGACCTCTTGTACGCATTCTTAATACTTCATTTCCTACAATACGCCCTCTAGACCACTCTTCTTATTGCCTTTGTACGAGCAATGATTACTATGTATAATGTTTACAATAAGTACTAGCTCTAATCACAGCTTTCAACTATGACACTATGCAGTGTTATCACACCTTACCCTGGACCCCTGGGGCTAAATAAGCACCTCTGGGCACTGTCCCTTGTCCCTTTACAGGGGTCAACACACTGGTAAATCCTCAACTACTAATTGAAGTGACCAGGGGCTACTTGCAATCTGGACACCACCAGCAGAGTCGATTACCAAATACAGCTGAGAATGTCTGAGCCACATTCTCACCAAGAGTTCACATCAGGCTATTTATAGCTAGAACACGAGCTTCCATTGTTATCTCATTGATATAGAGTCTATACACTTCTGCTGTTTGATATATGATATACAACACGGTGATATGAACCTACTTGATTTGCAGCCTCCTGGAGTTTTCAGAGATGTTTTAGCAGTTTGTTTTGTCTGTTTCGCGATCATCTCAGTCACCTCAAATGAGGTCAAGGGTCACGACACAGCCAAGTATAACGCCTCCCATTCTGTCTATAACAATGGGATTTTAAAGTTTTCTCCACTGATCTCCAATCAACTTGTATCCAACAATGGACTCAGCCCACAAAAATCTATCTAAATCTCTTAGATACAACAAACTATCAAATTAAAACTGTAGATAACCTCGGTTCACAAGCATCATGGCAGCCATTACTGATACAAAGCTATCTCCTTAAGACTTCCATAGTTTTGTACTTTTTGAACAGTAAACATACCACTTTGACAACCAACTCAAGTAAAAAATTAAGAAGATAATTTTACACAAGGATAACTAAGAATTAATTAACAAAATCAGATACCAAACTAACTGGATAAACTTTGTTTCAATGTGTAGGAAAGAATAGAGGGATTTTATGTGTCAGGGGAGGCAACTCCAAAAACAAAACAAGCCTTTATACAGGGTCAATGCACTGCAGCATGCATGCCAGAGGTAGCCTTAAAGCTAGGACATTGAGAGTGAAAAGAATGTCCTTACATCACATAGTTAGAGGCATCAACTCCCATTTACAGTTCATCAACAGCATGGATGATTATATATACCAAGAAACAAATCTTTAATTCATAATAAAAAAATTCACAACATGAAATGTTTTGGGTATTCCACTTCTAGATGAAATGTATCAGAACATTTGTAATTTTAGTATTACTTACTTTCCTAATCCACATATTTCATAGATGTCAAAGACGAGAAAAAAAGTTGTTTTTTTTACAAAGAAATTTCTTATTCAGAGACTTAATTGATGAATTAAAGGGCCGCAGACTATGTTTTTCGAGTCAAATATGTAAAACTTCATTTATGTTGTTATATTATCGAGAAACATCCTAATGAGCATCATTTTCATTTATATACTTCTAAATGGGACCCAAATTTAACATTTATATAGCCGTTTTTTAATTATAATTAAAAAGAAGAACACATGATAATGTCTTTGAGATTTAAGAAGTTGATATTCCATAGATTGATCAAATGTCATCTGAGGGGATGTTATAAGCTTAATAATTTTTTTATTGCGAATAGAACTTTCACATTGGAGTGATGAAATGTTATAAACACATCAAATATGTCATTCTTATCATCAGCTTAAAATAAGCCTCTCAAAACAGTACACGTTTGTTTGTTTACCATTAAAGAAAGTATGTAAACAATGTATGCATATAGCTGGGTCTTTTCTGAATTTAAAACAAAAAAATCCTCACAGTGAAGTATTTGTGCAGCTTCGTGTGTTTGATGTAATGTGTAGAAAAATCAAACAAAAATTGAATAAAGTGTTAAAAATATCAATTTTCCACAACATATGCAAACATTTTTTAAGAAAAAAATACTCATCAGGAATACACCTTCTGTTGAAAATGACGGATAAATGGTTTACAGATTCAAAGTAAAGAAAAATCAATCGCTGGGACAGCCAGACTCGCTTGCAGAGCGAAGATCATATTGCCGCACAAGTTATTAGCGCCCAAAATACCTGCTGCTTAGAATGTATTAGTATTGACACAGTCATCAGGAGTCTTTAAGGAAATATCATCTCAGCCTAATAACTTGAGAGTAGTTTTCTGGCAAGCCCAACTTCCTCATTAGCGGTGTTGGTTCGCGATGAGGGGAGGCCGTTTCATTGGTTATCAAGATGTGATCATAAACCTCACTTGAGCTTGGCCAGGCCTTGATGCGGATACGTTAACCAATAAATCACTGGATTTACTGATCACAAAATGGAGACTGCTGCAATAATGGACGCCATACATGCAACATGCTCCGTTGCCATGGTTATCTGCCCATAAGAAACAGTTCAATCTGATTTCCTGCTCCTGTTTTTTTTGGGTGAGAACAATTCATTTATATTTAGGAGTCTGTTGGTGTTGAATATTTCTTAAGAAAACAGGTGATATTTCACCTATGTATTGATAATATCTATAATGAATGGTTTTCAAACACTAAGGAGTTAAGGTAAAAATTGTTTGATAAGTTATATGCTACGTTTATAAATATGAAATAGCTTTCTGCACATTTTATTGGTATAAGATGCATCACGTAGACAAAAACTATGGAAAACAAACAAAACAAATAGATGCAAACAATGCTATTCACTATTAGAAAATACTGGAAGAAAGCTTGAGCCAACTTAACAAATTGATTTTGGTATGAAACCTGCATACCACAAAAAAGAAACAGGTATGTTTTGATAGGCTAGTTAGAGTAGAGTAAGGTAGTTATGGGGGAGGGTAAAGTAGCTAGGGTATGTTTTGATAAGATAGGTTTGGTCAGGTAGAGTAAGGTAATTACGGGGAAGGGTAGAGTAGCTAGGGTATGTTTTGATAGGCTAGGTTTGGTCTGGTATAATAAGGCAGTTATTGGGGAGGGTAGAGTAGCTAGGGTATGTTTTGATAGGCTAGGTTTGGTCTGGTAGGGTAGGATAGTCAAGTGGGAGGCAAGGGGGAGCTTTGGGTGAGATAGCTTGGTGGAGGGTAGGGAAGGTCAGGTTAATGACTTGGGTATGTAAGGAAAGGGTAGGAGGATAACTTCATAAGGTAAGGTGTGTAGGAAGGTAGGGTAGGCTAGGGCTGGGTAGGGTAGGAAAGAGATGATAGGGTAGGTAAGAGATGGTAGGGTAGGTAAGAGATGATAGGGTAGGAAAGAGATGAAAGGGTAGGTAAGAGATGGTAGGGTAGGGTAGAGTGGGTAAGGTTTGATAGGGTAGGGTAGTGTTGCATAGGGTAGGGTAGGAAAGGGACGGTAGGGAAGGGTAGAGTAGGTAGGATTTGTCGGGATAGGGTAGGGTAGTGTAGGTAAGATTTGTTAGGGTATGGTAGGGTAGGATAGCATCTGTTTAGGATAGGGAGGGTAGGGTAGGATACAAGAGGGTTGGGTTGAAAAGGAGGGTTTTGGTAGGGTAGAGTAGGGTCTTGTTAGGATAGGGAGGGTAGAATAGGGTAGGGTACAAAAGGGTAGGATATGATTACAAGGGACAATGTTAAAGTAGAAAATATGGACTAATCGCAGTCTGACAGTCTACATACACCACATCCTCCCATAATTCCCATGCAGATCTAGCTAAACACAGCCATTATGGCTACAGTGTAAGATTACCTATCACACAAATAACACAGACCACATGTCAGCCCACTACACAAATTACACCACACAACAGCTTGTTCTTCTGTGTGCTTATTATTTGTATGAGTGATGCTTTTGTCTCGGTCTGGTTGACTCTCTGACTGAAGACAGTGACTACTGGACCTATTGATCCTCTGACTCTCAATGATCCTTTTCCATTGATCACTTGCCAGTTAACTTTGAAGGTTAACCCATTACGTGCCAAATACATTTCAGCTGCTAAACTTATGTGTTCCAAACAATGTTTTATCTTATGAGTGAGGTATAGATGTCAACTTTTATGAATGAACATAATTTTTACTTTGACAGATGAGATATACATGGTATTCGACGAGAAATGCGCTATTTAATATTTCTGAAAACATTGTAAATGATGTTAATCTCATGCATGGAGTAAGTAGCAGAAGATCGCCTTGCTATCATGGTATCTCATGACGTCATGATGACTTCAAGGATGACGTCATATGATTGAAATGATTGATTTCACAGAGTTGAAGTGCAATTTATTTGTCTCTATGGAAATATGATGCTTATTTCAACCCATAAATGGTTATTTCAAACATTGAAAATATAATGTTTGATTTAACAGTTCCAAGTACATTATTGGAGACCCACAGGCAAAGGGTTAAAAGAAAGTAATCAGAGTGTGATATTTACAGGAATCACAAAAGGAATAATCCTTGTTGTAGACTGGGTACAGATATACTGTCCTTGAATATTCTAGGATCCACAGTTAAAGGGTTAAAAAGAAATCAATCTGAGTGATTACTTAAAAGGACTCACAAAAGGAGTTGAGTTGGTGTTTGACGCTGCTTTCAAGATTATTTCACTTATATCGCGGCTGCTAGTAATATTGCAGGGAGAAAGCCAGCAACACCATTGTGGCTATGCATTGCGATGAAACCTGCGAGCATCGGCTGGAACTAGCAAACCATGGGTGGTACTGCGCTGAATTTCAATGTAGCATTGCACCCAAACCTGACTGCGTGTAGAACAGTTCTCTACTGCAGACAAAGTTGCCGAGCCCCTGGTGGGATTCGAACAATGGACCTCCTGATCCCAAGCCGAACACGCTAACCACTGCGCTATCCCGCCCCCGACTCACAAAACGAATATGTTTACTAGCTTCAGTAATAATATCCAGGAATACTATGGGCCTAACAGATAAATGGTTAAAGAATAATGCGAGCAACTAAAAAGTGTATGAGTTATTGTATAACACCGTTTGGGCAATATTTTAGCCATTAGCGGTGGCAACTAAAAAGGAATGCCATCAAAATTCTTCAAGCGTGAAAAGGTCAACTATGACTTCCTTGTAAATAATATTGAAGTTGTAAACAATATTGAAACACATATCTCAAGTTGCACTCTGTTTTATGTTCATAAATTTTACACCGAAATACACTTCACGTTAAAAATAACACCCCTTTATCATTACACACTACAGTTTAGCAAATAACACTCCTTAATCAGATTTTTGACAGGGCAGTAATACTGTTACTAATTTCCTTTCCTGTACTTGGAGCCAAAATGGCAGACGGATAACCGACATTTCCTTTTATGTTCTTCTTGTATATGTCATTAACACCTCCCGGTCAATATCAATCAATATTTCCCACACGGGATAAAGGCCGGTCAATCATATTCTCATATTGCTTAGCCACACCATCAGTGACCGCTGCCCAGTTGATGACACTTAGACAGTGTCAATATAGTTTTTATTGCATTAGAAACTCATTTTATAACATGGACGCATCTTAACCAAAATCCAATAATGAAAATTGCTTATCAAGTAAAAGACGAACACTTTGGTTGGTTTGTGTTGATGATTAATAGCCGATAGGCTAATCCATGGATTAAAGGTTGTATATGGTGATATATACGAGCAATTAATTTCATTAGGTGATTTATTGTGGTGTCATCTGTTGAGTAATGATGATATCGACACTCATAATGTTAATGTTTTACACTATTCGCGTGATCGATTCCAAAAATAGAAACACTAAATCATATTTTCAGATGGAAGAAAGCTAAAAAAGTATATATATATACATATCTACTAAATAGAAGACACTTTTCTAAGTCTTACATGAGTATATAATAAGGGTGCACGGTATTATCGGTATATCGGTATATTGCAATACAGGAACAACACGATACGTACCGGTACACTCTTCTGAAAACATCCAATATATCGGAGGTTTTAAAACTTAATATTTCCATGTAAAATTGCAGAGAAACTTAACAAATCAAAAACCGTAAATTGAAAGATAGATGTAAACAAAGTGTGAACTCGCTATGTGAAAATTGCACAGAGCACAAGTCCGAAACCAGTCACTGATTTATCTCTCTTTACAAAACAGTGGCCAGTCGAGCATTGGTCACTGATATAATTGCTGCTATTTAGTCAAGAGAGCATTGGAAAAAAATATGAAAAGTACCAATATATTGCAATACGTATTGCAATATGCTTTTCTGTATCGCAATATATTGCAATACGAAATGGAGGAGCGATACTCATCCAGAGTATATAATGTGATAATGAATCTTAATACAAACGTTGATAGAATCAGTTTTACATAAAACATAAAATTAAAACATGAAATTAGATTTTTAGAACTGTTAAGAAATTTCTATTCAAAGATGAGTTGGTTTACTGAATCCTTTCAATTTACAGAGATATTTTAGGCAGAAAGCCCCCAAAAACCTTGTTGATACGTTTTTCAGTAAAATCTGCCATTGTCTATTGCAACTATCAACAATGGGTGCTATCTCAATGATTTGCAAAGTTTACTTTCAAAAGATTAAGCTTACATGGGAGATAAATAAGGGAGAAGCCAAAAACCTTAGTTGATACAATTGATTCAGTTAAATCCGCAATTGTCCATAAATAATATCGAAAATAAATTAATAAAAAATAAATATCGATGTGTGCTTTCAAAAGGATTTCACTTGGTAAAATATATTTGGGAGAGAGCCCAAAAAAGCTTTTGATGATATACCTTTCAGTGAAACCTGCAGGTGTTGGTTGGAACATGTATGGTATTTCATTAAATCTTATTACATTGCACAAATATCGTTCCGCATTTAGAACAGTTTTCTATGTGTAAACAGCATAAGACAGTGTAAGAATCTTATCCACAACATTGCTATTGTCAATGAAAGAAGTTGATAATCCATAAAACCCTTATCTACTTGATACTGTTAACTTCCTGAATGCCACTCAAACAGTTCATAAGCAATCCAATCCAAATTGATGAAAGATGAGTTGGATTGGAACCCAGACCACTTGACCTGCTAACAAACGGTCTAACCATTAACCTATAAATAATTTGATGCTCAAACCCAATTTTTTGTAATACCTTCCTGACTCTTTTAGAAATTCATATTGAGTAAGGGGAGGTAACTGAGGGGTAGCAAGAGATTCCAAAATTCTAACAGTATTCTTAAGAAAACGGTAGGTCCAAAGAGTGGTGATTTTCACAATACCTTGAATCTTTTGGCCTGTTCCACATGAAGTTCTAAGTACATTGCAAGTACCACAGGATCCTTATCAGGAAGCACACAGTACACAGCCAAGTGGTACTAGAGAAAAATCGTAAATATTCGAGGCTCTACTTCACATCGACATTTGAGATCTATATTCCTTGACATTACCCTAGCAGAACAACAACAACCACAGCGTATAGTAATTAGTGATACAAACATACTAAAACCCTCAACAGTTGCCTTAGACAACAAATACGCTCATTTCCCTTCAACAAATTTTAAATAATAATGTTGGAACAAAGACCTGGATTTTCGAAGCTCTCTTAGCGCTAAGATTATCATAATAAATACATTAACTTTGGCCTAAGAGGGCTTCGAAAATATAGGCCCAGGGTAATATTTTTTAAGTCCTCCTAGTGTTTTTGATAGATGTATCAAACATTAAAGTCATACTCACTAATGCAAAGAAAATGAAATGAACTAATTATTCTTCACAAGCGAAAAGCTGATCACTTACACCGATTTTTTTGGTCACGTCTGCAATGATTTTCATTTTTATGCCCGTTTTACAGTTAAGGGTGACTCCGCCTATCCGTTTCAGCTTGGAGTGCAACAAATCAAGTGCACCCCATCGCAATCTAGTAATATCTATTGCCAACGCTTAAGACAGACAAATTCTTCATTGACTTTATCGCCTTTTTATGTTCTGTCTGTATTTGAAAAAGATAAGCAATAGCTATTTTCATTGCATATTCAGCTTGGAAATTTCATGTGTTCTACGTCATCGCATTTACAAAAATGATGTAGTAATCCCTGTTGTATTGAGGTCTAGAATGCAGGCAAAGTTCTGAAAATTGATCGATATAAAAGTGAGGCTATAAATATAAAATTGCCTTATTTTTCTATATCTGAGAGAGGTTTCAAAACTAGGACCTGATTATAATAATCTGGTCTTCAATAATGACCCATCAACAAAATAAATTGACAATGCATTGATAGTTCAATTATGCCATATTGATGTTCAAGTATTAAAGCATAAAATGTTTCAAATAATCTCTACAAACAAACATATACTGTAACAAAGAGAAATTTTGATCATATAATATACCTACTATAACTGCTAAAATATCCTTTGACTGAGTTTTCTCATATAAATAATCTCTACAAACATACATATTTTCATCATATAATATACCTATTATACTTACTATACTATCCTGTTACTGAGTTGTCTCATATAAATAATCTCTACAAACATACATATTCTGCAACAGACATTTTGATCATATAATATACCTATTATACTTACTATAACATTCTGTTTTTGAGTTGCCTCGTCAACAACATCTTGAATAAAACTTTTACATTCACCTGCATACAGGTACACAAAAACAGTCTACCTTTACAAATAAGCTAAACTCAATGATTGAACTCAAAGATCAAGTTTCAAGTATGCTTTTATTATAAAGCCTCCGGTTTAGATAAACTCCATATTGAAAGTAACGCAAGGGCAATTCTATGTACAATGATGTCGATTCTTTCACTTCGCACACGGGTGGGAATCAACCCTCAATACCTTTTCCCGAACATAGTGTTGACCAAATAAATCAGCCCGTATATTATGTTTACCTCGACAGGTGTTAACAGAAGGCGACAAAGGCGATATGATCTCGTAGGCCTTTCTATATTAGTTTAGCATGCCGTTTCCTATCAGTTTTAAAGGATAAGAAAGTGTAGACAACTGTACGCGATTATGCAGGAATCTTAGCGACCCTCAACTTACGATGTTTATTAACTCTGATGATAAATCGGCCTGTGCAGGTTGAATGTTAACCCTTCATAACGGCTTGACCTTAACGAGCATCTGACATGTTTCTACAAGTCACAACATCCCAGTCGTGTAAAGGTGGTTTTATAACCCGGGGCAATATGGCTGTCGTGTACGACTATCTGACCTATCACCTTAACAATGTCAGTGATATACAAACAATGGAGAGATAATTTTTTTAATGTTATCAAATGCTTTTGGGGCTTGATTCTTGCAGATAAATAAATAAAAATATCAAAAGCTAATATTCTCTGTTGAACTTGGTATACTATCACCTGCTATCAAGACATTTGAATAAGTCGGTAAGTGTCAGTTTAGCATTAACATCAGGAACACATAACTTTGTCTCCTCAATGACCATCAACGTGATATACAATGTTTACCAAATCATTCAGCTTGAAAATTAGTTCTTTTTAATCTGAAATGTCCCAAGCAATTCATGCCTTCATTATAATATGAAATGAAGGCCGCAAAAAAAATTTTTTTTCAAAACAATGAGGACAGCGATTTTTTTTCTAACTTTTTGTTGGAAACATAGGAATGAGTGAAGAACACATTACATCTAATTTTATGCATAACTTGAAATACCAGCATTATACAAAACAGATGCTAAAAAATTCTTTGTTAGTTGATAAATGGATGAGAGCACAACCAATTCATTATTCAATTCTTGAACCGGTGATAAGAAACTTACGCAAACAAAAAAAGTGATGAGAATTATAACTTTTTGATCTAGACTTAACATGTGATGAACACCACAAGAAGACTCAAAAAACCTAACATCAAACCTTTTAAAAATTCAGTATGACATTCAATTTAAACTCAAGAATCCAACAAAAACCAATAAAACGTGACTACATTAACCTGTTGGTTGGATAACGCTAATCTCATACCACATGTGTTGAAGGCAAAAAAAGGAAAAAAAGAATGATCTAATCTCATTAAATTTCAGGATGATATGTGAGTATCAAATCTCCACTAACCAACACCTAGATCAACATGCCTACATAATTCTGTGGGTTGGACAACGCTAATCTCATATTACATGTGTTGAAGGCAAAAAAAAGCAGGAACGAACTCAAATAAAGAAAGGACGGAACAATTTAATATGTATATCAGTAAATATCAGTAGCATATGCCACATGTACCTTATATGATATACCACATGTGTTGAAGGCAAAAAAGGAAGGAAAGAACTTAAATAAAGAAAGGACCAAAAAATTTAATATGTATATCAGTAAATATCAGTATGATATACCACATGTGTTGAAGGCCAAAAAGGAAAGAATGAACACCACAAAAGGAGGGACAAAATAATCAAATAATCAATTTCAATAGTATATGTCATTATGAAATCTCAATACCACTAATATCTAGCTCCACATGCCTACATAACCCTGCCGTTTGGACAAGGCTAATCTCTTACCACATGTGTTGAAGGCAAAAAACGGAAGGAAGAGCTACGAGGCGGAGGTCAACGGTTACAAATTCCCATTGTGAGCTGCAGAGCATCAACATCATGGCTCGGTAATGTGACTACGAACAATTAACTACAAGGATAGCGAAACTATATACGCGAGTCTGCTTGGTAGGCATGTAATCACCAGGGAAGATAATGTATAGATCTGCTGCTTAAGCTGATCAAAGACCTGGCAAGGATGACTTCATGCTCTCGACACGTCTCATGGACGACCTCGCGACCCTGACACAACTACTCATACACTCAGGGGAAATTCAATAACTTGCGTTGCAGTTGTGAAACAAACTGATAATGAAATCTGCCCGAGCCTGCATGTACATTATGAAGAAGCTATGGGAAAGGTGTTATCACAAATTACACCTTGTGGCAAACATGGCTGGCTTGGATCCAGACAGCAGTTGCCGGATCCAGCAAGGTGATCCATGTCTTTGTTTGTTTCTGTGGAGGCATGAAGCCAAACACTTAATTCACCTGACCTATGAGCAGACGTCAGATTAATGAAGAAGCAGACGCCACTTTCCTTTCAGCCAGCAGCCCTGTAACATGACTGTGTATAAATAGAAGCAGTCAGGACCTCAAGCAGCCAGTCCAGAAAATATTTAAAAGAGCCTACAGCATGAGCGATATTTTACAAATTTATATTACTGTTTGCCTAATATTCAAACACACACATATCATGGGGAATAAGATCAACAACTTTTCCTTACAAAAAGACAGCTAAATATTATTTGAAAAAACATGTTTTACAGAAATAACAAAAGCAGAATTGTCCTTTAAAATAAACCCCCATTTGTAATCAATACTGGAACTAGACAAGCAAAGAAATAGAGCTGACAATTTCTACCTTGTTCACACCAACCAACAAGCCATTCATGTCAAATCTTTATCCTCCATGACAATACTGTTTTGAGCAGCAAAAGCAAACATTTGTACAATATTTTTGTCCAAATGCAGACATTCGTTGAATCAGGTAAACTTAGCACGTAAATTTAAAGTTTAATGAAAATAGCAAGAATTGCATGAATCACGATACCATTATTCTTAAATCAGAAGACAAAAACACTATTTGTTAAAAGTTGAATTTTTTAAAAGAATATTCTGTTATAAATAAAATTTGACAAACATCAAAATTCAAGGAGATGTTACAGAATCATAATTTCAATGACTTCTCAATTTCAAAGCGATATTTTATACAGAGAATTTTTATGCCGTTTATAATACACTATAAGGCTGTACAAGTATAGGTTTTATTATAGCATATTGGTAGGGAATATTCTTCACGCTTCTAATTGATATATCTTATATGACGATGTACATAAAGATATTTACATTATGACCTTTTCACCATTGAAATCTTAAAACAAAAATCTCACATCTTACAAATATTCTAATTTCAACTTTGATATTTGATGAATTTAAACTAAGAATCCTTATCTATTCTTAAGGGATATTTCACAGATCAATATTACTATGATGGCTTTTAAACCATTTATTATTGCTTATAACATACAGTTAATCTACAAATTTACAAAAATATTTCGATATTCATTTTTGTTCAACAGCATAAAAAATCTAAATGGTTCAAAGTGTAAGACGATAATTTACTGGAAGGACGAGGCTATTTTATATAATAAACTTCTTTATCAAAAAAAAAAAGAAATTAAAATAACGACATAAAAAAAAAGAAGATAAATTTCCTTATTCTCCTTAGAAATTATAGAATTCCACTGAAAAATTAAATATTCACATCTTAAAGCTTTGATTTTCTCAATTGACTTTTTCTCGCAAGTTTTCCCACAAAAGCACTACATTCACTGCTTCTCACGCCGATGATTTAAGTCCTGTGAAAGCCCAGTACATGGTATGTATTAAGGCTTTACATGAAGCTAGAACAATCAACACACATCCTGTTGTGGTCAAATTACCTACATTATGTGAAACGTAAGTAATGTTTACTTAAGCTAATGACAGCTTATGACACAAAGGTTGAACTCGCACAACTCACATGCATAAAGGTCACATTTAAATTTTTTTCTCACAAAAATGGATAAAAAGTCCAATTGCTTGTCACACCTCACAAATCTTCAACACACACTTTGTTTCTAAAAATGTTTTTATAATGTTGAAAATGTATTAGATGTTTTTACTTTACAATAGTAAGGCAAAATCGTATCATTTAGACATGATTCTGTGAATATTTTTAGATATCGAGACACTGATATCACGAGTTTTTTACTACATGTGTATTCTTTTAATTTCATGTCTATATTTTTGTCTTAATATTTAGGGTTTAGGTTTCTCTTTCAGTTATTCATTACATCTAAATACAATTTTGTTACATCTACAGACCAGTCTAATTTCTATGATACTCTTTAGAGTTATCAAAACCCTTTTTAATACGTTTTTTTGAAACTCTTCAATGGAACCAGTATTTAACTTCCTTCCGCTTGTTAAAAACAAACATAAATATATTATTAGATGAGACGTAACCTTGTCTTCTCTTTATGATTGAGATCTTGAGAAACTTAAACCCAACTGAGATATTTCATTGAGACCACAAACTGATGTTTTTTTTAAAAATTTGAAACTCGTGAATGGAACCAGTATCTAACTTGCTTCCGCTTATTAAAAACAAACATAGAAATATTATTAGGTGAGACGTAACCTTGTCATCTCTTTTTGATTGAGATCTGGGGAAATTAAACCCAACTGAGATATTTCATTAAGACCACAACTGATGTTTATAACATTTTTTGAAACTCGTCAATGGAACCAGTATTTAACTTCCTTCCGCTTGTTGAATGCCAAACATAAAAATATTATTAGGTGAGACATAACGTTGTCTTCTCTATCCGATTGAGATCTTGAGAAACTTCAACCCAACTGAGATATTTCATTGAGACCACAAATTGATATTATAGACCAACATGGCGTCAGGCACCTCATGATAAGATATTACAGTAAGATTCATATCTACCCATTTAAGCTTTTCACCTTACAGATGAAAGTATAAATGTCCAATAGAGAAATGAATAAATAGATCTATAAATCTGGCTACAAAGAGGTACCTAATTTTACACGCTATAGAGACCATAAGGGCCCTTCATAATGTCATCGTCGTTGCCTGTGTATTCAATTGTTAATGTGTATTGAGTACCAAGGAAATATTGCCTCTTGTGTTGAGGTTTGTAAAGAATATTGTTCAGCCAAGGTATTACAAGTTAATATATACCACTTGCCCATGTCATTTTACCTCAGATCTTTCCCATTTGTTGCAAAAAACTACTACTGGGTGTCTCTGTGTTACATGGTTGGGTATTTAAGTAATTAAATAACTGATACATATTGTGAGATAGAAAGAGGTGAGGTGAGGTGAGCTGGTGTTTAACGCCGCTTTCAAGATTATTTCACTTATATCGCGGCTGCTAGTATTATTGCAGGGAGAAAGCCCGCAACACCATTGTGGCTATGCATTGCGGTGAAACCTGCGAGCATCGGCTGGAACTAGCGAACCATGGGTGATACTGCGCTGATTTTCAGTGTAGCATTGCACCCAAACCTGACTGCGTGTAGAACAGTTCTCTACTCCAGACAAAGTTGCCGAGCCCCTGGCGGGATTCGAACCACGGACCTTCCGATCCGAAGCCGAACGCGCTAACCACTGCGCTATCCCGCCCCCGAGATAGAAAGACTATAATACAATGATTCATACTAAATTTAAAGAGGCTTACCCTATCGTTATCCAGTCCACCATTTTATTTAGAGGAAAATGACATGAACAAAGGTGCTGTACTATAACTAATTTTATAACATTATAAAAATAAACTATATGTGTGGTAACAATATCAACATATTTACAAAGGATTTGTGATAAGACTATTCAACAATGCCTTGTGATGTCATAGCAAGGATTTTCACACACATAGGACTGATGAATGGCTTAAATTCAATTTTAATTCTTGTTCTATTTTACCGACTGTGCACCTCCTTTTTTCTAGTTGTAAAATCTAAATCAAACAAAATCTTACCCTCAATAACTTGTTTCAAATGTGTTATGCTATAATCATGTACTAATAACATAAATGTATAAACTAGAATGTCCCTTTGAAATATATTTCCACAAAAAATTCTCTGATAGAACTCTCTATATCTTCTTTGGAATGCTGATTTGTATCATGTCAATACTGATTTACAAAAAGAGGTTTTAAAACAATAATTAAATAACCTTATGATCAAGGCGAATGATTCAAATCTAGATTAATCATATTCTAGTTTTTATTCCATACCTACAGTCTTTGAGTCTATACAGTCAGGCATAGCTCATAGCTTAATATGTTATGGGCATGGTGAGGATTATCTAACATCATCCTATGGTTAAAACTTGTACAGTTATTGAAATGATTACTTTTGATAAAAGAATATGTGTACCCAGGAAAAATATCTTACCAGATTGCAAGGTTAAAAAGAGATGTATAATTAACTTTAAAATAACATTTCACGTTTCTTTGGATAAATAAATTGATCTCGCAAATACACAAAAAAAATGTTTCCAATTGAAGACAATGTTTTTTAATCAAAAGAAGCAGTTTTAAAACAAATAAATCATGATCGGTTAAGCTATATGAATCCATTTTCCAACCTCAAACGATTAAAAACAATTTCACTCAAAATGGCCGCCAGTGATGCTTGATTATTTCTTCTACGATTATAAATAATCAGATATAGTGGCGAGATGTTTCACCTTCTGAAGACAATACATTTGGAATAAATCAATGTTTGTTGAGGGAAAATTGGAAGAAATAAATCTTTCCAAAACTGTGCCAAGGTCGCTTTAAGGAAAGCCTTTTCATTTATGTTTTAAAAAAAGATTCACAGACTGACGTATACATTGTCTATTGGTGATGGTGCAGAGCATGTTAATTTGAAATTGAGAGACAATGTATGTTGCTAAAATGTGATATGAATGTTTATCAGACTCCTGTGTAATAAGAATGCTATCATACTTCCTGATAAATGCCACGCTCATTACCATAAATGTACACTAGGTCAAAGGTCAACAGATACATTGCTTTTCTAACACTTATTGAGATGTATGACATTTGGACAGTGATCTAATGTAGCAATGTTATGTTTGGGGTCACACTTTCTGCAATAGTACAAATTCTTGTACTTTTTCGTGTCCACTGTATCAAATTGTACTACTGCAGATAGTGTGATCGCAAACATAACATTGCTACATCTGATCACTTTCCGAATGTTATATATATAAATATATAACTGTTACATTTTTAACACTTTGATTTACATTATAAGTAAGTCTGCTTCCTGTTATGAAGCCCAGTTATTCACCTTTCGCCTTTTTAGCAAATTAGCTATAACCAACAACGATGTATTGTTTTTCAATGCATGTATGGATTGTATTGGTGGATTGTATTTCATTTAACCTTTCTGCCATAAACACCTTGGAATTTTCTTTTTGCAGCACTCTCCATGATGAACTCAATCATAAATTGTTTATGAATAAATTACATTTAAAATATTTTAAGCAAGTCTACAATGTCAAAGTGTAGCATATTTCCTTGAGTAAAAGCGTTTTTTAAAGTGCCTTTCAATATGCTTTTCAAAGCTAAATGTTATATATTTGTTATACCATGATCTGTTATGACCCCCTTTCCTCATTCATATTAAAACTTACGTAAAAATGCTGAATGTGATTTTTTTGCTTCACAGCAAGCCTACAATGTTGGTATTATGTATTTTTCATGACGCTCTCTGTAAAGAAGCTCTTATCATGATCCTGTGGTGTTCCTGTGGAGTTATATGCAACTCCAAGGCATCCATCAAACCTAAGGGCGGAGCTGTGTAGCTCTCCTGTGCGGAGGTACAGACCCTGCAGATGCATAACACCCTACCCACCAGGTGTCTCACAGCTGCTTCGGGAACTCTTCGCATATGGAGGTTACAAAAGATACAAGTCGGTTGCCCTACTCTCACCCGAAGCATGGTTGTCTGACAATGTTAATCTTGGCATCAATCTTATGTACAAAGCGTTACGTAACCCCACGGTGAGGTGTGTTTGTGCCAACAATAGAATGATATGGATCTCCTATCGGCTTTGGGTTTATTATTTATAAGTCGATTCGCTAGCCCTGCTCTGTTCATAAGCCTCTTATTATCACAAGGCAGAAGTACTCTGTGGAGCATGACTCTGTTGTCTACAGATTTGATGAATAAAACAATGGAGAATGTCACTGAAAACAAGTTTTGTTTTTGGCAAGAGCTCAGTGAGATGAGTTGGGAGGAAAACAAATTGCTTTCAGATCTCAAGTTGTCAGAGCTAAAACAATTTGTCAGTCATGGGCCAATGGGCTGATCTCCTCCCATTGCTCATATCAAAGTCAAAGCTCACTGAGCCTTGAAATTATTTCAAGTTTAATGGCAAAGGTGAACATTATGTTGTCAAAGATGACCATTCACATCCACAATAACCTCCCAAATAGACCATAACTACAGCCCTTATAACTCCAAGTACAAAACTCTCCCATAAAACCACCGTTAAACTAACCACAGACTATCTAACTGACCCCTTTCCTTTCACAGCCAGGCAGCCATGACGGTTACACCCAGCTTGTGACCTCAACACCCTCTCTGAATGCTTGACCCACTAACTGACCACTGTGGACCTCAACACAATACCTTCCTCTTATCACTCGACCAACTAACTGACCACTGTGGACCTCAACACAATACCCTCCTCTTATCACTCGACCAACTAACTGACACTTTGGACAACACAAAATCTTCACCATCAACATAATTCCAGCTTTCAGTAATATTCATTTGCAAAACATAATCCAAAATCCAATATTTTCTGCATAGCAAAATCCATGAATAACACTACCATAAAGCAAGTCTCTCCTGAATCAAACAAATCTCAAACTTCTCCTCAATTAAAGTAGCAATTCCCCTCTGCACCTCACCTTTTCCCAGTCAGCTACATCCAAGGAGTCCAGTATATATCCAAGTAATTACTGCAACACTAGCTAGTTCGATGACACGCAATGGCCGGCTAAACCGGACCTTAGCGAGTTAGCCACCGTCCTGGTCATCCACACAAGTGTGTGAGGAGTTGTAGATCTTCTTGTTGATCAGCAACTCATTTCAGTCAGCTCTGCTCCTAACAGTCCTGGTTACAGTCTCTACAGCTGCACAGTCTATACAGTCCATATACAGTCTGATCACTTCAACACAGTCCCAGCATATCAATGCTGTTGCTCATCAATCTATGGACACAGCAGATTTAAGTCCATGCAGAGCCCTTTCACTTCAACACAGTCCCTACAGATCCATGAGCTTTAACACATCAATGTGTGGACTCCAAACACATCGAGACTTCAACACAGATCCATGTACAACGTACTGAGTCCCAACACAACGAAACACTTTACACATCAATGTACTTTGCCTCTACTCATCAATCCATGGCCGGAGTCTTCACACATCAATCGCTGTACAGAGATCACTGGTGGACCTGCCTACCATCCAGCCTAATGAGCACCACTGCACTGCAAGCTATTACCACACCTTCAAGTCGGTATCAAAATATCCCATAGCAGCCCCCTGCCAGGAAGGCAATTATACACGAGCTGTATCTCTCAGTTGGGAGTGAGATACTGAGTGATATATCCCGCCCAGCCAGACTCCTCTCTTCTCCTCTCATGAACTGACAAATCTTCACGCACAGCTTTGATCCACAGAGTGAAGTAGTGTGGACAAATTCACTGGTGAGAAAGCGAGAGAGACTAAGAGAAGTATATCTCTCCCAACAGGCCTCAGTCAATCTGTGCTGTCTGTCTGCCTGCCGTCTGCTCACTGACCCAGCTCTAAACTGTATCCATACCCAACACACGGCTGCATTCCATGTCAACACCAACAATTAACTCCTCGCCTCGCTTCACTTCCTACAGCCTGCCCACCGTGGAGAACTCAGAGAACTTTCTCTCTTCACACAAGGGAGGTAGGAAAGGCTACAGGATCACAATTTCCTCACCTTTCTCTTTGTGTCCCTAAAGGCCTGGCAAACAACACCAGCTGACAAGCAGGCTCCAATTCATTAAGCCCCGTCCCTATCCTCACTTGCAGACAAAAGAAAGCACGTTAAACTCGCCATATATTGAGTTATAGCAACTCTCAGTGGAATATTCTCTCTAATACTCTCTTCTAGTTGCAAGTCTGCCTATCATGTTAGTCGTCTGCTTCTCTCACCTCTCACCTCCGACCCTCAGGCAAATGGTGACCTCTGAACTATGACCTACAAGTTCCAGGTACAAATCCTTAAGATAATAGAGCCTGAAGCTCTTACAGTCAAACAACACACATTAAGTAAGAAAGCCGACTGTAAAGTCGCAAGAAGAGAAGCGACTCACGCATGATTGTAACACTAACAAAGAGATATCTGCACTGAAAGAAAATATTCTTTCAAATGAGGTTTCAGTTTTCTATTAGCACACTCTTATCTCAATAGATCATGATTACAGAGGTTAACGCTACATAAAAGGTAAGATTCTTCAAGTCAAATTGAGGCAGGGTTGTGTTGTTTGTACCTTCCTAAACATTCAACATGGATTAACTCTGTCAGGCGTCTCGCTACAAGGACGATTCTGTCTCCCTGGATGGTGTTATAATGAGGAGGTAGCACCACCGTGACAGACAAGCTATTTTACAGTTAATTGGTTTTGTCACTAATACAACAGGCGGTGATGTCCTGTGAAAAATTGCTTTATTGTATAACTAGTCATTTAAACAAATTAGTTTCATAGATATGCCACTAGAATGATTTTATTTATTTCTAGCAGTTGAATTACATTAATGGGAAATTACAAACTATTCATATTTTTGATTAAGGAAATAATTCTTATATTATGTATGTATATATATAATTCTGCTTGAACTTAACTGAATCATAATTATCAAGGAATTTGATATTATTCAGTGAATTTCACATTACGTCAAGCAGTTAAGTAAATATTTAAAAAATTACTCTGCAGGCACTATAGGAAGGTATTTTTCTTATCATTGAAACTATTTTAATTTGGTATTAGAAAAGCTATATTGATGATTAAGACAAAAGTATCTGTTCTCTTCATAACAAATGTATCTAATAATTATATTCATATTTTCTTATCAATTTTGCTCTGAAAATTAAAGTTTACTTATAAAAATAATCATAAATCTCATTCGGCAACAAAATATTTTATGATGATCTCTACTTTCAACTTTAAGACATAAATTTGCTTTTAAAGTGGTAAAAATTTTGAATTTTGATATTGACTTCTATTAACTGGAAATGAAACACAAAGCCCATTTTATTAATATGGTTAAGTTACATTTAAATGTAACCTTTAACACAGAAATGAATTTGTTTAAAGTATTTAGAACTGCCTAGAACACCAATGAATTCAAAGCTTAAACAGGCACATAAATTTCAAAACAATAGACACGCAAGATCATATTTCAAAATGCAATATGCAGAAATCAAATGACAAAGCTATAAAATCTACCTTGTTGTCATTTACCTAGGCTGTTAAACAAACATGTCACAGATGGTAATAATAAATTGTAGCGTGGCGATTTTGTAAACTTATTTCTTTGATGTTGAGAGGAGAAGATAAACAATACTGATCTCAAAATTGGGATGAAATAAAGTTATAATTAAAACTTTTAAAAAACCAGTCTAATCACAAGATTCTTATTTGCCTTTATAGAAAAGGATTATTGTTAACACATCAATAGATATCAACTTTATAAAAAGAGCATCGCGGAAATTTATTTTTATAGTGATAATTTATGAACTAATGTACATCTTTAGCATATGAATAAATTCTTTCATTTATTCTATCATATTTACTTACATGATAAAATGATAAAAACTCTCAAGCAAGCAAAATAATCATGAAAGAAATTTTTTTTAAATTAAGTGGTAAATGAATCTGTGTATGCCGCTAAATGAATGTTAACAAAATGACCGTTCAGTTTTTTTAACAAAGGGCCCTTAAGCTTTTGTTAGGATATTTTATTTATAGAGCAAACCCTTAATTCTGAAAGAGAGTTTTGATTATACATTGTGATTATCCTGTCGGATTCTATTGTTCTAAGATATAATACATATCGTGAAATTTAAGTTTAATCACAATTCTATTTAGAATGATCAATTTTCTGAGTAACATGTCTCATTGGGATCCTATAAATATTTTGTTTATTTTGTTTTTCTCAGGATTCTGATTGTTATTTTTTTACATTCATGTTTGATTTAATCTGATTACGGTTTAAAGATTTATAATGAAAAATTTCAAACAAGCAATGTTCGAAATAGTTATTTAAATTGTTTTTAATGGCAAGCTGTGCAACCTATCTGTGTCGACCTTGAAATGATTAATTTGACATGTATAGTTTATCGAAAATCAAACAATCCATTTTGGCTTGCTGTCATCTTTGCAATTTGCCAAACTTGAAATAAAAAAACAATCAGCTGATGAGGAGGATGTAGTGAACACTGCACAAAAGTAATATAAACATAAAAATCCAGATTTCTTGGCATATTTTGAAATAGCTCTGAAAGTCTGGCTGCCTTCAGTGCTTTAATAAACAAAGCTTATGATTCATAAATAAACAACTACCTAAGTCTGAAGGTAGGTATTAACATGTGAACATTCAGGTGTGGAATGCAGTTATAAACAAATACATCAACAGCAACAGGAAAACCAGCATAACTGTGACCATCACTATCATCCAATATGGCCGCCCCCCATGGGACAAATATTTCAGCCAATCAGCACTCAGAAGCCAATGTGAATACCCCTGCCTCTCTTCAACTCAATATTTGACAATATAATGTGCAAGTCACACTAACAGGAGGGTCGCACATAATAATGATATAATTTTCCGGTTTTATGGCCGAAAACTTCGCAGTTAATCACCATTTAATGCGCGAGTTCCCTGTTTGTGTTCAGCTTGTGCATTAACTGCAAAGCAATAGCCAAGCTTGATAGAATTTCTCCCTGCACATCAAATCTTCATTGCACTGATAATTCATATGCTTTCACTAACTTCCAAAATTATTTTCTTTTTGATAATATTTTTTAGCTAATTATAGAATGATTTAAATTTAAAAAATTCAAAACATATAAATGAAATTTTGATAATGACGATTATACTTAGATTAACTTATTTTCTCAGAATAAAAAAATTAAGTCTCTTTAAAACTATGGCTAATAGGGTTATATAATAATTATAGTATGTATAATTCTGTCATAGCTGCACATCTTTTAAATTTAAAGTAAGTTTGTAGCAAGTCTAAGTTGGTCATTAGATGAAGAGACATTAGGACCAGATATTAATATTTCAAATGTCCCAATTTAAATTCTTTTCACAATTAATACCTTCATGTAATGCAATATTTCACTTCAGAGTAAGTGCAATGTATAGAAATTGTCATGTTTTGCTTTCCCAAGAATGGATGATTTTACAAGATCGTTTAAAGTTTGAAATGAACATTTCAGGAAAAATTATTTTGTAACTCTTGTTTTCATCTTCTGTCTTCTCAAGCACTCATGTTTGAAGGGAGATAACTCCATACTGAGAGAGTGAAACTCTCTTCTCAGTCCTTTTGAACTGGCACTGTGGGAGATAAAGTGGGGTGAGTTGAGGTGAGGTAAGGTAAGGCTATTTTTATGGTGAGTGAAATTGAGGTGATGAGGTTATTGAGGATAATCGAGATAAGGAAAATTGGGGTGAGTTCAGTTGAGGTGAGGTGAGGTGAGGTGAGGTGAGGTAAGGAAAATAGAGTTTACTGAGAAAGTTTCAAAAGAAGATTTTCTCAAACTGCCAGTTTCCTGAAAGTGGATCTTTTGATCTCTATCTAAAAGAGAAAACGATATATATATGTAGGACTCAGACCTGTGGCGGGTCTCTAATCTATGGCGGGTTTCCTTATCTTTGGCTTGTTTGATTGTTAGACTGTTTCATAACACCATGCTAAGTGACGTCATTATGCGATGACGTCATAATACCTAACTGTTCCCTTCGTAAGACCCAATTGCGTCGCTAGCGTAATAATTAGGGAAGTTACAGAGAGATATTGCGAAACGGATAACGGTCAAATAATAAGAGTCCATATCCCAATTACGAAAATACATTAAACAATACCTTACATGTAAATGAGACATTTGTGGCTTCGTGCCACATCAATTGTGTTTATTTTGTAGGATCTTTTTAGTCCTCGGTGAGTCCGTCTTCTTTAGCCTTAAGATATTGAAAGACTATCTTTTGTAACCCTTGGATTCCTGTCGACGAATTTTAGGGCAGCTAGTTTGTCTAGCGTAAGGTTTGGTTAATCATTGCAGAATAATACAAAAAAAGGTACAAATGTTAGGCATTTGAAAATCTGCCATAGATTTGGAAATCAGCCACAGATTTGACGCCTGCCATGGATTCGAGTCTTACATATATATATATATGTTAGCATGTCAAGTTCATTATGACGTCATTAGTTCCTGTGTGACGTCATAGTATTATGTATTAAGTGTCAGTTACTGCATTAAACGGCCTGATGAAGCAGGTACATTCGTACCTGTTGAAAACGTTTGCCAAATGTAATTCAACTTCATCTTCTTCTTTTTAATATATACTACCATAGAGTTTGAACATTCTTTTAACTATTTTAATATATATATATATATATATATATATATATATATATATATATATATATATATATTTATCTTATCAGTCAGAGCAAAACAAACCACAAACTGACCGAAATGTTAAATCTTTACCTTTACACTTACGAAAATATAAATTTCTTTATGCCGAGAAAAACAAATTATTTCATGAGAAATATCCAATATCCTCTCTGTATATTTCCCCTAATGCATGGTGATAGAATACAGTTGGAAGAGTCCTTATATCTTATTCCTCTTCTAATTGTGCAGATGCTCTTTAATGCATTCTTTTGCTTAAAGTTCTGAAAGATAAGTATAGCATAATAATCATATGGTCGGTCCAATTGAAAACCTTAATTCAGTTATTTGTTATTGTAGACTTGCTCTGTCCATTTGCCAGAGGGTGAAAGTTCCGCAATGGTTTTGAAAGCTATTGTGTGTAGCTCTCACCTATTTGAGACTACCATTTCTCATTGTGTGAAAAAAAAAAAATTCTAGCTCCTTTACGCCATTTGCTCTGGTTGAAATCATGCTTTTATGCATTTGTCACAATTTTTATTCTTGATTCACTGAAAGATATTGCCCTCATTGCATAGAATACTTAAAAAAACCTCCCCCCTGTATCACGTGTTACAAGCTTAATGACAATTCAGAAGGTGAGTAGACGATAAATCACAGATGCAAATCATTGTAAATACAAAAGTGTAAAATAAACTGGAACTGTCACAAAATCAAAGAAATATTTTTTGCGCCATTTGGCTTAGTTGGCGATCACTCAGACGACTAACCACAGTTGATACTCAGACAAAAAAGGTGGCGTTGGTTTATCGACCGACTGCTAAATGTGACAAGCGTAGTCAGTAATCTACAACTCATTAGTTAGAGGGATTCATTGCCATCCTCCTCAAGACGCGATTCTGCTTGACAAACGAGTTCAGCCTCATCCCAAACTAATCGTATCAAACTTTCCTAAACAGATTGCCCGACAGGAAGATGGTCACATGACTACTACCATCATCATGTCAACCACAACAACCAAAAAGTCGTCCATCTTGACACAAACCAATCTGAGCAGAAGTATCTGGCGGCCATTTTGAATCTGAAAGACATGAACCTCTCTGGTGCCATACAGCCAGTCCTTTCAATATAATACACCAAATATATTCCTGAAGGCATATTCTTGAGTGCCTTCATTTCACAAATGACTTAACAAGGAAATAATCTGAGTTGTGTAAGTGACTACTAAAGAATTTTCATTGCTTATATGGTCACAAATTTCTAAGTCTCTTGCAAATTTTACATATCATTTACAAATGTACAACTATTTTCAAACTTTTATCGCTGTTAGCCATTTATATAACATGTCCGATTCCACTGCATGGAGAACAACAGGGTCATTTCTTCTCTCAGCAAACATCTTCTGAGACAAATTTGACTGTAATACTCCTCTAAAGACTTTATTATCGCCAATCTTCCTAAACACATAACTTAATAACCATATCCCACATGACTAACAAGACTGTCTGATATCAGTCAACTTTCCAACTACATAACCACTGAACTGCTGTTTATAACCTGACCCGACTTTCCAAAATCTTGCCAGCATCTGCCATCTTCCTTACTACGTAATCATTTTAATAACCTTATCCTTTAAGACAACAATCAAGACTGTCGAATATCACTCATCTTCCTAACCATATAACCAATGAACAGACGATCAGAAGGCTGTCCCAACTATCCAGCATCTTTCACCAGCATCTGCCATCCTCCTAAACACACAACCATCTTAATAACCTTATCCTGCAAGACGACAATCAAGACTGTTGGATGTCACCCGTATAACAACTGAATTGCTGCTCTTAAGGCTGTCTAACTGTCCACCATCTTGCCAAGCATCTGCTGTTGTTATCTGTATCTCCCTGATCCACACGGCCTCATTTCAATCAGATGTATTGTCCCCCGACACAGTGCTGACGCTCTGTCTCTCAAAAGTCATGTTGAACATTAATCAGAGGTGGTGGTATGACCCGGTGGCTCGAGCCTCTTCAGGACGACAGTTGGCCGGCAGTCCCGAGTGACCACCTCTCACTCATCGCTCTAAGTCAATAAAGACTCCTCAACCTCGAGCTAGAACCACAGCTACTCGCAGTGAAGGAGCAATGAATCAGCAACAGCCTTTACATGCTGCTAATGAGGAAAATCACCATCAAACTACTTCAGAAACAATTCAGCCACAAAGAAAAGTAAACTCTTGGGCTGGACTATTTGAGACATCAATATGCTTGGTACTGAAAGGATAGTCTGCGCGCTAAGGAACGTACCGTAAATCCAAAAATGAATGCCTACCTTGAATATTACATCAGCAACAGCCTTTACAAGCTGCTAAACGACTTCAGAAACAATTCAGCCACAAAGAAAAGTAAACTCTTGGGCTGGACTATTGGAGACATCAATATGCTTGGTACTGAAAGGATAGTCTGACGAACGTACCATATATCCATGAATAAACTCCTACCTTGAATATTACATCAGCAAAGGTTTACATGCCGCTAATGAGGAAAATCACCATCAAACTCTTTCAGAAATAATTCAGCCACAAAGAAAACTCTTGGGTACATATATGAGACATCAATATGCTTGATACTGACAGAATAGTCTGAGCCCCAAGAAACATAAAAATCTGTTAACAAATGCCTGCCTTTAATAATCGTTGGGTTAAGCAATGTAAACAAACTTTTGAATATCAATCTGTTTTTAAATTTTGAAATTTTAAAACACATGAAGCCATCAATTTTAAGAGTAAGAAATTTTAAGTGATGATGCTTGTATGTTGGTTGTTTCAAAATTGCATACACATTGTTTTAAAGCAAATAATTGCCTGCCCTAAGGTGAGGTGAGGTGGTGTTTAACGCCGCTTTCAAGGTTATTTCACTTATATCGCGGCTGCTAGTATTATTGCACGGAGAAAGCCCGCAACACCAATGTGGCTATGCATTGCGGTGAAACCTGCGAGCACCAGCTGGAACTAGCGCTGAAACTCAGTGTAGCATTGCACCCAAACATGACTGTGTGTAGAACAGTTCTCTACTGCAGACAAAGTTGCCGAGCCCCTGGCGGGATTCGAACAACGGACCTCTTGATCCGAAGCCAATCGCGCTAACCACTGCGCTATCCCGCCCCCTTGCCTGCCCTAAATAATTTCCTGGCTTGAATGATATTGAAACCTACAATAGCATGGCAAGTATCTAAAGATAAAGTAGATAAAGATATAGCTAGCGACATTGTATTTGGTTACCATTATGCAAAGTGCATTGATCATGGCAAGGGCAAAAAAACCCCAGATTTTGAATGATGTTTTTTGCAAATTGAGATTTTACCGCAATGAGGAAAAAATCAATAGAAAAGAAAATTTACTTTTATATTATTTGTTTACAAGATAGTATTTAAGGTTTAGTAAAATACATTTGCAACATAAAAACTTTTTCTCATTTTTTCTTGATCTATATCAGAGTTTCTAAGAAGAGGTAACATAACAACATCATAACTTTTCCTTCTTTAATTTCTTAAAACAATTAAAATTCATAACATTTCAAACATTCAAACTTAAACAAACAGCATATTGCAAAACCCCTTAAACTGTTATATCTTACATCTGATCAATGACAACATTGACCTACAGATTATATCAAGAAAATCTTCCGAGGATATTTCAATCAAAACACCAAAAAAAATGACATATTATATGTTTTTCGGAAAGTCAATCTAAGATTGTTTGATTTCAATCTGAGGTTGATACTGGCGTAATCTGCAGTCTCATTTCTGTCAACACGAGACCTCCGACCGACAAATGAAAGCGCGTCTTGGCGGTCTCCATGTCTTATACCATTGATTAATCAATGAAGTACACAATCCCTCTCGGCACCGCCACTCCGGTGCAACTCACAGGGCATCTTGTCATGCTCAGACTCGGATCACACGTCTTCTGTTTCTCAGCATGCAGCCATATTTGACAATTAGCATTTTCCTGTTAGAATTCTTGACTTTTCTGTTTTTATTCAATGCCTGTGGAGAATTCTTAACTTGCTCCTTGTTGTCGGCTCTGCAAATCCGCGAATCTTAATAATGGGTTATCTCCCCTTGATTTTACACTTTTCTGTATTTATACAATGCCTGTGGAGAATTCTTTAACTTGATCCTTACTATTGGCTGAGCAAACCTACATATGTTTTAAACTGGATTATCTCCACTTGATTTATTTTAGGCTCAAAGAACAGGTCGAGCGACGTATTTTTCAGGTTTTATATTTATTGTACTAACTACAGGTACAAAAACACACCAAGCAGTACCATACTAGAATACTGTGTAGAAAATTTGTTACCAAAAATTTTATTTTTAATTGATAAGTTATATGATTCCAATAATTCAATAGGAAAGGTTTGGCAATGATTTGTTCAGCATGTGAAGGGTTAACTTACATACAATACGTCATACCTTTTGATGATGATCACTACATGATTATACACTTGTCAATATATATTAACAGGAATGACATAACTAACATTTCCGCAAATGAATATATCAATATTCAAAATCAAAACATACATTCATCATCAACCAGTGAAAATATGTATAGAAATTTTTTTTTCAAATTCTTGTTTCTTTATAAAGGATTTTTAAATTCAAAACAAAAGAAATTAAAAATTTATTAGACAAATTAACTGCATATTAACATCTATGAAGAGGTTTAAATAAGTAAAAAAAAATATATATAAAAAAACAAACCCGTCAAATTAACTTCTATGAAGAGGTTTAAATAAGTACTTCTACAATGGTCATCTGAATTTTTCGAAAAAATTCTTTGCAGAATCCTAAATCTTAAGACTCAATGAATTCAATAAGCGATAATGTAATTGGCATATCACTAGCAAAGCAATATGCCAATTAAATGATCTCCCTGCCATACTGGCGCCTGCAAAAATATTGTCTGCAAATATTTCACAGATTGATAATTATGTGCCGAAAATAACTCCTTGTCTTTGCATTACTAGGTTTGTCAATATTAAAAATCATTACACTGAAATGAAAAGCAGAATAAAGAAATTTCTTGAAACAAATGACTTTCAACAACCTTCATGAACTGTATTATTGAAAGATTGGGAGAGAAGTTATTACAAGTCAGCATTTAAATGCAACCACAAGTTAATCATTTCAGTATTTTTCAAGAATTTCACTTTGTAAAGCATAGAAATTTCATTTACAAATTACTTTTTGAGACAACAAATCATTTCATTGACAACATTCTCAATCATGTCTTTTTTAATGTTAAAATAGGGAATGTTATCAATGGAAGTGAAGAGACCATTTTAAAGACACTTGAATGCTGAATAACAATCATTCTGAGTTGCCGGTTTACAGGAAACAAACCATTTAACAAAGTCAAAAAGTATGATGTCACCAGAAAATTCTTGGATCCAAAAGTTTAAGGGTTAAAATTAACTGCGATCAAATTCATTAATTTACTTTCAACTTCTGCCATAATTCCAAAATAAATCTAAAAACTACTTTTTTAAACTAATTTTTATAGGTGATATTATTGTTGTTACATATAAAGAAAAACTACTTGAGTTATGGTTAAGCGCCACTTACATTTCAGCCATTTGGGATATGCAAAGATTTGAAACTATTATCATGCTATGTCAAATTCGGTGAATTCAGAAATATATACAAGCCAAAAGGGCTAGTATATAGATAATTCACCAGCCTCAGGCAGAGTTGCTAGTGATATTTTCTAGCCCTGTAAAATCCCTTTTCTAATAATGATATCGGAATCATTGCACAGACTTGCATCCTGTGACTTTCTAGACAGGAAATCTATACCAAGCGGGCTGCAGTCACTAGATTGTACAGCAATTTCACTTTTGTATTCATATTGGATCAAGGTTAATGTCCGAGTAAATGTCCATTCCTTAAAAATAAAAGAGCCAAGGCCAATTTTTGTTAAGGAATGGAGAGTTGAGGTCATTAATTAATTACACTCAAATTAATGCTTATTCAGTTATTTCACATTCAAAGGAAAAGAATTAACTGTAATGTTCATAAAGGTGATGTTAAACTCAACTCTCCATCGTTGAAAAATAATGGAGAGTGAAACTGATAGGATATCACCACAAGTGTAATTTAATGTCTCTTCATCATAGCCGTTCAGGTTACTGTAATATTGTTTGTGCGAATAAATACATATATATATCTATCCTACCTCATGTAAGAATGCCGATCTCTGATTGGTCCATGTGACCCTAAACAAATATCCATATACACCGTCACCGAGGGATGATATGTACCCCAATAAATGAGTAAAGCGTGCTTCCACGTCAATCAATCAAAGTCACATGATCACGTCATAGGAGTTGTTCATTTCTGTTTGTCATTTTAATAATACATTAAGACAATCGGTAAGATAAAAATGTTTTAACATTTAGTCAAGGGTGACATAGGGACATCATTACCTTGATCTAATTTGTTAATACAAAACATTCGTAGCTTGACAATATATATATATATATATTTTTTTTTTTCAGTCTTAAAAAAAAAGAATTTAATGCTATAATTTATCTTAAAAGATTTGATATGAAATCAGTGATATCACAATAGAGATTATTACCTAAGGAAGTGTGTCATATAACTTTTACAAAAGGAGTGTGAATTTTTTAACTCATTGTGTAATATACAAACTTGCATGAGTTTTGTAAAAGTCATATGACACATTTCCAAGTGTATTATTTCTTTATTACCAAATTAATGCCATTTGAATCTCATACAAACCGTCAGAGAATGGAAAGCTTCCCTTGTGACGACTCACAGCGACATTACAAACAGTGATTTAAAGATGTCAGAGACAAAATACTGGAACAAGCATTGAACAATCCTTCCTAGGCAAAAGTGTGCACATATGAAAATAATGTCACTACTTATGTTCAACCATGTGGGTAATAAACACCTATCTAACATTAATGAAATATTTACTGACTAGCGTCTAAGAATTCTGAGTAGGAAATTAACAGGAAACACTTAATTTTTGACAACACCTGGAAAATACAGAAACAGAAAAGACCTCCCAGAATATACTTGAGAACAACAAGAAAAAGGATTAAGTTCTTGTGATATATATCTGAACAGACAATTATGTACACACTTTCAAATAGGACCTCCCTTTTGTATTCAATTTCCAGCCACAAGCCTATCATATATTCAGTCCTTCAGTACATACCTGTGTCATGGAGTTTGTCTTGATATCCCCTATATATGGCATGAGAGGCCCTTCACTCTTCAGTAAAGGAGGTAGTAAAGTGAAGAAGCTTTGACAATAAGTGTAGTATATCTATTTATTGTTCACAAAGAGTAATCGCGTTGACATGACCGGGGAACATTCTCCTGTGACTAAATCTGAGCAAGATTAATCTTGTGTGAAAGCAGAACCCATAGAGTTGTCAACATTTGTATTTTCACCAGATAGAAAAAGTAAAATGGCGGACAGTTTCTTTCATTGTAATCATTTTCATGTCTCAATATATGGATGACAATTCAAGAATGTGATATTTTTCAAACTTTCATGAAACATAGTATTTCAAGATAGTATTTCCCCTTATACTTATTTCACTAACATTTTAAATTACCAATTTTATACAGCTTTCAGACATATTAAGAAAGATTAAAGCCACCACTATCAAAATTGAAAAACAATGGCACAAGAATGCAGATAATACCAAAATTAAGTATTTATCCCTTTTAACCTTGTGACAGGCTATTTTCTTTAGTATCTCGTCAGGGAAGACACGTACCATAAACTTAGGTTGTCAGGAAGATACTTTCGCTTAAATTGAGTGTTGGGACACCACCTTAGGCAAGACTATAAAAGTTATATTGCCAGTTTATTGTTCCCTAGCAAGGCCCCGAGCATATTGACAATGTGAAATCATGTAAATGTCAAGTTGGACTTGAGATATACGTAACAAAGACAGACAGTATGTCAAAAACTGAATTTCTGATTTATAAAACGTCATAGAGAAAAGTGTTGATGAATTATGATTTGATTTCCTGCTCAAAAAACATGATTTTTTCCTTAAATATATAGAACACTAGGTCAACTTCATAAATGGCCTATCCATGTTTTTGAAATTTCTAATAATTCATCAATGTTATTTCAAAGTTGCTGTAAAAATTTAAACATAAGATAATTACCTAACATTGACTCAACATAATCATGTCTTTAAATGGCATCAAAATTACTTTTAAAAGATTTGATGCTATGCTTTATTAAAAATTATGATGAGGTCACAAAATGTTGAATCATACAATTGGTTGGTATTCTGGGCATGTTTCACTGCATGGATAAATGTATTTTACATTTCGATGCTTTTTGTTTTCTATGTTATATACACAGGTTAAAGGTTTGAAAATATCCCATATCTGATACATACCACACATAACTTGCAGTGCATAGTTGAGTTTGCTCTATTGCATGGATGAAATTAATGCATATCAATTTCATATTTAAATTTTTTATCATTGCATTTTTCCCTGACCTGAAGTTAAAAAGTTAAGATATTTCCTTTTTCACTATAACCTTATTTAGTTCTGAGACACACAATATTTCATATATATTCAAATACAAAAATGACACATAGCCAACATTATCTTCAGATATTAATGAACCATGTTGGAGTAATGTTGGCTGTGTGTCATTTTTTGTCTTTGAATATATGATACTGTATACTTATAAATTCTTTCTCAAATATTGTCTATATATATATGTATATATATATTTCAGGAATGTCCCTTTAAAACTTTTTCCACAGAATACCCTAATAAAACAGTCCCTGTTTCCTGTTACCTTCCTATGCTTAGTTCACCAACATTGATATACATTAACAATAACATACCTTTGAAATTTTTTACAAAGATATAAAATAAAACTGGCCCTTTAAACCATTCCTGTGTAAGAATTTCTAATCTTAGTTTTGACACATACAACACCTGATGATCCATAGGTGGGGCGGACATAATTAAGTATAACGCAAAAATCACCAGCGGCCATTTTTGTGTGAACACCTTACAATCATTTGAGGTATTGAACCAAACTCGGTTTTTATGCTTAAAACACATATGGATAAAAAGGATTGTCTGAAAACTGAAATTTATTTCAACATAAATGCCCTGATAGGATTGTTCCTTTAAAGGACGGCGGGATGTTTTTGAAAATGTTATTTCTTCACATTTCCCCCAATACTCATTAGTTTATGCCAAAAGTAGCATAGTCAGAGAGTTAAAACATCTTATTACTATATCCGATCATCGGTAATCGTGGAGGAAAAAATTAAGTATAAAACAAAAATCACTTGCGGCCATTTTTGTGTGAACACCTTATAATAATTTAAGGTATTGAAATATATTCTCCTATCTGAACCATCATGGTGTGTACATTTTCAAACTGCTTATTTTCTCTAAAATCATTGTCATGCAATTGGAAACATTTTTAAAATTTTCATGAGATCCCTAGGTTTACCTAAAAAAAACGTGCTATTGCCCCTTTAAGTGTTTTCCTGTGTAACTTTAACCCAGTTCTGCTGAGTTCTGACACACAGCAAGATATCAGGTAATCCAGTCACTAAGCTGTCCACAGACTTGTTTAACAGGTGATCACAGGTGAGATAACGACCTCACCAGGTATTTCTGACAGGTAAATCTCACAAGCAGTCATAACATAGTTGAAAAATGTTCAGTTACCTTTTTTCATATCGTGTACGTATCAAATTTCACCTTCTGCTTGCTTGCTTTGTGTTGTGTATCTCATAGTTTCATCTTACAGGCTGTTGTGTTAAGTTTAACAAATTTTTAAAAAAAATTAAAGATACACACCTTGAAATAAGGAAATAACTTACAAGGATTCACTCTGTATATATATATATACATAATAAAATGATTCAGCAAATGTGTTTGATAACTTAAGGTTATAAATATTTTCAAAGTTTATGCCATAATTATGTGTACAATTATTCAATTAATTCATTGCAATATTGAATTCCTAAATCAACATTTCCAGAAATAAAGGTCGCAAGATAAATAAAAACCTAACAAGATTTTTATTACACAATACTATCACTGAAATAATCAAACCAAGGACAAAACTATAAAGATTTTCCAATTATCAATATTAGAGTTCAGACGGCAGGTGGGACAGTTCGTTAAGCTCAGGTAGACATGAAAGCAAGCTGTCATATCAAATAGATCAATCGACACAGGTAAAGCTCACCTGTAACGTGAAACACTTAACGACACTTTATCAGGTAATGGTTGTCTGCTACCTGACAGGTAGGCTCGTTAGACTGTTTGATTGAGGTCTTTGTATACAACCAATACTGTTTTTTGGAAAAAGTAGTAACAAAAAGATATGCATTAGGGAAATAGATTTTCACTTATTCAAAATATAAACTTCATCCAGATATATATATATATATATATATATCACCAACAAATCATATCTAGTATCATTTGCTGAAAGTCACACAGAGTATGGTTCATGAATTGTTCCGAGGCATGAATAAGAGCCAAAATACCATCTAGCCTGAATTAACTTCAAATATCCTCTGCAACATTGGATTTTTATCTCCGATCTTTTCTTTTATTGCCAAAATTAGGATATTATCCTGTTTTCAATGATAGTACAAAAACTACCATATCGATGTTAACTAGTCGAATTTAATTTTTAGCGTCCATTTTACATGAAAATTAGTTAAATGACCTAGTAAACACTACCAAGCAATATTTGTCTTTGAGCCTGCTGTAGAAAATTTTCTGAAAGTATGTTAGAGTCACTGGCACGCACCACTGTCCTGTTTTCGATCACAAAATACAATTTAAACCTGTTTATTGCCTCTATTCTGAACTGATAGGCTGTAAGATTTCAGATTTTCAAACACAACCAATGCGTCTCGATGAATTAACATCATTAATTAAGTTTGACAAATTTGACTCAAATAACATACTCTGTGTCCCTTTGAGAATGGTGTTAGCATCTACATTGGAACTCTTGCAATACAGAAGTTTAAAATCCATTTGATAGAAAAATTCTTGAAATAATAATTTTCATTTTGGTTGCAATGTTTACAGGAAACATAACAAATTGAGTGAGTTGGAGTTTAGTGCTGTTTTGTCAGTTTTTCAGGAATTAGAGATAAAACTAAGTCATTACTAAATTTTATTTTTACCTACGAGGGCAATCATATCAGGGTTCAAAAAATGAATATAAAAATATGACTTTTACATTGTGACGTCACATTACAAAAAATGCTTTGACGTCACAGTTCTACTATGTCGTTGCATTCTAAATGTGATGACCGCGGGTAATCCGCCAATGCTTGGAGTTTGATTTTGATAATTTTCTTTGATTCGTGACTTCGGTAATTATCAGAATACCAAATTCATGTCCCTGACCTACTATGTTTAGGACACTCGTGCCTAAATATCAGCTCTCACTCGGGAAATACTAATATTTAGCCACATGTGTTGTAAACATAGTATGTCATGGACACTCATATAATATATTCTATTTATTTTAGAATATGTAATTACGGTTAAAAGTACACTCAAAATTGCATGTAGTGACAGTTTTTGCATGTTTTGTATATCACAAACCCTATCACGTAATTCTTGTTTGTAAACTGACAGGCTACATATATATATATATATATATAATGATGATTAATGGACTGAACTGATTATGTCTATAACATCACAGTGCAAGCAGGTTAAAAAGTTTCGAGACCATAGTAAAATTGAAACATTTGTACAATCATTGAACGAAAGAAATGATAGTATAAAACCTGTTTGCCGTTTTCTCTGAATTTCCCATCACTGCCATGGGAAGGGTTTTGGCAATATTTACCCATTTATGTTGAGACAACTCCCTGGATTTTTTTGCACATTTTTTAAGACAACTATTGCCAGCCCTGACTATACCAACAGCTTACCTACTCAACCAGCAGGCCTTGACAACAAAATAACTTAAACTCAATTACCTAAAGCTTTAATATTGAAAACTGGGGTCCTTGGCATTTTGTATTCTAAGATCTTTTGGTTTAAAAAATGTCACTGTTTTTCAAATTGACATTTTGTGAAGTTAATCTTTTCTTCACAAAAAAATCTCCCAATTGCTGCATGATGTCATCATAAATGCACAATCCTGTATGGTAATGAGCAACTATTATTAGTCATAAAGTTGAATAAAAATTCATTATTACTCAGCTCGTTATTTTGTAAAGATTTTTAATAACCACGCTTGTTGATTAAATCATTTTCTTATGCAGGTTGAGATTACATCATTACCAACGAACATTAGAGAACGCATGCATTATACACTTTTCTGAGAACGCACAATATGATATTGAGAGGCTGAGCAATGATTAAACAGCATGGGTATGTAATGAGGCCACATTACACCCTTTATAAAGCCTTTCGTCCTTTTTACAATCCACTGCCGCGATCCCGGCTTTTAATCAATACCGTTTTTCGCAGTTTTTCAAAGTCATCAGCATTGTTAGTTCAAAGATTCTCGGAGATGTGGAAGCAGTGGATTAATATGCTTCATCGCTCATAAAAGTAGAATCTGCTGTTGCGATTACGTGGATCAGAGACACTCATTACCCATGATTCCTAGCTGCCTCTCGCGACTGTCAGGCCTGCTGCCTTATTGTCTCGTTCCAACGCTCACGGTGAAGATTTATATGCCTAATCCAAAGCAGTCATTTCACTCCTTGATTGTGAACCAGGCCGAAGAAATGTCACACGACAATATCATATTCATATTTTACGATATAGAGGAATTCCAAATGTGTTGTTTGCCAATCGGTTTATAATTACTTTCATTTTCTTTAAAAAGAGCAATATGTACAAAATGTCAATGCTTGGTAGTAAATTTTAAAGGACAGTTCCTTCATTTCCTGCCACTTTTAACATAAAGAGAGGAGCAAATTGTTTTTTAAAAACATATGCATGATAATTGCTTTGAGTAGATATATGCAAGAAAAATACCTCTATATTTGGAATGCAAATTAAAAGGTGACTCAACCATGATAGAGTTCATAAATGTTCAAACAGCAACAGAAAATTATTTCCTTATCTTTACATTTGTCTTTTCTTAGGGATGAGAATAAACATTTTGTGAGGTGAGGTGAGGTGAGTTGGTGTTTATGGCCGCTTTCAAGATTATTTCACTTATACCGCAGCTGCTAGTATTATTGCAGGGAGAAAGCCCGCAACACCATTGTGGCTATGCATTGCGGTGAAACCTGCGAGTTACAGCTGGAACTAGTGAACCATCTGTGGTACTGCACTGGAATTCCTTGTAGCATTGCACCCAAACCTGACTGCGTGTAGAACAGTTCTCTACTGCAGAGAAAGTTGCCGAGCCTGGCGAAACATTTTGTGTATCTCATAATTTTCACAGATGAACACTTTGATCATAATAATACTATGATTATGAAGATTGTACATGCACCTTTTACATATTACAACAGAAAGCACACCTACTTATATCAAAAAGGTTCCTTGGTGAGGTGTATTTTAATCAATCAAGAACGGATGGGACCCATTGCAATGGTAAACTATCACTAAGCCAAAATTGTGGGCAAGTTTTCCTACGACCAATTATATGAACAACACAGAAAATGTAACATTTAACACATGTTGATAGTGTCAGTCCTAGCGATGTTGCGTAACCGAATCCTGCTAGGAACTCGACCCGAAAAAGAACAAGAATTTGCATATTGCCGATAGTGTGATCTAAATATAGTGAGTTATTGTTTAACACCGCTTGGGCAAATTTCAGCCATTAGCGGCGACAGTCTAAATATAATAATTTTACAACTGTTTACTATCTTAATGAAATGTGTATACCTTAAACTGAAAATGTGCCCTTAATTTTGGGTACAGAAGAGAGTTATATACCCAGAAAACTTTCTTTAGAAACAACAAAATTTAGTATACAGAGAAAATTAACTATTTGAGAGGAATTACCTGCAAAAAAGGATATTGATTTATGCACCTTATATGCATCCAATGATGCATCTGCATCCTGAAACTAATTCTGAACATAACTGCATCGCAGCCTCCATTAAAAGATGCGACTTTATTGAATCATTTCTAGATCAGCCGCTGTTATTCATGATGAGTCAACTACAGCTAGGTGAACAGACCAACATGAAACATGAATTGTCATATCTACCTAACATTGCTTGAAATAAGTTTTAATTCTCATTGTTATTTTGAAATTGAAGAGCAACTACGCCTTGTCAAATTCAGCGCAGTACCACCCATAGTTCGCTAGTTCCAGCCGATGCTCGCAGGTTTCACCGCAGTGCATAGCCACAATAGTGTTGCGGGCTTTCTCCCTGCAATAATACTAGCAGCCGTGATATAAGTGAAATATTCTCGAAAGCTGCGTTAAACACCAACTCACCTCACCTCACGCCTTGTCAAAACAGAACAGACAGAACCTTTTCATGTTTCTTACACCATACCACAGAAAAGAACATAGGCATAGATTATTGCATTCACATTACTACAGGCTCATATTACAGTCAGTGTTGTTCCCAGGCAATAAGCTGAAGAGTAATTTTGGACAATTCTGAATGAATGGGACCATCTGTAATAGTAAACAGATCTTGGTTCAAAAAATTGAAGTGACATTAAGCCAGAAGGATTAGGAAAACTACTCGTCTGTACACAGTATACAAGCTTTCGTTGCCTTTTTGTTCTTTAAAAGATGATGAAAATTGGTTTCTAGAGCTCAGCCTTTGTGGCCCTCAATAAGGGCAACAACTTCACCAAACCTTCAAATAAGGATACCCATCAGCGAAAGAGTCTGTATACAAAATTTCAACTTTCTCGGCCTTTTGCTTATGGAGAAGATGATGAAAAAAGGTTTTTAGGGCAAGGCCTCAGGGGCTCAAATTAGGGGCCACAGAGTCACAAAATCTACATTCTGAACCCCTTGTGGGAAAACTACTGTTACAAATACAAATCATTGGGAACCCTACACCCAACCAACTGAAGATGCAACTAAATCTTTTGAAGAAAAAGAACTTAAAGAACATAAGAACATAATGGCATCTTCCTGCACTGCAGGATACATCCGTATTCAGGAACACTCAAAGAACGGCCTGAGTTATACACAACAATTATACTTGTTGGATGAACCAGAGCTGCAGGGGAAAAGCTCCACAGTGATTGAGTTCGTATTGATCCGAAAAGGTCACCACTGTTTGCTATCTTCTTGACAGGAGAGTTGAAATAGGACACAAGACTCTTGCCACATATTGGCACAATGGACACAGTGATATATTAGGTTTGAAATCCACTCACATCTCGCACAAAACACAACGTAATGTTTCATGAGTCCTCTTCCTTCATCTTCATCTTCATCATGCGCTCGGGGTTGTTCAGAATCGAGAAGGCTTTTAAGGTGACGTTTTCATCATACAACTTTTTGTGTAAATAAAATTCAAAAGGACATTTCTGTTCACGCATCTATATCATTGATACATGATGTAAAAATTAAGATATGATCCTGAGAAAAAACATTTGTTCTCTTAGATTTGAAGATTGATAAAGAATAGAATTATTATGTTTTGATAACCTTAATTACCTTTCGAGAATAGCCTCAATTTCATCCAGCATTTACATTTTTTTTAAGCTACGTTTTATTCTCCACGGACTGAATTGATTTCTGTGTAACAGAAATTATCTTGAAATAAAAATATTGAAAAAACTTGCAATATTTTTCTTGTTAAAATATATACACTACATTTTGTTCCACTTCAAAGACAAAAACATAGATTTGAAAAACGATGCATAAATACGTTCCTCTAATTGTAAATCTTTAGTCCCTCTTATTTTCAGCTGAACATAATGCTCCGAGCTAATACTTCAATTACTGAAACGTGATGCACCATGGTAATATTTCTCCATTTCTTTCAAAGGACTGTTTATTGCTTGTCATCAGCGGCAAACAAACCGAACACTTCATCGGGATAAACTAATACATGTCTTGAAGCTAAGCGAACATGGAAGACAAGAATTGGAGCCCATTCTGGTGACGCCAAGTTATAGTTTAAATCCCTTGTGGCAATAGCTTCAGGTTTCAATGTTGTCACAATCTAACGATCTTTGGATTTGAATAATTGCCTCTTTGAGATTTCTGGACTACAATTTGCCATGCAATGTTTCTTATGTGAAACTGTTAAAGATCTGTAATTGGAAAGCTGACAAAATATATGTTTTAATGGAGGGATATTCTAAAATATTTGGTTTTCATACAATAAATTCTTTCCAAATAAAAATGTAAGGGTGGAGATAAGTAATGTCTTATCCTTATATCATCGACATAAAATAAGATAAGTTCATGAATAGTTATTTCTTTTTAATCCTTAGATTGAATTTTAAGTTTTTTGTTTAGACAATACAACTTTAAAATATCAAATATTTGCAACATAGACATTAAGTCTTTTTATTATATATTTTTTTAAATTACCATATATACAATTTGCAGAAAATTACAAAAAACAAAATAAGACCCAAGAATTTCAAAATTAACATAAAGTAAGAGTTTTCATGTATCAGGTATGGAAAGCAATTAACTACTTTCTGCTGATGAAGAAATAACATTGGTAGTTTTATCATCAATAATTCCCCTATTAGATTACAGAGTATAAAAAAATACAAAAGTAGTTCATAACAGTTCCAAGATTAACATAAAAAGAAAGAAACAAACTTCCCTTTACTACTGATCCAGTAATAAAGTTTTATCTATGATAATTCCCCTAGTCAATCAAGGATTATTCACTAATTATAGAGTAACTATTCCTTAAACTAAGCCAGCAATGAATAGTCTGACACTAATTAATCCGACAGGTTACAAGTTACCTGTAGATCGTCAAGTTACCTGTGGACCACTAACGATGGAAGCAAAGAAGGCTCGAGTGTAAACAAGAAATCCTCACTGACAAACAAAGCACGTTTGTCTCATGTCAATCAACAGTATGTTAATTTTACACCAAAAACAAACATGCACTGACAGTCTGGATTGTATATAGTCCAAAAAAATCCAGCGTACAACACTTGCTTCCAAAAGGTCTCTAGCAAGGTGAGATAGGTAGGTTTGTTAACCTATAGCAGGCCAAGAATTTTTTTTATAAAGAAACTGACCCATCAGCTGGAAGTGAAGTTTTCATTTTTGAGGTTTACAAACTGATGTTATTTCATATTTTTAATTTGAATTGTGATTGACTGTCAATTTAACTTATTCTTCATTTCATCACGACACATCTGAAAAATGTTTTCATTTTTGTAGTAAAAAGCTGTAATTCATAATTCATATTTTCAATTTTTTCCCCCAAAAACCTAATACTTCATTGTTAGTTGACAAAATATCCTCAACAAAGTATTCTAACCCAAGGAGGCAACAATCAAACCTCAATCCCTGTTACAAACATCAACAAACAGCAATCATAAACAAAACAAAGATTCTCAAAAACCATGAAATACTTCTTCAATGATGTCAAACAAAAACACCTCCGTTGTCATATCTGAGTATATTTGCCGAAAAACCTTTGTATGGCTGTCTTAACCTGCCCATTATTTGCAGTTTATGGGGCAAAAAGGCCCTTGTCAGTGATAGGCGGTAATCCATCATATGCGGTGACTCACGTTACAATTGTGAAGCGGTGAGCAACAGCGTTCTCCTGTCAGCGTATCAACACAATGCAACACAGATCTATTTGTTACATGTTGCACTATCAACAGGCTCTTAACCTACACAAGGCTTCCGATTATCTTCATCTAGCCTTTAACCCTTTCCAAACCCCTTGTATTTGATTATAACCCTTCCCGAACCCCTTTGATTTTGATTTTAACCCTCCCCAAACCCCTTGAATATGATTTTCAACCGCCACAAATCCCTTGAATTTGATTTTAACACTTCCTGAACCCTATTGATTTTCATTTTAACCTTCCCAAAACTCCTTGAATTTGATTTTCAACAACCACAAACCCCTTGAATTTGATTTCAACCCTTCCAAAACCCCTTGGGTTTGTTTTAAACCTTCTCCAACCCCTTGAATTTGATCTTACTCCTACCCAAAACCCTTGAATTTGTTATTTGCCATTTTCAAACCCCTTGAATTTGAATTTAAACCTTCCAAAACCCCTTGAATTTGATTTTAAATCTCGCCAAACTCCTTCATTTTGATTTTAACCCTCCCAAAACTCTTTGAATTTGAATCAAAATCAATCAAAATAGTCTATTGAAAACTTTTATAATTGTTCTGTGACTCAGACCTTGACTTTGACACTATTGTCCCTAAAATTCGTTTTTATATTTAAGTTAATTATATCTAATATTTGATAAAAAATAGAATAAAAGAGTCCTGAACAATATTTAATCTCAGCTGAGGCAACTAGACTTGACAATGTTTTTTCTAGACTTAGAAATAGAAAGGCTTCTTTAAGTTTTAACTTTAGGTTCTGGAAAGCAGACTCGTACAACCGTGTTTTAATTAACCTTGTCTTCAACCAATGAGGAAATATGATATCCTTTTGTGTCTAGATTTTGAGGGAAATTTCATATCCTCCATATACCTTTCTAATACTTAATATAATAAATATGAATGAATTTATCCAAAAATAGCTTGAAGAGACTTAACATAAGTGTAAACATATTTGAGCAGAGACTTTTTTCAAAATATAAAGAAAAACCTTTCACAAAATGGTGCTTTGCACAATAAGATTTTAAATTTTCTAAATGAAAATGCTATAATTCTATTTGTTTTATTTTTTCAAACATTCCAAAACATGAATTTTTTTTATCCAGATAACATCCTCCAATCCTTTCCTAAAGTGAAAACATTTGAATAGCCATAACAAATTTCAGATTTTCATAGACAGTCTAAACTTACTTCGCTGGCTACTCAACATCTCGATTGTGTCAGCGGTTTTTATCTATAAGCATGGTTAAGGCGTGAATGTGAATTTAATGTCTCCCCACAGATACAAGCAATATGGTGTATTATGATAGCAACATGTTTTGCATGATATTTACGTGCAATATAAACCAAGTTTACCATACAAAGGAAACATGCAACCCCATATTACGCACAATGGGCCGAGTAACCCTACACTTGACATGCCTTAGAAATAGAACAGCATCCATTTTCTTTACGAATCAAGAAGCAAGCAATCTGTCATTACAATGGGAGCTATAAACATTATGTGTGTTATGCATGGCAGAACTTGAAAATGGTGCCCTGACTTTCAATGTTTATCAACACAATAGTATAGACTTTGAATCTAAGTTAAATAGCAAGGACATCGAATATGAGGTATTACGCAAACTCAACAAAGAGACATTTTGGGAGACACACTGAGACTTTCTAGAACACTTTTGTAGTCTCGAGTCTCTTAGATGCAAGGCATAATCTGGCACCCTGACATTAAATGTTTATAAGCATAATAGCAAAAACTTTGAATATGAGTAAATCAAACTAATCAAGCAGACATCTTGGAGAGACACTGAGATTTTTTAGAGCACATTAGGTCTGTGATGTACGGCATAAATGGAATATGGCGCCCTGACATATTTACAAACACAAGAAAATACACCTTGAATCAGAGTTGATCATAAACTCAACAAAGGAACGCATAGACTTTCTGGAGCACATTTACCCTTTCAACCCTACAGGCCTGAAATCAGGCTTGAAAACTTATCTGTTACATGTTTCTTGTCTAGAACACTTTTGGTCAGTGATGTATAAATGGAGTATAGTACCCAGACTTTAACTGTTTACAAACACAATTGCATGTATTCCCTCTGATCAAGGGTTAACCATCGAACTCTAAAGGGAGACATCTTGTGAGGGACATTAACCCTTTTAACCCTATAGGCCTGAAATCAAGATTTGAACTTATTTGTTACTGGCTACTGGAAAACTCCCCCTTGATATAAACTCTTACCCCTGTCAGCCATCATTACTATAAGAATAATCAACAAGATGCGAGGAATTACGGTTTATCTGTCCTGAGTGGATTATTGTTATAAATTCCGAGCTTTAGCGAGGAATTTATCACAATAATTCACGAGGGCCAGATAAACCGTAATTCCGAGCTTCGAGTTGGTTATTCTTTTTCGTACCCAAGTCAAATCTAAGAATATTTACGGTTGTTTTGGAAAATACCTTCGTGAAGGCGAGTTGCAAGTAACTTCAGTTTTTGTATTCATGTGCAACGAACAACGATTATGTCATGGCGCAGTTAAATATAGTCTCTGCAATTAACTACATGTTTGTGGATCATACATAGATGAACGAAATAGTAAAACAAACCATATAAAACATTTTACATTGACATACGAAATTAAAAACAATGTTTGTTTTGAAGTCTCTGTGACACGGGTACGCTCGACTCACTGAACGAATAAATAGAAATAGTTCCGTCAATCAATCAGATCTCGAGTTATTTTTAGAAAAACTGTAATTCCTGTGACCATTATGAAAACTTCAATACCCGGCATATTTTTTTTTTTTTTTTTTTTAATAGGGTATTTTTATAGCGCACATATCCACACAGAATGCATGCTCAAGGCGCTCCCTGCATTATTACCCTGGTCTAACCCAAGCTGCCGATTAAGCGCTTAAAGGTCACCTCCAACACAATCTACACCAGGTACCCAATTAGTACTGCTGGGTGAACAGAAGCCCATTTTGAATAAAGTCCCTTGCTTAAGGAGACACCACAAGTTTCTCAGCTCGTGTCTCAGTGTGTGGCAGGGAATAACCCTTGAACTATCAGTTAATACAGCAACGATCGGGTAACCCTCCCATCCGGCGAGCCATGCCAGATGTTGCTCAACTTCACTGATAGTGGTCAACTGAGCTACGCACAGGACCACGTGCCACCACTTGGCTAAGAATATCATTACCTGACTCTATCATTCCTCTATCCTTATATCAGAGGAATCCTCTCCCCTCAACCACATATCCCTTACTGAAGGATTTCCCTCCCCCAAAACAAGTACCAAAGACAATTCAAGAAACACTCTTCCTTTCTCTCCAAAGATGTGGACTCTTCCCCAATCATCCTTTCTTATAATACATTCCTCAATGTGAACAAGCCTCACTACACCTCATGTCCCTCATTCATGGAGGGTTACCCTCCCCTAAAACCATTACCCCACACTTCTCAAACATTATCCTCACCTCCAAATATTATGAACTCCCCCATCCCTTTATCCTCTTTTATCCCTTTATCCTCTATCCGGGCAAAATAGTTTTTACTCCTTTACTGAAGAAACCTTTCCCCTCACCCATATATCCCTCCCACCCTTCCTCCCTGAAAGATTTCCCTCCCTCAAGACCAGCCCGACCCTCCTCTCTGTAAGAAACCCAGTAAGCCCATGCAAGCCGCCAGCTCTAAGCTGATGTTCACAACACTGAGGCACATACCTGCACGTACAGTTTACACGTCTGCTTAGCCTGAAGCACACACACACAGTCAGTGGCCTGGACTCCACAGTTAGCACAGGGAGTGCAGGTTAAGCCACAGGCGTGAAGCACAGGCGATATGTCCCACTAGATCACAGATAATCCACAGGCAGGAGAGCGTTCAGGGCTGACCCATCTACTGCAAATTTCATTACAGTCCGGACCCTATTGATCCACAGCTCATTAGGGAAATTACTCGCGAGTGTTGGCGCAATCACGCGGTTAGTGTGATCACCCTGCTTTCTGGTTGGCGGTAGGCAGGATCTGACCCTCGAGTGTCACCAACGAGTCAGGATCTTCACCCAAACACCTCACAACAAACAGACAACCGCTGTTAACAGACTGCTCCCTGTCTTGGGTGTCAGAGAGTCAATCTTTCACAACGTGTTGATGTCTTGCTGTCCCACAACTTGGAAGACCCAAGACTCTGCAGACATGGAACACGCTCGGCAAACAGGAATTAATTCATCAGTCAAGTGCAACACAGAATACCAGAGTTTGTGTGTTAGCACATATTCCCCCCATGCCTCCTGACAGTTCTAAAATGAAAGGAATGTACATTCACACTGATGCCAAGCACTCTGTTTGTCTCTCCCTTTATGAGCAGTCATTCAGCAGGCAAAAACGCTTCAAAACAAAAATCTTGAATTTCAAATCATTTGACAACCTCTATCAACAGAGACTACATGAGACATGTATCAACTCTCTTACAAATCTCTTTCCTAAATTTCTGATATAACTAAGATAAGAGATGAACTAACTTTCCAGCAGACGCGCACAGTAGCAGACGGCCTGGCTGCATAGAGGAGAGAGGCTTTGGGTCTTATTGATTCCACTACAGATAACTACATCATTGTGAGATGTTCTCCACTCCAGAGCAGGATCTGCGGGTCTGTTTCTCTTCAAAATCCTACCCATAATGCACCTGTGAATTGAGCTAATTCTGATGTTACCGAAATATCTTTTGACTTTGAGAAATTAACGTGATAAAATATTCATAAAATGAGTCGGTGTTGTGATAGGAAAGCCAGCCAGCTTATAGAAAAATCTGTAAGATGGAAGGTAATCTAAGTCATGTTGTCAAAAGATCTCTCACGGACTGAATAGCAACTGATCTCATTCTTAGTTCAAACACTCACCGTCAAAGAATTATGAGTAGGATCACCCTGGAAAGAAAGAATACCCTTGCTGGTAGAACAGTTAGAAACATTTGGTTCTCTGCTTCATTATAATGATCCCAAAAGTTATAAGAAAACAGAGATGTTATGAGAGTCAGGATATCCTTATATCCAAAATACTTCAATACCTCATTCAGAGAGGAAAGGCTTTAAATCTTAACGTCATAATTTGATATAAGGAAATTGTCACTTTAAGTGCTCTTATAGAAGACAACTCAATGCTCAGGTTCAAATCTAAAATGAGTCGAGTGAGTTATTGTTCAACGCGGCTTGGGCAATATTTCAGCCATTAGCAGCACAAATCTAAAAGGATATACCATAAACTAACTATTAGAATTCAAACTGACAAAATCTTACAAAACATATCAAGTCCAACCCACAATGACCATACCAAATATCTATATTCAAACCAGCAAATCTTAAACATGTCTTCAGAATTCATGCCCAGTTTGTGAACTAACTTCAGAAATATTTTGGAGGAACATGTTCCTTTCACGAATAAATCAATATCATGAATACTCTTTTGCAGTGCTTTTCTCAGTCAGGACAAGATTAAAAAATTTCCTTAAACCTTTAACAAAAGCAGCAACATCAAAAAGGATTTCCCTGTTTCCATTCATTTAATCTGCCTCAAAAACATTTCCTTTCCTTCGATTCACTCCAAGGGTCTTTTATTATCATAATTTCCTTCTAACTTCATATTTACGAGGGAAATTTATTCCGGCCTTTCACAGGATCATTGGAGAGTTGTCAGATGGGACGTATGAAAGCACACATGTCAGTGAGTGAAGACTGGAGAGCGGGGGATCTATCAGGGAATCTATACTTGCCTGTCTCCCTCTCGCTGCACGTCGCGAAAACCGCTCATTCCCCGTTCAGCCATCTATCTGCTCATTAGGCAGATCAATTCTGGAGGAGAGCAGTAGTTCAGAAAGCAGCCCATCGACTGCAATGATTCGCACACAAGCCGCTCTGGCTGCTAGAGACTGCAGAGGGTGTGAGTGTGAGCGAGAGGAAGAGAGGTTGGTGGAGAATGTACCAGGATATTGGGTGGCAAAGATTGAGCAATAGCAAATGGAAGGTGCCAGTCTACTGAAGTAGAAGTAGATAGAAAAGATGGATAGATGGATGGATGGATATGAGAGAGAGAGAGAGAGAGAGAGAGAGAGAGAGAGAGAGAGAGAGAGAGAGAGAGAGAGACAGACAGAGAGAGACAGAGAGAGAGAGACACAGAGAGAGAGACACAGAGAGAGACACAGACAGACACAGACACAGACACAGAGAGAGACAGAGAGAGACAGAGACAAGGGGACACAGACACAGGGAGAGACAGAGACAAGGGGACAGACAGAGACACAGAGAGAAAGAGAGAGACACACAGGGAACAACAGACAACAGAGAGACACAGAGAGAAAGAGAGAGACAGAACAACATGTGTGATTGATTGATGCCAGTGTATTCTGAGTGACCAACTCTATGCTTCAAATCAGTGGAAAGAATACTCAATCTACCGTAGCAAAAATGAACGAGTAAATGAGAGAGACTATTAGGCTGAGAAAGTCAGAGAGTTATCACACTGCGGGAATAACCAAGAGCATGTAATGTGTACCACATTGCCAATCTAACAATCTCACGATGTCTTGCTTCAGGGTGTCCATCATACCGAAATGTTAACACACGCTTTCACTTTTGGCCTTTCTTGGTTTGATCTTGCCAAGTGTCAAAGACTAAAAGAGTTGTCTCCCTTTGCAATAGGCCAAGAAGACCCATTTGACTTGAACCCTGCCCCCTCCTCGATCTTAGATTTGCCCCATCCCATGTGTCAGACTGGATTAGGGTCATGAGAGTTACCTCCCTTGAAACAGTAGCCTCGGTCATGTAATTAGCAGCACATTAAAAACAAATCACTGGTTTCAGACAGACTTAAGATAACTGATTATTTGCATGGCGGATCCTGATTGTTGTTTAGTATGGACAAACCAGAAGAGATTGTCCTTTCTGCTATAATTACAACACAAAGAAAAACACTGATTTGATTTGAAAACAAATGGAAAAGCATGGACATAAATACTTAGTTACGCAAATGCATTTATCTGGTCTTTCCATCAAACTATAAATAAAGTCAAAATTTAGAAAGCAAATAGAAACATAACAAGTCAAGATGTCTTTGATTCTTTTGTAGGAATAAAGAATTTAACAAGAAACAATGCTGAGAAAACAATGACAGATTCTAAATGTTTGAAAAAAGACATTTAAGTTTTTATAATGAGTAATCATAATAATAGCATTCAAAGCTATGTCTTAAAATTGTCAACAACGTGCTACAATGCCTTTAAAGCTCTCGGAGAATATTAAATTACTATATGAAAACTGGACTCCCCTAAACATTGATCTTTCTCCTTGCTTTGTGAATCTGAAAATCTGTGTATTAAACACGAACAATAATAAGATGCTTTGCTCAAAGCTTCCAATTTCCCAGCATCCCTTGGGAAGGATGTAACAGAGTAACAAGGTTTGCAAACAACCTACCGACAGTGAAAAAAAATCGTATTCATACACAGTCGACACTGATTATTCCAAGATGTAATAAGTTGGTCACTTTTCTCACAAAATAGTTCCAATTGCCCTGTCAACTCTTCAGAAGGCAAATTATGTTTCTGATATCTTCAGTTGTCATGGAAACACATCCTTCGGCTAACACTTTGGCGATCCCTGTTTAAAAATCTGTGACAGTGAAAGTGTCACTTAAGCCATTTGCTTGTCACACTTTTCATGTTTGCAAACAACCTTTATCTAATTCTATCTATCAGAAGTATGCCTGCTTCATCTCCTGCAGCAATATTTTGGGGAAATGGAATAAAAAATTTGGAAAAATGCATAAAAATAACATGAAAAAGAAATTTGACACAACATAAATGGAATAACAAGGTAATTTTTAAAACAATATTCATATAAAGTTATAATTGATTGACATACTAAATTTATAAGAATGGAAACAAATAAATTGTGATCTAATTATGTTCTTTTTCTACCGTATAGAAAATATGCCTAAATCACCATTTATGCATATGGCAGCTGCAACATTTAGAACGAAAAAATTATAGACAAAATACATAACTATGACCAAGTAATGTTTATTTTATGGCATCCTATTAAAATGATATGAACCAGATTTGCTGTTCTGAGTAGCAAAAAATAGGGCCATTGGCTTTGTAGCTCATTAAGCTTCATTCAAATATATCATATATATATAAGAGGACGACCACCTGACCCCCTGATCCACCAACCCCCATGGTTCTACCACTGGGCCTCCTCACAAAGCAACCTTAACTCACATTCTTCAACATTGCACTAAGGTTACCTTAAGGACTTACGGTCACCATAAGGCTTTGTGAAAGGAGGCCTGGTCAATAAATCATATAAATTCCAGTGGCGGATTTTTGAAGGGGGGGGGGGGGGGACTATTGGGCTATTGTTACATTAACTATACTTCACCATATAAACAAAATAAATTCTCATTGTAAACATCAACAATTAACTCACGATTTTCAGTGTGGCGATCTTGTACCAGTGGCTGATAAACACTCTCGGGAACTTCAGACAGTCGGAAAAACCATTTGATGTGAACTACCAACGTGTCACGTTTCGTCTGAAATAGAAATCAGAAGGAATTTTTTTATTCAAGGATTATATCATTTCATTAAAGCAGAACTAAAAAAACTATTGATTCCCTGCAATCATAAGTAATTTTCTAATTGGTCCATCAAGTTCGGGTGCAGGAAGCTGAAGTGGTGGCTCAGAAAAGAGGCCAAAAGACATGAAGGCTTATAGAAACCTGTGTTCGATTGGAGACTTGCGAAGTTATGCCTTTTGAGGGCTTTTGTGTCGTCAGCTTTGCGTTAGAATAGACAACAAAACTGGATAAACCTTGTATAAAGGGTGTGATAAACTTAAAATGTAATTCATAAATAGAATTGTAAAAAATAATCTAAAATAATGTTTACAAATATGTCTATGCAAAGCACAAAATATAAACCATTATCTTTTTTATTCATATTTTGTTCATGAAACTGTATGTTCAGGTTTATGATATGATCAATAGCATTCACCTCCGAATAACACAATAAAGTAATTTAATCAAATAACTATGCAATAACAAATAAATATATATTATATATATAAATTATATCTCCAAAATGTTCATATTGATCATAAACAATTTCCAATAGTGATAAACAAAAACTAATATTCATATAATATCTACCATGTGAATTGAACATATCCTTTTTGTTTGTTGATGGTTTTACAGGAAGAAAATAGTAACTAATTTCAAGTAAATAACGACCAAGATCTACAAGCGTCATATAGAAGATCGCGGCACTTGCATCTTGACAGCGATATTTCTGTTTCCTGTACAGATGATGACACCTATGTCAGTGACCAATCAGATTGTCTCGCTGTTCACACAGTACCGTCTGCCTGACGACAAGTTCAGGACGAGGGTGAAAGAAACCTCCATTTTCTCAACTCGGCTGACAGCTAAGAGCCCCCTGGTGGCAATGACAGATGTGTCTCGGTGCGAATCTTGGCACATGTGAACACTTCAATGGATTCTGTACTATGTCTTAAAACGAGATAAAACCCATAACAATTCAAAATTTGCAAATGGTCAATACAAAGGATACTTACAAAATCGATCACGGGATAATTCTGAGTTCATTTTGACTTTATAGGATAAGATAAAATATACAGGGTGACCACTTACAAAGACAAATGATCAAATGAGAACTTGAAGCACAAATCTTTGTCTCAAAGGGCAGCAAAAGCTTTAACCACAACATCAACACCATCCTATTTCCATGACTGATGATTAGAGGAAACAAAATGAATTCAACCAAACGTATTTATGCTCTATGGTTTCAAAATATTTTGGATTAAGCGTAGAATAACAAAAACCCAAGTTCTGAGTTTTGTCAACATTAAATAAGACAAATATTCCATGGACTAAATATGCTCATATGCCTTCAACCCCTAAAGCTAATTCAAATGAACACAAACAATCCATATATGATCACAGCAGAAACAGTGCGCAAGCTCATACCGGAGTGCAGCTCAATAACGTTATCGTCAAATTAACACAGCAAATTAATCAGAATGAGTGGGATAACACAAAGATTTCCCCACCATTTGAAGGACGAATTATCTCTTATTGATTGGCCGGGCCAGAAGTCTGGTTTTCCTGATCAGAGGAGTTTACACGGAATCAAGCCATGGAGTATTGACTGGTTCGGGCTTAATGACAGCTATGTCAAAGAAACCGCGGCAGCAAATTAAAGCCCCCTGATCGGAACTATCGAGGGATGCCATTTGCATGATGGGAAGGGAAAGGTTTCGGCGAAAGCCCTTAGAGGCAAGACTATGCTGTAAAGCTGCCCGGAGCGAACAACCCGCAGGGTCATTCATTCTGTACTGTTGATCATGGAGGATAAGAATAGTAGTGGATTGGGACAACATATCAAAGATCTTTATATCAAAAATATGTTTTGGTTTAGATTGATATATCATTGATTTGTTGGTATGTAATGACCATGGTCGTGAAATTTCTTATGACTGAACATATAGACAAGAGTGGTGATAGCTTAGGACAAGATATCAAAGATGGCTTGTGGGTTGTACTTAAATCATTAATGTTATTACTCGCCCGTGTAAGATACCGCAGTGTAATATTTATACGGCGATATTAAACTAGTGTAATACCGCTCCCCGTATGACGTCATAATATTGTGTGGTTGTGACGTCACAATCTTGGCACCGACGTCTCAATGGCGGCTTAGTCGCGGAAATGCTTCGTTCAGTACACTTTCGGTATTAATGCTTGATTATTGAGGTCAAGTAATAAACAGAATACTAAACTTCCTTCCATTTAATACTATTTTTATTAAACTCGTTTATGATTTGGTATGAAACTCGCTTTCGCTCGTTTTATACTTAATCATTAACTCGTTTAATAAAAATAGTATTAAATGGAAGGTCGTTTAGTATCCTCTATTAATTAATGTACTTTGTGGTATGATATCTAACATGTTTTGTGGATTTTTTGTGGTTTTTAACTACATATTAATGACCAGATATCAAAGATGTTTTGTGATCAGATATCAAAGATGTTTTGTGATTTGTGACCAGATATCAAAGATGGTTTGTGGTTTGTGACAGGATATCAAAGATGGTTTGTGACCAGATATCAAAGATATTTTGTGGTTTGTGACAAGATATCAAAGATTGTTTTTTTGGTTGTTACCAGATATCAAAGATCGTTTGTGGTTTTTGACCAGATATCAAAAATGTTTTGTGGTTTGTGACCAGATATCAAAGATGTTATGCAGTTTGTGACCAGATATCAAAGACGGTTTGTTGTTTGTGACAAGATATCAAAGATAGTCGTTAACGATGAGATAATTGTTTATTTTGAGATTCAGAACAAACAGAACAAACATCAGAACAAATATCTGAGACTTGCCAAGAATATTTGCACTTTATCAAATAACAAATTTGATATGAGAAGACACAATGGTGATATTCTTTTATCAACCAAAATCATTTTTTATTATGATTCATTGAAAAATGAACATCTATGAACACTGTATTACCCTTAAACTCCAAATGCGGTCACAGCATTGTGATGTCGTTATGTATATGACAACATATCATTATGATGTCAGTACTTGATGATGAAAAACAATTGTGTTGTCATGTATTTGACAGCAGGCCGGGCATGGTCCAAAATCTAAAGTCAAATTTGGAGATACTGCTTGATCTCCATCAAGGTGAGGTGAGGTGAAGTGGATTTTAACGCCGCTTTCAAGAGTATTTCACTTACATCACGGCTGCTAGTATTATGGCAGGGAGAAAGCCATCGTAGCTATGCATTGCAGTGAAACCTGCGAGCATTGGCTAGAACCAGCAGACCATGGGTGGTACTGCGCTGAAACTCAGTGAGCATTGCACAAGAACTTGACAGTTCTCTACTGCAAATAAAGTTGCCCAGGCCCTGGCGGGATCCCACAAGCGAAATCTCCTGTAGAACACAGCCTTGGATAACAAATAGATTTTTGTAGATAGAGGATACTAAACGACCTTCCATTTAATACTATTTTTATTAAACGAGTTAATGATTAAGTATAAAACGAGCGAAAGCGAGTTTGATACCAAATCATTAACGAGTTTAATAAAAATAGTATTATATGGAAGGAAGTTTAGTATTCTGTTTATTACTTGACCTCAGTAATCAAGCATTATTACCGAAAGTGTAATGAACGAAGCATTTCCGCAACTAAGCCGCCATTGAGACGACGGTGCCAAGATTGTGACGTCACAGCAAACACAAACACGTCACAACAACACAGTAGTATGACGTCATACGGGGAGTGGTATTACACTAGTTTAATATCGCCGTATAAATATTACACTGCAGTATCTTACACGGGCGAGTAATAAATCTTCTTTCCTATCTTGACCATTAGTAGAGCTCCCATGCACTGCTTCTCCAAAAGACCACTGTGAGGAGCAGGAAATGATTCATCCCTTCGTTACTGATCAGCCCCGACTTTGTCAAGCATCAACAGATAATCTCATCAGAGTCTCTGCTTGAGCCAAACAAAAATAATTATCACATACACAGAATGGCAAATGTAGCTCATAATGGAGACGTAAAGAACACAAGTAATTCTGTAAAGGTTTCAATGATTTTGAGCTCTGGGTGAATTTCAATCTTGGAAAATTGAACCTGAAGCACAGGGTGAAAGTTCTGTTTCCCTGATGTGTTGATATGAAATGAAAATAAATCACTCAGATTATGCATCTGATAACTACTAACTAGCGAAGTGGTGTAGTGGTTAGCACACTGGCCTCTCACGCAAGCGGCCATGGTTTGAATCCAGGTTCAGACACCAAATATTTGGGCCTCACACTGTGTTGTGTCTTTTTTCAAGGCACTTAATCCACATTGCACTCAGTCCACCAAGCTTACAATTGGGTACCTGAATACAAGACTTACAGACAATAGTACTCAGTCCACCAAGCTTTACAATTGGGTAACTGAATACAGAACTTACAGACCATTGTATCCAGTCCACCAAGCTTTACAATTGGGTACCTGAATACAGGATTTACAGACCATTGTACTCAGCCCACCAAGCTGTACAATTGGGTATCTGAATACAGGACTTACAGACCATTGTAATAAGTCCACCAAGCTTTACAATTGGGTACCTGAATACAGGAAGTACAGATCTATATGGTCGTGCAAACCGCTAAGTAGCTGCAATGTACAATTCCCTCAAGGTAAAAGAGTGGATAATTAAGTGGATGTTAGGCGTTAAAAGTGAAATTTTTATTATCATTATTACTATTGTCATTAGTTTAACATACAGACTGTAATTAATACCATTTTGACCTCAAAATGAATATTTTAAAATAACAATAAGGATCTAAGGATTCCTTTTTTTGTATCTCATAAAATAATCTTTTCTGAATAATAATCATAATCTGAAACACACAGAAAACCTTTTGTGTGATGAGTCAAAACCTGACAAAATCAATCACCCAATACTAGGCGAATATTTTAGCCATCATCCCAATGGCAGGACCCAAAATCACTGTTTACTTCAGAAACCAACTTGCAAGTGATAGTCAACATCTTTTGTTTTCTAATATTCTATTGTTTTCAAAAGGGTACAATTACATAAAAGCATACATGTATATTTTGGTTAGACAATGGACATAGAAACTTTAATATTACCATAATGATAAGAGTTTTAAAAGGAGTTGTAAGAGTTAGGTTTTACAAGCAATGACAACTAGACCAGTTTTTCATGAATTTTTAAGTCTACATCTTAACACTATCATCTATCTTTCTTCCTGAATGTGCTTTTAAATATGTTTTCAATTGAGATATGATATGACATAAACAGCCTCACTAAATTGTCCATTTTTCAACCAAGATTTATCCCTTTATATTGTCACTATACTGAACTGAACAGGATTCAAATAATGATTTTCAGCGACAACAAATACATTTCGGTTCAATTCCACCATTGCTTATATTTGGCATATGACCCCAACAAAACTTATAACAGCTTGCTTGGTACCATTTTCTACCAAACTAAGTTAGTTTATTTCAAGCCTACAACACTTTCATGAAATGGCCAACATAAGCCCACAATAACAAAGGGATAGGGTTTGCTATCGGTAGTCACCTCCAGACCCCGACACATATAAAACCTCTCCGCGCACCATAATACACTTGATGGTACGCTCTGAGATTGCCCGCCCATTGAAACTAAGCTTGTCAGTTCCCATAACGTGATCTATCTGGTGATTAAAACCCACTTGTGCAGCCTATGTTCACTCATTTAGACACTTTAGCGCTAGCTTGCGTTGGGTCGATGGAGGCTGGCTACTGAAGATCTGGAGCCCAGCCAATCAGGCTTGCTTTCACACCAGCGCAAGGTTGAGAAAGAAATTTGCCATGTAGAACTAAATGTTCAAGATGAAAGGAGGGAAAGAGCAAAAATTGCTCGTGGAGTTTGAAAGGATCTTGAGTTGCACTTATCACACTTGTGTTGACAGGGGGATGAATATATAGATCTCGTTATCTTAATTACTTGATTGATGTTGTCTATCTTCTCGACTTTTTGTTCAGACATTGAAGATGTTTCTTGTTTATTTATTTGATGTTTTTTACTTTGCTGGGAGGAGATATAGAAGCGAATTTCTTTACAAAATTGTTGACGAGAGGTGCTGGGTTCAAGACGCTGGGTACAAGGCAACTTTCAAACGAATGAATCAAGGAGGTTTGTATGATAGCACGAGGAAGGCCATAACACCAGTCTGATCATGCACTGCAATAAAACCTCCATCCCTTTGATTTAGCAAACCATAGACTTGATACCGCAATGGCGAGAATCAAATATTTTATGGCAAGGGAAAACAACTTGGATATATTCTGTAGGCCAGAGCCTGAAATAAGTTAAAAGCCTAAGCAAGTCTATAAAAAAAACTTGAGAGCTTGCTTCTGAAAATGAAGAAATTCCAGTCTCCTTTTCATTTCATTTAATATTTTTTAGAATTTTTTATTAACTGATGCATTTTTCATATTGTTAGACTAGCTTGTATATATATCAGACACATCAGTTCAAATATACCAAGATGTTTCTTGACTCTTACTCATTTGTTCCAAGGAAGCTACTGAAATCAACCTTTTCTGGATAGGTCCTTCAGTGAATCATGTTTTCGTGTTCCAAAAAAGCAGGTTGAAGTGAATGTAATGTGGACTGTGTACAACACGAAACCTTTGTCATTAATAATTGGTTTCTTCACCTGGATTCGAACCCAGGTCTTTTGCAGGAGAGATCAGGCAAACCACTACACCACACCATCAGGACATTATTTAGCTATTCTACGTGTAAAGGAAGTAAATTTTTCAACTAAATGAGTAATGAATAGAAATAAACTCTACTTATTGGGTTGTGTAGCATGAGAAATAATGCCATTTAGATAAAGAATTTTTGTATGGTCACAGTTTATTATCTAGGATCAGTTTCTGCAATAGTAAAAATTCTTGTACTCTTTTGGATCGAGTTCCATGTGGGATTCGAACCCACATCCTCAGAGTTGAGAGTGCGCAGTATTATCGGTATATATACGGAAATAACACGATATGTACCAATACACTCTTCTGGAAATATCCAATATATCCCATGATATAAATTAACAATTTCCTTTTAAAAGTTTAGGAAAATATAACCAAAAAACCAGTTGAAGTTGAAGTGCTAACTCGCTAAGTGAAAATGACACAGACATGTTTAAAGTAAGCAACCAGTCACTGAATTATCTCTCTTTACTAAACAAGCCAGTTGAGCATTGCTCACTATTCTAATGGATGTTATGTAGTATACCTGTGTATCGTGGCCTTAGTGGCGAGACAATATATCCCGATTCCAGTTTTAATGAGCGAGACAATATAACATGGAATTATTGCCAAGGAACCTGCAAGACGATTATCATCACGATACAGTGGTTGCGATACAATACGTATCCCGATTCTCTACAGCTTATGAAAGAACTATAGATAGGACATAGAACAGTAATGTTATTTCTTACATACCAAAATGTCATAGATATTACATGAAGGGAAGTCAAAAAATTAGAGAGACTGTGAAAATGCATATAAATATCAGAAATATCATATGATTTCTCTTTCTGTTTCTGTTCTAATCACTGTTATCTCTGAAATAAAAACATTTCTAGCTTTTATAGGTATTTTTTTAAAACAAATTATGTTAACAGTATCGGGATATATTGTCTCTAATGACGATACATAGATGTATCGTGAACTCTCCCGATATATATATCCTGATGTATTGTCTAAACATGTTTTGTATCGATGCACTCGTATCGCGTAGTAGTCGATGCAAACATCGATACTATCGATGAATCGTTACACCACTATTATGTAGTGAAGAGGGCATGGGAAAATCAGAACATGAAAAGTGCCAATATATTGGAACACGTATTGCAATACACCTCTCTGATACGGAAATGAGTAGCGATATGAATCCTTACTCAGAGTAGGACAACACTGTTAGCACTGAGCGTACCAATAGCTAACCACATAACCACCAGTGATTCACTATTGCCTGGACTCTTAAGCAAATATCAAGACATATTTTATCAAGTATCACAAATCTCTGATATCCAAACATTTGATTTGGTGTAGCATGAAATCTCTGTTTTACCTCAGACTAGAACTGGAATAACAAACCTGATATCCTGAAGAGATGGGCACTTAAAGTAACACTGATGTCGTATCGCTGATAATATACACTCTGTTACAGAATCACTGAGGGAACTTTTAAGGATATACAACTTCTTTATTCAGGGAGGAGACATTTTCTACAAAGATACCAATATCTTTTTCAAGCAAGAGAAAATATTAGAATTAATTTTTTTTTTCAATTCAAAGATAAAGAAGTTGTAATATTTAAAACAAAATTAGTTCAGATTCTCAAAATGTCACTCATACCCATATTAGAAAAGTGAATGTCCTTCAAAATTGCCTTTATCACTCTTCACCCCTTAAACTTATAGATTGTCCATCAAAGCAGTCATTATGATTATTGGATCAATGCAAAATGCTTTATTTCTTTGAATGAAACTTTGTTGTTGTAGATTTGATAAGAGTCTCAATATACAAGTATACAATTGTATATACAATCAAATCAATACTTGAGTAACAGTGAAGAAAAATTGAGAAAATATAACCTTTGATCACTTGGCAATATGAATTATATGTCCATAATTATTATGATAAAAATAAAATTGTAACATCTACAGCTGAAGTGCGAGAAGACCTACTCGCTGTTTTGTATTCAGGCCATATCATTGTTCAAAATCGACGCTTCAATCAAGCACAGGAGATAGACATGCTCTCATACCAAGGGAGGTAACTCTGTCTTGGTCTGTCGCCTGGATCAATATCGAGCACAAAGGAGAGTCTGTACAAACACAAAGCCATGCTAAACACAGCCATTAATAATGTACAGCATTCTCTTACAGAAGGGGCAACAATTTCACACCCAGCTCTTGTATCATACTTCAATAATTTGTCGTCCTGCGCTTGACTAATTATGATTGGTTAAATTTGCACGGGCCTAGACATTGACAATAAGATCTGGAAGTGAGAGAGTCTTGAACTCGCCGCACCTCCCTGCTTGAGGGATGATGTCAGGAGCTTCAACGCCTGCTTCCTCCAGCAAATCACAGCCCTTAGCACTGTATTCTTTCAGGAGTAAGGATTTTATTACTTGACAATTCGGTTGCCATGGCAACTGTAACAAATCAACTAGTATTGTCAGTTTACGATTATTCAATTACCTTGAGATGTAAAACTTTCCCCGATGCTGTTACAAGAGACATAAAGATATCCTCAGCATAAATATTTAAATTGCCTCTTGCGGAGAACAAGTCGTTGAAATAAAACTATCACATTATGGTTCATTGCAAAATAATTGTCAAATGATTATTTGACATGCGTGTGAGCTTATTTTACAGTAAATGTTCATATTGTTGAATTCAATCAGCTTTAAAGCTGTACCATTTCCCTAAAAACTAGAACTGTAAATTTCCAAGCGAGGAATTCACTTCTAATCAGTTCTCTTTCACTGATTTTAAAGAAAAACAAACTTTTTTATAACAACTTCTACATTCACAAACAAAACGGGGAATAAACAATAATATTTTCATCACCTTTTGATAAATCTAAAAACATAAACAATTTTGTCCAAGATGTTGTGTTTTACTCAATAACAAAGTTGCTACTAAGCTTTTCTTACATATTAAGATTTAGAAGTACTTAAATGAAGTAATTAGAAACAAATCAATTAAATTCTTCACACTTATAACTCTAATCATTCATTCTGTGAGTAAGTAATAATAAAGATACTACAGGTAGATAAATTGTTTATTCAAATTATAAAATACTTTGTTGAAATTGATAATAGACATTAATTTCAATGAAAAGATTGTGGAAGAATCAAAAATTTTAATACATAAAGTTTAATTCTTATGCTTAAGTATAAAAAGGTTGAACATTGGTTACTGGCATATCTGAATCCAGTTGAAAGTTTAAAATATGATAATTTACTTTAAAGGGGCAGTAACACGCTTTTTGAAATTTTATTTCTTAAATTTTTTCACAATAGAATATGCAAAATGTTTAAACTTAAGAAGGTCTAACATCTCATTACTAAACCCGATTATCTGTATCGTCTTCAAATTATCAAGCATCAAGCCAAAACCAATGGCGATCCTTTCTTATAATTTGCGGCCATCTTTTAATCTTTTGAGGTAGGGAAATGGATTTGCAAAGCTTAACAGATTATGGTACGTTTGTTTTAGAATTGCTTCTTTTGAGTCAAAGACACTGACTTGCGATTGGTAACCCTTTTCTATTTTCGTGAGATCGTTTTATTTGTCTAAAAAAACGTGCTACTGTATTTACTTTGTGTACATAACAAGTAACATTAACGTAACGGATAAAGAAATATCCATTTACAGAAGATCCCAATATCATGCTTCATTAATATAGCAAAATTGTCAAAATGAAGTTATTTTAACAATCACAAAATATGATATTAAAATCAGAAGATTTAACTCATGGAAGTGATCTTAATTTCAGATTCTCAGATGTTATTTTAACAAAAATTTGGTCCCAAACTTATGATGAGGTGATAGAGAAATTTCATAATAGGATACATATTACAAAATCTTCATTAAACCTTGTCTTACTGCTATCTCATATGATACTTATAATGATATATATGTTATTATTATTATTAGTTGTTTGACAGTACAATTTACTACAAGTTTCATTGTAAATTTAGACGCAAGAATATATTTTATTGATGCTTGTCAAAGATATGTACAAAAAGACTACTAAATTTCCAGATTAAGTATCTTAATAATCAATACTACGAAAACCAGTCACATAAAAGGTTGATAAACAAATACAAATTTTGCAAATAAAATGATTTTTTCAGACTCTTAGTGCAAGTCTGACTTTAGGACATCAAATATAAATATTAAGATTTCAAATCGACTGAGTCATACTTTTGAAAGTTCTCTTGACGCAAGTACAAATTGACTACTCTCGGCAACCCTTTAAATAGGACATACTCTCAAAGCCATGAACCTTTTTTTTTATCTCCTTTAAAAAGCACAACAAACATATGTAATACACACTTCACCATGATATAGAAAACTCAGGTGTCAAATTGAAAAGACATTTTTAGTTGCAGGTATTTATGTATATTTCATAGGTGTATATAAAAAATATTTTTGTCATAGGTTTTCTTATACATGTCATATAGTTTTCAAATCAAATATATATTTTCAGTTTTAGGTATTTTTGTACATTTCATAGTTTTCAAATCTAAAAGACATTTTTGCTGTATGGATACAGACACATTACATAGGTGTCATATTGAAATACATCATTTTCAGGTATAAGTGTAATTCATAATGTAGGTGTCAAATTGAAAAGCCATTTTGTATTCAGTTTTACTTATACATTTCTTAGGTGTCAGATCCAAAAGACATTTTCAATTTTAGGTTTACTTATATATTTCAAAGCCGGATTATCTAGTAGACACTTTCGGATTTAGCTATACACACACATTTCTTTGGTATGATACAAAACTTAGGTAGAAAACAGAAAAGAAGAAAAGAAATATTAATTTTTTTGGTTAATTACACATTTAGAGGTGTCAACACCAAAAGACATTTTCAGCTATAGCTTACCTTGTATATTTTATAGTTGTTTCTAAAGACATTTTCAGTTTTAGGTACACACATAAATTTCATAGGTGCTTTATCAAAAGTTATTTTCAGTTTTATGTATGGATATCAACGGCGGATCCAGGGAGACCAAACCCCCACCAGACCCCCCCCTCCCTCCCATTGACTTTTTTTTTAAAAACAAAAATAAAATAGATGAGCCCCCTCCCCCACCCCCCCCCCCCCCATAGTTTTCGTAGGATCTTTATCAACATATTTTCAGTTTTAAGTATACATATGAATTTCATACGTGCTCTATCAACAAAATATTTGTAGTTTTATGTATACTTGTACATTTCAATATCAACATGACATCTGAGAGAAAAAAAGGAATATATGAAAAGGTTTGGAATATTGAATTCTAATTATTAAAAACAAAAAACTCACCACTCTGAAGTGTTTTACAGCGCACACAAAAAATGGCTGATCAGGTCTGTTGGTTTCAATGTAGACAGAATCTGAAACAGATGAAAATAAAAAAATCTTAAATTTAAAATGGCATGTACATTATTTTTTTTAATGTCTCATGTCTCTCCTGTCACAGATGAAAGCCTGGGAGGTAGAAAAGATAATGAAATGCATGACTACTACTTTTGTTTTTAGCACATTTTCTTTAAAAAAAACGAAGACTCGTGATTATATCATCAAACCTATACTTTGTTTATCACAATGAATGAGTCAACTTTACTTCACAACATATACATTTCAGAAAAATTGTAAAAATAACAAAATTTTCTGTAGTAAAACTCTTTGGGAAATTAAGAAATTAGTATTTTAATGTAAATGTATATTTTTAAGTAAAAAAATAATTGTCACTAAATTGACAACATTCCCATCTGAAATATAAAAAAAAATAAAAAATAAATAAATTAGAGGTCATAGTTTAAAAGGAAGTTTGATCTCAACAAAAACATAACTTAATTGGTTATCCAGATAAATTTTAACATGAATAAAATTTCGAATTTTAACTTGAAAGCAATGTCAAGGTAACTCGGACAAGAAAAGCACCTTGAAAATAATGTCAAGGTCACCAAAATCAACTGGGCCCTGGCACCTAAAATGTGTAAAATGTTAAAAGAATTAAGTGCCCGTTGCTATATCGCCCTGCCAAGGAAAAAAGTGCAATTCTTTTAAGGACTTGAAATAAAGGTCAAGGTCAAGAAATTCTAAAAGGATCTTTCATTCCCTTTTTTAACTTTTTGGAAAATATGATAAATAGTAGTCGATAGTTCTAAGAATACACATTAAATTTCGTTCCAAATTTGTAAACATGAAGACGCTTACCTCCAGGTTTGTACTTTACACCATCTTCTGTTGTGTACGATATGATATCCTCGCCTTTTTTCCGCAACACCCCTGCACCGCGACTTCGACCTCCTTTTCGTTTAGGTGGCGCCCCCTGGACAACTATATCCACGATAGTATTGCTGTTAATTCGCTCAACTGCTTTTTTCACATGTTTTTTACTATTTTTGTTCTTTTTAATCTTTTTTCTCCTCACTCCCCCCTCCTTGTTGCTGGGTTTGCTAGTTTCTTCACTTGCTGCATTGTTGTTTTCCTTCAAAACTGGTGAAGTCTCCATTCCTAGAGAACCACCCTCTTCTTGTAACGGCTCCTCACATTGGTTGGATCTGCAACATGCAACCAATCAAATATTGTATTACATGTACCAATGCTTTCTGAGGTGTCTTGGTTTTTTTCATCATTTAAAAGTATGAAAGAAGCAGCCAATTGAATGTTGTACTACGTTTATCAATGCTTGCTGATTGGTATCCTTTGATTTCCTAAAGTGTTTCGATAATTCTCGGGTGTCAAATTGTGAAATAATATACAGACTTTGATCGCTTAGGTGCAATTTACCTTCTCTAAAAAAAATTAAGTACTCCAGGTACAACCTTTCTTGAAGAGAACTTTTTTATTGTGAAAAGTTTGCTGGTAATACCCACAGAATGGTACATGGACCTACTAGCTGGAAACCCTATAAACCAAATGATCTTATATGTGGTTCTTTTCTGTGGATAGCAAATTCATCACAAAAATGAAGAAGGATGAATAGATGTGATACATCAAACAATCTTGTCCATTATCAAACATCATTTCAGAATTATAGTTACATTCATTATAAGATTGTCACTGAAATACCATGATCTATCACTGAAAAAAATCTTGTGTTATCAGTCATTAGTGAAAATATCAACATTAGAACATGTTATAAGTCACTAGTGAAAATAACATTGGAACGTGTTATCAGTCACTAGAGAAAATAACATTAGAATGTGTCATCAGTCACTAGTGAAAATAACATTGGAACGTGTTATGAGTCACGAGTGAAACTAACATTTGAACATGTTATCAGTCATTAGTGAAAATATCAGCATTAGAATGTAAATGCGCTTGGTTTTCGTAAAAAATTACAAAGATTTAGTCTTTAAACAAAACCAGAAAATTTTCTTTGTCTTTTCTGGACAAAACGATGTTTATCTCATCTCGCAAAGCAGAAAAGTTATACATAACACTTGTGATGATACAAATTTCTACCTAACTCCATGAGATAAATATATTTTTTTCAAGAAGAGACAAATATCCTCTATATATTTCAAGTTACATGCAGAACTAAAGTCCTGGTAAATACATGAATTATCTTCACAGTAGAAAAAGGGTTACTTCAAAATGTCTTCATTAGTCTTTAACATTGAATTACTGTTCATTAATACCCATGGAATGCTCTTACATTCTTCAGTTGATGGCAGTAGACATGCTTCAAAATCTGTTATTGTCATATCAACACCATTTCAATATCAACTGTGACATTGAGAAACAAAAACATCCCAACGAAAGTATCAGCTCTTGTTCAGATAAAACCAAACATTGCTAAAATAGTTCTTAGAAACTTGATACAGAAAGTTGTTTGAATTGCCATGGGTAAACATCTGTTAAGAATATATTTCTTTCTCAAAAGGGACGTATTTTTAAAAATTATAACTGAAACTGAGAAATATTAAAGGCTCATCGTAAATGGAGAATATTGATTTTCAGTGAGTCCCGGTGAATATTTATTACCATTATAGTGCATGTAAACTGTAGAGATATATCTATTATATATGTCTCTTTCTCTAAAAGTGTTTTATTATCAGGAAATATAACTAAAACTGATAAACATCAAAGTCTAAATGCAAGGCAAGAACACTGTCTCTGTACATGTATTAGCAATATGGTGAAATCTTTAAGATGTCTCTTTCTCCAGAAGTGTTGTTTTATCAGGAATTATAACTAAAACTGATAAACATCAAAGTCTAAATCCAAGGCAAGAATATTATCTCGGTACATTTATTAGCAATATGGTGAAACGCAAGTAGAGATATGTTTATGTTTCGTTCACCAGGAGCCTCGTGTTTTAAAATTAAAAATCAACACTCTATATTAGACAAGAATATTCTTTAACCATCTCTAGTTCTGTGAATATTTCTTACTAATATTGTGAAAATTAAGTAGAGTTACATTTATAAAGTGTTTCATTTACAAAAGTGTTGTATTATCAAGAATTATAACTTAAACAGATAAATAATCAAGGTTTTATCTAATGCAAGAATATTCTTTAACCGTCTCTGTGAATATTTATTACTAAGATGATGAACATAAGAAGAGTTATATTTATCATATGCTTCATTCTACTTTAGTATTATATTATCAGGAATTATAACTTAAACAGATAAATAATCAAGGCTCTATCAAAGGCAAGAATATTCTTTAACCGTCTCTGTGAATACTTATTAATAGTATTGTTAAACATAAGTTGCGATATGTTTCTAATATGTGCACATGTGCACATATCCCTTTCATAAGCAATGATTGTTTAAGTGCAGTTTCACTTATCATTGTTTGTAGCTCAATAAAACAAATGCTTGTGAAATCACTGTTGTAAGTCATTACAAGGGAAGCAGGCCATTCTGGATAAATTTAGAGATTCGAATGGAATATAATCAGTAATTAAAGACACTTTTACACTTGAAAGTGTCTAATGACTTCTGCAAAACCTGCTCTCAAGCAGTTGACACATAAGAAATATGACACACTTCCTACGGGCTCTAAACTCAATATGTATATGAAACCAAGAATTCATAATAAATGGACACCTCTGATTGGTCAATTTCTTGTTGTTGGTTTATTGTATTTTGATGTTCAGATTGATATTCTAATCATCATCAAATATTCATACACCTTTTCTCATTATTTGAAAGTAGTGGTGATTAAATGATTACTAATTTGGGAAAATGTTTGTACAACCAATCAATGATTTTATCTCATTTGTATCAATGAAATTGTAAATTAAATATTGATTTAATCCTCTCATTGACATCACTGTCGGCTGATATTGACAATTTTCTCAGTTGATTCTTTATCATTAAGGATTTGGCACAATCTTTATATTTGAGTAAATATAAGATTTTTTTCATAACCCTTTTAGAGGTTTTTGAAAGGACACCTTTTTTCTAAAATTCCATGCCTTTGTCATTCTTGAAATTGGCCGGGCCAATTTATTCAGCAGCTTAGTGAGACAGTTAAGTTGGTTTTCCGTCCACCATTTTGGTTTTTTGGGCCTAACTCGAAGAAAATGTTGTACGTTTACTAATTTTACAAACTCATCAAGATTTGTTTTTATAGAATAATAACAGATTAATAGATAATTAATGAGAAAAATAATCGGTCTTCTCATGCTGTAGCAAAGATTGGGAAAAACACCTTTGACAATGGGCCATTTTTAGGGGAACTAGCCATTTTTCATCTTGAATGCACCATCTCCCTTTGTAGCAATAGTAACATTTCTAATTTTTTTCATTCAATGTGCAAAATAGCCAATACCCCCTACCTTTCCCAATCACTGCTGTAGTAAGGTATTCCACACTCGTAGCTAAAACATCTGGGTCAATTCTATTTTTTTTTATTATTGAGTGAATACGAATTATTCTCTTTTCATTTTGAAAACATTTAAGCAACAATAGTAACATCAACAAAACAACAAACAGTACCATGTTTTAAATGAATTATGAAAAAATAATGTAGAGATGACAAATATGTATTTTGAAGAATGTTGCCTAGATTTTCAATTCCACAAAAAACATTTTTAGACTCTCTTGTATCGATGAATGATTATCACTGAATACGTATGAAAAAAAGTAACTTTTAGTGCTGAATTTGATTAAAGAAAATATGAACTCACTACAAAAAATGACATTTGATTGACCCTGAACTGCAAGAACTGTTTTAGTGTTTATTGATAATATCAAGACAATTTTGATATCAAGTTATTACAATTTGACTACTCTAGCTAACAATGCATTTAAAAACTGTTATCACGCAGCTTGAATAGCCTATTATCTGTAAACAAAGAAATCCAAATTTGACATTAAAGAAATAAATTCATGAGGACTTAATTTCCTTTGAAAAAAAACATAAAATAAAGAACCAATTCTAAGAAACATGTAAGGCAGGGCGAAATTCGATAAATGCAAAGCTCATATTCGACTGCATTTCATTCAGTATGAAAGGCCTTTTACTCAATAAAACTGAATTTATCTGTGAAATAAAATGGAAGACAAAAATCAATGAAATACTAGAATGCATACATGAATCGAAGCCATCACTTTGTAATCTTGATACTTAAAACATCTAGCAACAACGAATCTGGTTTCCGATGACAGAAAGGCCCTTTTCCTTTAAACATCAATAACCAGTCATTATATCACAAAGAACCGCAAATGACAGCTTAAAATTAAAACCCTAAACGTGCCTCACCTTTGAGAACAATGACAAAAAGCAATGCTGCAAAGTTGAAGAAACACTGCACAAAACTGTGCTGAAACTATCAGCGAATGTCCATGCAACGAGGGTCTATGGAAGAACAACCCTCGGCCTCCTGCTAGCATATACGCAGGATAATACAAGAGAGTCTGGAACATATCACGGTTCTCTCGCTTGCTGACATCTAGTGCTACACAAATCTTTAAACAGGCAATTTGATACACACACAATGAGAGGGGCCCTTTTTGGGTGCTGTTAGGGTTTGGGTATTGACATTGTGTTTGAGGAAATTTTTGTCTATTGACCTTCCCCCTCCTGAATTAACCCCTTCCCTGCTGTCAAAGAATGTTCTGGAATAGACTATAGCTTATGGTCTACTATGGAATATTTCCTGAATATGTGATTCCTGTACTTTGGCAAAACAGAATGGTTAGAGCACCGGAACCAATAACATAATCCAAATCATAACTATGGAAATATTAAAGGGGCAGTAGCCCAATTATCTTAGATAAATAAACTGATCTCACTAAAAGAAAATAATTGTTTCCAACTGAAAGACAGTGAATTAAGAAAAAGCAGTTTTCAGATAAACTTACCATGATCTGTTAAGATATGCAACCGTTTCTCTAACTTAAATGATTAAAAGGTGTTCATATAAAAATTGCGGCCATTTTATTTGCTTGATGCTCGATTACTTCCTTAACAACTGCAGATTATCGGGCTGAGTTAGATATTAATGATTTAAGAATTAGATATTTTGAACCTCTGAAGATAATACATTTGGCATAAACTAATGTTTATTGGAGAAAATTTTAAGGAACAAATCTATCAAGAAATGTGCTAGGACCCCTTTAAGGAGTAATGATTTGGTCAAGCCTTGTATATTTCATTTATCTTGATGGTATAGTCATGATGCCAGTAAGCTGGTCAATGGAATGGTTTTGTTAAATCTATTCCTCAGAGAAAAGGTTAATCCAAGCTTATTTTTTCACCACCGAGCTCTGGATGAGAGGTATTTCAGCCATTAAGTGCATATTGAATTTGAAATGATTAGAAAAATAAAGATAACAATTTCTGTATCTTGATTTTATCAGAATGAAATGACAATATTTATTTTGATTATGATATGATGAGACTGAGATTAATTTGAATATATTATGAAATAATAAATTTTTTTTTAATGTTTAATGTTTTCATCGTTTTATGTCAAAGAGTGATGCAAAATCAAGCCTGACTAACTATACATGATTAAAAGTAAAAGGATAACAATTTCTCTATTATAAATATTATCCAAAAATGAAAAGATATAATTTTCTCTTAATATTATATGATGACTCAAATTTTAAAGATAAATGAAAAATACATTTTTTTCTCTTCAGGGTATTTGTTTTCTGTAATAATTGGCAACCTTCAATTTCGGTCCTTTCAAAATATACATTTGAGAAATTTTTAAATATTGATTATTTTCTTATTCCTGTTTTAAAAACATGATATCACATGTCAAGCCCTCATTTCCAAGATAATAATAAATCATAACCCCTATTGCTTTATAAAAAGTAAATATTACTAGTTATCTACACTGAAACATCACACTTGCAATAATAAATTTGTAAATATATAGAACTTGTTCCTCTATCATTTTACTAACTTCTAAATGCCTTTCAAAGAAACCTGATGCTACAAATTCACTTAATATTCACATAAACATTAAACTAATATTAAGAAAATGATGACAGAAATGAAATTCTCAAAGTATAAAGCTGTAAATCTATAGAGCTCGTTTCTATTTCATCTTACCAACTTCTAAATGCCTCTCAAAGAAACCTGATGCCACAAATTCACCTAATATTCACATAAATGTTTAACTTCTATGAAGAAAATGACAGAAATGAAATATTCATTTTACAGTTACCTATTCAAGAGATTATAATTTTGAACACTTAGGCCAGACTTTTTTTTTTATTGGTTTACGGATCCGCCGACCTTAAAAAGTGGAAATGTGGAAAAAAAATATAGTTAAAATAACGGTATTATTTCTTAACCGCCGACTCGAAAGCGTGTAAAAAAAAATAAATATAATATATCATATAAATCCAAATCCAATTTCACGATCTGTATCTGTAAAAAAAACCAGATAGAAATATACAATATATCGATACGCGTCCGATTCGTTTCAGAATATCCCCCGTTCCGAGAATTAGGGAAGGGAGGTAACTCTAAATTTGTTGGACTGTAACCACACGGTAATGTAAAAATACATGTTTGACAATTTATCAGGATGGTGAGCAGTGTGCCATATGAATAAAAACAATTGAAAAATTTTATTATTTTTTTTTTTGCCTACTGTCCTTCACTTAATACAAATTGTAAAAAATAATTTGAAAATTTAATTTTTTAAAAAAAATTATTTTTTTTACTCTAAATTCCGTAAACCAAAAAAAAAAAAAGTCTGGCCTTAGCACAAAATCTTATTACAACATTCAAAGACAAGAAAGTTGAAAACTTATATCATACATGTAGACAGAATTAGGAGGTTCTTCAAAGGCATTTAAAAGTTGGTTTGATAATTCTTATGGATAACAAGTTCTTTATTTGATTGTCTAGTAGAATTAGGAGGGTTTGTATAAAACTAATGTATCATTACATACATATAGATAATACCATACGACATCCCATTTAATTCATTCTTATGAAACGAGTGGTTTGTTACTTAAAGAGCGAATCAATTGAGATAATTCTCTTCACGAATTTCATTAAAATGTAATGAAACAGGTATGAGTTGATAGTGTTTTATTTATCACTCACTGAATTATATCTTTAAATATTGCAAGAAAATTGCTGACATAACCAGACTCGACGCTAACATTATGATGTCATACTTAATGATTATGATGTCACAACAATTGGTTGTAACGACGTGATGTCATACTTAACGATTATGATGTCATTTGGTTAGCACAGGATGTTATTAAACAATGTGTTACATCATTGTAGATTTAATACAATAACCTGATTAATAGTGACATTATAACGGGTCGGTGAGATATAACGATATACTTCAATCTATGCCTACGTTCACTTGATCAATGAACATGAGGATAACTTTTATGTTAATAAAATATTGTATGATAACAACAAGAGATTCCTAAACATACAATCAAGCCATACACAACAATTATCTATTTATTCATCACTATCAAAAAACAAAATATGAGTTTGAAGTCTATTTTTACCTATTCCAGTCTCTTAAAAGAAAATTTTTATAGTTACTTATCAAGTAACTAGGATAACTGGACAAACACAAAAAATATTTTAAGCATATAACATCTTAAAAAGATCATGCTTGATAACGGTATAAGAATCTATACCAAAACTTCGCCACTGTGTAATAAAGAAGTTGAATATCCATATATCATTGTCATCCTTATACAACATCTTCCTTAACTGAATTCATTAATGAAATGAAACAATAATATTTTTTTCAAATAACTTCATCATCAAAGGTAATAAATATAATCATAAATACAAAACTTAATACAAATCCCAAGTCTGATTTACCAGGTTACCTTCTTCCATCAAATATTCCTACATCTACTTAACCCTAAACAATCCATGCAGAGACAATCACAGTTTACTTACTATAAGCTTATAAATAAATCCAGATAATATCAATCTAGTTGAATCTAGATGTAATGAGCCCTCAATACATCTAGAGAATTACTTATTGACGTAATGTTCAGCTGACCTTTGATACATTTTGAGCCGACCAATAAAATGAGGGCAGGAAGTCAGCTTTCAACCAATCAAAGACGAGTTTCTCTTCCCTCTTAGTTAATGTCAAATGCTGAAGTTTCCCCTACCTTTGTCTTTATTTATCCTTTCAAACTTTTTTTGTGATTGGTTGACCTAATTTGTTGATTTACTTTTGCACAAATGAACAAATAAACAAAACACAAATATTATGTCAACAATTTCAGCACAGAAGTGATGCTGTCATCATCGAGGTGCTCAAGAAGGGTAAACAATGGAAATGACCCGCAATTTGGGGTGGTAGGCCAGCTCTCTTTTGATTGGCTGATGATCGAAATAGATGTGTTATTCTCTAGATCTAATAACAGACTTTGGGACGTTTTATATTACAGCTTGTTTTAACAAGAATGGATCATATTCAATATACTGCAAATCCCAAATGCGTAACACTATCAAATTATCTCCCTGAATGAGTTTTCTCATCATTTTTATTTATGCATCACTACATATATATATATATATATATATATGCATCCCAAGGCTTAACCCCCCCCTTTTTTTTTCAACACACCCCCCTTTCAAAAATCTCTACATACCTCAATTTAAGCATGAACTCCAAAAAATGGTAATGTTCAAAATAAAAAAATCTGTTGAAAAGATATTGCTGTTCTTGTATATATTACATCCAAAAGCCCTTCACTCACCAAATTACCTCCATTTGCATGTCATAACTCTTAAAATGCCTATAAGAAAGTTAGTGTAAGGGTTGTTGCTAATTTCAAAAGACAATAAAACATATCTATTCACCTTGGAAGCAGGTCGATCGTATTCTGTTGCATTGATTTTTGTTGAACTTTCACCTATCTTCCGTAACCTTTGACCCGAGCCACCATTAACAAAGACGTTGATTGCCCTCTCTGAAAAGCAAAGCTATAAGGCTTGAACCATGCACAGTCTTACAATTCAATACTTTGTTATATAACTCACTCTGGGTCATGCAGTACCGATCCTAACACTCTCAAGATAGCTAGACTAGACCTGATAACGAGTAATATTTATTCACGTATCATAAATACATACGGTTCGATATCTACACTGACATGACGGTTGATGATTTATCATTCTTCACTTGTTATTGGTAATATGATAACTGTATTGGATATTATATTTGACAAGTGTATTATCATAAGATTAAAGGAAATGAAGTTCTCAATAATACTGTAATTGGAATTTAGGTTCAGCTCATTGATGGGGGACTTTTCTATATGGGTAATTTTTTGGGTGAACAAAATTTGAAGGAAATATGAAAATGTTTATCATACAATCCAGCTGACATATGTTAAGAGGGAAGTATTCTAAATTTTACAATTTGACAAAAATTAATTTGATTATTTGATTAATTTGACAAAAAATATGTGATCATTCACACGAATTAGACTGAGAGAGAAATAATTTTCATTTTCATTGGCGATAAAGCTTTGAGTCTTAAGGCTAGTACTTGTTAAGTTTTAGATATTTTATTATCAACATATTTTATCTTGATTATATTTTAAATTTCGTAAAAATACAACAGATTTCTTTTCATTTTATGCGGAAAAAAAGATTCAAATATTTGGACATTCCTATGTGTTGATTTGTCATGTGTAAAATATCAAATATTCAATTTGGCCTTCATATCAAGACAAAGCTATGTGATCTAACATCTACAAAAACATATTTTGATACATATTTTCTTTTTCTTCTTGTATTTAGTATATACATTCCATTTCGGCGCTTAAAAATTCACTACTCTTAGTCATTTTCAGCATTTTCAATGGGCAATTCCCCAAAGTAGCAATGGTAAAATTTCTTATATGAATGGGCCATCTTTTCATCCAAGTGCAAAATGACCCATGGCCCCTACCTTTCCTAATCCCTGACGCCTTATCAAAAAGCTTTGACAATCAGAAGGGGTGTAATGATATCAGAGTACTTTATCTATAGGGAATACGTACATTAGTGGTGTAACGATTCATCGATATCATAGTATCGATGTTTGCATCGTCTACTACGCGATACGAGTGCATTGATACAAAACACATTTAGACAATATATCAGGATATTTATATCGTGAGGGTCCACGATACATCGATGTATCGCCATAAGAGACAATATATCCTGACACTGGTAACATAATATGTTTCAAACAAATAAGTCTCTATTTCAGAGATTAGAGTGATCACACAAACAGAACTTTTATGATATTTGTGATATTTTATCTGCAATTTCTCAACCTCTCTAATTTTGCGATTTCCCTTCATGTAATGTTTATGACAGTTTTGTATCTAAGAAACAAAATTTCTATGTCCTATTTATTCTACTTTCATGAAATGTAGAGCATCGTGATACGTATTGTATTGCAACCACTGTATCGTGATGATAATCGTCTCGCAGGTTCCCTTGCAATACTTCAATGATATATTGTCACACCTAATAAAACTGAAATCGGGATATGTCGTCTCGCCACTGAGGCCACGATACACAGGTCTAACGTAAATACTAAATACAATCGATGCATCAACAGTAAAGTAAACTATCAATAGGTTTCATGGTATAGTGGTCCAATGATACATAGATTTCAATTTATTTTTAATAACTTACACATTGCTTATCTAGTAGTGTGGGTAGCGTGGCCCAGTCTTTTAAAAAACGGCAAAATCTGTTTTATACATGATGATTAACTAAACACATATGAATCAATCCCTTGATACACATTTTATTCGGATCCAAACTATCGCAACAGCAATTGCAAATATGCATCACAATAGTCTATCACATCGCAATAGAACTGGCAATAGAAAATCACTATCACAATAGCCAAATCAGGGTACATTGTCATCATTAGGCCTGTGTATCAGTGCCGAGACGATACATTACGATTCCAGTTTCATGAGGCCATACGATATATCATGGAATTATTTCTAAGGAACATGCAAGACGATTTTCATAACAATACAAAGGTTTTGATACAATACAATATTTGTTAAACATAAGTTCGTGTGAACATAGACGTGTATTAACCTTATTTAGAAGTGGATTTCTGAGCAGAAAAAATTTGTATAGTAATGACACCCTCATCTGTAAACACTGTTATGTACCACTAAGTGAAAAACATGTATTGTATGACTGTGTTTATTTTGCTAAAGAGAGAGAACGTTTCATCCCAGATTGTAAAAGCAACACTAATGATAATGCTTCAAATTTATGTCTTTTCAATGATAATATCTTTCTTGTTAATCTTGCAAAATTCCTTAAACATGTATTTGAATGTATAAAACAAAAAATGGTAACTCTGTAACATATTCTTGCAATCTAATTTGTACTTTGGGTCTTTGGCCTTTCTACAAATAAAATATCTTGAATCTTGAATCTTGATACAATACATATCCATTATCAGATTAAAAAGAACATTAAAATTAAAAAATTTTCTTAGCTATCAACTTGTCATAAACATAATATGATTGAAAGTTGCATATTAAGAGAGAATGTCAAATTGATATCAGAAATATGATATTTTCTGTATGTCTAATCACTGTTAATCTTTCTTAAATAGTATAAAAACTATAACTTTTCAGCTTATAAAACTATTGGTTTAAAACAAATTTTGAAAATAATATCGGGATATATTGTCTCAGTTGGCAATACATATGTGTATATATGGTAAATCAGCGTATATGACTCCATCCTAATACCCTGATTTCTTTCAATCCAAATGCCTCGTATCTCTAGCCATCTAACCAGCCAATAAGACAACTCGCATACAGCAACAGCGGCAACCCAGATGGAAAAATCTGTTGAGTTCAAGATAGTAACTTAAAGCTCCTTGCATAACGATATTTCATTGGCTGAAAAAACAACAGATGAACTTGGCCATGAATATTAAGCCAATCCAGTGATACGAGGCATTTGGCCCGAAAGAGATCAGGAAGGAACAGAGCAGATTTACGCTGATTTAGCAAGATGATGTATCATGAACCCTCACAATATAAATATTAAACAATTATTGACTTCAAGAGAGGTTGATCCAATGATTTATCGACCTTGGACATGTGATATTCACAGAGGCGAAGCCGAGGTGAATATCACATGTCCAAGGTCGATAAATCATTGGATCAACCGAGTCTGAAGTCTATAATAGTTTTATTATATGAAATAGGTCTTAAATTACCATTCTTCTGCTATTTCCTATAAAAACACTAAAACAACACTCAAACTTCAAAGCTTTCCGCAGGTCGACCTCCTGAGATTTTGAAAATTCAGAAGGTCGACTTCCTGAGCCGACACCTTCCTATAGACCGGGATTTTCGAAATCTATTTTTATCCACCGGAGGTGTTTGGATTGTTATATCAACCTCTCGCGATCCACACAGGTTGACATCGCTTGACGTCATTGCTGTCATGTGACCAAGTAGGCCAATCAGAAAGACGGAAATAATCCATTCATATAATAATCTGATATATTGTCTAAAAGAGTTTTGTATCGATGCACTCATATCGCATAGTAGATGATGCAAACATTGATACTATCGATGAATTGTTACACCGCTAGTCATCACTAAGCACAAGCACATAATAATGCTCTTGGCTCTGGGCACCTGGCATCCACAGTGAAGTGCCAGTGATGTCATACCCTGATATTACAGAGCACCAAGCAATGGAGAATCACCTTCCATCTCATACCATCTTTTGGTATGACATGGCTAGGAATTAAACCCTGACCTTCCGGCTGAAAAGCTGACGCTCTACCAACTGAGCTATATCCTTTGGAAAGGCCCTATTTTTTTAACTACTAGTTCAAACTCTTTTATATTAGACAAAAACATTCACATTCAGATCTTTGAATAACGATTTGTTACTTTTTACAAGCCCAGCATTTTATTCACTGCATGGCCACTGGCTAGCGGACAAGCATCAATTTCATCTGTTATATCAAAATTATTATATAAAATGATTAAATGTTTCTAAAGCACATTTGTTTAAAAAGTGACAAAGTACGATATCGTTATCATTACATTTTGTTGGAAGAAACAATGAGTCAGCAATATTTCCGCAAATAGCGGCTACAAATAAATAATGATGTGGTAGGAACCCATTATTATTATGTTATCAGAAATAAATTTTGGAATTACTGTAAGCAAACAAAAAAGTATATAAGTAGTTTTTTAAATTATTTCATCTTTGATTTAGATGATTTTGTTGATATAATTTTTTAATGCAATAGATGTATGTTTTTCAATATTTATTTCTTGGTCTTACGGTTGCATGTACTGTGTAAAATCTAGGCTTGCTGCAGAGGCTCTAGACTGTGTCAAATGCTCCTATTTTATACATACTCACGGAGTACAAAAATTTATGATCGGCAATTATGTAGCTCTGCAACTTTGAATTTTACAAATTATGAAATAAATTTTTTAATGATTTTGGCAAGATAAGGTAGAACAAACAATATAGAAATATATAGAAAATAGAAGTAAGGTAGAGTAAATACTGCAGATTTTTTTGAAAAAATTAAAATTTTGACCTCCTCAGTGTTTGTATTAGTATTAAAACAATATTGCATTTACAAAATTAAATACCACCAAATAAACCCTGTTGTATTTAAGACTCCATTTGTGGGTTATACAAATCATCACCCCATTATTAATGGGATTCAGCTGAGTAGTTAAAATCATATCAAATATTAAGTTGATGCAAGCTTATTGAAATATTACTTACAAGTGTTTTTACTAAGGTAAGAAAGATTTCTTTTGTTTGAAATTGTTTTATAAAGCTTGTCTGACTATCCTTTTTCACCTTTAATAAATTATAACGCATCTATACCATTTTTGTAGTGATATAATTTGCTGGTGATTACACAAATATTTTAGAAAAGTTGGGGAAAAGTTTACCATTCTGTTTAATAAGTGAACTATTGAAAACAAAAAATGAATTTTAGACTACATAAAGTGGCTAATAATACCCAATATTTACCAAGGCAAGATGTCAAACTGTATAAATACTTTGTAGTAAGCCATTGAGGCTTTGCTAAGTCTTTATTTATTGTGTAACAATGTAGAGATTTATAAATCACAATATCTTGCTCCTGTTAACATTTTTGCAACAGTGTTTTCCTATTGTATCAAATGCATGGATGGTATGTGACTATTATTTGACATCTACAAACCAAAGAAGTCCATTTTAGTATTCTCACAAAAACTGTGATATTTCATATCAAATCATTTAATTCTTTACCAACCCTGACAGAGATAGAGAGGGGGAAATAACCGCAATTCATATGAATTTAAAAGTGTAATAGTAAAATTTTTGTATGAAATATATTGATTAGGATATTTATTCAAAAACGGATCTTGACGTCCAAGACTTAGGGTTCAGAATTAAGGCATCAAATGAGCAGGCAAACTTGGTACGCCACGGTAAAATTTATTTAAACTCTGTTCATTGAAAGAAGGTAACCATATATAGTGCTTATTTATATATTTACATTGTATGAAATGAACATTGTTCAAAGTGAAATAAGTTCGTTTGAAAACAATGGACATGGTTTAAGGATCATGAAAATTGAAACTGTTTTAGATGAACTTACCAGACTACATATGATATTTCGCAAGTGATGCTTCTTGCATACAGTTTGCCTTGACAAAGCCAGGCTAAAACTTGACATGTGATACTCTTTCATAAACATTGACTTGAAATGCGACGAATTCATCAAACATGATGTATGATCGTTAATCTGGTTGGGTTATATTTGATATATCTTTACACCGACAAACAAAGACAAGTTTATCTCACACACCTTTCCAGTTCCCTCCAAGTCAATGAGGAAAAGCTAGTCCGAAGGATTTGACCCAAACTTGACAAGGCCATGTGACATGGGCTTTGTTGCCATTCGGGTTTACACGATTTGTGCTGTTAAATTATTAGCAACTTTCACAAACTTACCCTAATGAATGTATTTCTACTCCATTCACTATGCAAGGACGATCGATCTATTCAAAATCGATCCGTGTTGATAAATATCGAAGGAAAAAAATTCTACCGGTGAAGTGTCCATTCAATCCGCCATGTGTAAAGATGCGTTTAAAGTGAGAACTGGCCAATCATCTTCGAGTATTCCATTTCATGGGCGGGGTTTACTGGGTGAAAGGTCACGCCGAGCACTTGCTAAACAGCTGCATTCTGTGTTTGATTGACAGCCATAGTCGCTCATTGGGAACGATCTTTAGCATATTTTGACAGCCGATCCTTTTAAACACAAAAGTAATTGGCTAATTCTTTTAGCCAGTCTCACATGTTTTTCTTGTTTAATGTGTTCTTTGCTGATATTTGAATATTCTATCCTTTATTTTATTTAATCTGCCTAAATATATATATATATATATATATATATATACTCTACATCTAATAGAAATTATGTTAGTGATATATATATATATATATATATGTTATACAATGATAAATTAAGTAAAATTTATATTTCTTCATTGAAACATTGATAAAACATCTAAAATGAATTTTGAAATTCATTCTGTTATCTTTTCCTGTACAACTATAAATTTGTATCATGTACCATTTTTTGGCAAATGACTTAATTTCATACATCAACAATAATCACAAATAATTTCAGCAAACCTCATGTTATCATATCTTTAACCATATGTTTATTGATGTATTCTTATAATTTGATCAACATTTCCAATATCTATATTTCTTTTCGAAAGTGCAAATTCAAATACAAGAAATATTTTCCACTATATAATGGGGCATTTTAGTCATTAAAAAATTATCCATTTTTGTAATTTGAAAGTAAGATATATTTCAGTTCACCAAACATTTTAACAAAAACAATTCAGTTCACTTGTGGCCTGTTTATAACTATCTTTCAACCCAATCACAAAAAAGGTAGTGATGAAGTTGAGGATATTATGATTATCCCTAGATAAATTCTTTTTTTTACTTTTTTTCATCATATGTTTTCAAAATTACTTTTGAGTGATTGGCATGTACTTCTTGGTAGTGTTTCATAGGTTACATAATTAGAGAATACTAAACGACGTCCCTAAGATAACATTTTTATGAAACGAGTGAATGGTTTGGTATTTAACAACGAAAGCAAAATTGATACCAATACCATTCACGAGATTCACAACATTTTTATTAAATGGGACTAAGTTTACTATTTCATTTACTACTCGAAGAATTATATCAAATAAAAAGCATGAAAATTGTCTAGATTACCATTGTTGCGCCGCTTACATTGTGACGTCATGTGACGTCAAGCGGCACGTGATGTTATGTCACAATGTCTAATAATGTTGTAGGTTTATTAACAGTGGTGTCTTCAACGGGAGAGTAATAATAAGTATCTGTGCATTATGATTTTGATTTACAAACAGTTGAAAGGCTGTTATCGATATTAACTAAAATCTCTACCATATCTTTGGCAATTAAAGATCAAAATGTGTGACATTTTCAATAATGGGAGCTTATTTGGTATTTTGTCATGTATCAAGGCCAATTAACCAATTCTGAACATCACAGAATGTCTGTTTAAGTTGTTTGAACTACAAGGTAATTATATCTGATGCAAAGAACTGTTCTTCAATCAGTTACTACAAACGTCAATTTTTATGATTCCATTGATTCACACAGTTTTGTCAACAGAGATTCCTCCGAGTTACTAAAATCAGTTCTTCCCAGGTAACCTTTTTCACATGTAGACCATATTTCGCACTTAAAAAACAGAAAAATCCCAAAATGGTAATAAATTGTATCACAGATACCGTCCTTATTTCTATCAAAAACTTTTTTGTCGGATCAAGCCTTTGAACATCAACATGAAGCTGATGCAGTAACATTTGTAATTAAGGATAAGACAATCACCTTGTATCTATCTAATCAAACATCGTCTTTCATCTTACTTTTGTTGTTAAAGATATATGTGTGCAACACAGAAGGGAAGGAACCCCAGTCTTCTCACCAGGGACTAGAACCTATTGATGGCTCTGTTTGAAACCACCTACGGGTAATTGGTTGTCCAACTAGCTTTCTTGCAAATCAACGATGATTCACAATTTCTAGCAAATAAAGTTTTCCACTTGTAACAGAGGTTATGTGGCAAGACTTGAAAGACCTCTGTGGAGAGAGAACAGAAAAAAATACTGCTTTTCCAAGTCCTTGCTGACAACGTCATGGCAAATTATTTATTATTTTCACCAAGGATGAAATTAAGACACATTTCATATCTTTTATTGTTTTTGGTTCAAGTTATAAACATAACAAATCCAAATATTTCTTCTTTCCTTAATTTTCAGAGTGTGTTATCATTGAAATTTATAAAATAAAATAAAATCATTCTATTGATTTTTAGGATCAATTGTAATTTAACACAAGTGTAGGTAATGATAATGTACACAAGTGTCATGATTGTGAAATTACAAATGTTATTCAAAATGTGTCCGAAATTGTTGCCCGCCAGACAGTCAATTGCTGGTTAATTTCAGCCGGGGCTTGTGGAGAAAAGATCAACAAGCCTGCCTGGCTTATGTGAATTAAGATAAGTGTCTAACACTGCAAGACTTTTAAAATTCTTAAGAGCTGATTTTTTAAAACCACAATCCTTATTTGCCAGTAAGGCATGAACTTTATTTTTGAACACTGTACACAATCTTCATTCACAATGCAAAGAGGCTGATTCTCTCTCCAATCTTTGTAACTATTCAAGATGTTTGATGCACTCACAGATAATACAGACAGACAGACAGACAGACAGACAATCAGATTCTTTATTAGACCAAAAATGTTAAAAGTACATTTGTCAAACAACATAAGTTTGCCGCACGATTGAGAACAGTAAAGTCTTATATAATGATTAGATGTAGGAACTTACATACCCATATTGCTCATATGAAATCTATGACACGATTTATGTTTTTATAATCCTATGTGAGGAAGCACGACATTAGTTTTTCACCTTACACTAGCATATGCATTATTCGAAAGAGGGACCTCAAAATGCTTGAAATGAAAATATAAATACTCGTTAAGTATTCTTGAAATAAATAACTCTCGTAAAATCTTGAAACAGGCAATTTGCTTGAAATGTCGTTATCCCCTTGAGAGTTTATTGTAACAAGATTTAAGTGCATTATTGATTGTGATTAGCTGATTTGAATGATTCCCCTATGTTGATTGACAATTAAATATTACTGATACCGACAAATTGCCTGGAGAGATTCACGCCAAAATTAAACAGCATGCTCACTAAAAATGGACTGACACAAGATTTTAATTTTTTTATATTTATATTTGATTTGATTTTTTTTTTTACAGACAAAAGAGTGGTACAATCAGTTTCAGACACAAGATTTGGTTTGTCTCTTTTATCAAATATTTGTGACTTATTCATATTTGACACATATCATTGTTATAGATTTGAATGTGTATACTCATTAATAGCTTAAAGAGTTTTTCATAGAAACTTTTTCAAAGTTTACCACCTTGTTTCACACAATCAGTTTCTAACAAATGCTTCCCCGATGGTATAATGAGACAATAGAAACCTGCTTTAATGCACAACGATGGCCTAGGGCATGTTCAATTTGTTTAAACTCGAAATTTTATGATGTTTGTCAATGAGTTACATAAAGGTTTATCACTTTCTAAAGTACTTCAGTGATCATTATAAGACTTCATTGTTATAAAAACAATATGAACATTGTTGCTCATGAATATTATGCTGAGAATTAATATTTGTTTCAACCTTACAACACCTCAGAAAAAAATGACACCATTGGCTCTGTAGCTCATCAGGTACTGAACCATCTATCATCCCTAAGGTTGTCAAATGAGACATTGTCCATAATGTTTCTGTCACTGATGCAACAAAGTTTACAACCTATAATTTGCATTGGTGAATACACGTTGACAAAAAATTTCAGTGAATAAGATTTCTGATTTCTAAGGCAGAAGCTTCAAATAGTCAAGAAGAAGTAGGCAAGATGGTAAACTGCTGGTATGGTCAATGCTGGCGGTGTTGCGGTGTAAATCTCTCTCTCGATCATGTAAAACATAAATTCACACTTGTTTCGTAAAAGTCATGTGACACACTTCCTCGGGGAATAATCTCATTATATTTACCCTCTGGAGAAATAGGCCATTTTGAGGTAATAAGGAGTTCCTTTGGGATAGAAAAGTCATATCCTATCCTTTCTTATTTCATGTTTCTAAGTTCCTTCAAGATCGATAGCAATGCAAATTTGCAACGTGTATATGGTCCTTATATTTATCCAATCAAATGAGTTTTGTTCTTTCATCGCATACTGAATTCTGTTCTTCTGTTCACTCACAGGAACTGATCAAATTCTCAGTTTGTAACAACATTTCTGATTGGATCTTCCTTTTTGTCTGCAACCAATCAGGATTCTGTAAGTCCAAAATGTGATCTACTTGTAACGGAGGTGACCTGGGAAGCAATGACTGGAGTAGACCCTGTTGGGAGGAATTGAATACCGTATATCCTCGAATAGACGACCCCAGCATCTACTTTGTCACATCACCTGCAGCTGCGTTGTCAGTTGGAACCAGGTGTCAATTCAAGACGGGCCTCTATATAGTTTTTGCAAGAGTAATGTATTGCTTGTGGGGAATATTGATGCATTATTGGTCGTATGACATATTGAACATATGACAGCATGATGCATGTCATTTCTGAAAAAGGGAGATTTGTTTTTGTACCTTGAAAAATAAATAAGTCATAAGTCTATTTTGAGACTTAGCGTCTATTTTTTTTTACAATAGTTGAATCTTTGGTATCTTTTTGAAACAAGGCGTTAATTCAAGACCCAGCGTCAATTCAAGACCCAGCACCACTTTGAGACCAGGGCCTCCTTTCACAAAGCAACTTTAACTGAGGTTAACTTAACTCCCATGCTTTAACATTGCACTAAGGTTACATGAAGGACTTAAGATCACCTTAAGGCTTTGTGAAAGGAGGCCCTGGCCTCTATTTCAGGAAATACGGTACCGGTAATTGCAAATTTGATAATGATAATAATATCCTTCGTCATGACGACACTCTCTGACATACATATCCACGCGCCTTCACTTCTCTAAACAGAGTCACATATTGAGCTGCCTTTGTAGTACTTGGTGCAACAACCTTGGAAGCAAAGTCAGATTTTTTCCGCAATTCAGGAACAAAATGGAAAATGTTCAGACTTTGAAGAAACCTCAGCACAAAATCAAAACAGTTGTTGACTTGTTCATGGTAGCTGAAAGAAAATGGAAATATAGGTTTAATCCAAAAAAAATATTTTTGGGCCAAACAAAAATAAATTTTGAAAATTGCAAATGAAGATATAATTTTGGCGCCTTTGAGTTCTCTTGCTTTTGAGTTGATGTTGCCTACAAAATTTTCTGGTCACTGGTTTAAATTACAAAATAAAGGGTTGGAATTCTGAGATTTCCCTTAGAAATTATTTCATATAATTGGTTGCTTATAACATAAAGATATACATTCAACTTAGTCTACATTCAACCAACACATCTTACTTTTCTTGGTGGCCAAAATGTTTGAAACAGTGAAGATTCATGTAAATGAAAATCATTTAATATCCATTCCTTTAATATGTTAAATATTTTATTATCATTTCAACTCAATCCATACCTATGAGAACACCATATACGAACATCTGCAAATTGGTTGAGCTTTTGGTTCCACAGTAGGGGGTCCACTGTCACGTTGCCTGGCAACCAGACTGGCACACACTGGCGCCAAATGTTGCCAACATGTAACCCCTCTTCATCAAAGTCAAAGAGACGCCCTAAGACAAAATAAAATGCATTTTCAAGGATACCTTTCATGGTAGTTTTCATTAGATAAGTAATTGTTCATTCTTACACGAATAGGTTTCGCTAAGAGACAAGTCATTTAGATGGTGAACAAATTTAACGTGGTTATGTTATGGATCATACTTTCAGTAATAGTACAAATTCAGAGACAACTCATTTATAGGTGAGGTGAGGTGATAAGGGGTTTAAAGCCGCTTTCAAGAATATTTCACTTATATCGCGGCCGCTAGTATTATTGCAGGGAGAAAGCCTGCAAGACCATTGTGGCTAAGCATTGCGATGAAAACTGCGAGCGCCACATGGAACAAGTGAACCATGGGTGGCACTGCACTGAAATTTAGTGTAGCATTGCACCGAAACCTGACTGTGTGTAGAACAGTTCTCTAGTTGTTGAGCCCCTGGTGGGATTTGATCCACAGTCCTAATGATCCGAAGCTGAACGCGCTAACTTTAGCAAACAGACATTTGCATTTGATAGCTCAAATAAGTAGAAAATATGTAAATTGGATGGGAATTTTTGCTTTTGACAATGTATATGTTGCATTGGTTAATTATCAAGTTTTTAATTTGGTAATTGAGAATGAAAATGGTAGTGAAAATTGGTGAGAAGATATGGGTCAGTCAGGAAATGAAACATAAAGAGGCGCTGCTATCCTAAACAATACTACAAACCTGTTGAATCTGTAATTCCTACATGGAGATCAACAGCATCTGTATAATTTCTGAAACCAAAAAGATGCAAAAATAATAATTTTACATTCATTAATATAAATACAGCAAATCATGTCGACTATATTTTGTTTAATCTGGACTTCAACTTATTAACAGGTCAATCACAGAGAAAAATAATTCTCATCAAAGTCAATCAGAGCAATGGAGCATTCATATCCTTACTTTTCTGAAAGGTATTTATTTTTTTGTGCTACCAACTTTTCTTACAAATTTGCAATAAAGGGCTCAGCAGAATATTTCATTATTTGCCCTGAAAATCTATGATTTAGACACAGTGTCTTTAGCAAATCATTAAATCCAGATTATCAGAAATCCTTTGACTTTTCAAAAAGGGCATCAAAACCCAACTGCGTTAGAGAACTTATACCTATCCTACCTATTTGTGGGCTGATTTTAAAGTCATAGTCTCAATTTTGCAAGGCAAATTGTAATAACTTCTGGACAAATAGTTCACCACTCACAGAAATCTTTCCCCTGACGTTTGCAGCAATTTTCAGAACTCTGCAGGCATTCTAGCCCTCAATAATGAAGTTCAAAGTACCCTACCCTACCCGAATATTATGTTTTTTGCGAGCGTTAGTCCTTACCACGTCATTTCGCAAAGGCCATGACGAAGAACACATAAAATTTCCAAGCTGAATATCCAATGAAAATAGCTAATAGCTTACGCTTTTTCAAATACAGAAATAACAAAAAGGTGGTAAACTCAGTGAAGAATGCGTCTGTCATAAGTATCGGCGCTGTGATGACTAGATTTCCGGTGTTTCGTACTCGCGATGGGATTGCACTTGATTCGGTACCTCATCGGTCTGAAACGGCATACGCCAATAAGCTGCTTCATCCAAAACTGTAAAACGGGCATAAAAGTGAAAATCTTTGCAAATGCGACAGGAAATATTTGTGTTAGTGATCAGATTTTGTGCGTGAAGAATAATTTGTTCAGTTTAGTTGCCTTACAAAAATGAGACTATAACTTTAATGAGATAAGTTCTTTCACCTTATGAAATCTCCATGAGTCGGTCGAATCACGATCCCAGCTCGTACATCATTTGAGACACAGAAAGGGGAGGGGAGAGAGTAAGGAGGGATTCTACTCTCGGTGACAGCTGTATCCCCTCCACATATCGGGCAGAACCGTGGCACAGAGAAACACAGGATGTTCATGTCGCGCCGACAATGCTGGAAACAGCGGATTTTGTCGTCATCATCCATTTGTTTCAATATTCATAACTGCAATAGGAGATTATAAAATATTAAAGTGACACAGAGTATATTATTGGGAGTTAGATATGTTAAACTTTATTTATGTTTTTTTTTGTTGAGATGTAGTGGCTGTTTCAGAAAATCACCATCTAAATGCTTATCAGTTCAGGATAAAGATAACAAAAAACAGGTATAAGTTGTAAATTACCGGACAATGACGCGCGGGAATGACCCAAATGTAATTATGGAATCTCATTTCCAGCAGATACAAAGGCAAATATGGGTTGGTAGTGTTTAGTAAGTCATTTTTACTAATATTCATGTGACATGGATGTAAAATTTTTGACTTATTAACATCTATATATAATTATATATAAATCTTACATTTGAACTATTATTATAATTAGAATACACCCTCAAGAAGAGTGTTAGGACTTTTTTTAGAAATTCAATTTCCGTTAAATCAATCAATGTAAAAACACTGCAAGATAAGAAAACACGTCTTTATTAAACTTATCATCATTCGTTAGCACAGAAATATTTTAGACTTCTCTGAGACGATCCAAGGTATTTTTGCAACTCCCAGGTCATACTTAATACATATTCATTCTCTATTAAAAAAGTATCACGTCATAACTCTCATTAAACCTATTGAATGATGAATAAATCACTCACGTGGCTGTTTCCCTTGTTAAGTGACAGATTACCTATGTTTCTCTGCAAGTTTGTTTACTTCCGCATTTGAAGGTAAAGGGGGGTAACTCTTCCCGTATAGTGGCAATTACCAATGAAGCGGCTTTAAAATGATCAAACACCTCCATATTGACAAGGGTTATCACATAGGGCAATGTTGTCATAACTTCTGAATTTAAATTGGCAGAAGAACATGTTTGCTAACAAGTATTTCTTCACATTTTCTTCAACAAACATTAATTCATGCCTAGTTCAGTGTCTGTCTTCAGTGCGTCAAACATCTCAGTACTCATACCCGATCATCCGTGGTCGTCGAAAAAATGTATCAAGTATTATGCAGAAACTACTGGCGGTCATTTTTGTGTGAACACCTTTAATTCATTTGAGATAGGGCAATGGATTCCCATATCTTAACTGAAAATGGCACGTTGGTATAGAACTGCTTCTTCTGATTAAAAAATATTGCTTGCAATTGATAACATTTATTTTCTTTTCCGCGAGATCACTTTATTCATCTAAAAAACGTGCTACTGCAAACTTCACCATTAAATGTATCGAATTACTGTTAATCCTGTATTATCATATATAATGTCGTATTTGCAAACTAGCCATAACGGTGTTGCGGGCATTGTCCCTGCAATAACAGTAGCAGCCGTGATATAAGTGAAATACTCTTGTTCGAAGTGGCGCTAAACCCCATATCACCTCACCTCGTTATTTCAAAATGTATTTAGTAAAATCCAACATACTTTCATTTTACTGTTGAATATGTACAATTTTACTTCTATATCTCGACTCAGGATTTCGCAAATAATTACATGCTATCTCATCTAGGAAATCATAGGTGACAATGACTTTTCTATCGAAAAGGTCATCTGATTACCTACGTTGATGGTAATATTTACATTCAAACATGAGCTTACTTTCCAACAGCTGAATATATCTTATATCTGTCCCTCAATTTCTAAGCCAAAGATATTTACCAACCCTAAGAATTAATTTTCTAAAAACATCTAAGTTTTTAGATAGATATGAGGTTTGATATGTACTTGTCCCTTAAGGTGTCAGTGTTAATATCAAGTTATTGAAAGATATGTGCGTACAATCTCCCAAAATAACATGTAGTCAACACTTTTATTATAAAATGTTCATGCTACATACTAGTATGTCATCTCACCATTTAAGCAATGAATTTGTTTTTATTATATTATATTTTAAATGTTGTATATGTCTCATTAGCCTGTCAGGCTGGATGTTTTTTTTTTCAATTGATTATTTTTAAATGTTCATGTAAAATTATGTGACATATAAATAACTTACTTTTCTTCTTCTTTCTTTCTTTCTTCTTAGATATCGTGCCGCCAAGACTAAAAGTCATTTATATTTCTAATACACGTTCCGGGAGGGTTAACCTAAAACAACGGGTATGTACCATAAAGAAGCACGTTAATATGTTGATTTTGTTGGGGTCAAATAATTTATGTCAAACTTCATAAATGATGTTATTTCATCGACAAGTAGTGGTTGTTTAAAATTAATATCACAGTGCTTATCAGTTAGCATAGTGGCAATGAACAGGAAAACAGTCGAGATTTATGATCGAAAACCAGACAATGGCTCTTGCCAACGTAATTTTGAAAATTTATGTATAGTAGACACAACGATGATTATTGGTTGGTATTGCTTATTTACTAATAAACATGTAAATGGATAGCAGAATTTCAACTTCTTAACATTTACATGGCCCTTTTTAATTTACAATCGAACATAAGAAAGTGTCATAATTTGTGGTCGAAAACCGGACAATATATGACGCGCGTCAATGATTCAAACGTCATTTTGGAAACTTATTTTCATCAGAGAGAAATGTAAATATGGATTGGTAGTATTGATAAGGACATTTAACTAATATAGATGTAAAATGTACGCATTATTTTTACGTCCTGACATTTATATGGCCGTTTTTCATTTATTATTGAAAACATGAAAATGGCACAATTTGGGAATTTGGGAGATAAAGGTACGAGTTAAGTAAGCGATTTGAACTTATTTGAGGACATATTGTAATTTGGCTCTATTAAGGTAACATAAAAAATCCTAAAACATACTCTGTGTCACTTTAAGGCTAAACTGTGTAGTAGAGGATACAAAGTACTAATTACATTATAGGTCCGCTATCTTGTATTTTTCTCTCTTTTTTTTTAAATCTCTAGATAAACTTATATCTATATGTTGTAAGTTCTTACTCGTTGCTAAGTGGATTACCTCGGGCTGCTGTTGCTAAAAAGGAACCAAATTGTTTTCTGCGTACTCTCCAGTTGGTTAAATCTTTGAAAAGATATTAGCCGTTGTGAATAACTAATGCAGTAACGGTAAGTAAAAGAACACAAATTAAGGTTTTTAACTTAATATTTGTTCAATGGCATTATATGTATAAGGACAAAATTACCTTTCTGCACTAAGATATTCAACAGCAATATATTCTACAGGCGATCAATAATATTTTGCGTTCTTTTTTTTATTAGGAAACCGATTTGTTAACTTCATTTGGAGGAAACATCATTTACAAGTACCCTTTGGTTTCACAGTTAAATCAATCATTCCAAGCCCTTTTCGTACACCGAAAAGGTCCTAGATCGACCCATGACCATGTATACATCATTGCAATAATGTCCCATACCCCCATACCATGCTGTTTATTAATAGTGACTCATTAAAGGCTCTATAGCAGGTTTTCGAGATATTTTATTTGTTCAAAATTTTCATATAATAAGTGCTTTTTATGCACACATACAAAATATTAAGAGGGTAAAATGATTAATCACTCAATCCGTTTATCCGAAGTCGTAGAAGAAGTCAATGTTAAAATCAAGCAGAAACTGCATGCGGTCATTTCTGTGTGAACACTTTCTATCCTTTCAGTTAGGGAAATTGACTCACGTAGCTTAACAAAGTGTCAAACGTTCGTTTAAGATTTGTATAGATTATATGAAATATTGTCTTGAATTTGACAAAATTTGTTTTCTTTCGTGAGAACCCCGTTATTTCCCTACGAAATGAACTACAGTGACTTTAAATGTACAATACTTCACGAAACAAACACGGCACAGCGTAGAATTACATGTCATTTAGATAGTGAACAAATGTAACATTTTCATATCTGGGATCATATTTCCTGCATTGGTGCAAATTCTTGTCCCTTAGAGAGTGCAATACCCCCAGCATTGACCGTAACAGAAGGTGACCAACTCCTCAATCTCAATCTGAGAAGGGTCTTGATTGATCGGGCACTTGTAGATAATACAGAGAATTTTAAAAGCGATTCTCTGTGAGACTCTATTAAAATCTGTATCACATCGTCTAGTTTCAGGCTTTTTGAAATGAACCTGTCGGTGGTATTCTGCTCTCAATGGATCAAGTTCAGAGACCATTTACAGCGGACCTACACATAGGGCATATGGTTTAAGATCGTTTTTAGTTGGGAACAGTCATCACGAAGAATATCACGATTAGAAAGGACACTCAAAGGCATCCACGTATTAAATGATTGGTGCAATTGGCCTACTAGAACAATATCTCTGTATTGCCAGTTTCATTAAGATGATATTCCAATGAAACAATTATCTGCGTGCGTCCTTATATTGAAATGAACGTTTATCTACATGATCAACACGAATTCCTTTTCCCTCTACTTATAAGTATCCTTATTCATGAGCATGAACCAAAACAGCCAACGTCGATAAGAAAATCTCTACTTGATATATATATGACTTTGAATAATCATACTGTACAATTTACCTGTTATAACCTTATATCTTAATTGGATCAAGTGGATGATGTTCCAAATCAGAAACGGAGTAATATCAGATTTATGGAGGAGTAAGACGTGGTTTTGGATTACTAAAATATGAACATTTCATCTACAGAGATTTCAGGTATGAGTGAGTGAGTGAGTTATTGTTTAACGCCGCTTGGGCAATATTTCAGCCATTAGCGGCGTAGGTATGCGTTTACATGTAATTCTAATATTACTTTTAAGCAGGAAATATGCACAGGCGAAGTTTCCTATTATGTCCTTAATTGAATAGGCCAGAGATGAGGGTCAGGTATACTAGTATACAGGTTACTGTCGGAACACTTGCCTTTCCAACCCCTTTGTAGGTAATTACTTATGTCCGAGGACATGACTAAGCCATATATATTAGTACCGGTTGAATCGGTGCGAAAATTGAGTTAACCGAACACCAACATATATTAAGTGAATCTACAAGGATTCTTTGAATTTTTATAGTGTATATAGAAATAGATATATGTATGATGTACGATTGAACGTTATAAGTTAGTGATAAAGGTGACTTTGTGAGTAGGGTTTGAACGCCGCATCAAGAGTATTTTTCTTATATCACGCCTGCTAAATTTATTGCAGGGAGAAACGCAATTGTGATTAAGTATTGCTATGAAACCTGCTAGCATCGGCTGGACCTTGCGAACCATGGGTGGTACTGCGCTGAAATTCAATGTAGCATTGCACCCAAACAGTTCTCTAATGTAGATAAAGTTGTCGAGCCCCTGGCGGGATACGGACCACTAACTCTGATACGAAGCCTAACGCGCTAATCACTGCGCGATTCTCACCAAAAGAAGTGGGAGGGATAGTAGGTTTATGAACGAAAGCTTTTATAATTTTACGGGACAGCAGGAGAGACGAACGGACAAGATGGTATGGGAACGTGACAAGCAGAAGAAGAAATAATTTTTTTTTATTCACATGACAAATGTTTTACATACAATATTGCCACATAAAAAACTTGGTAAAATATGGTATCCAGTCATATATACGTTTACGAGACACGAATTAACAGAATAATAACACATTGAATATGAAATCCCATATCACCATATTACGCTAAAGCCCAACCAAACCACCCTCCCCGTGTCGAAAAAGGCAATACAGTTGACAGGGACAGAAGAGTAGTGATGCAGTGGACATATACTTCGTTGTTAAAGCTGCAGAATATATGGCCTGTAGACCATTTCGGAGGATACCAAAATACAGCATTATACAACACAGTATTAGTCATTCGCATGCTTCCTCAGTCAAACATCAAGCTCACGTAGTACCCTCGCAACCTCCATCTCAACCTTGGCGCATCCTCGACCCTTTCTTACTTGTTCACTGGATTCATTACGGATTCATTCACAGCACTATCAAAGATCCACTCTCTCATACATTTACTTTTTACACAGCTTATATTTAAGACAGCCGTTAGCCGTTAATGGAGTAATGATATGCTTCATAAAGCATTTATAGCACAATTGTGATTTACTGCGCTCTGAAATTGACTTTTTACTGCAAAAAGAAAGAGGTCTATGTACGATATAAACGAGTTTCGTTGAAATTGCTTGGAAATTCTATACTCATAGGTAAAATAAACTTATCACAAATTGTAATGTCGTTTATTTAACAACAAGAGTGCTGAAAAAATATATTAATATTGTTTTGAAATCAATCAATACACCAAAAAATCCGACTCAATAAGGAACCTTTTGAACATAAGTGTTTTTGCATTTCAGAGTTTCAAAGTCGTTTCAAAATATTATCTTAGAGGCATTTTGTAACAGTTTATGACTTCATCCATAGATGTTATAAATACCACGGTTATCTTCACTGACGTTTGAATATAACCGATAGGGTTTGGTTTGATTCCATCATATTGTTTTTATAGGTTTTAGAGTTGTTCAATCAGTGACAAGCCTTGAACGCTTTACAATTACACCATTAGTAATTTATCAAAGTCTCATGGTCATTAATCTTTTTTTAATGAAAATAGAACAATTATACAATTCCAGAAGTTAAGAAATACACATGACCTAATTAAGTCATCATATTTTTTTCAGCAACCTTGACCCCTCAGGTTCAAACCGGAAACAAGAATTTGTCGTTGCCTAGCAACTACCCGACACTCATACAAAAATACTTATCGTGTAGATGGCGCCTCGGCTACATGATCAGCCTCGCTTTCATGCTGACAATGATTTTGAGAAACAGCATGTCATTTGCAATCGTATGCATGACAGGGGAGGCGAAAGAACAAAAGGGAGATAACTACACAAACGTCCAAGGCGTGAATACTTCTTCAAATAATACGCTGAACTTGAAGGTAACATGGTTAAACATGATTTCAAAATATTATATTGTTGAGATTTTTAAAGCGACATTGAATAAGTCGGCAATATATATATATCTGTCTTAACCAAATTGAATGGAAAAACCAAGCATTTTTATAGGAAATATTGGAAAAAACGAAATCAACCTACAAGAACGACACGCCCGTGTGTTAAATGAATTAACATAAGAAGACTCGGAGTTTTGAAATCATTTTTACAAACTTTTGATTTCATAAAACAAGCACATGCAATTTCAAGAATGAACACGCCTTTCAATTTAAGGCAATAAATGTACTTGGTACACATTTTGATACATCATAAATGTAAGGTTTTGATCGTCTTCTTAATTCTAACCTCCATTTTTATGATTTGAAATTTTTTATAAAACTTATGAGACTGATGAAAATATTTCTTCAGATATACTCTGGAGAGTTCCAATTCGACGGCGAAACCCAGGGAATCCTCATCTCGAGTGCATTCTACGCAATCATCATCGCCCCGTCAGTAGGCACTCTTTGCTCCAGTAGACTGGGGCCCAAGAGAGTTATTCTTATCTTCCTAGGTGTCAGTGGTGTGCTGGTTTTCTTGACTCCGTTAGCGGCCAGAACTCATTTATATCTGCTAATTGCCGTGAGGGTCGTCGTGGGCTTTACTGTGGTGGGTTAGACTTATTGCACACGTTTTGATTGCAACTTCCACCGAAAGGCATAACTCGCGCCAGCTGTCAGAATTGGCTAATTTGAGCCTTGCTGCATTGCGCTTAAATTCGTGGTTTGACTGCAGTATCTTCACAAGAACCTCGATTTTATTCCTGATAGATATTTGAAGTAAACTTACAGTGGACTGTAGATTTTGCACTGAAGTTTAGAAATGCAGCAATGCTTAAATTAGTAGCGCGAGTTATGTCTTGCTCGGGAAGTTAACCTTATTATGTATTACTCACACTCACGCAAGAATACATAATACGCTGCGTCCCGAAAGTTCCTGTGTCTTATTTCCAAAACTACACAATATTTTAGGTTTATAACAGTTTGATGAATTCAAAATGGATTAGAGAATTCGAATATGTTCGGTCTTGTTTCCTTCTAGTTTCAAAAGTTAAAGGGGATGTAATTCGATTCATTAAGGATCGTTATTGGCATTACAGAGAGGAGAGTAAGAGTATCCTTGCCTTTCTACCGAAGAGCTCGTTCAATCAAGATTACCAATCTCACACAATTAATAGGGACATAACTCGAATTCTTCTTCCACCAATATTTAGAACTACGTTATATCAGTCAAGTTTTGATTTTACAATTTGAACAAGTATATGGTGTCAATTGCGACTGCTTTAATCCAATTTGTCACAGAGTACAGTTTTGCCAGTAGCCATCGAGATGTACCTCTACTGGGCACCTGCAGAAGAGAAACCTCAACTCGTCATGCTATCTTTCGCTGGTAAGACTGCCAAATTTCTGCCAATTTCTTGCATTCAAAACTTGCTTGTCGTCACCGAGGCCTATGATGTGATCCACTATATTACGTGAGGACACGTGTTCTGTCAAGAGACTCAAATCAAATCTAAGTTTTCCAAAGCATACTTGAATGATTGAGGCTTTTCGAAAATTTCTTTTGAAACGGCGTCGCTGATTGCACAAATTACTTTGATTGCATGCAGTCAGGCGTCTCTATTCAAGACAGAAAGTGCTCGTTTTCAAACAGAGGTTAGATAAGGATTTATGACTACAGCTACCTCTGTGGGATGAGAATGTAATGAATTTTGAAAACAACATGTTAGCTCAGAGTCCCCTTCTAAAAGCAATCAATTGATACGAGTTATGGCTTAAAGAGCCACTCCGTGAGTTGTTGGAGTCAAATATGCCAAACTTAATCAATGATGTCATTTGATCGCGAAGTATCGACTGTTACCAAAAAAGACACATTTTAAAACTTACTGGTTTTTTTACAGTGATAATATGAAGGTAGAACGTCGCAATTATGATCGAAAACCGGACAGTGGCGCGCGTCAAATAGTCAAAAGTAATTTTGGTGACTAGGGCAGTTAGGAGTTGATAGTGTTTTTTAGTATATATAACTAGTATCCATGTAGATTGGATATGGTATCTACACCTCTGTGCAATTATAAGGCTGTTTTTAGATTTTCATGGAAAACCAGTATTTGTCATATATATGTCTTTTGGACATGAAAAGTTAAGATGTTTTGATTTTATATCACCACATATGACATTTAGGTTCGTATCAAAGGAAAATAATTTGTTATGAAAATCACGGAGTGGCTCTTTAATGGGCAGGTAGTAGCAAGGACTGAAGCCAAGGCAGGTTCGAATCCCTCCATGATCCAATTTTCATGCTGCAGGCTACAGTGTGGCTCTGATACTACAATATGCGCTCTCGGGCTTGCTGTGTCTTGTACCAATAGACAACGGTTGGCCCTTCATCTTCTACTTCTTCGGTACGTATTGATGCTATGTGACAACACCTTAGAGTCAAGCCTGCAACTTCATGCGACAATGACGAAAGGGAATCAACTATAGGTCTGATAGAAATGAAAAGAAAAACATGCAATATCAGGTCTATATAACTCCTATTTCTATTGTAAGATCGTCGCATGAAAACTATCTACAATGGACATACTGAGCACAATGTATTTGCAAGCATGATGAATAAATCCTTTAATGCTATTTTACTATTATGCTTAGTTTACTTCAGTGTCAGGCCTCAAGCTCATTATAAATTACATTGTATACTTATAACGTGCACATATAAAATGATAATGTTACTAATAATACTAATAGGTATTCATACTTTAAATTAAAAATAGGTCGATTAAAATTCGAATTAAGTTTTAAAGAGGGTCATGTATCGGCATCAAGTCCGCCATTTTGATTTGACGCTGTACTCTTAAATTTTGGCGCTGTACGCTTAAATTTTGTTTACAACATCATAAAATTACTATATATTTGGTAAGATTATCCACAAATTTGTTAATCAACAATGTTAAGCAATGCCATAGCGAGACTTTTCACAGTCGCAGCGCCGATGAATGGCTCATTTCTCATTCTTGCGCTCTCACTTATCTAGTTGTCAAATCTAATCAACCAAAATTCTACCATCAGTAACCTTTTCAACTAGGTTATCTTGAAAACAAATACTATATACAGTCACAATAAACTTGAATGTCCCCTTGAATTTCGTTTTCACAAATAGATACCCGCATTTCCCGATAAGACTGTCCTTTTAATATGCCGTTTCCAAAATGAAAAACAGGACGATAACCCATGTTGCTTTTTACATCGGTCTATTGCTATGTATGGATATATATTTTCCAGGGGCATGCACTCTGCTTTGGTGTTTGATATGGCATATTGGCATCTACGATACACCTGACCGACATCCGGGCATCAGTCTGTATGAGAAGACATATATCATGGCGCGACGAACTCCCAGTGTAGAAAAGGTACCATTCCACGTTGTCATATTTGAAGCAACAGGGCAAAGTTTTATAAACCCCAGTATTAAAACATTTAAATTGTGTCTACTTACGTTGTTCGTTCGGGCGAGTTAAACCTCTTTATTTCCAGTGAATTATCTCCCTTAGCATACTTATGGCGTTGAAATGTACCATATTTGTGAAAAGGTACCATGTACTTGATTCTGTTCAATAGTATTTCAGAGGGGGGAATTTTGGCATTATGCCTTATCATTTTTAAAATATTGATAAATAAATCTTGGTATTTGGACTTTGAGGATGCATCTTCATAATCGATCCATATATTTCAAATTATGTATGTCTAAACATTTTGAGTATTTTTAATTTATTTTTACTTTGATGAGGTTGTTCATGGTTGCACATAAAAAAGTTACATAGAAAAAAGATATTCAGAGGGTTGTTTTACCTTTTTTTACCCTTTGGTTTTGACACGTGCTTTTATCGCAGTCAACTCTTTCAAGAAAATAATATAAGGTTTCATGTCAGCTGACTGGGGTTTCATTTTGAATATATAAACATGATATGCTACTAATTGTGCAGTTTCCCGCCGACCATCAACTAGCAAAGAAGTATCTTTACTATTTATTCAAAAGATAAACATGTAACATCCCGACAACAGTTTTGGCGTTACCCAAAAGAAGTAAAGGGTCAACGTACATTTTCTTTTCTTGGGTATTTAATAAACAAATTCATTGAAAACGTATTGGGCATAACTTCGGCTAAAATAGTATATACTGGTCACTTTAATGATACATTTTTTCTTTCAATAATTTAATAATCAAGAGATTTGATTTATTGCTTCTTGTTTCCAAGCGTTGTATAAATACTTGCCAAATGTGTTCCAATTATAACATGTTTATCATTTTAGGTGTGCTATAAGAATAAGTTTTTTCTTCAAACTATCGAAAATTAACAGGTACTTGTATACCATTTAACGTCTTTCAGGGCATTGCTATACGATGCGAGTCCTCGTTCATATCTTTTCATGTTACAATTGTACCATGAAAGTCCGTTTGTAATATCTTTCAGGTTTCGACTATAAAATAAAAGTCCATTCAAACGCTCTTCAGGGCACGACTAATCCGTGGAGGGCACTTTAACATCTTTTTGTTCAAAACTATACAATAGAAGTCCATTTAAAATCTTTCATAATTTTACAATGGATGTTCTTTATAACTTTTTTCAGGATACAACTATACCATGGAAATCTATTTTAACGTCAAGATGTGTCTGGGCCTACATAATAGTCTTTTCGCTGCATGACTGGAACAACGGAATCTACTTCGGTTATCTCCCTTTGTATATGGCAACAGTTCTTAAATTTGATGTCGCGCAGGTACGTTTTGATTTATTTTGTATGAAATTATTGTACTTTTGCACAGATACCTAATTTTGAAAAAATGAAACTACACAATTAGTTTGTTGGTGCTACAAATGATGGAAGTCATACTTACTAGAGAAAAGGGATATTTGTTAAAAAATTGTTATATTATTTAAATACATATCTGTTGACTAGACCTACTATGCCTGCCTCCTCTAGGCATGCTTTATTTCAACCTTATTACCACAGACGAAACTTGAAACAGTGGAGTAAGGGATGCGTAAAATCCCTCTCCAAGGGCGGTAAGTCAGTGGTCTCGTGACGTCACTCCCAGAAGCCTTCACTCTCCTCTCAGTTGCAGAGCAAGACAGTCGTGTATGTTTTCGCTCTCGACTCTGGGTATTTCTAGCGTTATTCTTCGCTGGTTTTTGCTAACCTTACTTTTTATTCAATTAAAGCGTTGTTTCTACGAATTATCTACATGCTCGTCGTTAACAGGTTGTTCTTAGACAGTCTGTTTATTGTAGGTTTGAGGGAGGGAGAGACCTTGTTGACATGTGCTAGGCGGTGCGCTACCAACCTTGAAGCTGCACGCTCTGCACGTGCAACTTGTGTCTCTTGTTTTCTCTCACCTTCGTCGTGTGACTGCTTGGTTCGTACGGCCTTTGGTCGTGTCCTCCGGCAGTTCTTTCGTCGTCTAGTGTCAGGTGGGTCTTCCGACAGCTCGTCGTCTGCTTCGGTTGACTTTCACCGTTCGTCGAACACTAGTAATTCGTCTTCCGACACTACGATAGTTCGGACCCTCCGGTAGTCTGACCCTACGATAGTTCGGACCCTCCGGTAGTCTAACCCTACGATAGTTCGGACCCTCCGGTAGTCTGACCCTACCATAGTTCGGACCCTCCGACTTCGGACCCTTAGGGTTCAGAGCCTCCGGTATTCGGCCCTCCCGATAGCCTCCATCGTCTAGCCTTGCGTGTTTTCTCACTTAAGCGTCTCGTCGGTTCTACGTGTTGTGAGTTTACGCACTTGGTGTTTTTGGAGTAATAAGCTATCGGAAGGGGTTGCTACTTAGTGTCTGGACTTAGCCGGACACGTTTCTACTTAGGGTAAGGCTGTCTCGTGTCAGTGACTCGACTGTCACTCGCCTCGGCTAGCTCACACGCATCAGTGCCTCGACTGTCACTCACCTCGGCTAGCGTACACGCGTTGTTGACTCCGGTCTTCACTCGATTGTCTCGCTATGTACTCTGCGTTTTGTACACAATGCGGAGGCCGGAAGTCTGCTAACAAGGACCCGCACTTGCTGTGTAGGAAGTGCAAGGATATATGTGAGGAAGGGTTTCGTTGCAACGAGTGTGCCCCTCTCTCGTCTTCAGACTTCAAGGCCTACGTTGCGGCCATTCGCAAGTCCGTGGCCGATAGGGCTTATGTTTTGAAGCGATCAGGTCCGACAGGTGACTCGGGTCGCGATCGAGATTTTTCTCCCATTCGTCACCCTTCTCCGGAGGAGAGGATGGATTTAGTACTCTCTGAACGTACGGATGAGTTTGACCGGGAGTCTCCGGAATTGTCAGAGTCGGGTAGGGGTTCGAGGGACACTCTCTCACCTCGTGGTTCTTCCCGCTCTCGCTCTAGGGCTCGTCGCTCTCTGTCCCCCCCTTCGTCTCGGGAGGTGGAGAGGTGTATGTCTCCGCTGAGGCTTAAAGTCGTCGAGCCCACCACTTCCAAGAGCAAGAAGAAGAATAAGAAGAAGAAAGCTAAGGTTGACAAGTTTCAACCAGAGCTTCTTCTTGCGTCTGTTAAGGATATGGTATCGTCTCTGTTGGACGCTCGGTTGGGTCCGGTGGGTTTACCCAGCCGTCCCGCCCCCGCTGCTACTGTAGGTCTAGACCCAGAGGAGGACAGAGGGTCACATGACTCGTGTCACACTCCCTTAAGGGCCTCCGGGTTGGCGTCGTCTTCGCGTCCCTCTCACACCCCCACGCGTCGTGTCACGGTGGTGTCACCGAGTCGGGACTCCTCTCCGGACGCGGATGGCCATAATGACTGCTTGGTGGACGTATCTGACCCTCCGTTCATCAGTATAGTGTCGGATGCGGAGGGTACGGGGTCATCGGATGACCCTCCGGTCGTGGACTCAGTCGCCATGCTGACTGAAGTGGCCTCGTTCGCGGAGGTACCACTCAGTCACGTCCGCATCTCGGGACCTCGCTCGTCGGTAACCAGGAAGGCTTCCTTTACTGATGATGGGGACTCAGCTCCCGCGCGACTCGCTCTTCCTCCTCACAGGCTCCTGCTCGACGCCTCAGAGGATATGGAGCATGTCATCTCGTCCACTGCACCTAAACGTCTGCTACCACCGTTAGTAGTGTCTGACAAGCGCAGGCGTCAGTTACCACTGCATCCGGCTCCCTTTCAACTCGTCCCGCCTGCTCTCGATCAGGATTCGTCTCGCTTGTTTAACCCCGACGCACCCCATCGACTTACTGATGCGCAGCTCACGCATCTCGACAGAGAGGCTCGCACAGTGTTGGGGTTGGGCAATCACGTGACGTTCACCTGTCAGGCGATGCTCAACTGCGCCAAGCAAGCAAACATGGAGTCGGGTGACCCGGTGCTCTTCAAAGCTTTTAGCAATGTGGCAGCGGACCTCGCACAGATCATGCTATCGGCCTCGCGTATATCGTCAGGGATTACAGTCCTGCGTAGGGACAACTACTTGCATCGTTCTGGCCTTAACCCCGACCAGAGATCTTTCCTTCGGCAAGCCCCGGCCAACTCTGAATTTCTCTTATCCCCGAGGTACTTAGAGCGCGACAGGAGGCTCAACAACAAGACCTCACGAATTGGCTCGCGGGGAGTCGGAAGCAGACTCCCTCCAAACGTCCGGCGACTAACTACCGTCAGGGTCAGGGGCAAGGTCACGGGCAGGGTCAATCTACCCCAAAGAAAGCGAAGACGGACTTTCGGTGGGGAGGTCGTGGCCGGGGATCCACGGGTCAGCAGTCTCCCAAGTCCCCCCGTCCTGGGGCCGAGGGCCGTAACCCTCAGAAGGGGAAGCGGAGGAAGTGACTCGTGGTCACCTCCTCAGCTTCCTCCGCCGCTCGTTCCGTCATCGGAGGGCTCGGTGGGGGGTCGGCTTCAGTATTTCGTCAGCAACTGGGAGCAGTTAGGGTTAGACCCTTTCGTTTGTCGGATACTGAGTCAGGGCTTCCGCATTCCCGTCTCGTCTCCTCCTCCACTTACCTGTGCTCCAAGGGAGCGTCCCTTGTCACGGGACCGGCTCCAACTAACCTTGGAACAGGTGAAGATATTAATCTCCAAGGGGGCAGTGCAGGAGGTCCTGACCCCGCATCTAACTCCGGGGTTTTACTCCTCAGTGTTTGTCATACCGAAAAGGAACTCGAAAAAATGGCGGCTTATTCACGATTTGAAGGTATTCAACCGCTCCTACCTCGTGCGGCCGCCATATTTTTGACTCTTGACTCTTCCATCTGTAATGCGATCTCTGGAGCGCTCCGACTGCATGGTGTCTCTCGATCTCCAGGATGCGTACCTGCACATTCCGATTCACTGTCGGGATCGCAGGTACCTCCGCTTCATTCTGGACGGGAGACATTTTCAGTGGTGCGTTCTCCCCTTCGGGATCTCATCCGCCCCCTGGCTATTCACTCGAGTGACTCAGCCTATCGTCCAATTTCTACACGAATGCGACATTCAGTTTCTGATGTATTTGGACGATGGGCTCGTTCACAACCGTTCTCCCGTCGTTCTCGAGGTACAGCTCAGGTTCACGATAGACCTGTTCCGTCGTCTAGGATGGTTAGTGAACTTAGAGAAGTCGGACCTGGTCCCAGCGACTCGTCGGAAGTTCTTAGGGGCTATCCTAGACACTCAGCTGTTCCGAGGGTTCGTTACGAGGGAACGGATGTCTCGTTACGATCGTTTAATGGATCACGCTCTCGATGCATCACTCTCCCTACGTCAGTGGCAGAGAGTGTTGGGGTTGCTAACATCAGCTCAGGACCTGACCCGCAGGGGGAGGTTATTCCTCCGCCCGTTACAGGTGTTCCTGACCCCCACATCAGGGAGGCACGGTGTCGTCACGCCATAGCTCTGACCCCAGATCTGCATCGCTTCCTAGCTTGGTGGCGGGTAGACGAGAGTGTTTTCTCCGGGGTTCCACTCCGGCCTCGTCCCCCATCAGCTCATCTGTTCGTAGACGCCGAGTCTCTGCTGCGCGTGTCGCTCCGGCTTTTCGAGCTGGTGGACAATGTGGAACTGGACATTCGAGCAGTCCACATTCCAGGTGCCAAGAACATCTTGGCGGACGCGCTGTCGCGACCCGATGCCCCTCCCCCAACGGAGTGGCAATTGAACCCGGTGGTCTTCAGGGGGTTGTGTCTCCAGTTCGGGACCCCCCTGATAGACCTGTTCGCGACGTGCCTCAATCATCAGCTACCGACTTATGTCTCCCCAGTCCCAGACCCTCGAGCGATGGGCTTAGACGCGCTCTCGTTAGGGTGGGAGGGGATGGACGCTTATGCTTTTCCGCCGGCGGCCATCCTCTCTCAGGTGGTAGCCAAGATAGGGACAACTCGGGTCCTTCGACTTCTTCTGGTAGCCCCCTGGTGGCCAGCCCGACCGTGGTTCGTTCCTCTCCGGCGTCTCTGTCATCAGGAACCTGTTCCGATTCAGCCGCGAAGAGATCTGCTCCTCAGCAGGCCGAGCGAAAGGTTACACGAGAACCCTCAGGTGTTCTGCCTTCACGCTTGGCTTGTATTAAGAGAAGGTTAAGGAGCAGTGGTTACTCTAAGTGTGTCGCCAATGCCATAGCTACCGCTCATAGGAAGACCACTAGGAAACTCTATGATTTCCAGTGGCAGGCCTTCGCCTCCTTCTGTGTTCAGCGGGGTTTCATCCCGGCAGAGGCCTCCGTTCCTCAGGTAGCAGACTACTTAGTGTATCTGCGCAACACCAGGCATCTTAAGGCGTCCTCAATTAACACCAACATGTCTGCTATCCTCTCGGTTCTTAGGAAGAGGTCGCCAGGGTTAGATGTGTCGGTCCTCAAGGGCCTCATTAAGACCTTCCGTTCTGTGGACGGCAGGACTAAGCTTCGTCCACCCGAGTGGGATTTAGCCGTCGTGCTCAGCCATCTTCGCTCCGATAGGTATGAACCGCTCTCTGACGTTCCCCTCCTCCCTCTGACCATCAAGGTCATCTTTCTGGTGGCCATGGCCTCCGCAGCTAGGATTTCAGAAATCCATGCGTTGCAGGCGGACCTTCTACGGTTCGAGGTCAGGGAGGGGGGGTCGGCCTTACTTGGTCTAGCTCCCAACTTCGTCTGCAAGAACCAAGCAGCTGATGAGGCGGGCCGTACGTTCTCTATTCCGGCACTGGGGTCGGACCCGGGAGAGATAGATCTCTCTCTGTGTCCGGTTAGGGCGTTGAGGGTTTACGTGCAGCGTACACGCAGGCTGAGGGATGGCAGGCGTCGTCTGTTCTTGCCTCACTCGCCGAGGAGCACGAAAGAGCTGGACAAGAGGGCGTTGGGTGTATACCTGAGGTCAGCAGTCATCGACGCGTACAAGGCCGCTGACCTGCCACCCCCGTCGCGCTCCAACCCGCATGAGATCCGAGCAGTCTCAGCCACGATGGCTTACCACTGTAACATCGCGGTCTCGGACGTCATGGCGGGGTGTTTTTGGCGTTCTTAGGAGGTCTTCGCCAATCATTACCTACGAGATCTCTCCACAGCAGATCTCGAAGGCATCTCTAGGCTGGGTCCGCAGGTTTTCGCTCAGGCGAAGGTGGTCCCTCCGACCAGACCGAGAAGGGGACAGTCCTTTTAAAGGGAGGGTCTCGGGTGTTTTTCGATGCGCTTTGCAATAAACTTCGATACATATCGTTTGTTCTTGGTCTGTTGTTCTTTTTCTATACTTCGCTTTTAACCCCCCTCCCAATAGGGGGCGGGGACAGTGGGTTGATAAGAAGTTGAGTGGCTGGGTTGTCTCTTCGATCCGCTTGGCGGTAGAGATAGTGTCTCCCGGGCTGTACCTTGTCCTCACCACAGGATGGAGGACTCGTAGGTTAGCTTACACTCAGGGCTTGTCGCTGGTCTCGTCTCTCCCATATATTGTCATATTTGGGTGTATAGTTACTATTATTTCCTCTCGCCCTGTCACTGGCTTGACATTGGGGACTCGCTTATAAGCCTGCGAGAGGCACACTTCTAAATAAATACAAGAGAAGGTTTTTCTATTATTTTATTACAAAAACAATCAAAGCATATTGAAACTTCACATATAATTCCTATTCCTAATTTACCTTTCTATCCTAACTCCCCATACTTTCTATACTTCCCTATACATTACCCAACGCTATCCTATCCTCACTAGCCATGGCTTCTCTGGCTCTGATGGATTTTCTGCACTGTCCAGCTCTCGTCTCCCCCGAAACTACCGTGCATCCCCTTTTTAACCCATCTTGTCATTAATCATTTTCTAGGTGTGTTTTACTTCCATCCAATCATATTCCCTATTTCCCCTTTTGACAGCAGTCACTCAACAGTGTTGTTTAACCTATAACCTCTACCTACGCCCTTTGACCCTGTAACCTCTGTAAAATTAGTCTTATGACGTCACTAATAATTCCCCATCGGTTATCCAATTTCGAACATCTTCCCAGTTATTCATAGTTTCACGTCAATGTTTTGTTTTCTCTCTCTTCCATTCTACTTGTCTCGTAGTATTTGGCATCTGAAATGGCTTAAGCCCAACTTTCTCATGAATAATAATTAGATAATGCGTTCCCTACTTCTAGTCTTACCCCAAAACTCATTTTATATTCTTGTTTCGCATAATTTACTAACCCAATGTCACGCATTTTACCGTCTTAATGTCCTTTGTTCTATTGATTCTTTTCTCTACATGTTTGCTATTTTCAAATAATATCTCTCTATCAAAACCTTATTTTAAGTATACTGAATATTTTCAAGTAACTACTATTCTACTAATTCTCAATATCTCTACATAACAATATCTACTGACCCACCTCCGTGCAGTGGGATTCTAGGCATAGTAGGTCTAGTCAACAGATATGTATTTAAATAATAGTACGTTTTTGATTAAACGTAATTATTTATACTTACCTGTTGACTAGACCTACGCACTAGTCCCGCCCATCCTCCCCGCTTGGTCTGTCTTGCCTTTTAGGGGCCTGTTCGGAGAGTGAAGGCTTCTGGGAGTGACGTCACGAGACCACTGACTTACCGCCCTTGGAGAGGGATTTTACGCATCCCTTACTCCACTGTTTCAAGTTTCGTCTGTGGTAATAAGGTTGAAATAAAGCATGCCTAGAGGAGGCATGCATAGTAGGTCTAGTCAACAGGTAAGTATAAATAATTACGTTTAATCAAAAACGTACTATTATATGAATGACATTGGTAATATTTTATTAAAATGCAAATAATTGTTTAAGCACTTTTTTTTACTATATGGTTTTATTTATTTTTGTGTCTCTACAGTAATTGTTAGAATTCGGTTATTAGATAAAGTACCCCAAAACAACACGCTCGGTTTAATTTCATGTAGATATTATTAATCGAGTTTTGTCCATTGCTTAAGGGTCACAGTTAGTAACGTCGATTCATAGGCCTATATATAAGTAGATATTATGAAACATGTCTCTTGTAACAATACACTCTCATTCCCAAACCTTTAATGTTAAAATAATTGACATCTCCCAAGGGATAAACTATTTGATTAAATCCAACGTTGACGAGAAACATTACTTGAAGGATAATTGCATAGTCCTAATACCATTTTATCAATTGTGATAAATATTTTTTTAGCGCATTCTAACATCTTATATCAGGTGGAATCCAAGCCTGTTATTCCCCGCATTCCACCTGATAAAGAAGTAAGCATGTACTCGGAAACGTCCAATAGATTTCACAATAAACTTGTTATCAATTAATCATTGATCTTCTTCTGTTGAAATGTGTTTCTTGTCCAACAGAATGGCGCCCTCTCCTCCCTACCCTACGTTTCCCGGCTTGTAGCCACCCTTGTGTGGAACCACGTTGCTGAGAGTATGACCAAATGTTTCTCTGTCACCAAAACAAGGAAAATCATGCAGGTCACAGGTACCGTGAGTTGTTATGTCACAGTATTCAATGTATAATGTATATTTTTATGTAAAATCAACGTAATTTGAAAATTTATAATATCATATCTGAGGAATGTCGAAGAAGTTGTTTTCATCATTTTGAAATCATCATCGGTACATGGGGATACGTTTGGTAAAATATAAAAAGAAAACGGAAATAATGCCAACGATAGCCTCGAGCCATCGACACAATGGAACAAATTATCCGTATGTTAAGTTATTTTTATGAGGCAATGGCAATATTAGTTATAAAATTATGACCTTCTCTTCTCATAAACGAGTACTCGTTGAATAAAGATGCATGTATCTGCCTAATCAATGTCAGCTTGATCTCTACTAAGATATTATATATCGAAACAAATATTTTGGTTGGACTATACCATCCGCCATTCTGTCCCCTCAGAGGTGAATGTCATGTCAGTGTAACCTCTTTGACATTTGGACCATATTTCTGATTTCTTCATGAAAATTGTAATGTTGAAAATGAACAGCTGTCCTGCCATGAGCGTACTTATTTTCATCAAATTAAATACGGTGTTACATCTTCGACTGACTTCAAATTTGTGAGGAATATGTAAGCGTCGCGCAGGTGAATGAACCTTAGTCAAAGGTAAATGGAACAGGTCAGGTGCTCAGTGAGAAATAAAAATAATCATAAGCAAACTTCCAACTATTGTAACAGGGAGGATTTAAAAATAAAAAAATTTAGCCCTGAAAGAGAAGAAATGACCCGAGAGAATAACCACAAACGCTCTGTGCACCAAATATATGTGTGTATCGCTTAATCATGTATCTCTTTCAATGACTGCGTAAAGATTAATTGAAATTTCGATTGACGTGTACCACAAAGATAATGAAAAAAAGTAATTGAAAAACAATTCTGTGCAGGTTTCTTGATAGCGGCAGGACTGTCTGTGAGTCTGTGCTATGTGGATGAGGGGCAGGAGTATGTGGCTGTGGCCATCTTCATCCTCTCCACCCCCTTCCAGATCGTCACCATTTCCTCAGGGGTCGTCACCACCGTCGATATGGCCCCACGGTAAGTCTCAATAATAATGCATGCAGACCCCTATCTAATTAGCTCTATCCCTTCTCCTTGTTCACTTGGGTGTTTCCATATCGTGTAATATGGTATTCATGGGAAAGTAAATTTCTTTATCTTCAACTACACTGACTTTGAATAATCTTTTATCCTATCGTCATAATAATTCAAAGTTTATTTGTTATCGCAAAAATATGCTAATTTGAAATGAGAATATAAGATTTACTTTGATATGAGAATATATGTTTTATTTTGATATGAGAATATATGTTTTATTATGATATGAGAATATATGATTGACTTTGAATGAGAATATGGAAATCAGATTACATATGTCTGACGCTGTACATAACTAATTAGCAAATTCATAGAGAACACAAAATTCTATCCCTTTAATTAGATTTTATTATAATTATTATGTTTATCAATATTACTAATGTAATGGTTTGTAACAGGCTGACCACCAATTGTATTATTTCCTCAAATTGTTCACAGTAAGTATCACGGTCATTCAGAAATAAATTTCTTTTAAATAGATACGCTTCTGTGCTGACATCGATGGGTATGACAGGATCATTTCTGGGAATGATGGCGGCACCAATGGCCGCTTCTTATATTCTGGGTGATGTAAGATAAATAAAACTTCGTATCTTATAATTCACTAGGATTTAAAGGTAGAGTCATATCTTTTATTAATTAAGCAACTAAAGACCAACTTCAACCTTACTGCAAGGTCAACGCCTTGCTGACCAGGTCATTCGGGCGCTATTGTAGCGATGTTATACATCATTCTTTCAGACATTTCACTTGTAATAGAGGTGGAGTGGACAGATTTAAGTTAAGTAACTTCACTGGAAAAAGCATAAATACCATCCGCCATTTTGTATGTTTCAGAGAAGTCGCCAGCAGTGGACCTACCTGTTTTACTTCATCGCAGCTACATACGCTTTTGCAGCTCTCGTGTTTCTTATCTTCGGAAGTGGAGAGCTCCAACCATGGGCCATCCAATCAGAGAACAGAACTATCAGTTCAAATGAGAACGGGCAATCCAATTTGGGTTATATTCCTGAACATGACGAGAGCACAAAACTTTGATCACATTGAAACATTTTTGTTATGGTATATGTGAAGTCAATTTTATAGCAAAATTTAGAGAAATGGATGACGATTTAAGAGAAAATACATACGTGAATCATGCATTTGGAAATTTATTGTGTGACTTTTTATCATGGAACGAAAAATTACGTTTTGTGTTGACATGTTACTACTTGTCTTCACTTGTAAATTAAGTCTATTCAGTACAATGATGACTCTCTCCCGTAAGAGGTTATTCAAGCCATTTCTTCCCTCGTTACACCTGTTACAAGTGGGACACTCTCTGGACCCTCTTTCTGGTAAACGTGCGCCCAAGTTTCATAAAGGAAGTAGTCACTTGGAGAGGTTAAGCAAAGGACGTTGTGTTCCAATACACTTGAGGTGTTGAATTAAAATTGAAAAAAATAATTCAAAACTCGAATCGAATCCTTTATCGACATATTTATTTACAAATATCATTGAAACATCTTGACACAACAGAAAACATAACACTCATTCATAATCACAATTAAAAATCACAAATATAAGAATTCAAACACAGTGAATAAATCATCGTACGATGGCAATACCTATATACAGTCATATCTTCACACCTATCAAAACCCATCCACACAAACGAGCTAGCTATAGAGGATAAGTTATTAAATAAACATACAATCCTTCATAATTCCACGGGGATTTTGAGAAAGATCTTCAGGGTAAAGATTGGTGATTTCGAGATACTATATCATCCCAAATCATGACTTCTAAAAGTCAGTTCACCTCCTTAATGCGCAAACAACCTTAAAGTCAGGTTACTGGGACGATTTGCCGCTAATTAAATTACCCAAATTACCTAATATTCAGATAAAAATAATCATAACAATGATAATTCATTATTGTACTAATTTTTGCGTTTTTATAAGAAACTATATGGAAGAAGTGAGTTCAATGAATCTTTTTAGAATGACGTCATAAGTCTTGAAGGAAGTGACGTCATGCCCTTTCAGAAAGTGACGTCAAAGCTAGATACCTAGTGGTGTCCCCAAACATGTTCCTTTCCTAGAAAAGAAATGTCGTCAATAATGACTAAAACTCTAAAGTAAACATACATGGTTAAAAAGATTTGGCATGCCATGAAATGTATAAAACGTAAGATATATGAATTATTTATAAATATTCATACAACCGCATGAAAGACTCATACATTTGTTTGAGAAAAGAATGGAGGCCGAGTTTTTTTCCACTTGTACCCAAAGGCATCAACGCCGTTTTCCATTTCTTATCCCCATATAACTCATCATGTATGGTCCTGCGCACTTGTTGAATTTATATAAACATATATTTACCGTCCTGATGAAGTCTATCTTCGCTATCGGTTGATTCAGCTGAGTCAGGAGTATTGGACGACTGTTGAAGGGAGGCAACTCCGTCCCTTCCGGTAAGCCAGTAAGTGCGGACTGATCCTTTTAGGAATAACTGAAGCTCTTTGTTGTCCTGGTAACAAGGGAGATCACTCAAAATCATTTCATTCATATATTTAGCAACATGACAAAAATATGGACAAGATGAAAGCAAACCGATACGATAGGACGTTTCGTACATGACAAACTATGACTGAAAATCTTTTAATATCATATTTCAGACTCCATGGTATTGGTGGCCATGGTATGCATTTAGAATTGAACCATTTTTCAACGTTGGTAAATAATAGACCTACATATCTCCATGTACATAACCCTTTGTGGCAAACGATAATGTACTCTGTGATACGGAAGCATTTTAATCAAAAGCATGTATTGAGGGGACAACTGTATATTAAACTGATTGATTGAGCAAATTTAGACTGGTAGATTTTAATTTCAACGGATTGCTAGTTTTGAATTATTTGAATTTGGTTTACTGTAATCAGAGTTCATCTAATTCATGTTGTTACCAATATGATTCGTATGGGCTGTGTACGTCATAGCAGAGAACAGGAGCAAGAATATGCCATTGAATTTTACTTCCCCAAAACAATCCTAGAAAATTCCCCTTTTAAAAACTATCCCATAATGCTAAGGCCTAGCAATGACGTGCAGGTGACTCACCTTAGCAACAGTGTCTTCTCTCTCAACGACAAAGAACCCTCCATGGATTACGACCGAATCGTGAGTAGTCTGACTGATGTGAATCCGTCCCGCTGGAAGTCCGCATAAAACATGCACCAAATAGTTACACACATGGAATAATATAGCGCCATCTAATTGAATTGTTTTGGTCACAGTTACTTCACCAAGGTGAGAGTGTGTTCGTGAAATGAAGTAGTTACACAAAACATCCTTACTTTCGTTGGCTCTCATTAAATAGGCACCCTGCTTAATTAACGTATTTCTATCCGCGTATCTTCTACATTACCCTTACAATGCGTATTGCCGACTACTTCTTGAGTAAGGGCTCATATGCCACGTGTGCCTTTGAAATACCGTTATTGTTGGACCCTTAGAAACAATATATCTCGAACCTATTCGTTCTTTCATCCGGGTATTTGTGCATTTACTCGAGAGTATATATGGTTGGTTATATATACTATTGCGAAACCAGGCTTTTTGGTTTGCTAGATATCAAGGTATTGTAGGATCAACCCATATACATTTACGCTGACGCAGCAAAATGGTAAAATTGGGGCATAGGTGTCACAATTAAGCACAGGGTAGGAGAAAGAGTTGAAATGATAATTCTATGAATAGGGTAAATTTACGAAAATAAATCGGTGAAAAAGGTACTCACGTCTTCCCAGCGCCTCCATCTTTGCAGCCACACTGACCGTCTCCCCGAACAGACAGTAGCGTGGCATCTTGCTTCCCACGACTCCAGCAACCACAGAACCTTTAGACGTATAAGGCAAGATAGGGTAAGTTTAGTTAGGTGAAATTGAGGTTGGGTGTGGAGGAGTAACAAGGATGGATAAAATAGGATAACATAAAATATGATGAGAATAGAAAACATAGATAAGGTATGGTATGGACTGGTACACTACAGTACGTTATGTTATGGTATGGTAATGTAGGAAAGGATTGATGCGCTTGGCAAGGGAAGGCAAAGTACGATAAGGTAAAGAAACATAGATGTGGGATGGTACGCTACGGTACATCATGGGATGGTATAGTTTTGTAGGAAAGGATTGATGCGCTTGGCAAGGGAAGGCAAAGTACGATAAGGTAAAGAAACATAGATGTGGGATGGTACGCTACGGTACATCATGGGATGGTATAGTTTTGTAGGAAAGGATTGATGCGCTTGGCAAGGGAAGGCAAAGTACGATAAGGTAAAGAAACATAGATATGGGATGGTACGCTACGGTACATCATGGTATGGTATAGTTTTGTAGGAAAGGATTGATGCGCTTGGCAAGGGAAGGCAAAGTACGATAAGGTAAAGAAACATAGATATGGGATGGTACGCTACGGTACATCATGGTATGGTATAGTTTTGTAGGAAAGGATTGATGCGCTTGGCAAGGGAAGGCAAAGTACGATAAGGTAAAGAAACATAGATATGGGATGGTACGCTACGGTACATCATGGTATGGTATAGTTTTGTAGGAAAGGATTGATGCGCTTGGCAAGGGAAGGCAAAGTACGATAAGGTAAAGAAACATAGATATGGGATGGTACGCTACGGTACATTATGGTATGGTATAGTTTTGTAGGAAAGGATTGATGCGCTTGGCAAGGGAAGGCAAAGTACGATAAGGTAAAGAAACATAGATATGGGATGGTACGCTACGGTACATCATGGTATGGTATAGTTTTGTAGGAAAGGATTGATGCGCTTGGCAAGGGAAGGCAAAGTACGATAAGGTAAAGAAACATAGATATGGGATGGTACGCTACGGTACATCATGGTATGGTATAGTTTTGTAGGAAAGGATTGATGCGCTTGGCAAGGGAAGGCAAAGTACGATAAGGTAAAGAAACATAGATATGGGATGGTACGCTACGGTACATCATGGTATGGTATAGTTTTGTAGGAAAGGATTGATGCGCTTGGCAAGGGAAGGCAAAGTACGATAAGGTAAAGAAACATAGATATGGGATGGTACGCTACGGTACAGTATTTGTCATATATATGTCTTTTGGACATGAAAAGTTAAGATGTTTTGATTTTATATCACCACATATGACATTTAGGTTCGTATCAAAGGTAATTAACATGTTATGAAAATCACGGAGTGGCTCTTTAACTCGGACACGCAGCTACTTCTATGAGAGTCATCAGCGTGATGTTCGTCTGTGGCCACTGCTCTGATACCAATATTGATGCTCGATAAACAAAATCCAAAGGGTCTTGTGAATTCTTAGCCATGGATTTTTGAATTAGTTTTTTAACGTATGACAATCTTCACGCGGTGTTTTCCCGCGAAATTTCGGTTTTGATTATACCCAATATCATTTAGTTTGGATTAAAATCGAAGTGAATTTGAGGAAAACATAAGGCCACATAACCTTTGGATTTCACTGAGAGGACAGACCCAATGCCAAGTTGGAAAACAGCTTATTGAACAACTACTTTTGGTTGCGACAAATCATCATTTCAAGCAAAGAATGTCACCCCCTGTAACATAGGTACTGATGAAGTATCACGAGAAGGTGATACTAAGACAAACCTTGCACTTATCTTTGTTGTGAGTCACTTCTATGTTATGGTTAAATGACAAAATGCATATCTGGTAAAGGATTTTTCTAAATTGCAAATCCAGTGAATAAATAAACATGTCTTAATCAAAGAAGGCTTCAATGTGTATACCCGTGTGACAGCCGATCCTGAGTTTGAACTTGGTGCCGGGTAGATGGGGTATCTCCAGTCTACTGATGTGATGGAGAAGATCCAGGGCCATGTTGCAGATCTCAGCCGCGTGTCTCTCATCGTTACGCTTCGGGATACCTGGGTGGAATTATTTATTTATTTCCAACTAAGGGGTTCATATTCTTGTCAAGTCATATCATAAACAATGCTTTAATTGACGTCACGGTTCGCCTATTAGGTTTTGTTCCAAAAGCACCGATGATCTATTTTTTAGTTTTCGACACGAGTGTCCGAATATCGGTACTTGCCGGGGCATAGCGAGAGTTCCGATATTCAATTACGAGTGTCGTAAACTTACACTTACAAGGACACTCGTATGTAATGTTTTATCAATTATAGATTTGAAAATTGGGAGAATTTGCAACAATGTACTGTACTGGTTACCAGACATCGCCACACTAAGTCTGCTACGTAGTTAGATAACTCTCTACTTCTAGAAGAAACACAACGTGACACCGTGCCAAAGTATTATCATCAGCATCATATGAGATATATAAATTTCCATAGGACCCGTCGTATATAATAATAATAATAGCATTCTTATACCGCGCATATATCCATGACAAAGCATGCTCAAAGCGCCATGAGTATTATTACCCTGGAGGGATAGTACTTTCGGTGCTGCCGATTAACAAGCGCTCCGCGCGACCATATAGGTCCATACTTCCCCCTTGTTCAGGTACCCATTTGTACAGCTGGGTGAACTGAGTGCAATGTGGATGAAGTGTCTTGCCCAGGGACACAACACAGGATGAAACCCAAGTCACAAATTTTTGGTGTCTCCACCGGGATTCGAACCCGGGTCTCTGGCGTGAGAGGCAAGCAAGCTAACCACTACACCACTGTGCTCCAAATGAGTAACTATATCGGATGAAATGTATCAATTAGCTTTTACAAAACATGTGTGATTTTTTTCTATTCCCCAAGCGAGACCGAAATACAAATGCGGAGCCTAACACTAAAACAATCGCTACTTTTTTTAAAAGGGAATTTAATACATATGCACATGTTGTTTTCCACAATACTGTTAATCAATGATAGATACTCTATCAAAAAACGAAATGCGGTACCTCAAATTGAAACAATCTCTATTAAATGAAAAGACAAAAAATAACACATGTGCACATATGAAAAGTATGACACAGCTTATGATCCACAATATTATAAAAGATAGGTCCTCAAGAACTCTCACCTGACACGACCATATATGCGTCGCCGATCGTCTCAACCTTGTAGACGTCATACTGGGCGATCCGGTCATCGAAGCAAGAGTAGAGACTGTTGAGCATCTGGACGACCTGCACAGGGGAACTGCGGGCCGAGATCTGGGTGAAGCCCTGGATGTCCGAGAAGAAGATTGTCGCCTCCTCGTAGTTCTCTGCGTGGACCTCCTCATTCCGCTTCAAGATGTCCGCCACCGACTTGGGCAACATCTGATATAACAGAGTGTCTGTACGCCTCTTCTCCTTGTTCAGAGCTTTTGTTCTGATATAATAAGGTGAGAATAGTTGATAATTATTCCTTACCCTAAACAGTACAATAGACTAAAGGCGCGCTCACACAGTGCAATTTGTTGGTTACAAAAAGTCGCATGCCAGAAGTTGTATGCAAAAAATTGCACCGTGTGAACGCGCCTTTCTCTGAAATGAAATATTCCTTACAAATCTACAATTTGAAAACAATTGTGCAATGTGAATAAACATATTGCGGCTCTGTATTCTAATATATGATTAAAACATTGATTTCAAGAATCATGAATTTTATTTATAGGTCTCCTGCCTAAAGTACTTGTTTTAACAAAAGAAATGATTCATAATGAATATACAATCAAATATGTAAAACATAGATTTTATGCCTGTTAAAACTTTGTTTAGAATTGAAAACCATCAGTTTCGGAGGTAATGTGATAAACTTGATATAAGCATACCTTTCAGCGAGGGTTATAGAATACGTTTGGATCTCATTGGTGAGCAAATACACGGCGTATATGATGACAGGGCACAGGATGAAGACGCAGACAAACACAATGGAGATGGCCACCATTTTCTGCAGGTTGGTCGCTTGTCTCTCGTCCAACATCTGTGTGATCTCGTCAGCAAGCTCCTTCTGTGTCTCCAGGAGAAGATCCATGTAGCGAGTCATGTTCCCAAACCAGAGCTGCGCCATCTTGACGGATCCCCTCCCTTCTAGATCGTTCCGTCTGATTTCAGCTCTCATCCGGCCAAGAACACCAAGGAGCATTTGGTTTCCCTGAAATGATTTGATTGTTGATATGACCAGGCCAATGTATGGTGGCGAGCAAGAGAAAAGGTATGTAAGCATAATTCAGGCCCGTTGTAACAGGTTGAAAACATCAGAAGACATGGCTTCTGAAGCTCTCCAATACAATGCACCATTTAAAAAAAGAATGCAAAGGGAAAATTCCCATTATTCCCCCTTCCCACTGATGTAAAAATGGAAAATTTTGGCCCTTTCACTTCGAAGATTGATGCTACCGGTATTTTGATGTTTTCCATTGCTGATTGTGTGAGTGACTATATGATGAAACTTATATCATTCTTTCGAAGAAATCGAACTCTTGGGCGATGTCTTCACGCCATCTTTATACGATTTGGTACAGATCCATCTCGTGCTGTTTTAAATACTAAATATTATTATTAGTATTACTATTGTAATCATTAAAAATATCTCACTCACGTCAATATAATAATTATGTTGGCATGTCGAATATTATTTATTTTTTAAGGAACAACTACTATTATATGGCAAACTCACATTAATATTTCTCTCATACAAGGCATGTACCAGATCCGAATACCGTCGAGCCGAAAGGAAAGTAGCATTTGTCACATCTTGACTCTCTGTGAACCACAGGTACACGTCACGTGACGGGAACCTGCCAGTAGCGTAAAAAATAGTCCCTAAAGCTCTCTCTAGACCCATATATTCCTTCGCAATGATGACTTCCTGGTAGGCCACGAGACTCCGCCATATTGAACCCGACTGGTCCTCCGTAACTGCGTCATATAACCACGTGATAAACACCCGGATGAGAGTTGTGTACATTTGAAGCTCCATGGTAACCGTTTGGTTCAGGGTATCCAGCTCGTATCTGAAATTCAAGAGGTCGAAGTCTTAGGATGTCAATTCAAATCGTTGTAAATAAAGCCTGGAAATTAGTTAGAAGTCAATTAAAATATATAATAAGATTAAACTACTAACCGTTTGTATGAAAAGTTAATGGGTAAGTAAGCGCTTGGTTACAAAGAAAAGAATTTCAAAAATACCAAGTTATATTGAATTGAAGTCTTGTAGAAAATCCTTATTCGTTAACGACAGACTTATATGAAAAGTGTCTTTGACGATTGGAACCCAGTGTAACTTGTAATGGCATAAAACCAAACCAAATGTCACAATAACCGATAAATGTCGTTTTCAAAATCCGTTAAAAACTCATTTTTTTCAGAAGAAACCACTTTGATTTAGATTACTTAAGATTTTTGGGGGAATGAAAACTACGATTTCATCGGAAGGTCAACGTTGATAATAGTCTTGAAGAATTCGACGTATTTTTCACAATTAAGTGATTCGATACTTGATGTAATAGGTATACTTATTGCTTTTTATATGGCATTAATAAAAGGCACACATAAGAACATACTAAATACAGTAATAAGCGAAAGAAAGTACCTGTGTCGATTGAGATAGGAGAGAAACTTGTCCTTCGACTGGAACTCAGTTCGAGTGAGGGTCGGTCCGGTTGTCCAGAAGGTGAGCTTCTCCAGTGACCGATCAGTCTCCGGGTACCTCTGTAACAGCAGCGTCTTCGTCTTCTCCTCGATAGAGCTCAGATACAGGGCACTCATGTCTCTCTCCTCCTGTGGGTAGCATTGGAAATTAAGTCATTTTAGTGGCAACAGTGTTTTGATTTATAATGTAGATTAAAATACCTGTACATTCCTTATCATTACCTTGCAGAATAGGCCCTGTGCGTACAGTTAAAATTTCGTAAGATATTGAAAATTGCTTTTCCCATGTGGAACCGTAAGGAACATCATATTTTCATATGTGCGCATGTGATAAATCAGTCTCATCCAACAATGATTGTATCAACACGCTGTTGAGGGCGCTCATTTCTCACTCCTCCTGTGGGTTCTAACGGAACTCATTACCAATATGGTTAAGAATAAGCAAATTCATATTTATCATTTGGGCACAAAGTTAATACATCAATTTGTCTACCTGGGTAGTGGTGTCTAACTTATTTCCTTCTGTGGTTAGTATACAACCTGTATGTTGAAAAATATGTAACTCAATATATTTCTTATTTGCAAAGATACCCTTTTAGATTCATGTTTCTCTCTCTAATGTGTGGTATTGAAACTTATTAGCCATGTGTTGAAATAAAAACAATATCATATGTGTCATATGTGCACATGTTCTGAAAATTATTGGGTCTTAAAGCGATTGTTGAAGCGCTTTATTGGATTTATGCTCTCTCCTGTAGGTAGTATTGGAACTTATTCCCAAAATGTTGAAATATTATTATTTCTTGTGTGCACAGATTTTAAATTAATTTGTCTACTCAGGTGTCTTTAATGCCGTGGGTAGTTCTCGAACTTATTACCCATGTGTTTAATCATAAGCAACGCAATAGTTGCTATGTGTGCACATATGCTAAATTAATTATGTCTACTCAGGTAAAGGGCGCTCAGGTTTTTCTCCTCCTGTTGGTAGTATTCGGACTTATTATCCATATGTTGAAACATTATCAAGGTCATATGTTTCACATGTGCACAGATGCTATTATTGATTTTGTCTTTGGTGTTTTGCATTACAGTGTAGAATTAAATACATTGTTGAGTCCTTTTTAGAAAGTTTCAGAGTAAGCCCTGTAGTTGCTTATATATATCGCACGATGAGGAAAATATTACCCAACCAAAGCAAGCTTGTCTAGTATTCTGGTTGGTCGTTTGCAATGGCACACTATTTTGGGAGTGAGAAGTTTCTATAATTCAATCGTATGAAAGTATAGCTGTGACTCTAGGGTAATCTTTTGACTGTTACCTGCAGGTAATGTATGACACCTCCCAGCTCTACGCTGTATAGGAGCGTGGCTCTGATTTTTGACGACTGTGCATAGTTCGTGAAAGTTGCAAAGAAGGTGTTTCCAGTCAGTCCCGTTAAGACCACTACAGGAATCAACACTATCGAAACCATTTTGAAGAGTTGTATCCGTTTTCCGGACGAGGTTATAGGATTTCCTGCATGAAAAAAAAAAGATCATTTAGTAAACACCACATCAACTCAATATACTAAACAAAATAATTTGAGGACCAGCCCAATTTTTCAAACAAAGATATGCCTAAGTTGTTCATGTATGATAATTAATTATGATGAATAAATATCAATTTTGGGTTGTGCTTACCTTTTGAAGTTAAGTCAAGTATTTTGAAGAGAAAAGGCAAAACTGTCTGTCAATTGAATGATACATGCAAATTATGATTCAAAATGAAAGTCAAAGAACGTCCTTCCCATTAAGATGACCAATTCATTTCCTCATTCTGCATTTTGCTAAAATTTGGGGTTCGAGTTAAGCCCTTTCAAGGAGATTTCTGGTTGGACTTTGGAGCAAACAAATCGAACAATGACGAAAAATAGCAAGGCTCAACTCATTCAGTGTTTTATAATGGGGAAAAAATTGGCCATGGTACAATGAGGATGAAAACATCCTTTCTAACAATGAGCACTGAGTTGATATTAGTTTTCTGTCACGGTTATCACATTAACTAAGATCGGAAAATATATCCACCTCTACAAAAGTGCTCAAGATGATTTCTAGGGGGGTTGGTCTGGAGCATATCTCTGATGGCCAGGTCCAGTTGTGAGGGAGTCAGGGAACCTGTAGTGGACTGCATCGATGTAATACTCCGTCGCATGTTCGTCGCGGGGTCAACCTGCCCGTTCCGTTTTTTCAGCAACCACGACATTGTTGAAGCGTCGTAAAATCCCTTCCTTTTAAACTGGAGAAAAAAGTGTGAGATCTTAGTCTTTTCAGCTGGAAGTGCTTGAAGAGTATATTCTTGTAGAATGATCATGTGTGTTTGAAACGGCTGAAGTAAGACTGTTTGCGGCCTTTGAATACATCTTAATATCTATATTTAGCAATATCACCGTTATCGGACTTCATGTCGATTTAATGCAACGTTGCATTAAATACTTCCGGTCTTTTAGTATAAAGTTTAACACGAATATTCACATATTTTCAAAATTACATATATGGTATATTACTCGGGTGCAGACATTATGTTAAATCGAGGTATGTGCATTATCTCTGTCTAGGAACATTTGTCATGAGTTAGTGCCTTTAAGACTGGTTGCACACGTTGATGGCTCTCAGTCTTAGCGGAGCATAAGAAGCACCACATTTAATCCATTCACTAAGGATGAATATTAGTGCGATGTGCGATTTTAGTTAATTATTTAAAATCAATTTAGAAAATCTATACATATATATAAACTAAAATAAAAAATAAAAACTTTTTATAGCAACGATAGAATATTAAAATCAGGTTTCTTTTTGCTGCAATAGTCTTAGCAATGTTTTGACTTTGGTCTTAAACAAATCAAGGCAAAAATCAATGAAACGAAATCAACTGTTTATCTCCGCTATCAATCCTTAACTATTTAACATACAAACATCTATAGGCTTCAGAAGGAAGTCATGACTGGATTGTTTTCATTTTCAGAAAAACATCCTAAAAATATTTACAAATACGAGAACCAAACTTGTAATAAATCATGCGTCTTCTATAAAGAGCAATGTCAAAGAAAATAAATACTGTGACGTTTTGGAAAAAGTAATGTTTATGTTGAAAGACAAATACTTGACCGCTTGATCCTTGGGATTTAATTGATTGATCAGGTTTTACATTTAAATCAAATCTCATGATTCTTACCACACATTTTGCGCTTCCCAAAATAAATAATTAAATAAATATGATGCTTTTTTCAACAGATTGGTCTTCGGGATAGTTTTGAAAGATTTGATTAGGAAGCTTGATGTCGAAAGAAATTATTTTCAAAACATTTATTTTCAAGAGCCATTTAGATCTTAGAAAAGAAAGTTGGTTACTGTTTTGAACTACGGCATGAAGAATGTAGATCTTGACATAGCTTTAAAGGGGCAATACCACGTTAAAAAATTCTTCAAATGTTCCACAATTACCATTATTTATGCCAGATATATTATCTTCACATTGTGAAATCTTCATAACTCAGTCCGATAACCCGAAGAAATTATCAGTCATAAAGACAAAATCACTTGCGGCCATTTTTGTATGAACACCTTTTAATCATTTGCATCAGGGAAATGAATTCGTTTTGGATTTGCTTCTTCAAATTAAAACCTATCGCTTGTGATTGCTATCATTAATTGTCGTTTCTTTGAGATAACTTTATTCACTTAAAAAAGTAATTCTTTTCCTTTAAGTACATACGCATATGTTTCTGTAATGAATAAACAAATCAGTATTTATCAACCTTGGTAGATATTTAATTAATTAATTTAATTAAGTAAAGTTAAGTAAGTTAAGTTTAACTTGTTAGATAATAGTACTTTTTATCGATGGATTTATCATATATCATACCAAAATTACAATGGGTCAGCTGCTTATAATCAGCCTTATACTGATAATCATATACGTGATAAATTTGTGCAGGCATCCTAAAACACCATTCAATAGAACATTCTAGTATTTTGTACACCGATCAGATTTTTCATATTTTTCAATATGATGAATTTGTAAAATAAACCAAATTATATGAGCATTTAAAACATTTTTTTCAACAATAAAGTTAACCATTTGAGGGAATTTTTCTCATCTTTATGCAAATCTTTTAGATAAGTTCATTGAAATTGGAAACATTTCAGAAGAACTTAGCATTAATTACAAAGAGATCGATACAAACAAATCGATAATTTGCGAAAACGGATAATCGTGTAAGCACGTTCAAGTAAAATTTTACGGAAATCAATAAAATCATGATATAGACTTGATTAGGGTGAATTTTTCGTGCAGACCATTTAATCATTTCGTGGCTGAATTGATAAGTTTGGCGTATCCAGGAGATCTGGAAAGAAATTACCATTGCTGAGAAACAACTCGACGGGGAAGGTGGTTAAGAACTATGGACATCAAAAGGATATAGACGCGAGTGTGGATGCGGATATAGAAGAGGGACGGATAAACAGTTAAACTACATTCTTCAACATGTCAGGAATACTTAGTAAGTTTTATTTATCATATATATTTCATACATATTTTATCTATTCATTACTATATTTTTTGATAATTATATTTTTTTTCAAATGCTGTAATTACCCTTTTAAAAATATTCTTAATATCAAAATAATTTCATTCCTCATTTGACACTGTGACGAGGACTCTATAAGAAAAAGTAGATAATTTCTTCATAAAATGTGAATTTTATTCAAATAATTTTACTTATATTACATTTGATAAGATGAGAAGTCTTTACGGCTATTATGGTAACCATTGTCTGTCATTACGTTCTACAAACAATGTATTAAAAAAATAATTTTATTTTCTCGAATATAATTTTACAACTAATTTTTTTATATGAAATTGAATAAAAGAACTATTAACCCTTAAATGATTCATTTGTTCTCGATAGCTTATTTTGTTCTCTCCCATGGTTAAATGGGAAATTCTTTCGTTACGGCCTGCTGATCAAATGTACAATTTTAGCTTTTGAAACAAGTATATTCAATAATTATGTTAATGTTATGTCCATGTATTTTATATGAAGGTGGTTTTATTCAGTAAATAAATCTGTTAAAGCGGTAATGGTTATTTTATATAAAAAATGGTGTCAAAAGACAACGTGTGCTTATGTAAAAACACCCTCCAAGAGTTATGTAAGTTATATAAGCTAACATCTTCAAATGGTGCCATTTTATCGATAAGAAGTAACTAATGTTGAAAAATATTATTTTAAGGCAGCTAATTAGAAAGTATTTAATGGGTATTTTGATATAAAAAAACTGACATTGACGTGCATTGAGTCATATATGTTTTTTAAAACTTATCTGTGACGGTGAGCAGATAAAATTTGAGTTGGTAGGGCCTTAAAGATAAATAAAGTGGTTACTTATGTAAAAGATACAAGATATATTGACTACGGTTCCTTCACTTACATAAGCGTGATGTTCGATTTTCAAGGGAAAATATTAATCGTCAATTATTTGGCATTTTGAGGTCTATATGTGAGACGTTTTGAGTATTACCGTTATTAATAATTTGGAACGTATGAAAGTTATATTAAATTCCAAGAAAAACACGGAATGTATCTTGAAGTTCAATGTTCACAATGAATATGCACATGCATCCAATAAATAAAAAAATACGACATTTAATGTTTCCACTGAAAATTGAGACTATGTTTTACACATTTTTGGAACGCATATTTTTGCATCCCATTATAAGTAATCCACTTAATTTGACATACCAAAAACTCTAATTACATTACACTTAATGACGCACGCACTGTCCGAGTTCATACACGCTCTATTTAACGTGTACACCGTTATTTTAGTCAAACACCTAAGAAAGGTTATATTGAATGATCTAATTTTTAGTAAGGTATACATCAACGCCATAAAATTGTTTAAATGACACATTTGACATTCAGATATAGAATACATCGAACATTTTTGGCGTAAGTTTTACACACGTTTAGTGAAATTTACATAAGTTTGATTATTCATATCAATAAGAATATCCTTTGTATAATTCGCGTTTGAATTCTAGTGCTCCGTGGTTTATTCACATGTTACAAAAGTGACAGCTAAACGAACTGTTTTTCAAATAATAAATTCACTCATGTTATGAAAGACAAATACAGCCATTTGATAAACTGATACAATCCTTATCGTAATAAACATCGCTTCAAACAGTATAAATAGTACAAATATTTTAAATAATCAGCGAAAATGATTCATCAAAATTATTAACGATAGTTTTTTATATTGTAAGGAACGACATGATATCAGGTTGGTTAAAACGACACTTTTCTATCAACGCTAACAACACATAAATCAAATACCTTCTATGGTTTCCATGCAGTAAATCAGTCTCGTCCCCAAGACCTCATGTATGTGACTCAACCCAACGTCCAAACTGTTAACGCTTTCCATAGCAACAAAAAGCTTCGACTGACTCAAGTTTTGTGTGAAACTAATACCAGCAACTTATCAACAGTTGTTATAGAATTGCATATTTCTATTTACGTAGCAACATCTTATTATATAAATTCAAGATATTAATTTTAGCGTACATATTGTAAACTGAATCGCCGTGTACCTACTATTTACATAATTTAAACTAAGGTATGTGTCAATATTGACAATCTCACTGTCTGAATGATGAAATAAATATTACAATATAACCTTTCAGACCAAACACTGTATTATAATTCAGCGCTTATTCTAAAGTAAGCGCTATATGATTATAAAGATTTAAATATGGATTTGTCTTTGTTTTTAGTTTTAAAATATGCTATAAACGTGTTATATTTACTATATTTACTTGTTAAAAAAATCATTTGATGTTAATTTTCAATTGGAGTTCAGGCCCCTAACTATTTGACGGATGAATATTTTTTTAAATTTTACATTGCTTGCGTGTAATGGTTGACACATTGACTCAATGTTCCGACGTCTTCAAACAATGCTCTGACGTAATGACCCGCTTTTGACGTCATGTAGATGCACGTGCCATGGCCTCTATCTCGAACTATCTTAACAGAATCATGGTAAAACTTAAAAAATTTAGATCATATATATGACAAAACGAAAAACTGATTTATTGCAGCACTAATGAGATTGAAAACTATTACAACCATGTCGGGCAAAGATACGCGGAGAACTGTACATCTGACGAAGATGACTTTTAATTCGCAGTTCATGACTTTGATTGAGTTTGTGTATTAGTGTTTTTAAATAGTGTAGTATTTTATATACACATAAGCGTGGGAACAGTATTCAATTATGTTATGTTTAAACTTAAAAATTTTCAATTATTTAAATGTTACCTCACTTCTCCAATTCATTAGAAATTTTGACATTATGTTTCATTGTTTATTTTTCGAAATAAAGTTTGTTAAAATTGACCAATGTATGAGTTACAATTGACCATCACAAGGGGACGATTGTAACATGCTGATCCTACTTTTTAACCTAGAATTACTAATCAAAATGAAGCCCCAGAAAGCCAATTGAGTGTGGATTTTGTAGCCGAGACTCCATACTACCATAATTTACCTAATGATTGGATCTTACAGTATTCACTACCAGCAGATATCGGGTTGAATAGTTTTTGTTACTATTGTCCCCGGTCTCCCCTACGCACAAAACTTAATCTAGTAAATCAAGATGAGTGTTACCTCGTTATAGATTGATTATTTTGCGTCTTCAGGCAAATTAGAAGATATCATGAATTTTATGAAAAGGTAAAAAGGACTTAAATGTTGATTAGTCGCACAAAAGACAAATTCGTAAAACAGACAAAGTTCCTAGCAAACATGGCGTCATCAAACAGTTTGCCTTCTCACATAACAATTGTCAATGGAAACCAAAATATTGATCTGACTTTCGGTTTGTCCTTAACTAAACTTCAGAAAACAATTTTAAAACCCATCAAAATAATAAAAAATAAAAATGGAAATGTTAGGTGTTTTCAAAACCTACCTGCGTATCTTTAGCCTACACATGCCGACCCATGGGAATAGGGAGGGGGGGGGGGGGGGGGGGGGGGGGGGGTGTGTAATCGTCTGAAATTTTCAGTGTCACTGACAAATTCATTTTGACATGTTAACTTTACATTAATATTATAAGTGAAGCTCTAAGCTTTAACAATGATGTGGTTTTCATCCCATATGCTGTATTTTTCTCGGGAGAAAGAACATGTATCTCTTAGGTGCGTAGCTTTACCCGACATCACTGTACTTCTTGTGTACTTTTTGTGTCCGTATAACCTATAGAAATAGTTTTCTCTCGCGAAGAATACAAATCGGTAACTGTTGTTAACATGTAACCGTGTTTGACTAAGAATATCTTAATTCCATGACACGCAGCACTTATGAACGATATTAAATTCATTTAGGAAATCAGTAACCAAGCTCCTTTTGCTCTTATTCTTGTTAAATACGTCACGAAAATGTACTTTTCAATTTGTTAGCCACTTTGTTTATCTACGTCTATTCGGAGGGAAAAATCGTTTATATTGAGTATTTCTATCTCATGTCTTTGATTAAAAGTTTTCATGATTTGTGCTTGTTAAGATATATAAATATATATTCTTTTAAAAATACATTTTTATCTGATAAGTATAATGCATCCGGCTACGTCAGCAATTTTGAATCCGCTCCTTCAAAACCCTGTATCGTTATCGCTTACTGATGGTTAGTAATTGCCATGTTAAGCGTGTCAAATAAATGTCGTTTTGCAAGGAGCGTGAAGCTAATATCTCGGAATTACAAGGATTCATCGTAAGAATAGTGCCGCTTTTGCTGGTCATAAACGTAGCAATACAAGGCATTAAGCCTGATAGAGATCAGGTCAGGGTATTGAAGCAGCTCTGCGGATTTAGAAACGCCGAAGGAGCAGAAAGCGCACACAGAAGACATAAATGATAGTATACTATTGAAATAAGGCATATTGAAACCGAATTTTAAAAAATAGCTTACTGACTATCAACAATGGGCACAGTTGATACTTTGATAAAGAAAATGATAATTTAACATCGGTAATAGTAGCCTACTATGCAATTCAATAGAATAAATTGAATTATTACTCGCCAAGGTAGGATACTGCAGTTAAATATAGTATACTAGTTTAGTAACGCTCACATGTGACGTCACAATAGTGTATAGTTAGTATATAACATCACCATGTTAGCTCCGCCATCACAATGACAACCAAGTCGCGGAAATTTAAGTTTTAGCACACTGTCGGCAATAATGCTTTTTTCATGTTGGCAAATAATAAACAGAATACTAAGCGTCTTTCCATTTACTATCATTTTTGTATATCAAACGAATGATTTGGTATAAATCTCGCTTTCGCTCGTTTAGTACTTAAGCATTGACTAGTTGAATAAAAAAAAGTCGTTTGGTTTACTCTATGTATTTCATGACTTGCCAAAACGGAGGCACGCGTAATCCACACAGTTAAGTCTGTCAATACCATTACAAAGAAAAGTTTAAATGTTTTATGTCCAGTAAAAAAGGAAGCACTCACCACTCACAGATTTAAAAAAAGGCCAATACAGTGTTAGAATATCGCCCCTTATAAACACCTGTTTGCAGTATCTCTCACTTCCGCTAAATGTTTGCAGAGTCCCCGAACAATAAACCGGGTTCCCCGATGAGCGTCAACTCCCGACTCAGGAGGATGTCCTCCGAGAGTCTGAACAGCCAGGAGATCATTGACGTGATGCACCCACAGACAGGAAAGAAGGAGATGATACGTAAGTACACCAGATCAGCCCTCAATTGTACCACTAGGGTATCGTATAAGATGCTACTAAACGAGCGATGTATGATACCTTTTTTTATGATTCTACAAATAAGTGCATCAACAGAAGGATTGAAGGCTGGTACACCAGTTTATAAAAAGTTTACTTAACGAACTCTGTATGATACCATTTTCTGTATGAGTTATACATGACTTTCCTTAATGACAGAACGAGCGCTGTAGATCAGTAAACCCAGTAAACGTTTATTATTTGAGTATCTGATAAGATGTTACTAAACGAGCTCTGTAAAATACCGTTTATTGCTTGAGTCCATAAGTACTTGCATCTACAGCAGAGATGATACGCAAGTAAATAAGTTCAACTTTGTCATTTGGTCATCTTATGATATGCTACTAAACGAATTTGTATAATACCATTTATTGTATAACTCTCTCATTATTTGCATCAGCAGAAGGAATTTACGCTAATACATCAGTTCACCCTTCAAATTTCATCACTAGGTGCTCTTATGAGATGCTACTAAACGAGCTCTATATAATACAATTTTTTAAGCTTCGTATAAGTTCATACAAAATATCTCGATTTCCTCTTGTAAAGAACAAAAGGAAGATTCTCAAAATGAAAAACGAGAAAATAATTGTCCATGTATTTAAAGTCAAAACATTGGGTGAAGTGAAGAGGGTTAGGGGATTGGTGGGGCCAACTGATCTCTTTCGATGGTAGCTCAATGTGGATACAATGCGGTATATTTATGTAGCTTTTGAGAGTGGTACAGAATGACCCCTGTCGATGGTAGCTCCAATGAAATATGATGCTCACAGTTTTCTACAACTTTCTCTCATCCCCAAAATCATCCGTCTTCTTGTAGTTGGCATGTGTCGTGGGGAACCTCTCACGGACTCCGGTAAACGCCTACAGCTTCTGAAGATCCTGGCACTAACCCTGCTGCCTATCCTGGGACTCTGGGCTTTCACGGTGTACAGCTTGTCAGATAGCATACAGGGCAAGGCCGATATCGAACAGGTAAATAACAGGGACACCACTCTACTTTTCTTCGGGGACATCATTTTTCGTAATTTCCCTCAAACCTGATAAATCACGCTTCAACAGGCAGTTATATGAAATACCGCTCTGTCCGGCCAGTTATCTTGATAATGTGTAGGCAGTTATCTTGCTAATGTTCCTTTGCCGCGGGCAATTATGTTATTATGATTATACACATTTCAACTTCAACAGTATATGTTAAGGATACATGAAATTTTGAAATTATGAATGTTGTTAATTTCCTTCATTGACTTCAGTCATAAAAACTACAATGTGCCTCACTCATTTTCTCCGGTAAGGTCAAAATGAAAGAAGGATAGAAATTAGATTTTTGGTAATTAACAATGTATTGAATCAGTAAAACAAAAAGTTGAAACCCTAGCACCAAGAACATGAAACTATCATTTACTCGTGAATCGTCAAGATAGGTTCCAGAGAATTTGCTTACTTCTTCAAAACATCGAATATAATGATGCCGAGAGAATTGATATCATTATAATAACTTGAATTATAACAAAGTTAGAATCTATAATACCATGATGAATTTAACGTCATTTCCCGTCATTCTCGTGACCGTCAACCTGTTTAGTATATTGTATCTTATTATTAATTTTTCAGACTCAGTATGCTGTTAAGTTCAGCGTGGAGATCGGTAAGTTTCTCGATAGAATCCAGCGCGAGCGAGACATGTCTGTTCTCTACCTTAGTATCCTCGGGCCTGAGACAAAAACATTCCTTATGAATGAGTACCTCCTCACAGACCAAGCCCTGGATCAGCTCTCTGATTGGCCAGTTCGAAATGACGTCAATTCCGTCTTCCACTCAAAGGAGACTTTTCACAACTTCCTCAAGGAGCACAGAAAGAGTCTGGACCCGAGTAACTTTGACATATACGTTGAGATGGAGTTCTATAGCTTCCTCATTGAGCGCTTCGTCGAGTGGATGTACGACGCCATCAATGAATCCAAAATGGCGTCCATCTGGAAGATTCTCGTGTCCTACCAAAAGATCGTCACAGGCATGGAACAGATTGGAATCGAGCGAGCCCTTGGAGCTGTATACTACGTCAGTGGAGGCTTCATCACGAAATCAGATTATGAGAACTATAACAACAAGGTCCACGTCTTCAAAGCCAACTACAGATCTGCCGTCCTGTACTCCAAAATCATCGACCCAATCTTCCAGGAGGGCGTGACGAGCAGTGGAACCAACCTGACAGCTGTCATTGAAAGATTCCGATTCGAGATCCAGCATACTCTGGAAATTGTACCGTCTATCACAAAGGGTCAATGGTGGTTCGACAACATGACCCTGTATCTGGACACGCTGCTGGTCATCCAGATGGACCTTGCTATGATGATCAACGGTCAGCTGGAGGAGATCATTAAAGGAGAAGAGAAGAACCTCATCATCAGTGCTACGTTCTTAGTTGTGGTCATCCTCATGTGTCCTCTCGTTATCTACTCTGTCGAAGCTCTCACTAGCGATATTCAGAAATACGCCATCACACTTGTGGACAAGACCAAGGAGCTATCTAAAGAGAAAAAGAAAACGGACAGCTTGTTATATCAAATGGTGCCCAAACCCGTGGCAGACAAACTCAAGAACGCAGAAGATGTTGACGCTGAGTATTTCAAATCAGTGACTATAATGTTTTCCGATATATTCGGTTTTACACGAATATCGACAGAGTGCTCTCCCCTTGAAATTGTCAGTTTGCTGAACAGCCTATACACGGCCATTGATGAACGACTTGACAACCACGAGGTATACAAGGTGGAGACAATCAACGACTCCTACATGGTTGCTTCAGGTAGAGTTATCTCCCTTCAATGTCCTGGATACCTGTTGAAATATATCCCATTAGTTAAGCTAGCTTAGGGTTGAATAATCTCCTTTTCATTATCATGACTTGAAATAGAGTTTTCTTCATACAATTTAATTTGCTTCATGTAATGTCGCCTATCTTCATTAGTCCTATTTGATGGTAGAGTTATTTCCCTTTAATTCCCTCTCAATTTTCAATAGTGTTGCATTTTGACTTTACCAAGCCGAAAAACAAATTCTTAAGGTATATGTTTAACGACCTTTATTCACAGGAATTCTGTATAATATGGATCATAATTATCATGCCACTGAAGAAAAATAAATAAACACGTGTCAAAGTAAAGACATAATTTCAGATTCAGCATTACATGTGTCCTGGATAAAACTGTCATTTAAAATCTTATTAACAAAATTCCATGATACAAAAGCTTTTCTCTCATCACGTGGGTGTGGATCGATGGATCGATTTTATTTCCTACAGGGCTACCCAACCGTATCGGCAACCGGCACTCGGCCGAAGTGTCCGCCTTGGCACTCGATCTCTTGACCATGATGTCAGAGAGACACTTCTCCACTCCCAAGGAACTCCTGATTCAACTGAGGATAGGTATCAACACAGGTAAGGGGTTTTGGTCGCCTTTCACGTGTACAGCTGCATCCCAAAAGTTTGATCACTACTTATGTATCTTGGTGTAAATTTCATGTAATTTGGATTTGGTTTAAACGTCTATTACATTATTTCATTTGCACGGACAATAATTGTGTCCCTCTGTAACATAATTATTTTGGTTGTTATAAAAGGATAATCAAGTGGACGAACAAGTATTTTAACCTTGGCATGAAGAACTAGACATATGGGGTTAGATTGTAAAATTTCTGATTTCCTAAATTTTGAAACAAAATAGTATTAAGCGACTAAATAAAACAAATTACATCATACGTACAATGTACGATAGATGGTATGAATGATGTGTGATAGTGTGGATTATTTGTTTGAAATTTTTCTCACTTCAACGACATGCCAAAACTGTTATAGTTTACTATGGGGTATTAAATAATATTATATTTTAGAAATTTAACCGTCGGTTCTAGCTTTTAACATAACATTGTCGGTTATAGGTCTACATGGTATGATACCTCAAAGATACCCTCCCCCCCCCCCCCCCCCCCCCCCCCACAAAATAAAATGAAAAAAAGAAGAAAAGATATTTGCACTAAGATAGCTAAGTAAGTGAACAAACTTTCGGTATTCGACTGTAGGTCATTCTATAGTGAATGCGTATCGGCACCTTAGAAGTATAAGTGCTTGGGAAATTATTCTTAATATGTTGCAATGATAAAATAATTCGTAATTTACCTTATACAATGTTTTCAAAACGAGTGTAGGTATTGGTTAGGTATACATTGATCACGGAGCTTCAAAACTGAATTTGGAATGGTCCCGTAGCACTTACTTCAAGTGTGGTTGTCGAAATTTTCATTTTTGTAGCTCTGGTGGGCGGGGGGAGGAGGGATGTGGGTGGGGGGAGGCTTGGATGGCGATGTCTTGTGTTGAGATGTTTAGATAACATGACATTTAGGTATAGAAATACAGTTGAGAGCAAATATTTCAGAACTGGGGACAAAAGCTTTCATTTTTTAAGACACGTAGGTTGAGGGAAATGGGTTTATAGGACATTTTATGGGTTTGTGTATGCTTGTCTGATTTTATGATGCTTTTTAACAAACATGGTATTATTTATAAGACTGATGAGCTACGGAAGCCAATGTCTCTTTTGGTTTTATCATGTTAAATTGGGTCATGAAATAAATGATTCCAAGGGCCTGGTAAACAAGGTATAGTAGTATGAAAAAGTCTCTATACGGTTCAGGAGAACCAGCCAATCGATTACCTATGAGACGACGCGTGGTCAAGGTCAGAAACTGTGTTCCATTGACCACCGACATTCAATAAAAAAATGATAACAGATGCGTCTTCCTTCACGAGCCATTTTTTTTTATGTATGTTGGACTATTGTTTGCCTCAAATTGTTGATAATATCATGCCAACATATGTTTTTTTGCCGGTCCGTTGGTTTGTGTTGAACATAGACCATTTAAAAGTTGTATTACAGGTACCCAAATGGCATGTTGCCAACAATCTCTGATTTATTGCGAATCTGAGAGTCGGTGTCAATTCATAAATTTGACGGTATCGGTGGTTTTTTGTGTGGATTACGTTGGAAACGATATGATCGCCCTCTAGCTACAAAGGTTACTCGGGAATAAATGGCTCGGAGGACCCTCGAGGGGAGACAATTGTGAATCGTTGGTATTTTAAAAATGATGTCACCAATAAAGTGTTGTAGCGTTGGCATGTGTTGTCTAATGTTACTACAGGGCCAAACCTAACATCATTTATATATCGCAGGTTCGTATGGTTTATACAGAAGAGCCGTTCATGACTGTCTGTTTTTCCATTTGTAGGTCCGCTCTTGCTATTTAGAAGGCACAAGTATTCCTACAGTGTGTTATTTATTTTATGACGAGTATATTAAGTACGATCATGCCTACAATATGTTCTAAATGTAGGTCCGTCTGTGGCCATAAACGATGGCATGGCCTTGCTTACAATCTTTTCATTTTGCCTATCCGTGCATGTCTTGTTTATTTGGCACGATCATGCCTACAATCTGTTAAATGTTGTAGGTCCGCGTAAGACTGAGAAACTTTCAAACACGATGATGCCTACCATCTGCAATATATTTAAATCGAATGTACATGTATGGCTGGAATATTAGGTACTATCATTCCTTAGGCTATGAAGAAGGCACGATTATGCCTACAATGTATTATTTATTACAGGTTCGTGTACATGTATGACTGGTATATTAGTTATTATCATGCCTACACTATGTTACGTGTAGATGTTGTATGTTCGTGTATGGCTTGTATATATAGTACAATGATGCATACAATATGTTATATATTATAGGTCTGTGCATGGCGTTTTTATCATGCCTGCAATAATTATGTAATGCATTGCACTTGGTACTTTCATGCCTTAGGCTATAGAGAAGGCACGATCATGCCTTAGAGTATCAAGAGGGCACGATCATGTCTAAGGCTATCAAGAAGGCACGACCATGCCCTAGGCTATCGAGAAGGCACGATCATGCCTTAGGGTATCAAGAAGGCACGATCATAGCTTAGGCTATCAAGAAGGCACGATCATGTCTAAGGCTATCAAGAAGGCACGACCATGCCCTAGGCTATCGAGAAGGCACGATCATGCCTTAGGGTATCAAGAAGGCACGATCATAGCTTAGGGTATCAAGAAGGCACGATCATGCCTTAGGGTATCAAGAAGGCACGATCATGCCTTAGAGTATCAAGAGGGCACGATCATGTCTAAGGCTATCAAGAAGGCACGACCATGCCCTAGGCTATCGAGAAGGCACGATCATGCCTTAGGGTATCAAGAAGGCACGATCATAGCTTAGGCTATCAAGAAGGCACGATCATGTCTAAGGCTATCAAGAAGGCACGACCATGCCCTAGGCTATCGAGAAGGCACGATCATGCCTTAGGGTATCAAGAGGCACGATCATAGCTTAGGGTATCAAGAAGGCACGATCATGCCTTAGGGTATCAAGAAGGCACGATCATGCCTAAGGGTATCAAGAAGGCACGATCATAACTTAGGCTATTGAGAAGACACGATCGTGCCTACATTATGTTCTTTATTGAACGACCGTGTATGGCTGGCAAATTAGGTACTATTATGCCTTAGGATATCAAGAAGGCACAGTCAAGTTCACAGTATGCATTATATTACATGTCAGTGGATGGCTTGTATATAAGAGATAGTAATGCCTACGGTATGTCATGAATTGACTTTCCGTGTTGGTCTATAGGCACGATCATGCCTTCTTGTCTGTTCTATATTTCAGGTCCTTGCATTGCTGGTTTATTAGATACGTTCATGCCTGCAATATATTATGGAATGCAGGTCCTTGTAGGGCTGGTACATTAGGTACGATAATGCCTACAATATGTTATGTAATAAAGGTCCGTGTATGGCTGATATACTAGACACGGCTATACATTCTTACTGTTATGTGTTACAGGTACAGCTACAGATATTATGCCAACAATATGTTATATATTGTAAGTTTGCGTATAGCTTATATGTAAGGCACGTTATGCCTCCAATCCTATATGTTGCCGGTCGATGTTTGGTTGGTATACTAGACATGGCTATACCTTCTAACTGTTAATATGTGTTACAGGTATATGGCTGGTATATTAGACGATTCTCTGCCTTCTTTCTTATAACTCGAAGGTCTGTTTAAATCTAGTAATTAAACACGACTACAGTGTTAAACTGTTATGTATACGAGGTCCGTATATGGCTGTTAATGTAGACTACAGACTAAGTCCGTGTTTGACTGGTATATTAGGTTCCATCATGCCTACAATATGTTATATATTGTAGCTAGTGTACTAGGCACGATCATGCCTTCTAACTCTTGTATATTGCAGGTCCGTGTTTGGTTGGTATTGCAGACAATATTTGTGATATTGTGGATGTGTGTTCTCTGGTATGGAAGGCAAGATCATGCCTACCATCTGTTATATATTGCAGGTCCGTGTATGGCTGGTATAGTAGGCACGATCATGCCCAGATACTGTCTCTTTGGTGACACAGTTAACACTGCATCTAGGATGAAGAGCTACGGATTGCGTAAGTACCTGATTCCAAGAAAAAACAGGCAAATATACTCTTCAAAAGAAGAAACAAATTGGTGATTTTTATGACAGATGTTTTCTGAGTAAGCGAGAGGTAAAATTGAATGCACTGAAATAAATGAAACTATACATACAGAGGGTATAGACATTTCTTATTTGACGAATACATGGAATCACTAAGAAATTATGGAAATATGTGTCTCCGAAAGGTAGCGCTGTGAATCTATTGTAGCCTACACTGTACGAAAAACTCCTGTGCATGTATTTAAGAATGCCTTTTAGTTAAAATTTTAATTTTAGCAGGACTGTTTACCTATTTGGTTGATGCGAACGCCCAAAGAGGTTCTTAGGCTACAAATATTCACAAGTAGTGAAAACAGTGTCTCTTTCTCGAAGAATGTTTCCATGTGTTTTCACAGATAATCTGTGTTTCCGAAAGGCACATTTCTTAGTACCTATTTTCATTGTAGACTGCTAACTGGTTTCGTTCATTTAAGTGCATTAACTCAACTCCTCGCTTATGTGAAAGTCAATCAATACCTGTCATGAATTTCACCTGTGCGTTACTTTTCTTGAAGAGGGTAATTGCAATGTATACAATATCACTGAGGGACATTTCGTCAAGAAACTTTGGACCACACAGTCTGAAATGGTGTGGATGCTTCCACTTATTCTGATGGAGGCAATTGCGAATCAACCGTGACGTTAATTTCTAAAGATAAGCCTTGAGCTGCCCGGCAAGGCACAAATCGCGCCTTTCCACATCACTAGCTAATCTAAGTCTTGCAGCTGTCAAGCCAACTGCGACAGAATTTGATAATCCTTTCAGAAATAATATCATGCTTGTATCTTATCGCCGGATAGAGGCGCTGCACTAAATCAATTATCTGGCGCAAAACAGCAAGACTTAAATCAGGAAGAGATTGAGACCGGCATGGTTTAAGCCTTGCGAGGGGAGTTGACAGCTCCAGGCTTATCTTTACACTGTTAGAGATAATCCAACAAGGGTCTCTCCCAGTTGGGTGGTTGTCTGACTCTGATGTTTGGGGTTTCATAACCCGCAAAGCAATTACGATAAGTGAAATAATTGTACTGTTGCACATAGGGATAAAAGAAAACAATGTCACTAGCACATATACAATTCATGAATAATGAGTTTAATATTTCTTATTTTTTTAAAGCAAATAAGATCCACGTGAGTTCCAGCACTCACAGTTCACTTAAGAAGCACGGTACTTTCCGCATGAAACATCGAGGCAACATACAGATAAAGGTAAATTATCAATAGAAATATCAAATGTTGGTTTCCCTTGACATGTGACTTTTATAAATGTACCGACGTCAATGTCGAATAAATATGTCAGATGTATCTTATTTATGACCCCGAAGATTGTCCCAGCGATGTTTTCATAGGGTGACAGATATGGGGGCACAACGATAGCCCCGGCGAGGTTTTTTGCTGTTTTAGAGTTGAGTAACATTGGGTATCAGGTGTGATCAAAATATAACGATGTAAAATGCAAAGTAATCTTTGAAAGACGTGCCAATAATGTGTTCTTGTAAATGCTACCAGGTTTCTGCGTTTTAAACTTCGAGTTATTTCAACCAAGCACTTAGAATAGTGTATCCAGAACTGTCTCATAAATATATTTTGTTGATTTTAAGTAATATCATGTAAGAAATAGTTCTATTTATAACAAAATCATACATAAAACTATGATTCAAAAATAAAAGTTCTATTCCGTCTAGGGTAAAGGGACGATGAAAACCTACTGGCTGGTCGGAACCACGGACGGGTCTCGTAAAATCCCGGGCGAAGAAGAGAATGAAGAAACCGTAAATGACGACAACGAGGATATTCCGGGAGAGATACAACAGTACCACCCTGGGAAGGTTCAGACGGGGAAGTTGGAGACTGCGCACAATCAGGAAGAACTAACTGATCAACTGGGTTTTAAAGACGGTTGCGATTCTCCCTCACTTCCGCTTTAGCGGATCTTCCGGTCTCAACACCTTAAACTGTTTTCACTAAGGGTCGCAATTTACCTGAATGGAATGCGAGAGTTTATAAAAAGTTCTCGTGTTTTTGGTTTGATTCACTTCAAAAACAATTCTGAAACGGGCACATCAACTGTCTCATAAATTTTTCCAGAGCCCCTCCTAAATTTTCGGTTACAATGAATTTTATTTAACTTCCAACGCAAAATGAAAATCATTATGAGGTTTATCACGACCTTTAAAGAAGGAGAAAATAATGATGTTAAAGAAATATATGTAAATTCTGAAAGTTAATTAAGGCTTCTTCAGCGGGATCATCATCTGTATTGCTTCGCAATTTCCGACAGCTATGGGAGTTTATGAGATTTAGTGTTGAAATTAGAGGGCATTAAATCTATATCGCAAAATGTTTATCATAATCCAACCATTATTCAAGTTTGATTACATCTACCTGCTTTTCTATCGCATGAGTTGAGATGAATATTTGATTAAAATTTTGATTACACCTTAAAAAAAAACACCTTAGAAATGAAAGAAATCTTAATAAGGAGCTCCGTGAGTTGCACAAGTCACATATGACAAACTTTTTCAACAGTGTCATCGAGAATTGATGGCTAATCCTCAAAAATTTGATTAAAAGCTAATCGGTTTATCACAGAAACACATGAAGGATGATCGAAAACCGGACAATAAAGACGACATAAGGATAGGCTAGAGTTGACTGTGTCCAGGGTTATTTTTAAATATATTATTTGATATTTGTTTAATTTAAAACCAATAAACATCATATTTGTCACATGGGAATTAATATATGACATTGTTTGAAGTTATATCATCATTTATGGTATTCAGTTGCGTATCAACAACAACCTCTCTGTCCTGAAATCTCTTTAAAACACACACCATTATTCAAATACAAATGCCATGGCATAAGGAATAAAGGATATGAACTACATGTGGCTGCGGTCAGACCATGTGAAGAGGAAAGCCCTAGACAGAACGAGTTCGAATCTCGACTAAGTCAATATTTTGAAACTTGTATTTCTCGGTACACGGTCGCTTTTCATAAGACTGACTAGAATTCACTCGACTTTAAATTTCAAACGTGCGTCTGCACGTGAGAACCTGTTTTATTACTCGCCCGTGTAAGATACTGCAGTGTAATATTTTTACGACGATATTAAACTAGTGTAATACCACTACACGTATGACGTCACAATATCGTGTGGTTGTGACGTCACAATGTTCGCACCGCCGTCACAATGGCGGCCAAGTCGCGGAAATGTTTCGTTCAGTACACTTTCGGTATTCATGCTTGATTACTAAGGTCAAGTAATAAACAGAATACTAAACTTCCTTCCATTTAATACTATTTTTAACTATCGTTAATGATTTGGTATCAAACTCGCTTTCGCTCGTTTTATACTTGTTTACTCGTTTTATAAAAATAGTATTAAATGGAAGGTCGTTTAGTATCCTCCATATGTCACATACTATAAAGGCTGATTCATGGCATCCTCCTCTTCAATGCAAGAAGTGTTTTCATTGGCTGAAATTAAGCAGATACATTTGTAGGTGGTGTTTAGACTTTTTGCCGATAGGGGAAACTGAAAAGGGGAATCTCAGAAATTGCTCGAAATTGAACATAGGCTTTAACTATCTCTTTGAGGAGAGAATGAGACAAATTAGAATGGTTTTTTAATTTTGGAATAAATCTTGTCAGGTCTATGTCGATCGCGCTGAAAAAAATCCAACATACGAAAAGTTCTAATAATTTACTTCTTAAGTAAAGTATCGAATAAACCCTTTTGAAAATCAATAAAGCACTGCGTTTTAAGATAATCCCCGATCCTTTGGCAATACGATTTCCTGTACTCTATAGGCGATCATTTTCCAATATCCAAATTTAGAAGCATGGCTTCTTACGGGTTCGCTTACAATTTATCTTATTGTTTGATGTGAAGAAAATTCAGCCTTATATACATTTTTTGACCATTGCATCATTTTGCCTTATCGATGTTACAACTATTGTTGTTATGATTGTCTATAAGGAAAAACTTTATTGTTGTATCTGAATTGATGATATTAATGCCGTTGTTTAAAGAAAGTAGCTCTTCCGATAAAGTATGTGATATTGTTAGTTGTTTAGTTTATTGAAGAAATATTGTTATCGTTAGTTTTGCACAAAATGTGTTGAACAACTTGTGTTTGTGAAATGATGTTACCATATATATTTTATGTAACTATTTTTTCCCCGAAATGATTTCTTCTGAAAATAATCCACACCATTGTTTTCACATCTTTGTTGTTCTTTGTAAATGCCGTGTAATATTGTCATTTGATAGTTCATTTATACATATATACAAGTGGATAAGAGGATTAAAGTTTTTTCATGAGTGATTGTTCCATTTGATATCAAAGCAAAACGATCATATTTAATCTTTCACCAAACATAATCCTTATTACTCCAACCAGTAGGTTTTATTAGCCCTCTGTGCTAAATTAGATCATAGATATTTGATTTTTTTCACCATTATGACGTCATAGCACTGTGATAAAACCAGCTTAATGACGTCATATGTATGTCGACTTTGTGGCTAGGTAATAATATAATTTCATGTATTAAAAGCATCGATATCTTCAGTGTATGTATCACTTGTAGATATCACAAATTCCACTCAATCCCCTGTTCCTGATGATATCATTTATTCCATTTCACACTTTCTTTTCAATATCAATAAATGTTTGTTACGAAATAATTTTGTTTGTCATGATGTTCGCTTTTAATGAATAGAGGTTTCGGCAGTATTCGTGTCCATGGGTTTGTTCCAGATATTACTTTTAGTAGGCGAACTTGTTTGTCAGAGTTGATTATTTTCGAAATGAAATTTCATGAAATTCTACCTTTTTTAAAGGGTTTGTTTTCATTACTGTTTCTGAAATATTTGTAATCTGTTAATATAGTGTGTTGATTTCAAATCTTCCTCAACCTTAAACGAAAATTGCAATAGGAATTGGATCGGACCCTAATTAAACAAATATGATTAATTCATATCACGACATTATTGGATAAAGCAGGTGTCGCAATACTTTTCCCCAAGAGTATATATTCATTAAAAGATATCACGATCTCCGCATTTAATTCAGGAATCATCAACGGATGTATATGTTCACCACTTTTTAATGAAAGGATCTTTTACCATCTACAACCTATAATGAATAACGTTATTTTCCACATTTTTATTACAAAAATTCATTACTTATCGTGTTCTGTGTCGACCTACATGAAAAACCTTGTAAATCTTCTTTTCGTCCATCATCATCATTATCGTCAATGTCTCCATAAGAACAAATGTATTTCCAACACATGGAAACGTGTGTAACAGTTAATGGAAATCTATAGGGCTGGAGACTTTGCGGATTTGCTTTGCATTTTTTCAATTTACAACCTTAATGGAGAATCAATTTAGTCAAATGTTACTTCCAGTGGTCTTTATTACCTATATGAAACTTTTGTAATTAATTAATTAATGTAAAGCTTTGTTGTTGCCGGATTTTCTTTACAGTTGAATTAAATCCCCCATTGAACTGTAACGTATTCTGAATCAAAGGACTTAAGACGAACATCTAAACGTATTTCTTTATTGCAGATAAACAACATTACATATCAACATGGACTACCATGGAATACATGTATTTTATGTTCTTCTAGAATAGACAAATAACATGAATAATATATAGATTTCCAAACTCTGTGTTGTTTCTTTAAAGGCCTTAATACGACAATTTAACACCAGATAAAAGTAGACAAATAATAACATATTTGTATTTATTGATAAACAATTAAACGTAACAAAATAGTACAGAATAAGTAAATTTTACAAATAATAAATACCTGGGGGAATGACTCACACGGCAGACTGTTCAAATGTTAAAGTAAAAGTTATCGTTTAAACGATGTAAAAGTCTCACATAAAAATAGAAAGAAAAAAACTTGATTAATTTTCTTTATGAATGATAAGGAAGCCTCATCATATAATGTCAATGAATTAAGAATATTTTCTGCAGTAAATGTGACCATTAAAATGACAAATAGATATTTGAAGTGTATGTTTAAAAGTTGTTTTATCTTAAAAAGTAACCTCAGCATAAAAAAATGAGACGTTCCAACACTATCTTCTTTGAAAAAACAATAGTCGAATATGATGTGTATTATAGAACAACAGTTTTTTTTCAGTTATGTATATCTTATGATGACAATACTAATAACCCCTTATGTAGAAAATCCACCCAATTGCCTTTCAATTTCAACACAAAGTTATAAAAGTTACAAATATTCGAGGCTTGCCGAGTATGTTTTTACTTTTATCAACGACTGTTGACATAATGGAGATCAGAACATAAGATGGTGAGATTTTTTCATTTTCAATACCTTGTCACGAACAAAATCTCAAAATACTGCACTGCCTTCAGACTCGTGTCCGAATAGTTCCGAATAGTTTAATTTCCATACTGAGAGGCCACAGGCCTGTAGTACATAGTACATAGTTATACATTTACAGGTAGTAACACATTCTTTCCAAACATAAACGCTTTGTGTATATAAATGGACAAATTTTCTAAATGAGATTTACTTTGGTTATTCATAAGAGATATAATCTTATTAATATCAAGGTGCTTATAAAGATATTTCTTTATGTACAAAATTCTTAAAGAATTGTATGCTGGGCAAACACATAATAAATTATATTCATCCTCGACTTTATTTAGATCACACATTTGACATAAGATTTCTTGGTATCTCCCAGTTTCAATATATAAATCATGAGAAGAGCAACGTAATCTTGCTAGTGAAGATTTGTATTTTCTTATCGTTAAGACCGAAAGGTAATGTTCTGAATAGATAAAATCTTTAATCATTTTGTAGTAGAAACATTTGTTAGATAGTGAGAGGCTAGCTGACCAGTTTTGAAGGAATATATCTTTAAGTCTTTGTTTAACTAGGCAAATAAAACGGAAATGCGATTCTACGAATTGTTTATTCCAAGCATTACCGAAGCCGATAGAAAATAATAATTTTTGTGTCGTCTTCATATCAATGACGACATAGCATTATGATGTCATTACATATGGATGACAGGGCTATATAAAACAAATTTTCTTAGATATATCACTTTATCTCCTTCAAGCGATATCTCCTGTGGAATAAAGTTTTCAATGATAAGTGCAATTCTAATGCTACCCTTTAAAGGAGGAATTTGCGTTTGTCAAACGTTGTCAAATTTAAAGAAACTACCTTTGTTCAATTGTTCAAAATCTTGGCTTAGAAGTGGTATTCGTTTTTAAGCCAGTACATGTGGGCTGAACTATTAGACGGACCGAGAATAGTTGCAGCCTTTCCTCTCGCCCCTTCGTCACCTGAAAATGTAAATCATTTGAATAACAAAAAAATTAAAATAATAATAAATATAATGTAATTTTAACAAATTACTGAAAATCAGAAATGCTTTTGTGCTTTTTTCGATGACGAATTATTCTATTGAGTTTCGATCTTATGGAGTTCTTCTTCATACTTGAAATCATGACACATGAATATGCTCATGATCCCTTATATGGCACTTACCATCGTCGTTGCCACAGTTTTTGTCCGACAAGTCACTACATGAGTCATATTGACGCTGCAGATGCGTCATGTCGTCATGACTTTTCAGCCAGAACGTCTTCAGGTTACCCCTGAACGCGGCCCGTAGCTCGCTGTCATCCTACAACAAAAAAGGCATTATCACTGGAGAAAACATAAGCCGTGCATATACGCACACGTGTAAATATGAAACTTGACAAAACATAATTTCTTCTCAATGACAAGATATCAACAAATAAAATAATAGTCTTGAATAAAACTGTTTTCCAATTTTCCATAACCGTTTATCGACGAAAAGTTGGTGTGTCATGGTTGAAGCCAAGTGATTGGTACACTGGACATAGCAGCGTAGACAATTAATTTGATTCAACGCCATTAAAGGGAGGTAAATCATCGGGACACTCGATGAATGGTATTACAAGAAATTACCGGAATGTTCACCCTGAATTAACGAGGGTTTTATCAAATGGCATTTGTGAAATGAAAAATGATAATCCTGTATTTCAACAAACAAATGAGGAAAAATATGTTTTACGCTGACCATACCTTTGCTACAAGGTCCTCTCTCTCCACCGTATGGAAGCCTCCAGTGAACTGTAGGGTGCTGTTGGTTGTCGGGCTGATATGGATCTCTGAAGCTGAATATTTAAAAATGATGGCACGGAAGCTAATTCCACAAAAAAAATAATGGAAAACAATGTTTGATTCTTTGAAATTGTAAATACTCGTAAGAAAAGTAATCATTGAAAGTGATATTTAATTGAAATCAGTGTCTCAAATCTGAATTCATCAAAATTTACCAATTACAAGTTACCCTACATTGCAATTTGTTTACAGAACAGTCGAAATAGTAATGTCTTTGAGAAACAATATTAATCTGAAGCTTATTGTTAAAAATTCGTGGAAAATAGTAACATGAACATGAACAGTCAAATTAAAATTGTTTACCCTGGGGAATTGGCAAAATTTGATTATTTTCAGCTATGTTACCATATAATTTTAGACTGCTGATGAGGTTAAAATCTGTGAAAGACCCGGTGAAAACATTAATCACCGAGGACAAAGTTCGAGGTCAGTATCGTTTTCTCCGGTCTATAAAATCAGGTAATCACCGGATTGATCAGTCCGTAAATGTTTTATCATGTTTCGAATGAAAGGCGAAAATAAAATAATTTGGTTTGATTGGTCAACACGACAGGCAAATGACGTCACGATAACATTAGCACAACGTCATGAAACAATTGTTTGACGTCATTATGTCAACTTATATTAATTGAAGTAAATATCACTTTTGGACAATATGCTTTTCTGTTGACTCTCATGTGACCGCCTCTCAACCAGTCGGATATCAGGAAAATAAAGATATCATTCATCATCAACTGATATATCAGATATAATAGATATTTCATAAATATTTATTTCGATAAACGAATGTCGTTTTTTTTCAAAACGATGTTGATTCACCCTAAATATTAAGAAACCTCTGCAGAACTCTCCAAAAATTAGTTTAGACTATATAAGGAGTATAAAAACGTTCTTTCACTGGAAAAATAACTGCCATGAATAACATTTGGCAGTTTGTTTAGAATATTAATATCAGATTTAAAAGCAAATGGAGGAAGATGGTCCGATAATCAATGACGTTCAATGATTTAGAAATAAATATAATTTTTACCTGTATGTGAATACCATAATGACTTGAGCACGCTCTATTTTCCAACCTTTTTGTATTTCTCCAAATTTGTTGTTGAAGATTAAGTGGCTAATGATGACGGAAAATGAAGCGCTGATGTTTGATGTATGTAAATATGTGTTTAATTGCCTCAACAAAAGGCAAATATTACTGTAATCATAATCATTTTAAATACTGCTTGTGGAATATTAATAAAACGAACACCTACGATAAATGGTATACAAAAATGTGTAAAAACACTTGAATGACTTAAATGAGTCTCATTAGTTTTATTACAGATTATTATTTTATTTATTACACATAAGTTTCTACGATTTCACAGTGACTCGTCTACATGGTTAAGAGTTACGAGCATCAAAGTCAATGATCAAGTGTTTATGGCATTTATACATTAAGGATTTATTCAAGTAAAAACCAAAAAACAGCATCATGCTAAATCAGCGTATATAAATTCGATCAGCTCCTTCCTAATACCCTGATTTCTTTCAAGCCAAAAGCCTCGTATGGCTGGATCGACTTGATATTCATGTTATAGTTCACCTGTTATTATTTCAACCAATGAAATGTCGTTATGAAAAGAGCCTGAAGCTACAATCTTGAACTATCTTGTGCCACTGTTGCTGAATGCGGGTCGTCTCATTGGCTGCTTAGATAGCTAGTGATACGATGCTTTTGGCTTGAAAGAGATCAGGGTATTAGGAAGCAGCGAGAACGGATTCTTCTACGCTGATTTAGCAGGGTGCAAAACCAGAGGCAAGAGCGAAAGGTAGAGAAGGACTGTAGGAAAAGAAGAACGAGGGAGCAAAAATAGTAGTAACCGTCACAGAGAACGTTAAGTTAAGCATCAAGCCATTTACCAAATCCTAAATAGCTTTAACAAATACATATTTTTAAAGAATAAATTGTTTCAGTTTTAATTTCCGACCATTTAAGGTGTATCTTTAATATAGTTTTTGAATTATTGACAAGAATGCTTTCATTTGGATCTTAAGAAAGAATGAAAATCGTTGAAAAGCTATAGCGATCGGTCTCCTAATTAGAGATTAAAATTGGTTCTTCCTATAATGGAATTATAAATACGAACGTGCTAGTTCTGTTATCAGTGAAAATTTCCGGCTAGAAACTTACGTTTTCCGAGCGATTCCATCTTTGCACCCACACTGACCGTCTTTCCGAAGAGACAGTAGCGTGGCATCGTCGTCCCAAGCACAGCTGCCACACAGGGGCCTGCACACATATGGTTTAAACTCTTAAAGGGGTATTATGACAAGGTTACATTTTTCATCAATGGAATTTCAGCATATACTTAATATGTATTTATTTACACGAATATTTAACGATTACATTTTGAAAAATATTCCCAAAAAGAAAGGGTTGTTTACATCCCTTTACTTTTATGGCAAAAGTTGCTTGATCGTCGACTTCAGCTGTTTTCTGTTTTCTGGGGAAAAATCACAAACGGAAATGACGTACCTGTGTGACAGCCGATCCTGACCTTGAACTTGGTTCCGGGGAGATGGGGAATCTCCAGCTTGCCGGTGTGCCACATGATATCAAGAGAGAGCTTGCATATCTCGGCGGCGTGGTTATGATCATTACGATTTGGAATGCCTTTGGTAAGATAATTATATATGTATAGAGTAACGAAGATTTTCATTTATTAACCTATTGCAACAATACTATCTAGTTACAGTCTACTTATGGTAGCAGTAGATCGTGTTCGGGGGATTAAAAGTTTCAGAGTAATGACTCTACTGGGATATTATCTCCTTCTTCTACAGCAAATGCATATCTTCATAAGGTCAAAACATCATCAGAAGTCGTAGAGGAAATAATCAAGTATAAAGCAATAGCCACTTGCGGCCATTTTGTGTCAAACCTTTATTTTTGTTTTCTTGGGACAACTTTATTTAATAAAAAAACATGGTATTGACCCTTAAAGGACTAAAACATATGAATACTCTGAAGACTTACCCGACACAATCATGTAGGCATCGCCTATGGTCTCGACTTTGTAGACATCATAGCTGGAGATTCTATCCTCAAAGCAGGTATAGAGACTGTTGAGCATCCTGACTACCTGGACAGGGGAACTCCGGGCCGTGATCAGGGTGAAGCCCTGGATGTCCGAGAAGAAGATGGTCGCCTCACTGAAGTGTTCGGCCTCAACGATCTCGTTCCCCTTCATCTTATCCGCTATTGACTTCGGAATCATCTGGTAGAAGAGGAACTCAGTCTTCCTGTATTCTTTGCTCAGTGCTCTCCCTCTGCATGGAAGAAGATGAGAGTTGAATATAAAGAAGAATGATGCAGTAACACGTCACTACCAATCTGTTTGATAGGGAAATAAAGCGAGTTTTGCTTTCCGGGGAAGTTGTCAGTCACATTTACGGGATTACTGGACCGGTTGACGTACACGCGAAGCTCGGATATTTAAAACAATGAAATTAGATAGTACGATTGTATTGTATTCTCTTCTCATTCTTGTTACAATTTGATATCTTTCCGGGCTAGTTTCATACAATCAAAGACAGCTGTGAGAACAGGACGTGATATCAAACTGAGCGTCACATCTTTTCTCCTTGAAAAGATAACCTTTGAGGAACTCAATTCCTTCACCTTTAAATTCAACACTCACTTATCTTAACAGACAGGAGTCATATGGAGATGTAAGACGATATTTGATTAAACAAAAATATGGACGCTTTGCAAGTTTTAACCGAGAGGGGATTTTGACATTAAGTGTGGACGATTGGAGTTGGGTATCCCACATAATAAATTAGTTTAATCCGGCCTTAAGGCAAAAAAATCGTACAGAGGGGAACAACTGGTAATTCTGAGCTATGAAAAACTATGAATGGCAACTGAATGATATACTCAATCATTAAATCTATCAACATTAACACCGACATATAAGAACCCTAGCTCACCTCTCGGACAAGACCACGGAGTATTTCTGAATCTCGCTGGTCAACGAGTACATGGCGTATATGATAACCGGGCACAGGATGAAGACACATGCCAGCACGAAAGAGATTCCCATGACCTTGTTGAAGGTGTACGCTTGACCCTCGTCCATTATCTCTGTGATCTCCACGGACAGATCTCTCTGAGTGGTCAAAAGCAGGTCCATATAAAGCGTCATGTTGTTGAACCACCACTGGGCCATCTTGACTGACCCACGACCGTCCAGATCGTTCCTCCTGATCTCTGCTCTCATCCGACCAAGCACGTCCAGGATCATCTCGTTTCCCTGGTTACAGGAATTTAATTTCTTATTAAAGGCACTTACGAACACCAATTATAGCGTCGATATAGACGCACAGATAATGCATATCTCTCAAAATTATTAACGATACGCGCTGCAGTCAAATTCCATTATTAACTTCAGTAGTCTTCACTTTTTTATCATTGATTGTAGGTCAATTTATTGAATAATTTGATTGCATCAATCGAATGTTAAAGTGAGTGCATGCCCTAAAAAACAAATTTGAGAGCAAAATGCGTTCTATGGTGCCTTTAATGACAGAAACAATAAGGAGTTAAGAAATGACCATTCTCTACCTCATCTGACTTCTGTTAAACTATTTTGAATATCCCTAAGTGTGCTTAGTAAGTTGTATGTTTATAGTGACACTTCCTACTATACAGGCGGAAAAATGCTAACAATGTTTCTGGAAGCCCGTCCGCGAAGACTAAAGTCGCCCTATTGTCTGAAAAGAGGTTGTCACATATAGGTTCCGCTTGTTACCCGGATTTTCCCCCTTTTCTTATCCAGAATAAAAAGATCTAAAAGGCTGAAATCAGGAACAGGTAGGCACCTTGGCTAATATGGATTAAAATGATCGTTTCGGCGATTTTGGGACCATTTATGAGGGGTCATCATCTCCTGATCAAAAATTGTTTTTTTGTCTTTTCTACGATTAAGGAAAAGTAGTTCAGACCTAATATATGTCTTCAAACTCACTGGCCAATTATGATATTTTATCGTAGACTTGTTAGGCCCAAGACCTCTGCTTCAAGAAAATGTGTTTCATAATTGTTTTGACAGAAACAATCTATTATAAAAGACCTTATTAGCTACAGAGACAATGGCTCGTTTTTCTGTTTTCATTTGCAACATTTTCAGAATATTCGAAAACCTCACCCGAATATTTTTCTCATACAATGCATGTACGAGGTTGGAGTACCGTCTTGCGGACAGAAAGGTAGCATTGGTGACGTCTTGGCTCTCAGAGAACCAGAGATATGCCTCTGTGGAGGGGAATCTTCCCGTGGCGTAGAACACTGTGCCCAGGGCCCGCTCCAGACCCATGTACTCTTTTGCTACTATCACCTCCTGGTAGGCCACCAGACTTCTCCAGATGGCTCCGGAATGGTTCTCCGTGACGGCGTCGTAGAGCCAGGTGATGAAGACACTGATGAGGGACGTGTACATCTCCAGCTCCATCGTCACTGTCTGGTTCAGGGTGTCCAACTCGTACCTGTATCATAGTGTCAATAATGCTGTAAGTTTGACTGTAAAGATCTCATTGAAATCAGATCGATGATCAGACACGCGGCGAGGTAAATGTGCTAGGTTCGTCTGATTTAATTGAGGTTGTGAAATACCCAACTTCCCATAAAAGCCTAACACGCGCCAGTCTCAATCATTAGAAAATTCAAGCCTTCCTGCAATCCACCAATTTTTTGGTTTGAATTCAAATGCGATTTGTAAAGCAAAGTCTAGATTTGAATTCACTGACGATTTGAAATTCAGGTTACTCCAATAGCCATTTCTCTTGGACATTGTTCTCATATGTAAGATAAATTTTATATAGAATAAAATCCAATATTAGTCTGTCCATTCCTATATAAGTTCAGATATAAAACGGAAGTAAAAGATATTACCATAACGTGTTTTATTTACTTTTATCAAGTTCTTAAACCCTTCTTACGATGGGTTTAACCTCTCCTAATCAACAATAAGCCATACCTGTGCCTATTAAGATACGACAAGAACTTGTCCTTGGACTGGAACTCTGGAAGCACCAGCGTTGGTCCGGTTGTCCAGAAGGTCAACTTCTCAAGGGATTTGTCCGTTTCCGGATATCTCTTCAACAGGAGGCTCTTGGTTTTCTCCTCGATGGAACTGAGGTAGAGGGCGCTAATGTCCCGCTCTTCCTGTAGCGAGTGGATAACTGTCCCCAGTTCCACGCTGTACAGCAAAGTTGCGCGAATATCGAAGGACTGAACGTATCTGGTGAAGGTCTGGAAGAAGGTGTTGCCGATGAGGGCCGTGAGTACTGCTACTGGGATGATGGCGATCGAGATTGTCTTTATTAGCTGGTGCGGCCGGCCAGAGATGGCCAAAGCATCCGCTGCTGGAGGATGATAAAAGCAATGAATATTATAATAATTATAATGATTATGGCAATAAAATGCTTAAAGTAACACTGTTTCATATTTTTTTATGTAGTTTCAATATGAGCCATAACCTAAATACCCTACTCCAAATCACCTTCTTAACTTGCATCTTTATCTTAAAGGCACTCGTGCACGCTTCTACGGTTTAAATTGGCTATTTTAAGGTTTACGAGGACTTATGTATTCATTTAAACTTTCTATCGATGCAATGAAATACTAAACATTCTTTACAATTTACCTGGAATCAACAATGAAAACGTTAAGACAGCCGCTGTCTATGGTTAGCTGTGCACAAAACGGATAAATTATAGACACTTGGAAACGGCTGAACTAGTATTGTGTGCAGCTATTGAATTTACCTAAACTCTGAACTGAGAACAAATCATGAAATATGTTTTATGAAAGCAATGTCATAAATTTACCGATTTAATAACACAGTATTAGCATTGTTATTAGATTGACCATAGCGGCTGCCGTTTCCGCTTTTCTGGTAATGAGAAAAAATTTAATATTTCCGATATCGTAGTTCATTAAATACTTCCGGCCTTTAAATATCCACTTTACTACCTGTATACGAAAATATTTGTTAAATAAGTTACGAGGTAGATTACTTCAGTGAGGATAGTACCAAGAGATATGCAGTATCTGTGCATTCGTTGTGCTTACAAAATATTGGCGTGCACTAGTGCATTTAATTACGACATTTTCTTTGTTTTAGTGATGGTTGACAAGCGGTCATCCAAATGGTAAGTACAAATTCTGCGTCTACTTTCCTGCATTTTAGACGCCAAATCATACACTGTGCCCATTATGTAAAAATAACCCATCGCCTTCCAGACGTTGCCGCAGACACATCTTCCCCTGCACGAACACAAGTCTCTAGCTCAACTTCGTTTAAGCCTTGCTGTATTTCATCGCCTTTTCTGTGCCAGATATTAGCGCACCTTACCTGCATTTCCTAATCCAATTAGAAATCACCTTGAGGTTACGAGTAAGCACCGATATGAGCAATAAATTTTGCAACAATGTTTGAGTTAAGGCCGGTGGCGAGACTTAGATAGTTTAAGATAATTTGCAAAACGAACTTGCTAAACACTTCTCAGATGAGAGCAGACATATTTTAAACCGAACAAGCGGGGCTCCTATTGAAAAACGGTCTGCTTAGCAATGCACACTCTTAAATGGATAACCATTGCACGTCAAATTCTATTGATAAATTTATAAACTTATCAACGATTCTTTTAATTAATTTATCATGTGATGTATTTTCAAATCACTCTACTTACGTTGACATATTTTTTCGCACTGGTTCCGCGCTGTCCGTATCTTGAGCATGTCTCGGAACTGGGTTGAGTTGAGGGACACATTGGAAGAATCCCGACTTCGGGCCCGCTCCTCGGTGGCCGCGACTCGGGCTTTCCATTTGCTCCATGGCATTATCTGCGAAGGAAAGGGTCAAATCAGACATAGATGGGACACAGAGTATGTTGTTTGGGTCAAATATGTCAAATTTCTGAAAATATGCATCCTAATGCTAATGAGTATAGTGTAGATATGATAAAAAGGTCGAAAACCGGACAATGCTTCGCGTTAATGACTTAACGTAATTTGGGAAACATATTATCTGCAGACACAACGACACATATAGGTAGGTACTACTGAGTAGCGCATATACCTTGTATACAATAAACTGGTTGCAGAATTTCAACATTAATACCACTGCAAAATATATATCATAATTTGGTAATTTTAGAGATAAAGATATATCTTTAGAAAGGTGGTATTGATTCATTTTCCATCCTGTGTATCTTAACTTTCTTATCATTAAATTTTGAAATAAATCTTTTGGACAAGTGGTACCTTATATTTGTTCGTTAAGACACATTCATGGTTGGTAAAATTCAGAAGACCTAACAATAAAGGGCCACTGACGAAACTGGCGACACTGATGATAAAAGACCTATCACGTAGTGTCGAGGACGCTGAATTTTTTCGATGCATGAATGTGAATGAGTTTTATTTTAAAGCACAAAAACAGCCCATAAAATCAAAAACAAAATCTTCTTTTGTTGATTGTTACGCTTCTATTGGTTCAAATTTGGAAAACATTATTTCATTTAAATTTGACCTCATTTACAATTTAGAGCACATTAAAATATTAATTTTACAGACAAATAAGCTGCATTTTTATCGAAATTCTAATAATATATTGGTTGACAATGGGACAATCAAATTAACAAGATATAAAAACAACGACAACATATGCATAAAGAATAATATAAACTTACTTGGGAAAACTTCGAACTTTGTTTTGACTTCCAGCGCTCCGCTTTCCGATGATTTATTTTCTTCTGATTATCTATTACCAAATTCGTTTTAGTATCTGATATTTCAACAATTCATTCAACATTAGCATTCATACATGCCTTTGTCGAAAATGCGAGAATTTGCGATCCGAACATTTTTTGGTCGTTACCATGACAACTTAGTCATTTATCACGCCTTCAGGCGCGTTGCTAAGTCAACCGCTCAATTGTTCACACTTTTTTCTAAAGGGACTAACTCCAGCGTTTGAAAAATAATAATATGAAAAATATAAAGATAACATTAAAGAATATACATAAAAGTACAGAGAGGCATATAAATTGGTTATGAGTATGACTATCGGATACTGAAGGAAAATGACTAGATATATTGTGAACTATATTGGACTATTTTAGTCTACAATAGACTAACCTAGACAACATGAAATAAAGTATATATCTGATCTCATCATAAGAATTAGTACACGCGCAACGGTTAAAGAATATAGTTTGTTTTTTTTTAGAAATAAGTGAATAGTAAAATTGTGAAGAATACTTAAACACTATTTCGAACAGAGCAAAAAATGCACCCAGATAGGTTGAATTTATATATTTAATTAGTTTTTTGGGGAAAAGGATACACATTCAGGCGCTCAACAGGATACGGTTCTTTCCATTTAGAGTCTGATCAAACACTTTAAGTGTACTAAAACACTTTTAAACAGCATGTGCTGCATTTGAAATGAAAATGTAAAATACAACCATAAAGTTAATAACATTGGTATATGACTATCTTGACTTTATTTTATAAATCTCCCGATGTGCATTAGAACGACAACAATCGACGTGACATAAAATCAATGCTGTTCTTCGGTAATTGTAAAAAGACTATCTCTGGAATTCAGGTATTATTATTTTAATGTTATGATATATCTTATTTAAAGGTGATTTGAAATTCCTTTCATTAAAAAATCATGAATCCCATGAAATTGATAATCAAAGGTTCGTTGAAAATGAATTTAGACTTCAATGCTGACATGTTCGAGATTACTCAACTTATTTAATTTCTTCCTAAAACGCGAACATAAAATCTCCACTTTAACTAGGGAAGAATAACGGCTGATTAAAAATCCTTGCTAAGGGGTTTGTTAAAAACAACCAAAAACACCATGGCGAAATAGCTAAAGTATCATTTTATAGAATTTTCGTTTTCATTTTCCTTGGTTATTTTTAACGAATCCATTCCTCCTCACGCATCCCTCACAATATATGTCATCTTACAATACAGGGTAAATACTGTCTTTAACAACATTCCTAGTTGAGTTCGGGGGCGAGGCGGCGCGTGCCTTGAGTTCGACAAAGCGACTCCTTGAATGAGCGAGCAGCTGGCTTACTTCAAAATCCAGGTTATCGAATGGCCGTGGCAAATTTCAACCGTAAGATGCTTTTTCAGGACAAGTGACGAACAGAAGGCCAGTGTATTAGGCGAAGATGTTACCGTAATTCCCTGAAAACCTTTCAAATTTCACTTATTATCACGCACGGAGAGTATCTTAAAACCTTATAGGGCCACTCCGTGGTTTTCATAACATTTTATTTACCTTTTATACGAACTTAAATGTCATATGTGGTGATATAAAATCAAAACATCTTAATTGTTCATGTCCAAAAGATACATATATGACAAATACTGGTTTTCCATGCAAAATTAAAAACTGCCTTATAAATGCACAAAGTGTAGATATCACGTCCAATATATAGAGGATATTTGACATTTCTCGTCGAATACCATGGATATGTCATCGAGTGAAGTAGAAATTTATATTTTCACGAGTGGCCTAGCCACGAGTGTAAATATATGATTTTCTACTTCACAAGATGAGATATTCATGGTATTGGACGAGAAATGTCAAATGTTCTATTTATTATGTTTTCCAAAACCCCGTAAATGACCCTAACTTTATGAATTGAGAAGCTAAAACGCTTCGCTAGCGCGGCTGTTGCATGACGTCATTCAATTGTTTCATGACGTCACATGATTGTTGCATCATTTTACAATGTAGAATACCATTTTTATTTCATTCAGTGAAAATACGGGTTTTATTTTCACCGATAAATGGCATATTTCACCATTCGAAATATAATAAACATGGATACAAGTTATATAACCTAACAAACACAATCAACTCCTAACTGCCCTCCTGGCTGTTTTAGGTAAGTCTCCAAAATTACGTTTGACTATTTGACGCTCGCCACTGTCCGGTTTTTGATCATAATTGCGACGTTCTACCTTCATATTGTCACTGTAAAAACAATAAGCAAAAAATGTGTCTTCTTGGTAACAGTCGATACTTCGTGATCAAATGACCCCATTGATTAAGTTTGCCATACATGACTCCAACAACTCATGATCACGGAGTGGCTCTTTAAAGAGGTATAGAGAATACCATCTGAAGTATAATTCATTACCAATGATCTGCTTAAGATGGTTTTCAATTAAAAATATGTGTTATTATGGATTTATTGAAGGATACAAATGCATAATTATTTTCCAATTTATATGGCAAGGATATATCGATTCTGTCTGCTTGTTGATTTTGTAATAGGCATGTGACATTTGTGTTCATGTTAAGGAGCAACTTGAAATTCCTTTTCACCCACCGCGGTTTTTCAGATTAAACGATAAAGGACCGATTACACAGGTCTCCGTAACACGAAATTGAACACAACGTCATGATAAACTAACTGCTAAGGGTGCCCTTAGCACTAAATGAACTTTATGAAATTGGTGTCAGGTGGTTCAAAGTCGAACACTTTTTCAACGAGATGAAAAATATAGAATCAGTTGTATCAAAGCCGGCGTCAGTAAGAGTAAATACGGTTTGATTAATGGAAAGGGGAGGTTGACGGGGACCGAAGCGTAACGCTGGGACAAAGGGGGATCCCCCATCTGCCCTTTACTATCATTATGAATAATTGGATCAACGATCGGAGGACTTGTCTAAAGGCATGTGCAGTAAAGTGTAAGGCAAGATGAATGGAAGATGAGGGATATTTTCGTTCTTAAATGAAAATGATGGGTTATTTATTCCAAGGATTCAGAATGATGGAGAAATTACTCTGAACAAGACTCTAACCATTAACGAAACAGGCTCTGTGGTTGGCTGACCAGAATAATCACTCAAAAAATCGTTATTTTCATAAAATTAATGATCCCTTGAATACATTTACTATGCCTCTATTTTTGAAATTTTCAAAAATTTGTTTGATGATCGTACATTAAAGATCGGTGTTATTATGTTGGGCTACTTAATTTTTTTGATCTTATCGGCGCGTTATTTCTTAGTTTATTGAAGTAGAATTAAGAGATCATTTATTGCACGAGCGCAATTGTAGGTCGGCACGTGCGCAGGTGTTTCACATGTAATGCTTCGCGGAGTGTCTCTGTACGTCCACGTGGCAAAGACAAGTGACACTGATTTATAAATTTGATCTGCTTAACTGGAACCGTAAATGTGAATGAAATATTGTATACACATGGGTTAATTGAGATATGTTAGAAATCGGTGAATCACGATGTGTTAAATTTTGTATTCAAATATATTTTTCATTATAGATTTATGTTATTAAACTTAGGCAAACTTCTCAAAGTATATAGGAAAATGATAGATTTATATATATAGAAACATGCATGTTATATCAAATGTATTGTGTGCGAAAAAGGTTTAATAACCTTTCGTTATATATTTTTTAAAACCAAAACTGTGCAATGTTTTTGTTAGGGTATACAAGTAAATTAACTTAAAGGCACTAGTGCACGCTTTTACTGTTTAAATTGGCTATTTTAAGGTTTACGAGGACTTATGCATTCACTTAGACTTTCTATCGATGCAATGAAATACTAAACATTCTTTACAATTTACCTGCAATCAACAATGAAAACGTTAAGACAGCCGCTGTCGGCTTGGACATAAAAAAATCTATGGTTAGCTGTGCAAAAAACGGATAAATTATTGACACTTGGAAACGGCTGAACTAGTACTGTGTGCAGCTATTGAATTTACCTCAACTCTGAACTGAGAACAAATCATTAAATATGTTTCATGAAAGCAATGTCGTAAATTAACCGTAAATTAACATGGGGAAGGAAAAGGATACGTCTCTACCCTCTTTAGACGACAAGCAACAGTTGGCAAATTCTTTTGCAAACTTCTTCTCAAAGAAAATCGAGCTGATACGTGAAGATCTCCTGAGGTTTGTTCAGCCGTGTGAGTCTGATCCGGCCAGTTCTAATGTTCCCCCTCTGTCCTGCTACAGACAACTCACAGAGCAGGATGTCCACCAGCTCATCAAGCGGAGCAAGCCAACCTCGTGTGCCTATGATCCAGTTCCAACCTGCATCATAACTGAAAATCTTGACATCCTGTTGCCTACTCTAACTAGGCTTGTTAATGTCAGTCTCCAATCCGGTATCTTCCCTGACCAACTAAAGCAAGCTATTGTCAAACCTCTGCTAAAAAAGAAGACTCTCAACAAAGAAGATCTCAAAAACTTTCGACCTGTGTCTAATCTTGCTTACTTGGGAAAACGCGTAGAGAAGGCTGTGGCGTCTCAAATCCAAGAACATTTGAGTCAAAACAACTTGTACCCAAAGTTCCAGTCTGCATATCGACAGAAACACAGTACCGAAACGGTCCTCCTACGAGTGATAAATGACATCAGGTGTGGCGTTGACCAGGGGAATGTTGCACTACTGATTCTACTCGATCTTAGTGCGGCGTTCGATACGATAGACAACATCAACTTATTTCGACGATTGAACCTTGACTTTGGCTTCAGTGGAGTAGCAATGAGCTGTCCAACAGGTCGCAAACAGTTTTCGTAGATGGTTGCAAATCAACGTCCGTCCAACTCAACTATGGAGTCCCTCAGGGGTCTGTCTTAGGGCCGATCCTTTTCAGCATGTACGTCGCACCACTAGAACACATACTTCATAGTCTACCACATCATTTTTATGCCGATGACTCGCAGCTGTCCAAGATATTCAGACCTACACCTTCTGATGCAGCCCAATCCGCTGAAGACATCACCGACTGCTGTTCTGACATTAAACAGTGGATGACTCAGAATACACTGAAGTTAAACGAAGAAAAGACTGAAGCCATTCTAATCGGACCAAAGAATAGGCGGTTGAATGCAAACATCAGCTCAGTAACAGTTGGACCAAGTGAGATTCCCCTCAGCAGTAAGGTTAAGAATCTTGGCGTCATCCTGGACACTGATCTCTGCATGGAGTCCCATGTTAACTTCACCACTCAAACATGCTACCTTCAACTCCGCAATATTGGCAAGATCCGGAAATTCATAACAAAAGAAGCAGCAGTTAAACTAGTCATCTCCCTTGTTATGTCAAAAATTGACTATTGTAACTCCTTGCTAACGGGTACATCCAAACAGACCATTGACAAATTACAACGCCTGCAGAATACTGCAGCTCGCATTGTGACTCTCTCTACAAGAAGATGTCACATTACGCCTATTCTCGCTTCGCTCCACTGGCTCCCAATTCAGCAAAGAATTCAATACAAAGTTTTGTGTCTCACATACGAATGTGTCACTGGTACAGCTCCAACTTACCTTCAGGAACTCATAAAGGCTCACAATCCTGTTAGATCACTCAGATCCGCATCCCAACACCTGCTCCAAGTGCCAAATACAAAACTGAAAACTTACGGAGAACGATCTTTCTCTTCATCAGCAGCCAAACTTTGGAATCCTCTTCCGATGGAAATAAAGACAGCCTCATCCCTGACTGTTTTTAAGAGACTGTTGAAAACTCATCTTTTCACCCAGGCTTTTGCTCTCTGCGCTACGAGCATGTCTTAACATGGAGACATTGCGCATTACAAATGGACTATTCATTATTTATTATTTTATTTAATAACACAGTATTAGCATTGTTATTAGATTGACCATAGCGGCTGCCGTTTCCGCTTTTCTGGTTATGAGCAAAATCTTAATATTTCCGATATCGTAGTTCATGCGGATTTATTGTAACGTAACATTAAATACTTCCGGTCTTTAAAAATCCACTTTACTACCTGAATACGTAAATATTTGTTAAATAACTTACGAGGTAGATTACCTGAGTGAGGATAGTGAGTAATATCGAGAGATGTGCAGTATCTGTGCATTCGTTGTGTTTACGAAATATTGGTGTGCACTAGTGCGTTTAACTACTTAAGTCCAATCCAAAATTCTTATTTCGTGCATGGATGGTTTTGTCATTATGAATGATTTTTTTAATTTTTGTGAGGGATTAATACTGTTTAGAAAATTTTATCATGAATATATTAACTGAAATCGTAAAGAGGTGAGGTGAGCTTTCAAGATTATTTCACTTAAAGAGGAAGGTAAATCCCTATACACAGAATGGGTGGAGTCAATTTTCCCAGTAAAGAGTGTCTTTTCAGTTGAGATATAGTTGGGTACACTCTTGTCTAGCCAATCATCAAAACAATTACTTGTAATTTAAGAATGATTTTTTGCATCCATGTACACCAGTATTTGAAGAGCACAAAGCTGTAATTTCTGAAAAAATACATTTACTCTGTAAAGAGAATTTTAAAAATAATATTCAAATACAACTACCTAAGATTCAAATTTGCCTCTGTATGTGTCATATGATCAGATAAGTGAGTGTTGCCATGGCAGCAGTCTCTGAGTGGCTAAGAACTTTCCATTCATGATATCAATTTCACCCCAGCAGTCCTCTCTTTCCCATGTAAAACAACCCCCCCCCCCCCTCCCCACTCCAAGACAGCTGTGACCCCAGCCTGTCCACTGCTGCCTGTGGGAATGGGCCTTTAGCACTAGAGTAGAGATTGTGCTGAACCTTAAATTGTGTTGAAGAGTATTTCACTTATATCGCGGCTGCTAGTATTATTGCAGGGAGAAAGCCCGCAACAACATTGTGGCTATGCATTGCGATGAAACCTGCGAGCATCGGCTGGAACTCGCGAACCATAGGTGATACTGCAGTATTTCAGTATAGCATTGCACCCAAACCTTACTGCATGTAGAACAGTTCTCTAGTGCAGACAAAGTTGCCGAGCCCCTGGCAGGATTCGAATCACGGACCTCCTGATCCGAAGCCGAACGCGCTAACCACTGAGTTATCCCGCCCCCGAAATCGTAACGAACTATAGCATTTAAAAAATTTATGTCTAAATATATATGTGTTTTTATTCAATGATAATTCGAAAATTTTGCAAACGCAACTTTATGCAAGTGTTGCCCAAACATTGGATTGCTTACTGTTTAGCTTATCATGTACGTAATATTTCTTAATAAAATGATTTCATCTTTCTTGAATACTTGTGCTCGAAAGGGACAAACCAGATGGGTATTTGTATCAACCTGTGTAAAGTTTCTAAATGAAATCCTTGAAAGTGTCAAGGATTGGAAATTAGGATTCTGGAAGTTTGATTTTGAAATTTGATATCAACAAAATGCCCTTTTTTAGGTTTAATTTGAAATTTGATATCAGTAAAATGCCCTTTGAGGTTTAATTTGATATTTGATATCAACAAAATGCCCTTTTGGTTTGATTTGAAATTTGATATTAAGACCAGTTTTCAGTTTCTTTTAAATCAGTTTCCTTTTATCACAGTGACACAGATTAAAATCTGTTAAACGAATATTGTATATGGCTCACTCCTCAGATAAGAGCCAAAATACCAAAGGACAAGAGTTAACTTAAAATTTCCTTTTAAAAGTTGCATCTCTAAAATGCCAAAATTAGGATCTTTTCTTTTTTCATTTGTAATTGAAAGACGGCTATATAAATGTAAAATAGTTTAAATTCTGCGTTCAGTTTACATGTTTAATTACCTACATTTGTACCTAGCACTATCAACCTACATGTAGCTTTATCGTTGTGTCTACTGTTAACAAGTCTCTAAAATTACGCTTGAGTCATTGGCGCGCGCCAATGTCCAGTTTTTGATCACAAATCTCGACTATAAATTCTTTATTTTCACTGTATTGAACTGATATATTATTTTCATAAACGACCACAACTTCTCGATCAAATAACACAATGTTTGAAATATGACATATTTGAACCCAACAACATACCCTGCGCCCCTTTAAAATTGCTTTTCCTGGAAATATTAGGTTTTCTTTTTGAAATTTTCCGCTTGAGGCCACTGTTATCACTAGCATTTATGAGTAGAATTTCTCCACATTCGTGTGAAAAATTCACATGATGACTCATTGTCTGGCCAGACAAACCCATCAGGAGTAACCGAATGACTTATTAACAGTAAACATCGATTAAAACGGCCATTACGAGAGTATCTCTTATAACTAGTCTAGATATTAATTAAATGGTTTCCCTTACTGTTTAAAATCACTGTAGAACGTTTTTTGAAACAATTTGTTTCTTATTTTCCCCATTCAATATTACCTTAAGTAAAATATCACTTCAGAGTGTTAAACATGTCAATAATGAACCTGATTATCTGGTGTCGTAGAAAAAGGAGCAACCTACAAAGGCAAAAAAATACATACGGCCATTTTAGTGTGAACACCTTTTAGCGTTAGACAATGGATTCGTGTAGATTAACCCAAGTTGTTTCGTTCGAAAAACTCCGAAAAAAACGCGCTGCTGTTCCTTTAACCTTTATGTGTTGTGAATACTTTATACAATTTTGTGTACTATAAAAATGGAGAATACTTAAAGGGGAAGGTAAATCCCTATACACAGAATGGGTGGAGTCAATTTTCCCAGTTAAGAGTGTCTTTTCAGTTGAGATATAGTTGGGTACACTCTTGTCTAGCCAATTATCAAAACAACTACTTGTAATTTAAGAATGATTTTTTGCATCCATGTACACCAGTATTTGAAGAGCACAAAGCTGTAAATTCTGAAAAAATACATTTACTCTGTAAAGAGAATTTTGAAAATAATATTCAAATACACCTACCTAAGATTCAAATTTGCCTCTGTATGTGTCATATGATCAGATAAGTGAGTGTTGCCATGGCAGCAGTCTCTGAGTGGCTAAGAACTTTCCATTCATGATATCAATTTCACCCTAGTAGTCCTGTCTTTCCCATGTAAAACAACCCCCCCCCCCCATCCCCCCACCCCCTTCCCCACTCCAAGACAGCTGTGACCCCAGCCTGTCCACTGCTGCCTGTGGGAATGGGCCTTTAGCACTAGAGTAGAGATTGTGCTGAACCTAATTTTGTATTGCCACCAATGATATGACAACACTAGGCACATAGATGTACTTTGTATTGGCTAACAATTATTAAAGGATCATAAGGCCTAACAGTGTAAAAATATCTGATGCATACATAGCTTGAGAATCCACAACAAACACCAAACATATCAAGGGACTAATAAAGGCAAAATATTTAAAAAGGAGAATCTTTTTAAAAATTATTTTTATAAAGAAATACAATATCATTCAAGTCATTCTAAGAAAATATCATCTACCAGCACATTCATTCACTTATTTGATTTTTGCTGTGAAATCTCATTTTACTGTAGTATATGTGTAGATCTCTCATAGTAAAATTCCCATAACCTTTGACCTCCCTGACTCCAGCGACCGTTAGAAGGCGTGGCACATTGGGTGATAAGATCTCCCCCAGTCTGCTAGCAGCCAATCACTGCTCTTGGAGCCTTAATTGCTCACCCAGGGGTAAATCGGGCCTGTTTTACCTTCCCCTTTAACGAAGTCGGTGTAATAACAGTTTTTCAAACGAGGGAAGTTAATTTAGACACAAATACTATTCACAAGTTTTATAACAATAAATTTTGACTGGAATTAAAGCGATGCACCCCATAATATCAGCAGATTCTGATAAGATCAGATAATTCCCCAAGGTGCGAAAAGTTTACAAAGTAAAACCTTCACACTTAAGGATTTACACGATAAACGTAAGGAACAGTTTGTCACTGTGGCGCCGCGCAGTGGGTACACCGCTATAACGTGCTTCTTTTACATATGTGTTTTAAGTTCTTAGAAAAAACAGGATATTTATAGCCCTGTTTAAAGTTTGATTGACACCGTTATTAAGAACAGTAATTCTTCAACTTATATTTTGTTTTCTTGGATCAACGGTTTGGTTGCGGTGTCAATATGGCTTGCGTTTGGTGTGAAAGTTCAAGTTAAACTGTTTTATAAATGTACTCGATAATCTACCACTTTTATACAACAATAAAGGCACTAGTGGACACTGATGTTTCGTAAATGTAAAGAATGCACAGATAATGTGTATCCCTTGATAGTTATTTGAAAGGTGCGCAGGCTATAAAAGATAATTCTCACATCCTGCTAAATCAGCGTATATGAATCCGCTGTCGCTCCTTCCTAATACCCTGGCCTCTTTCAAGCCAAAAGTCTCGTATCACTAGCTATCTTACCAGCCAATGAGACGGCTCGCATTCAAGAACAGCGGCACAACCCGGATGTAAAATTCGTTAAGTTCAAGATAGTAGCTTCACGCTCCTTGCATAACGACATTTCATTGGCTGAAATAACAACAGGTGAACTAAGCCACGAATATCAATCCGATCCAGCCATACGAGGCATTTGTCCCAAAAGAGATCATAGTAATAGGAAAGGAGCGAGAGCTGATTCATGTACGCTGATTTAGGATGTATTTCTCAAAGACCGATAATATTTGATGCATCATTACGTTAAATACATATGAAATACGATATACGAAATATTCAAGGTTGTCGGAAAGCCTGAAAAGTTAAAAAAGGCAGCCGCTGTGTTGAGTACATCAACTGTGTATAAGAAATGGGAGAAGATACAGATATATCTTAATTACGAATATTTCCTTTGTCATCATTGAGATGTATTCAATAGCTGAACATATTCTTAGTTCACTTTCAAACAACAATATTCCCGAATTTTGTACAACCGACAATTAAGATTTTTGATATCCCTTTGAGACTTTGTCCACCTTGGAATTTAGGTTTATTTTGTGCTTTGCTGCATAAATATTTCAACTGATGCATATCAATATGTTATATGTTTATACACGGGGGTTATTGTAGTTTTGATGGATATATAAATGAAACACTTAAATTTTAAAAAAAAGTTTGATTAAAAAAAAGACTAAACTCTGTTTGTTAACTATTTTTCACAGGCTTAGGAACAGCTCCCCGTGTGACAGGTGGCAAGGACCTGACTCCTAAGTACTCTGCACATCGTATAATCATCCGTTGACACAGCGCTCAGCATGTTTAGAATTATTGAAGTGCAATCTGGGTCACGTGGCGAACTATCTGATTCGTCCGATGTCTCTTCCGCCAAGACAAGCAACTCTGTTGGGCTTCGTAACATCTACCTTTCTTTATCCACAAATGATGTAAAATTAATACATCGAAAGTTGAATGGAAAAAAAATGAGCGAATGGCTGGATTTATTTCAATAAAATTGCTAAATCCCCTATATTCACCTATTTCACTGTATCCCCTGCTTTCTGCTGCTGCACATATTATACAAGTCAAATTTTAAAAAAATCAAATAAATCTTTTCATTCTCTAATGTGGAATGATCAACCTTTCACTGTTATTAACTGAAATATCACTGTATGTGAAATGTTCAAGCAAACACTTAATGACATTTCAACACATCTATTGCCTGTATTGTCATCGTTGATAGTAAATGAAAAAATGTGTATATATTCAAAACGATAATGAGTTTTCCAATCTACATGTTAGAAAATTTCCAATTGCGCTGTAAAGAATGAAATATTAAGCCTTCATTGTACATGTATACTTAAAGAATAAGGATTTTTATTTATGTATATCCACAAAAAAAAAATCAATTTCACAACCTACGTGTATGAACTTTTACCTGGACACGATAAAGAGAAAATATTTAACCGTTATTGTATTTTTAAACTAGAAAAATTTTCAAGCCTAGCTCAACATTGTTGAAGTTGTTTAAACAACAATCATATCACGCAATCTGTACCAGCTGTTGTTGCAGCCTCATTCAGCCAGGTAATATATCTGTTTTGTGTGACATAAATCGAGTGCGTTAGGCCCGCTTTGAACAGGTAAAACTTATATCACAACCTTCCCAGATTTTTTCACAAAGATAAACAAAAACTTTATTGGATTGGGATCATGATCGTGTGATTTATGGCTGTTTCCATGCAAATGCATTGTTCAGGACATTCAAGAAATGAATTGTTTAAAGTTTATGGAATGCACCAATGCGTCGAGTTTTTCTGAACAAAAGATTTTCAAGTTTTACAACAATGCCCCCTAGTTTTAAATGCCAGTGTTATTAGAGCTTTGCGTCGTTAGCATTCACAGTTGCTTTCATTGTTGAAAATAGTGGAGCTCATCATGGTGAAACGGGGACGATTATTATTTGGATAAAATACATTTTATAAATTTAAACAAATCTTTTTTTTAAATTTGAACATTTCTAGCTGAAATGAAGTGCCTGAAATAAAATAAAGTTTTTAAATTTGATATGTGATGCTTGTCGTTCAGATTTCAACGTGTAGTAAAGTTTTTTAATGTATGTGTTTTGCTTGTCGTACTGATTTCAACGTGTAGTATAGTGTTTTATAGCGTTCTGCAGGTGTGGCTTCATTGAGCAAGTATAATTCTGATGTGTTTTGCAGTGACTATGTTTTAGTTATCCACATTGTTACAGCGATAAAATTGGCAAACCTCTATGACAGCATTGCTATGACCTCAAATAAATATTTCTTGACAAAAGACGCAACCTCCTACAATGTTATTAACCATTAATCAGCTGGGTTCGAACCCCGACCTAGGTTCTGTATTATCATACAACAGCACACATATGTCATCGACCTTGTAGTTTGTTTTCATGATCATTTGAATTAATGTGATTGAATAAAGATACACACCTTCCCCTGTAATGATAATCGCACCAGTCCTTACTGTTGGTTAAATCATTCATTTGTTCCAATTTCCCAATACAGTGATACTTCCTACATCATTCGAACAACACGTTGTCCTTGTAGTCAGCACTAGGGGGTTGATTTTGTTATCCCCAATGGGGGCACTGCGCTCAATCCACGAACTTTGGTGGAATGCAGCAAGGGTTAATGACTAGTGACGGAGACTTCACGAGTTGTTTCTTGTGGGGGGAGTTTACAAAGACCGGTAGATTATGTTTTATGATATTTCGACTTTATAAACATTTTTTACAAAATGGAATAAATTTCAATGGATATGCGTTTTCTATCACATACAAAATTGTTCTATTGATCCCTCTAATGGCAGCTTCTTCAAAGAATAATCCAAATCATTCATTCATTGTGTTTATCGTAGTCAAGCTTGTTTTATATATTCAAAATCATGAAATTACAAAATACATGTAAAATTCCTGTAAGTACACTATTGGTCAAAAGAAACTTATCAATTGAAAAAAAAGAGTCAAAAGAAGATTATTGTACTTGAGGCCTCTCGCCCCATAGTTAATATTCATATAAAACAATAAAACCACTAGAATTTTGGTGAAAAAGGCATTTAATATATACTTTCTTCATTTCTTAAAACACTAGTGCCAAAATTTCTTGTTTCCCATTCCCCATTCATAAAAATATTGTCCAATATTCTCCCAACCCCATGGCCTATTCTCACGCCAGCCCCGATGACTTGCTATGATAGGCCTTGCCGCATTTCCTTACTTTTCAGTGCCTGTCGCCAGGGCTGCTGCGTTGGATCGCGATAGTCCAATGACCAATCATTTGAGACAGCAAAATTCGAATTAGCCAATGATAGAGACTGGGGCATTGTAAAGCCATGTGGGGGAAGATGTCCCAACCCTTGAGCATTGTGACAGCTCATTGCGAATATTAATGCAGAAACAATAGTTATTCTTCCAACGTTGGTAAAATCAAAGTTTTGCAAATTTTTTAAGGTTTAAATTTTTTTACTGGTTTGAAGTTTTATGTTTTTTATCATTAGCATAAAACAGTTCTGCAACTTCTGTATCATGTGCATAAGCACCGGTAGCAATGTCAAGTTATCATATTTTAGCAATTTATTCATAGGTAGGGAATAATTTTTCATAACATCTTCAAATGACAAATGTTTAGGTGTTCACTTGATGCAAATAATGTTTACGGCCAAATCATTAATGTCTATATACCAGAACTTCTGAAATGATAGGTTTCGATTTTTTATGTTGGTAAACCATTACAAAGAGGTGCGTTGTTATAGACAGACAGACAGATTTTATTCAGTATAAGGCCATTGGACAAAAATCCATAATTCAACATAAATGTTTATACACAGCATGCATTAAGTTACATTCGTTTGTAAAAAGTATCTTTAAAAGAAAGTTACCCAAGTTGCATAAAGTAGTTTTTTTATTTGATTGTAATTATACTTTAAAAAGATTTACAGTCGGATATTGAATACAGGTTGTAACAAGGTAGATTTTCCGTAGGAGGGACATTTAAGTAACACGTGGAACCCATCTTCGATGACATGGACTTTATTTTTCTGACATCTTTTGCACATCTTTGGGATTTTGTCGCGTCGACCCAATTCTATTTCTAGTGGAAAATTGGAGTAACGAAATTTTGCTAGAATTCTACGAAATATGTAAGGCAAATCAAAAGTCAGATATGATTCGATGTTAAGCATAGATTTGAAATGTCTATAGGTTGAACACTTGCAGCTAGAGTAGAGAGGAGTGCCAGTCTTGAGTTAGAGTGTCATTTAGTCGTTGTTTGAAAGTTGAAATGAAACGTTGTCATAAATCAATTTCAAAGGGAAAAATAACTTCAAATTCAATACATAAAAAATCCTCAGACTATATTGCCTGAGATATTTATAAAATACTTAAAACGATAGCTTGTATAGAAAGAAACTTTTATCGTACACCTGCTTCTGATTTTACAGAGTGATAACCTTTCATATCTGATTGTATTTTCATTTAATCTTGGCAAGTTATTCAGCAAACTGTTGAGTAAAATCGCCACTAAGTGAATTTTTGGAGGCACAAGTGCTAACGTTTTAAATTTTTTCATTTTATTTAGTACTAACTTTATAAGAGGTAAGAGCGCAACTCTAAGGTCGCTATTTTAATCTAAAACCGGACAGTGGTATCAATTATCAGCAGCAGGAATATAATAATAATAATAATAATAATAATAATAATAATAATAATAATAATAATAATAATAATAATAACATATTTTGTAATGTATTTGTAAAGCGCCTGTCTTCCAACAAAGCTTCTTAGCGGCGCTATATCATGAGCTCTTGTGTCAGTGGTTAGTTGTGGAATTCTCTGATGTCCGAAAACTTCATGAGATAAGTATGTTTTCACCAAAGAGCGAAAAGTGTTCTTGTTCTCAGCAAATCTTATGGCTGGGGGAAGATCGTTCCACAAGGTTGGAGCAGCAACAGCAAATGTTCTTTCTGCTGTTTTAGTGTTTGTGCTTGGAACAACAATTGTACAAGCTGCCTCTGATGAGCTGATCGGAGACTTCTGTTTGGGATGTGAAATGATACAAGATCTTTCAGATACTGTGGATATGTCGGTTGATAAAGGGCCTGGTATGTGATTGTTAGTAGCTTGAACTTGACTCTCTGTTTTATTGGCAGCCAGTGTAACGCCCTGAGAACTGGAGTTATATGTTCTCTGGTTTTGGTCCTGGTAACAACCCGGGCTGCTCTATTCTGAACGCGCTGGAGATGATTGAGAGCGGCTTCTCCAGAGAGGAGACCATTACCATAGTCCATTCTCGAGGTAACGTAGGCAAGCACAAGGAACTTGGCAGTATCTGTATCCAGGTACTGCCGAATCTTGCCAATATTCCTAAGGTGAATAGAGGCAGATCTTGCTGTAGAAAGTGCTTGAGACTCTGAAGATAGCGTTTTACGAATATCACACCAAGATTACGCACCTTATCAGACGAATGGATTACTTCGCCCTCAATATCTAGATTTACATGCGTCGTCTTCTGCAGTTGTTGGCGAGTGCCAAAGATGACAAATTCAGTTTTTTCTGGATTTAGTTTCAGGAAGTTGCCAGACATCCAAGATTGAATGTCCTCAACGCAGCTCTCCATTTCATACTATGAATTTGAAATTAAAGTAGCTAGTTTTTAAAACGTGAAACGACTACTGTTCGTGTAAATGATTAGTATGATTTCGGTTTCGACATACGCATTAGGTTGTTGGTCAACTTTCATTGAAAACTTATAAGTGGCATGTATTTGGTATTTTGGGTGCATGTATGAGAGATGTTTTGAAAAACATCATCCCCTTCTTATCGCCAGTTTATCTGAAGATCACATATGAAGCGTGAAATTGTCATTATAGGCAAAAGAACAAAAAGATCTCTCAGATGGAAGCAGGAAAATTTAGATACTTTACAAAGTGGCAAAAACTTTCAAACATGACATTTAGACATACACAGTGGAGAGAACCAATGCAATTTAACTCAATAGATATTTAGTTTAACACTTCATCGCGATAAGGATGAGTATCGCTCCTCATTTCCGTATTGCGGTTTATTGCGATACAGATAAATCGTAATGCGATATGCATTGCCATATACTGGTAGATTTAAAATTTAAAATTAACCATTTCCTCTTAATTGAATAGCAGTAATCTGAACAGCAGCCAAGGCTTGTACCTGCAGGTAACCATGTGTCCTCGTTGTGGTAACACTAAAGACAGTGGTAACACTAAATACATAGAGAATATTTGACATTATACTCGTCGAATACCATGTATATCTCATCGAATTAGTAGAAATTTGTATTTTTCACGAGTGGCACAGCCACGAGTGTAAATATATGATTTTTTACTTCACGAGATGCAATATACATGGTTTCCGACGAGAAATGTCAAATGTTCTATTTATTATATTTCCAATGGTAAAATTTCCAATTATCGCTAAAATGAAATCTCGCGTTTTCACTGAGCGAAATAAAAATGGTAGTCTACTCAGTGAAATAATGCAACAATCATATGACGTCGTCTGTGACGTCAAGAAACAATTGAATGATGTCATGAAGCGGCCGCGCTACCATACCATATAGTTAAGGTAATTTCGAGGTTTTGGAAAATTGGAAGATTTCGATATTACTATTGCGCCGTACATGTAGGTGTAATGTCACGTGACCTTCCATGAAATCAAGGAATTAGAGGCCCGCTTAAATAATAATAATAAGAAAAATATTTTATTATTAATAAGGCAACTTCAGAGTCCCCTCGCTGATTGACGAGGGCGATAAGGTCACGTGACGCGAACTCTATGGAGCAGTACACATATCAAGGAAAACAGCGAGTACGAGTGATAGGTTCATGCTGAGGTAAATGAGATTGCATCGGGTCATGACTGGTTGATGATATGTATCAGAAGGAAGTAATTAATTAATTTTCAGGAAGTTATGAATTCTCCTTAATGTACCCATCTGTACATAGTATTGTATACATATTACAGATACAATTAATGCATCATAATTAAGGTCAATTGGAGTAATAAGGTCAACATGTCAAGTCTTACGTAAACCATGTAAACCGATTCAGATGATTGATTCTTGTCGTGTCCTAAGTAAACGCAAGATAGACATACTGTTAACTTACGTAGCCAAAGTTCGGGTAAAGACGCGTAATAATGATCTGGGCCTCCTTTCACAAAGCCATAATGTGATCGTAAGTCCTTAAGGTAACCTTAGTACAATGTTAAAGAATGGGAGTTAAGGTTAACCTTAGTTAAGGTTGCTTTGTGAAAGGAGGCCCTGTTGTAGAAGTCTTTTTCCTTAAGCATAATACAAATAAAGCAAATTGGCAGTGTAAGAAACTTTGATATTAACCTACAAAATAAATCGCAATAATTGTTAATATTTAAAATATTTATTGTAAGTAGGTGTTAACATTTGATCGTTTACCGTATAATATGATAGTAGTTTTAAGTTAAAAGAGAAAACGAATAAAACTGTTCTTATTGGTGAATGATATCTTGAAAGGAACATCATTTGTAACCTTATTCCACAGAAAATACTAAATAAAAGATACGAACGAGTAATGTTCAGTTGCAAAAACCCATGTGACACATTTTATAGAGGTGATGAAGTCAAGTTTCTATGCAAATTTAAATAAAAATAAAAATTCCAGGTATTAAAAGATAAAAATATTGGCCATAGAAACGATTAAATAAAGAGGGAAGAATACGAGAGTAGAAAGAATGAGGGCGAGAAGTAGATGAATGAGAGGGTAGAGATGTGACAATATGTTGAATATCGTATCATACGTATCATGGTACGGTCTCTGTAGCCCATCTTGATATGTATCATTTATTATTTTGCCTTATATCAAGGTGTTTAAAAGTTAATCATTTTTTATATTTAACAAATTCCTGAAATTGTTTATCGCTATATGTATTAAATCGAATCGTATCGTTATATGTATCATATCGAATCGTATCGTTATGAGATATCGTGAAACGTATCGTTATGATATATCGTGAAACGTATCGTTATGAGATATCGTGAAACGTATCGTTATGAGATATCGTGAAACGTATCGCATTGTGACATGTCTATTACATCACACCTCTTATTATCATGTACATAAGTTATATAAGCACCGCATCTGAACATCGGATGAAATCGGATTTATGTCAATGGATATCCCCTGTATTTGAAAAAAATGAATAGGTTGTAAATACATGTATTTTAAAAATAGGATATTTTAGCATGTACGAGCACGACAACAGTTTGAAGCATAATTGATTCTCTTGATTTTGGTTTGAAGATGCTTGTAACTAATGAAAGATTAACAATATAAGTAAATTGAGCAATAGATGGTTTTTATTTTTGCATACTCTGTATTGTAGTTTTTGTAATTCAATTTGCATCATACATGAAAAAAGATTTGAGTCAAAGAACCTTCTTCCTGAAGTAAGTGATACATTTCTAAAAATATATATATTTCTATTACATGCGTATATTTCGATTGCAGAAATTCTGTATGTTGATATCTCATTGCTAAGTGTGCGTCATTGCACCCGATGTACAAGTATGAGTGATAGTGTGTCTTTTTAGATTCTGATGCATAAATAAAAAATCAAAACAACGCGTACTGCGAACACAAATATGCTCATGTCAACTTTTTAAATATCTTCTTTAAGCTTTTCTATATAAAAACGAGGCAAGATATTCTAGTATCCATGTATATTGGACGTGATAAATACACCTCTGTGCATTTATAAGGCTGTTTTTAGATTTTCATGGAAAACAAGTATTTGTCATATATATGTCTATTGGACATGAAAAATTAAGATGTTTTGATTTTATATCACCACATATGACATTTACATGTAGGTTCGTATCAAAGGTAAATGATATGTTATTAAAATCACGGAGTGGCTCTTTGATATACATATATGTAGTAAATTTGTCGGTACAAGGAAACCACATCAGCCCTTAGTCCTTTGATGTAGGCGTAATGATTTTCAAGTTACTTGAATGAATATATATATATCAAAGTATCAAAATAAGTTTGTACTTTAAAATCATCTTATCGGGAATGACGAAACGAGGGATGCATGAAATCTCATAAAAGAACAATTCATAAGTTAAATTGAAGATTACTATCGGCGAAAACATCTATTACTCTGGTCGATGAATAGCCCAAAATACTTTCAGATTTCCTTCAACATAAGTACACGTTAAAATGATGGCATCTGTGATTTCCTTTCAAGTGAGAGCTTACAGGCGGGTTTTCAGCATAAAAAGAACATATTTTACTTCCACATTGAATGGCAATGGACTAGGGCCCCAATCTCACAGGATACAAACTGACTGTGTACCGTCCCGCTCCCTTGATCACAGTTGGGGCGTATTGTTCCATTACTAGTCGCGACAGGGCATTTCTAAGCATATTCATTTGGGTCGTTCATGGTGAACAACTTGTAGTGAAAACTTCTTAAACTTGAATCTCGCTGTTGTAGTTAAGTGAATCCGTGGCCAACAACCCGTATCGGTATTACAACCCTTAACCCAGGCATGCGCCGTGCGTGCTTAGCCTCGTTTTCGTTTCCATCAACAGGTGCAAGCGCGCGTGCCATATGGTTAGCAGACGACAAATGATGTCGTTTGCCAGCTGACGACGTTATGCTTAGAAGCTTGGCATAGAGGTTTGTGCAAGGTGTCGACCTCTCGTGAATGTATTAGGTGACTATTGCCAAGGAAAGGTACCACAGGTCTTGAATGTGTAAATTATTCAACGGGAATGATTAAGTTCAGTTGAGATTTCGTCCCTGATTACGGGTGGTTTCTTGCATCATCGCATCCAGAGAGCAGTTTATGAGGAGTATACCAAATTGTCGTTAATCACCAAAATGAAAGCTATAAGCAACGGTGCGAACGTTAAGGCGAAGACATATTTTCCACTCAAGGTAAGAGTATATTTACCCTTTTCATGAATGTATTCTTCTAGATCTGGTTTTCGAATATGATATTTGTTCATGAATTTGATATTTTATTGAAGGAAATTAAACAAACCCCAACTAAACCGAATAGTTCATGACATTTAAAAAAATACACATTTTCATTCGGAAAAAATATTATAACCAGCATTGAAATGTAACACGTGAAACATATATTCATATTTCTCTGCGTGACACATTCTTCACATAGCGAAAAAAGTATTAGTTTCACTTTATGAAGTATTGGTTTCTATGTACCTGGTTATTATTTAGATGTTAGCTTCCATAAGTCACGAGATTTTGTCAGCGACGTCAAACAAAATAACCTAAACCTATCAAAAGCATATATTATGTTGTTTTCATTTTCTCTATGTAATGAATTTGTGTTTATTGTTTGTGATATTGTTTCATCGCTAACATATTAAGCATCTGTAACACACATAATGTTAGACTTTGGTATTACATGCCCATCGACTTTTACTGGTTTTTGAGTGAAAAGGAACTGCATCACTTATATTATATACTGATAGTTTTGTTCACTTTTGTGATTATCTGCCGTGGCTGTAAATTTCATAAATTAGCATTTTCTGACTTCAATTGTTGAAAGTTTGGCAATTTAGTACTTTAGTTTCAATAATTAAACGTTATGTGAAAGATTCTAGAGTGAATCTTTAATTTACATTAATTTGATTTTACTTCTCCCCCAAAATCAACTTTATTTATTTTTCTAACAGTGAGTTGTGATGTTGTTTGCATATGACTAATTCATATCACAACGTGACTCAGATGTGATTGTTTCGTCTTAAAAATCATCGTTTAGTTAAACTTTCAGTGTTTAACTGTGAACCTTCCTCAGTAAATTTTACGATTCAAGTGCCCAACACGGGTCACGCGAAATGAGTTCATGTGAACGGCATTTGACTTATGGATTCGAACATTCTACAAATGTTAAAGAATTACGATTTTACAAAAAAAAACCTCCTTTCACCTTATGTTTGAAGAACCCTTAAAACTACCTCGATTCAAATGCATGAAGCAATGATGAAGTTCAATTGATTACAGTTAAACCTAAAAATAAATTCATTGAAGCGTCCGCAAAAACGAGTGATGTATTCGCTTTAGTCGCCGTATACCTTTTATAAGCACTTTCTTTGGAAATAGCTGAAACCACTCACTGCAAAAACTACAAACAGGCTGAACGCGAGCTAGACCCCGCTGTAACTAGTTGATGGCTTTCATATTTCCGTGGCTACAGCTGAGTGCCTCTGTTTCAAAACATGATGAATATTTAATCAAGTCCTTCTTTGGGTCTCCCGTTATCAAGATGATGATTCAATAGTCCCTTTATTTCAATAGTAGTGTCCTTACTTTCTTGATTCACAGAGGAATGTGTAATATCTATTATTCATGAACTTACATAACTGTTATAGAGGTAAACATGATGACATGCAAGAGGAAAAAGGAATAGATATTGAATGGGGAGTAATAATATTGAATGATATTGATGGAATTAATTGAAATGTTGAAAAAAGTTTTTTCTATATATATTTTATATTAATTAAAAAATTAATGAATTTTTTATATTTTTCTATATATTCTAACTATATATTCATTCAAATTTATGGTTTCAAGTAATGATATATATATGAGACCGACCCAAATAGAAACATATGTTGGAGACGTATTTTTTCATGGAAACTTCAATTCATGCTTGAATTTGCCAACAGGCTCCTAGGTGCTAGGTAATCTAAACCCCTATTTTCATAAATATCTTTTTTAATTTTTTTATGTCAACTATGCTATGCAATTCTTGACATGTTTGTACTGCTTGTATATGATATTATTCATTCAATAACTGTCAGATTTGATAAACTAAATTATGCAAACACTATTTATGAACCCTTTATGTTATGGCTCTAATGTTATTCAAGTAATTTACGGTTCACAACGGATCTCTAATTATTTGTTGGATATTCAGCAGATTTGCCACTTTGTTGCTAAAATTTAATAAAATGCAAACAAATTTAAGTAGCCTCAAGTTAGTACTTGATGCCAAATAGTTTGGAATGTACTTGATGCCAAATAGTTTCGGAATGTGATGTTATTTTGGGAGAATGTGTGAAGTAGAATTCCATAATGATGTGGAAAACCTTCAAATTTTAAATTAGCAAGCAAGGTGTTTTCAATACGTCGGGCATGTCAATTACCTTTTAAACTTTCGAATTTATAATATTTTTTCATGTAGTTTATCAATCTATATTAGTGTTAAGCCGGAACCAGTTTTGACTTCATTTAAGCCTTTCCAAAATTGCCGAATTTGAAATGTTTTCAGTAATTACTAAATACCTGTGCACGGTCATTTGAATACCACTGCTTATTCTCTCTATTTGAAGGCATCGCAGTTAAATGCATATTTGTAAGGACAAACACAATATGGACCTTTCAATTAACGCCACAAAGTCCATTCGTAGACACGTAGGGGTTGTCACATACTACAAACAGACGCCGTTGTCGACGTGGCCCGAGACGGTAAATCTGACGTTGTAGACGTGGACAAGTGACGGTGACAGCCTTTCGATGAATCGTGGGCAGCTAAAGATGTTGGTTCGCGTCTCTTTACTAAGTGGAACTCAAACAAGCTGAGCGAAGTCGGTCCTTCATTCATGCTCTCGCTTTCTTTGCTTGTTTGTCTTTAATGTGAGTTTAGGCCCTTTTTTAATTTTTCTGTTTGACAAAGTCGTTGTGAAGTTTTTGAAGCACGGCTATTTGTTCCCCAGGATGTGTCTATTACGGAACAGGTTGGGAAGGCTCGAACGAATATAACAGGTCGAATGGAAATAGAGCAGTATTTTCTCTCTTCTTGAAGTCGTTAATAAGAGTTGCGATCTTATGACATAGGAAGTAAAATGTTTTTTTTATAAAGAAGGAGTGTTTTGTTTCGTGCGAAAATTGTAGTGAAGTGTTTAGTTCAAATAATAAAAGAATGGTTATTTTTAACGAAGTTATATTTCATCCTATTATTAGAGAATACTTTGGCCAAAGAAGGTAAACTTTTCTTATTCCCAAAGAGTGTTTAGTTTCAATGAGATGAGACTTTAGTTGGCTTTCAAGGGAAGAAACAATGATTGATCTGAAAAAATAGCGAAAGTCTCATACCATGCGTCTTAAGCTTTTCTTTACATTCGGCTGAGGCGACATTTTTTATTGGAGTTTTCGGATTTCAAAAGTTTCTCAAAAAGCATTATGCTAGAGTCCTGATGTTGTCAGTGCTGTTTACTTTACCGATTAATCTAGAGGTATGTGTAACAATACAAATAATATTTTCAGATGAATTGCAACGGTGTTTACCATTGTCACAAAACGAACGGATCAGTTTCATAACATAATTAATTTTCATTTCTCTCCATCTCTCTAACCTAGTCATTAAGAATTCTCACTTATTCAAAACTTACGGTAACGTTGAACTCCGACTTTTATCCCTTCTTTTAATGATCATCAGTGATGTTAAAGTTCTGATCAGATTTTCAACATGAGCATATCAAGCATGCTTCATTTACGTCAAGAAACTTAAATCGTTAAAAGCATTTCACGCTTTCCTGTGTTCTCCGTCATTGAGTAGAACGATTTAACTTATTTCTATCATTCTATACAGTTGGAAACATCTAACATGATCTGAAATAAGTGATTATGAGCTACTTCCTTTTTTCTTCAGAAATTGTCTGCTATTATGGATTTTTTTTCACCTTAGCGATAAGAGAGTAAATTTATCAACATCATCGGTACTTTACGTTGTGCATTAAGTAATACAGCTTGTTGGAATATGTTCGAATGTTTTCAAATTGATATTCTGATATGTTCTGTCTCATTTTTAATGCAACTAACACCATTAATTCGTTTACAATTTCGAGCACTTGTATTAACTGAACACGTTAAAGAATTTTCTCCATAATCTCATCATATTGATAATGTTTAATGTGCAACTAGGTTTATTCAAGAAATGATTAGATTCCTGATGTAGTTGCTTACATTTTTGTATGTGGTATGTATGCGTGTTCTGGTGATATTGTCTGATGTAGAGTCCTTAAAGATCTTTTAACATTGGGTATTAGGATATCTCTCTCCCCTACCTCCCTCCCCCTCTCTCTCACACAATCTCAAGGGGTTTCTTTGTTTGGACAAGCAGGACTGCATACAGGATGGACGTCCACTACTTTGCGTCACCTTTAAATGACCCGGACATTTCACTATGTCTTATGAATGACCACACACTTAGTTGCTTGAACAGAGCTTTAAAGCTTTTTCCTGTTTATCAAAAAGGACGCTTTGGATTACAAGGTCGCTCCATTATCATTAAACCTTGCCCCAAGTCAGATACCAGCTTTTTAACAAGGGGGATTAATGGGTATTTAGTGTGCTTTTCAGAGCGAAGTGTGCGAACTTTTGTTCCTGCGACGTATTACAACTTCTTCGAGAAACTGACACCGCAGATTTGACCACAATCACCAGGACCCTTACTGTTAGTCAAGTGACCCGGAACCCCTCCGCGATGTAAGAGCAATTAGGAGGTAGATTGGTGGGTATGCTGGTAGGGTAACCGATGGGAGTTACAAGGTAGACATTATTGTTTTTGTACTCGGCCCCGTGGCTATCGATCCGGAACCTCTTGGAGGTAGATTGGTGGGTATGCTGGGAGGGTAACCGATGGGAGTTACAAGGTAGACATTATTGTTTTTGTACTCGGCCCCGTGGCTATTGATCCGGAACCTCTTGTATGGATTTGGACAGGGATGACGGGGCTGTTGAGGGAAGGGGATTTATCTGGGTCATGTCGACCAACTATCTGGAAAGTGGTATGAATCCCAAATGGAGTAGAGTAGATTGTTCTTTAATGATGCTATTACCTGCGGTGAGGGGGGATGATTGTTTTGATGTTAGGATTATAAGTAGGTTGAATAGCAAGTCGAAGTCTCTGTTTAGTTTAAGGTTTAACAGAGTTGGTTCTTTAGAAAAGGGGTAAGTCCTTGAGATAAGAATTTCGTTCAATTTAAATAGTTTCGTATTGTCTTGGTGTGAGTGTAGTTTTGTGTGATTAATGCTCTTTCGAGGAATTTTCCACTGCACTCATGAACCGACAAATCTGAACTTGTAACAATTATTTACGAATAATTTTACATTTTCTACATGCGAGTCGACTAGAAAATGATTGTAACCACAGCAAAGCTAACTCGATCATCGTCAGATTATTAAAAACATTATTATAAATAAACCACTGAATATTCTGACAGAAAATATTGTACTAGAATCGCGATGTGCTGTATGAAAATATATAATGGCACTAGAGTAGCGATTTCCTGTATGACGTTCGCGTTTTTTTAAAGATCATTAATTTCCAATCTGAACTAATAGAATGAAACAATACGCAAGCTTTTAACTCGTTTAGTGTAAGTTCGGTATCATAACGCTGGTTTATCATTATCTGAGATGGAATTAAGATAATCAAGTCTGCACACCGTATTCATGTTGATTTTAACGTCACTATTACTTAATTAACGAATAGTTCAAGATCTCCAGATGTCAAATGATACCACCGAGACCTCTACTTACATATATCAGTCTGACATATGCTATCATTTAGCTTATAGTGTCCATAATTGAAGTCAACAAATTGTGGAATTAATGTCTGCAATTACAGGGATGGGGTTTCAGCGATTCAACTAATTTCAGTTATAATGTTTTAAATACCGGCTGCACTTTTCAAAAGGACGGGTAGTAACAAGTTATGTTTTAACTCGACCCCCTTGTTTTAAGTCAGTGTTTATGCATGAAGTGTTAACAATATGAGGTATTTTACGTCGGCTTCTCTTGTTATGTTATTGATAAATTATATCGGCAAGGTTGACTTTAACGTGCTTCATTGTGAAAAAAAGAAATACCGAAGGTATACTTGATTGCCATCTTCAATGTAATAAATAGAATGACCAACTAAAACTGTAACGCATCATATATTATTAAAACCTCTAACAGCAACCGTCATTGTTCGTGGCAAGTGACGTTAGAGCTCCTTACCCTATAAGTGCGATCAGCGTTATAAAACACACGATTAATAACACTTTACATTATGAAGGTGTTCCAATCATACTAAGAACTTCATTTTTTCGCAGTAAAGAATATTAATCTTAGATTTCTCATTCCATATACATAATCATAAAAAGTGTCGTGATTTTTAATCTTGGCGTTATATAAAGGTCTCCTATGACACACATGCACTAAGAAACCGAGGCTAAGCGAACAAAAAAATATTTTATGAATATTTGCATCAAAACAACACACCAGAATGGATGTCGTCTCCAACTTAGAGATCCGTCTGTAAGCTCCTGATGGTGGGATGATTATTTCCGCCTTCTGTCGTAGTGTGACAAAGATAGTCATATTCCTACAGATATTTTAAGATATTTTCATTTGGCCAAAATGACGCATTTCATGCTTATTAAATACATGAATAAAAATATTTACATTTCCTCTGATATTAAAAGTCAATAACATTAGATTGATTTCCATTCCATTACGCAGGTACCTACACTCTAACAAACATCTCTTTTTGAATTTTAGCAAGAAATGTAATTACTTTCATTCTGCATGTACATTCTTAAAATTGAAAACTCTATATTATCCGAAATGAACTATTGAAATGTAAAGATTAGTGACCTTGCAGCCTTACCTCGTAATGGATATTTCTCAATTCCCCCGTATGGAACTGACAACATAATAACCGTTTGTCATTCACCTAGGGCTTTAAATAAAAAAACAGATCTGTTTGGTCGGATATTCTCGGATTTAATTTGTTTCGCAGAATGGCGTCTTTCATGAAGCAAGAGGCTGCTAACAGACCTTTATTTCTTCCGAATTCGAAATTCAATTTATCTGGGAAGGCCTCTCTTCAGCCATCGTCTATGAAGGCAATTTCTACTATCCAAGCACCAACCTGCTTGATCCATGTCTGAAAATAGTCTCCATAGAGGTTATCAGAGGAACCAGACACCGATACAATACATCGATTTCGGTTTTCTGAGAACGAAGTAGGGGTTTTACCATCTCCTTCAAGGAGTGATCGCTCGACGTGACAGAGAGCCACGAATCAAGCTGATTTATATCATAAATCGATGGAGCGTGAGAAGAATTCCCACGATTTAACTGAATTTCTTACGCTCCCATACTCTTATCGCTCAAGAGGCCTGTTCTTGTGAATGATCGTTGCTACCTCGAAGGCTGCAATCAGGTTGGAGGATGCGAGTTGATGGTATCGCATTCCTTCGAGGAATGGAAGACGCTGTGGTTTGTCTGGATTCTTCGTATGAATCTATGTATAATATTTGCTATTGTTGTCCAAATTCGGTCCAATTTCCGTTTCCACAACACTTCAAATCGTAAACCTCCTTTGGCGTTGTCTTTTGATTAAACCGTTTATAGTGTTTATTTTCCCACTGTGATATTTCGCATCAACAGTTTCGTTTCTTTATTACCTAATTACTTCTCATTGTGTTCCCAAGGAATTCTTTACCTCTCTCGGCTGTAAATTTGTTAAAACATTTTCTCATTGCACATGATTTTGAACAATTTCAAGTTTCAAAAAGTTCCGTATTATTTGTTGATATCGCTAGGTTAAGTGGTACTGGAAACATTACTTTCACGTCGTCATGACATTACTTCAAAAACTAATGGCGTGATTTCATAATAAGCTATACAAATTTAGTATTGAGCGTTTGTAAGTTTCGGATATCAAAAGTTGCTTGTAATGATATTCGGTGTTATTGGTGTCATGATTCTAATTTCCTTATTACCCGAATATTTTTGGTACCAAGGTCAATTGTAATCCCTGCATTTCAAACGATAACACATTGACGTAAAGAACTTTTGATGGCCTGCAATATAGCGTTACTGAAAGCATGTTCCCAAAATTATCATGACTTCTAATTAAATTATTTTATTTTCTGCATTGCGGTTGACCATTGGCCATTGTAAATCAATAGATTTTGTAGATAGTACTTAATGATATCACTTAATTTTCCGCTTCCCTGCTGGCACTTGTTGAAGCTTATCGACGGTAATTGGTTTACATTACACGAGGGGTTGAGGGCCTGACATTATATTCGTCTGGGTTCCAAGAAGAGCTCAATTTCCATGGACAGCAATTCCGTTACTGGCTATTTATGACTCCCGAACCGTCCAAGAGGAACGCGATCAATGGAGAAAGATAGAGCCAACACTCCTTGGAATGTCTCCTTGTTCCTTCAGCAACTGGTAGAGATGGGCTTTGCTCCTTTGTCTTAGGAAGCTCATTCTCTTACATCAGCGTATTTTAATCCGCCAACCTCCTTCCATACCCTTATCTCTATCAGGCCAAAAATATCGTATTGCTAAAAACTTGTTTGTTACGGATTTTATTTGTCATCAGTATGTCGAATTCAAAGGACTTGTCATCCGGATAACACCGCTACTGCTGGATCCATGTGAGTCGTTTCATTGGCTGGTTTTATTATATACCTAGTGATAAGAGGTATTTAACCTGATGGAGATAAGGATATGAAGGATCTCGGCGGTTTCGATTACACTGATGATCCAGTCCCCACTAAAACTTTACTCTCAATACAATAATCATTCTTTGAGAAACGGGTTTAAAAAGTTTAGATCGTGTTCTAAGTTAAATGTTCTTCCTTCAAGAACATTTTCTCTTTGGTCATTTTTGACAGGGACCCTTCCAGTTCAGTTCAGTTTATTACAAATTAAATATTTATATACAACAATAATAACAATATTTACAGCGTGTTATCAACTGAATATCTTCTTAATAAGAGAGCATGTCTTGGTTTGTGTTAAGGATAATTAGTTACAAATGCAATGAATTATATGTAGCGCTCGGTCAAAAGTTCAATATTCGAATTTTGCTACCGTACTGCTCGTTGAGATCAAGATCATTCCCAACCAACTATTTCCATGTCAAACTCCACCTCATAATAATAATGAATTTATAGAGCGCCTAATTATCCAATCAGTGATTGCTCAACGGCGCTTGAAAAGAAGAGAAGTTTATGGGAAAGATTGTCTGAACAAATATGTTTTAAGGGCTGATTTGAAAGAGTCTCTTGTGTTGATTTCTCCGAGGCATAGTGGCAGATTGTTCCAGAGCACAGGAGCTGCAAAGGCAAATGCACGGTCTCCCATAGTTGACCTTGTAGCCAGCTGAGAGAGGAACATGGCATTAGATGAACGGAGAGAACGGGTTGGTACATGGGCATTGAGGAGATCTTTCAAGTACATGGGAGATTCACCATCATGTATGCAGTTGTGAGTCAGGAGAAGAAGTTTGTATTTAATTCTGCTCGAAACTGGGAACCAGTGTAGGTTTCCTAGTGTGGGGTAGATAGATTCATAACGAGGCACACGGGCGACGACTCGAGCTGCAGAGTTTTGAATTCTTTGAAGTTTGTTGAGAAGATGAACTGGCATGTTGTAGTATAGAGAGTTGCAGTAATCTAGTTTGGACAAAACAAGGCTTGACATGAGAAGTTGGGTGGTCCTTTTGTCGAGGAGTTTGCGAACTTTCTGGATATTGTAGATGTGATAGAATGATGCTTTGCTGAGTGCTTTGATTTGCTGTTCAGGAGACATCGAAGATTGGAAAATCACTCCCAGATTTCTAGCTGAGTCAGATGGTTTGATTTTGTCCTTTCCAATGCTTTTGAGAGTTGTTGTCTGGATCCCAGAGTCAATAACTCGGTCTTGCCACTGTTCAGCTTGAGATAATTTACTGCCATCCACTGACGAAGTTCTTCGGTACAGTCTTGAATCTGTAAAACACAGTCTACTGCATCTTTGGGTTCGATGGATAGATACAGCTGATTATCGTCAGCGTACAGGTGAAACTTCAAGGAGTGTCTCCTCACAATGTCACCAATAGGCAGGATGTACAAGCTGTAAAGAAGAGGCCCAAGAACTGATCACTGAGGTACACCATAACGCAGAAGTCGGGGCTTGGAGAGAAATGAGTCAACTTTAACTGTTTGATATCTATCTGTAAGGTAGGATCTGAGCCAATTCAATACTGTATCCCTGATCCCAATCCTCTCTTTAACTCGTTTCAGAAGGATCTCGTGATCGATGGTGTCGAAAGCACTGGACAGATCCAGTAGAACCAGCAGTGTTACTTGTCGCTTGTCGCTTGTCCATCGCGCACATGATGTCATTGTGGACTTTGACCAATGCCGTCTCTGTACTATGCTTGGACCTATATGCTGACTGGTATTGTTCGAATAAGTCATTGTTCTTAAGATGTCCAATGAGTCTGTTGGCAACAATCTGCTCCAGGCACTTTGATACAAAAGACACATTTGTGACTGGCCGATAGTTCTTTTTCTCATTTTTGTCAAGGCTTGGCTTCTTAAGAAGTGGGGTTATGACAGCTTGTTTGTAGGAATGTGGGACCTCACCTGACGAAAGTGAAGAGTTGAAAATATCAAGTAAGGGCTGTGAGATCTGATTAACTACCAGCTTAGTAAGCCATGTGGGCAATATGTCTTGGGAAGATGTTTTAGATTTTCTCGTCGAGATCGCAAGTTTCAAGTCTTCGCTAGTTAGTGTTCGGAAATGCCTCAATGGTTCACCTGTGAAAGACACTTCTTCAAAAGAGGATTGGGTTGACTGCTTTATATCTTCCAGATCTAACCGGATTCCTTCTATCTTTTCTGAAAAGTAATCTGCGAAACCTGCTGCCAGAGATTCCTTGTCCTTATTCTCAGGAAGACAAGAACTAGAATGATGTCTCAGAATGTTATCCAAAAGAAGATTTAAATGAACATCAAAGGTGAATGTAGTCGCCCGTCCGATCGAGTTGAAGGGGACAACTTTTCTCAGACCGCCTACTATATGATTACCAAATTGTTGTGGCTTCACGATTTTAAGATACTGTAATAATTTTATTGAGTTCGAAAATAAAAGGGCCATTATTATTTTTTCAGAGTCGGTGCCCTTGTTTCGTCAGATAGAGGTTATCTTCATAGGGGACAACATTTCTCAGAAAGCGTCATATATAAATAACCAAATTGCCGTGTACATGTAGATATGTGTTGGCTATCATTGCCCCGATGGAGCCCCTTTAACACCGAATCGCATTATCACTGAACTATGTAACATTAAATTGGGGCTTATTATGTCCAATATATGTAAAACAAGAACTGAAAACAAATTAAATTCACTGTCAAGGATCAACTTGATCTTTCGATACCATTGCCATGGTATCAGCACGTAGTTCGTTATTAAATCGTATATGTCAATTACATAGCAACTTTATTTTAAAAGATGAACCTCGGTTAATAAAAGATTCTGGCTTGTCTTATACGTGGTCAAGCGGGAAAAGGAATTTTTATTTCATTCAAGAAGAAAATTTTCCATAATACACAAGCTGATTTATCTCCCCAGAAAAAAGGAAGCTGCATTGTAATTATGGAGATACTAGCTTCGACTCTTTCACTATCGCTTCCATTTCAATTCAAAACGCCTGATATCAATTTCATATCTAGTTTCTGATTAGAAAGTCGTTAGTGTCCTTTTCATTCGAGGATGTAGTTGTTGATTTCAAATCACCTTAAAGGGGCAGTAGCACGTTTTTGTAATAAATGATTAATTTCACGAAAATAAATATTTTGAATTGCAGGACAATGCTTTATAATCAAAAGATGTGGTTGCAAAACGAACGTGAGGTAGGCGAATCCATTTCCTAACCACAAAAGGTTAAAAAGTGTTCACACTTGCTTGATGCTTGATTACCTCTTGTATACCTGCGAAAGGTCAGTCTGAGTATTCAGATGGTAAACCACTGATGATAGTACATGTGGCATAAAATCATGAAAATTTGAAGAAATAATCTGTCAAAAAACGTGCCCTTTAAATAAAGATAGTCATCGAATTCATACAAAGATGTCATTTAGGAAGTGTCAAAAGCACCCACATTAAAGCATTTTGGTTGCAGCCATTTGGCGTGATACAAACCAGGGTTATGTAGGAACTTCGTGGATACACATACGCCGAGGAAGCAAGACACTTCCAAAAACTATTTGTTTCTTAATGTGACAAAATAAAGTTTCTACCGTAGTTTAAATTAATGCATTATGAATTACTGATACTTGATTTGCATGTACAGGTATCACATGCAACAAAGTAGGATGGTAATTGAGTAATCATCATACCATTGACAAACAGGTTTGAAACTGATAAGTTCATCACGTTTTGTATACAAAATTAAAACTGACATTTGATGCTTTAACGTTTGTTTCCGATTTTACTACCATCACGATTCAACGTTATTTATCTGAAATGTCAAGTTTTATTTTCCATTTGTAAATCTTTCTCGGATAGGATGTTCTTTTAATAATTTGTAAAACTATATGAATATCAAAAGTCATAAATCATAAACCATCTCCGAATATGAATATAAAGCATTGAGATATACTTCCTGAAACCATCTCATGAAGACATTTTGAAGCTTCAGAATTTTAAATCATCTACTTGACTCATTCAGTGAGTTGGAATGACTCATTCACAAACGCCAAACATTTTCTTCAACAGCATTCATAACCATTGTATTAAACCATTATAGAATATAAGCAATATGCGTTTTTGTTGTTATACCAGTGACCAGAACGTCTTTCTATTTTATGAAAAAAAGACTCTCTGTCTCTCGCTGACCGGAAGTGAACAGAAATATCCGATTCATTATGATTGTACATTTTCCATTTTCTAGTCTGTGTCATGATTAGAATGATGAGAATATTGTAAGAAAAGAAGTTTCCTATGCCGTGTCAGTAAAAATCTCCCAAGCAGGAACTCCTTTCATTAAGTAAGTCACTTAGGTAACGTTTGTACAATGTTAAAGGACGGGAGATACGGTAACCCTCGTAAAATGTGCCTTGTGAAAGTAAGCCCTTGTGTATTCTAGTGAGGAGAGGTCTAAGTTCACTGGTGTCTCATTAAGTTACCTTAATACCATGGTTAATTACTGTTTTTATAAGTTTGAATCGGTCACACAATGATCACACAATTAAGCCATTAATCAACTGCCTGGACTGTTGAAAATTGCTGAACTAGTAACGTTGCCAGCTTTTGAATTTGCCTTAAATCTTTGAACTAAGGATGAAATATTTTTTATTTTGGCATTCCTAACACTTAATCGATTTCTTAAACACTGATTTAGATTTGTTGTTTGATAAACATTTGCGGGCGCCGTTTTCGCTTTTCCGGCTTTTCCGAAAGTTGCATGCGGATATCATGCGGATAAACATTTCCGGTATTTAAAATAGACTTTTACACCTTAGATACGTACATAATTTCCAAGTAACTGATATGGTAGATTACCACAGTGCGGATCGTCGGAAATATGGAGAGGTATGCATTTACTGTGTATCAGTTGTAAGTTACGAAATATTGGTGTGCGCAAGTGCCTTAAAGAATAAGCACTTTCAAAGAGCTATGTATTAAGACGACCCCAGAATTATAATGCACTCTATCTCTGATTTCCAGCACTCAAATTAAATTCTAACCATGTATGCGCTTTTGCAAGACATTTGTCGTTTACATTTACAGTAGATATGAGGAACGGGAATGACAATAAGTGTGAACTTAATCGATTAACATATTAACCGATTATTATCATTATTTGATCTGATATGGTAATGCATCTATGATGTAAGAAACCATATTGTTAATATGTAAGCCTATATTTTCTTTTAGACTTACTTGAAATATATTCCAAGAATAGATTATGAAACTCCAAACTAAAGGACATGTTTCACGCACGTAAGCCGTATTTATAGAATCGTACTGAAAGGAATTCTCTCCGTGGCAAAGATACCTGACCAATCGCTCTGAGGACTAATTATAAACTATGTAATTTAATATTTAATTTATAATATTCGTATAATAAGGATTTAAGTGATAGAAGCACGTAAGCAAAGGTATCTCATGAAAACGAAAATAAATGTAACTAATCGCAAGGTAATCTTTCTAAACAAAAGGAGCAGATTTAAAACGATCGTAACATCCCAATATCAAATGATAAGGTGTTTACATTAAAATGGTCACAAGGAGTTTTCGCTTGAAAGTTGTTGTTTTACAACAACAGGTAATCGGTTTGAGTTAAGAGATTTTGATCCTCTGAAGATAATGCATTTGACATAAACCTATATATGTAAATAATGGGGGTAGTTTGAAGAAATAAAATCTCCATAAAAACTGCTTCTGCCCCTTAAAAATCTCCAAAATCGATTATATACGTAATGCTATGCACCCCTACTGCTACGAGATATATGTTATATAAGGTCTTTTTGACCAAGCGCTCTGGAAACTCTATATTAAACTAAAATATCTTGAAGGATAGTGAATTTTCAAAACTGGAGAATATAATTCATGTCATGCATGTAGGCCTTTTTCATGCAAGAAGAACACTGGAAACAAACGGTCTCCTTGGCGTTGGCATCAGACCAATCGTTCCGAGGAGCTGCCGGCAATTCCATTGTTTGCTTATCATTGGAGAGATCGGCAGCGCTTGGAATCACTTGGTGCCTGCTAGCGAAAGGGCGACGAAGTCTCTCCAAGAGCTATCGACTCTGCTACGTTTACGGATAATCTTGTGCCCGACTCTTATCCATGGCTGTTGTAACTCGTTTGAAAAAGGACAGCCAGACCCAGTCTTTGGTAGGTTGATTGATATACGATATTATTAATTTAAAGCTATTTCATGTCGGATTTATATAGAAAAGGTATTGACGTTTTATTGAATATTCTACTTGCTAGTGTATTTTGTGTGTAACTGTGGCATTCTAACGATTCATAGTCCTTTAAGACCTTTGTTAGTAAATTTTTGCAAGGAGTTTTACGGTCGTTTTGTTATGTTTTTATGCCTTAGTGTCCGTTTTCCGGTTTTAATTGACCGGCTCGGTTTATAAAAGGTTGATATAATTTTAAGCGTTCATTATTGATACATTGAAAATGCCGAATGGCGAAACTTTTTCTGATTCGTTGTAATCTATGTTTGTAAACCTTTGATAACATCTTTACATTTGACATATTGAGAAATCCATGTTTACAAAAATATGGCTAGAATTACGTCAACAGTGTCTTTCAAAATGTCAGTAGACTGGTCACGTGGATAGTATCGAACATCTCTTTAACAGAATGTCATATGTCTCATAAAACATTTTTTTAATTCAACTTTATGAATCTGAATGTCACGTTCTTTGAAAAATGTATAGCTAGAATAATTACTTTTTCTACTATTTTGTGAATACTTCCATCATTTGAATCGCAGTATCTAATCCCAGCTTTGACTTCTAAAGTTAATAAACGTCTTACTACCAACGTGAAATTATTTTTAAGCAGCAGTAATAAATTGATTTCATTTTTTTGAAAATATATCTTTTAGCTTTTCTGTATTGAGCAATCTCGTTGACTGAACAAAAACTATCGGTCAGTGTTGGCGGTAATGCTCGACATCGGGTTGCGAGTTCGAATTCCGTCGGAGAAAAATAATTAATTTGTACTATTCCAAATTAAAAAATCATTTGTGCTCGATAAAATGAGATCTTTTTAACCTGCCGAGTATGTTTTTAAATGTGTGTCAAGGAAGGACCTGTCACTCATGATATGCTATATAATATCATATTAATATGTATATTCACATGGCGTCAATGATTTTGTGATATTGCAGTCACCAGAAATATTTCATGGAAACGTAACGAAATATGTTTTTGAAGATTAAGAGCATGTGTTAAGAGAGTGTTTTCTGATATCAAATATATCAACACGAGTTGCTAATAGTGATAAACATATAAAATTTGCATAATATGTATTCTTTATCTTGATAAACCATTTTAAAAGCTATGAAATTAATGATGGCGTTTTTTCAGTTTTTAACGCCGTGCAGACCATAAAGATTGTTAAAATTGTTTCATAAATGAAATACGATTGACATGAAATGTTACTTTTTGACAAGCACCTAAGTCCTTACCCCTTAACAATCTCGATTTGATTTTTGCATTTTAAATGTTTGGGAAGTATTTTGACATACATTACAAATCCTTTTAGAAGATGTAGAATAAACACGCGATCATCAAACATATTTAGATGATTCACACATCATTAATTGACCTTATTTGGCATTTGTCTATGCAACATTGTAGTCTTTAAGGATGGAATAATGGTAGATATGAATGAGATGATAATGTCGATGCTGATTATAATAATTGCAATCGTGTAGGTGTCGACCGTGATAATACACGATTGTTCGATTCAGGAAACAAACATTTATTTGACTTCGAAAAAACAAAATTAAAAATAGTAATAAAATTAGCTTGAAGGTGTTCGCATTTACCCTGCAAGGTCATGCTTTTTAATTTTAAAGAATTAACACAGCAAAAATTTTTTTCTTACATATCGATTAAGTCAAAAGTGTTTTGTTTGCAGTCCTATTTTTAGAATTTCATATGTCAGTATTTTAACTACCATTTTTCCATTTCCCGACCACAACCGAAGCTGAAAACCGCGTACATCGAGGTTTCTAATTTAATACGGTCATATGTTTTTTCTATTGTCAACTGATTTCCAATCCGTGTTAGAAATCGATATTCCCCATCTCCCACCGCAACCGAAGCTTATTGTAACGAGAAGCTGATAAGCTAGATATATCGAGATACAACCATTCCATGTAGATCAGGTTCATTTGCCAGTTCTCTGGTGATAATTGAGCTCATTATGTGGCAACAATGGTACATTAGGAATTAAAGTGCAAGCCTTTTCACCCACGGATCAAAGTCGCGTGCCACTGTTCACGCAGGTCCAGTTCGAGTAATAGAACATTTACTCTCCATCGATGCATTGCATATAAATGTTTCTACAATAGAAGATGAATCCATCCATAAGTCTGTCATCGGGGACACTTCTGCATGGAGCACAATACAGAAACGTTATTTGGCTTTGTGTGAGAAAACGTAGGCCTTCATGTTGAGTGTCAGATCGATACATACGTTATTTGAACCATTTGGTGTGCTTTACATGGTATTTTGTTCCATCATAGCCTAGGGATAAATATTGGTTTTCAAATTAGCTTTTAAGAAATGAAAGGGTGAAAATTAATTACATGATAGAAAAACTCAACAGAAAAACATGGTTTACTTTCGGCACGTTTTAAAATTTCGTGTTTGAGCCATAAGCTAGTTTCTATTCATGAACTTATGTTTCTCCGATTTTTTTCAAATTGAAACTGAATAACGAACCTTAACCTCATTTAAACCTTATTTCTTTTTGTGAATTTTGTTTGAATTTTTTAAATGTTAGATTTAAAATTGTAAGATGCAAAAGATCTCTTATTCGTCTTGAAATTCTTCAACTGATCGATAGTCACGGATACTCAAGAAGAGAGAGAATCTTAGCCCTTCACACTTTTATACGATGGTTATAGAAAAGAGTTCTTTATAATGTATCAGCATTTAGGTTGCTGAACATGAATTTCGTTTATCAAGCTGCATGTTTACACTAAAACAAAGGTTGCGTGACAACAAGATCTGTCATAGACATGACAATTTTTAATGGCTTGAAATGAAATTCAACTCGGGTTGTGTTGCTCAGTTTTCGAATATTGAGTTTGACAAAAGCTCGGTTCTGATCATTAAAAGAGCAATTTAACTTTTTATAACTGATGTGGCAATTTAAAAAAGATGCTATTACGGATGTTGTTTATAAGATGGCGCTTGGGTAGGCGTTGATCGTGACACTGAGCTCAAACTATGGTCCTGATGATCCTGATGTAGGTGTTGCTTACCATAATATAGGTTAATAAGTTCATTGAGCATCAAATGACTTTAGAAATAACGAAATTAAAAATATTGCTGAAATTACAACAAATTTCTATTCTTTGATATTGATCAATCAGTTGATCATTTTCCAGACCACAGCCTAAGCTCATCTAATAAAGAAGTTGGCAGCTGAATACAGCGAAATGCAAGTCCCTTAAGACTAGGTTTAATTGCCAGTTCTCTAGTGATAATGACACGCATCACATCTAACTACTCGATGACAATGGTACTGTTGGTACATAATGAATTTAAGTGAGAGACTTGCGAGTCTAGGATTTAGTCACGTGACATTCTTCACGCAATGCAGATCGAATACGTACATTGCCAGTGCAAAATATATTTTATTACGTTTACGTTGGTTGAATCAGTGTGATTAACTTACAACCCTTCGCCAACGATGCCAAAATAACATTCAATTTCATTCTCAACACCTTTGGAAGTATTCACAGCATCACATCGTACGGAAAACAAACGCAATGCTTTCATTCCAAAACCAGGTACCAATTATTACTCCTGGTAGTGCAGACGCACATTTTTAGTCGAGTCTCCTGCCTTGGACGCTCATGTGAAAAAGTAACAACGTGTGTCTAAGTAGCAGGCAAAGAATCAACCTTTAATTTAAGTCTCGCGTAAGTCAGTTCAGAAAACGGGTCACCCAACCAGCGAACGTCGTTCATCGCTGCTGAACTTAACTGAGAAAAGATTGAAGTGAATAATGCAGAGTACCACGCTGGGTGAAAACAAGGAGGTGCATGCGAATAGACAAGATACGGAATTTGGAGTCACGCAGCTGCGTCGGAAATACTTCCGGAACGACCGCTGACAATTACTTTCCATTTTGATTATTTGAACCAATCGTAACTCAAATTTTAGAAAATGTATTAATACAATGAACATATATAGACGTTACAACCTACGCAGTATTTATATATCATATATGATTAAAGTATATTTGATATCATATAATCAACGATGACGTCAACTGATTATCAAAATAGGATAAGATATAAAATAATGTGTTTTATCATGACCAATGAATGCTTTATTTCACTTAATGAAACATTGGATACTTGTAGTGAGATAATTTGTCCAGAAAAGAATGTTAGATACTGTTTTATTATTTTTTCGGGTTTCATGCTGTTTATTTTAAAAAATATTTTTAAAGATTTAACCGTACTTATACGAAAAATCGAATTTCTAATTACTTTTCTTCCTCGCTGAAGAATTTGTCAGACGATGTATTCTTGACGGACGCCTGTGTCCTTTAAAAGCTTCTTATTTCTGATTAAGATATTAGCCAGACCAAATTGGTATCATAAATAAGGTAAAAAACCCTAGTAAATCTCATGAAAAGGTCGAAATTAAGAGTGCGTTATTCTACGAAACATCTGTCTAATAACCCCGTCTGATTAATTAAAAATGGCGTTCGGTCTCCAGTGACCTCTTATTATACCAGCATCCTTAGATCTTACTTTTGTTTTATTATCACTGGCAATGAATTTTTCTCAAAGGAAAAATAAAAACTACGTTAATTTGCCATTCGATGTTTAAACCTAGTGCAAGTTATTACAAATTCTTTTAATTGATTTTAAGATATATTATGTTTAAACTTATAAATTCATTATTTTATCTTGCACATCAAATGATATATTATATATTGGTGATATCACCCGTAAGCGTTGTTTATACACAAATTCGCACCAGATTTTTAAAAGTCATTTGACACACACCTGAGGGTAATAATTTCTTTATAAATTATCTAAAAAAATTTTTATTCCATGGAAATATAAAACACCCCGGTCTGCTTCCCTGGCAACTGCTGGCTATAGAGTCGTCACAAACAAAGGATTTATGACGTCACAGACGACAAAATTCGGAAACTCGCTTTGAAACAATGGCCCTGAGACACACATCAGTCTTAATAGTGACATTCCCCGAGCGATAGCGACATGTATAGCACATGTCTTTATTTGTATCATCCGGTTCACTCAAACTCAGTAGCTCTTAAAGAGCCACTCCGTGATTTTCATAACAAATTATTTACCTTTGATACGAACTTAAATGACAGACAGACAGACAGACAGTATTATTTTATTAAAGTGTCACATGATATGTTACAGTTAAACTGTCAATTGTAATAGCATGAAATATAACATATCACCCAGCCATATTTTTGGCTTACGAGACACTATTAAGACTAATATATATACAACATTGATTATGTTAATAAATAATATGATAAAATAAGATAAATATATATATATAAATATATAACACAGAGGTAAAATATGTCAAGAATGAAATTGTCTCCGGCGGAACATACTATTACTAGTGTCAGCTAAAAGTTTAAGAGCTTTGGTTTCAGTTGTATTCATAAGTACATTAAATTTCAGGTAATCACTTTCGTCAGAATTAAAACTAGTACTATTCAGAAGGGAACGTTTAAGATCATGGTAAAAGTCACAGTTAAAAAGAAAATGTGCTTCAGACTCAAAAGCATCACAAAACGGGCACAATCTATGATTTAGGGGTGTGGGGGTTTACAATATCGTCCTGTCTCTATATGAAGGGGTAAAACACCACAACGTAACTTAGTAAGGTTACTACGCCTATTTCTGGACATAATATTACTGACATAAAGTTCTGGTCTACAGTCCTTCTTAAACAACCTGTAAGTACGTAATTTATTACCGTTTACCCTGTCTACGTTATTCTAGAGTTCTAAGAACCACCTTTCCTCGTCTAATCTACAAAGGGATTGCTTAATAACTGATAATTTACTATTGAATGAAGAACCTGGCTCCAACAGCGTATCGTGTAACCTCAACTGTTTACTCAACTTCACCAAATTAAAAGCGAATGAACCCTTTCGATTGAGAGACCACCGAAACACCTTTTTGAGGAGCCTAACATCTGATATATGATAAAGCTTGACGAAACAACGAAAACTCTCAATGCGCTGTTTAGTGAGACAAGTCTTCCAACCTAGTTCGCCATGCACTGCACAGTTAGAGGTATTACTGGGAACACTCAAGAAAAAACGACCAGCTCTGTTTTGAATATTACTAATTTCACGATGTCCATATAGTCCCCAGATTGGTGCACAGTAGAGTAGGATTGGCTGTACTGTTGTCTCATATAGCTTCGTAAACACCTTGTATGCCATATCTCCACACTGCCTGTATTTGGTGATAAGATGTGAAAGCGCACGACTCGCACTTTTAGCAATCTCCCTAACCGTGAACTTCATATTCAGGTGTTCGTCGAGCCACAAGCCAAGATACTTATAACATTCACTGTGGATTAGGACCATATAAATGTCATATGATGTGATATATAATCAAAACATCTGAACTTTTCATGTTCACAAGACATATATATGACAAATACTGGTTTTCCATAAAAAATCTAAAAACAGCCTTATAAATGCACAGAGGTGTATATGTCACGTCTAAAATACATGGCCGTTTTAGATAAGGCTCCAAAAGTACGTTTGACTATTTGACGCGCGCCACCAGTCCAGTTCCTTCATATTGTCACTGTACAAAACAAATGAGCTTTAATTTTTTTCTTTTTGGTAACAGTCGATACTTTGCGACCAAACAACTCACGGAGTGGCTCTTTAAGACTAGCAAGAATACCATTTTGCTCAATGGAGCCGATTCTTATTTCCTCTAATGTGTTTTCAGTTCTGCGGGGACGATGAGACATATGGCGTCTACGCAATCTCGGAAGTGCCCTTCCCGTCGCACATCCGATCGCTACTGCCGGCCTCAGAGAACCACATGATTGAATACATAGAGCTGGAACGTGCCCGGCGTCGTCTCCGAACGGTCATCATCACATTGGCAGTGTTCGCCATCTTTGCCACCTTGCTCTCAGTGGCTCTGGTCCTAGGCTTTCAACAGAGGGAGGGAGGTGACACCACTCAGGTTGGTTCTTGGCAGTTGACATTAGACCCAATCTCATTAAAACCAGGTCATGGCTACGCTATATCACAAACCATCTCGCTGCCTTTTTTTGAGACTTTTGCTTGACCGTTATACGTCGTATTGTTAATTTGTTTAGGGAAAGTTTGCAAACGCGGACATGAATCAACTCCACTAGTACATGTAGATTTAGATTTAGGTTACGAAACCTGTGAAATCTTTATGAATGTCGAAAAAAATAAAGTTTTGTTTTCAAAACTCAAATTCTATACAGTGTTGCATGTTTCAAAAACGCTCATACTTTAAAGTTTCAATATAGTTAAGACTAGCTGCAATATATATGCAATGACGTCTCCAGCCTCTTAACGTCATTTAAGATAACCGTTAGATTGGAGGAGATGTAGTTATTTACAGCAGGTGGTAAGCCTCATTTTAATTAATGTTCCTGCTTTGACAGTAAGCTTTGGAAACTCCTGTGTGTTCTAAAATACATTGTATCTCGTGTTGGGGATACTTCATTTGTTGAAATTGTCCATAATGGATGATAGCTTATGCAATTGTATCTTCAGAGGGAGGCAATTTTCTCTACTCCAACCCGATAATCAGCAGTCCAAGAATAAGGTGTCACGAATCAAGCAAAAAGTGCATGCGACCATTTCAGTGTAAACACCACTTTAATCCTGTGAGATTTTGCCCGCGTAGCTTGCCCGAACGTATTACGTTAATTTGATAAATTCCTTTATTTATTGTAAACGATTGTCATTCAATTAGTACTGGTTTCCTTTTCATGAGATACCCCTTCTCACTTTAAGAAAACGTGCTACAACGCCTTTAAGCATATCAAGTCACTTTGCTCAATGTTTATACCCCCGCCTTACAGCGTAAGCGGGGGTATATAGCGTTCATTCTGTCCGTCCGTCTGTCCGTCTGTCCGTCCGTCACAAATCTTTGTCCGGAGCTTATCTCCTAAACTATACATGCTAGCTTCACCAAACTTCATACACTTATCAACCATGATCCTTAGATGTGCCTTTTGAGGGTTAGACCAACAAATGATTTTTATTTTTTGCAGTTTCCATGGAAACATGACTAAAACAGTGACTCTATGACCAAGTCCTTTGTCCGGAGCATATCTCCTAAACTATACATGCTAGCTTCACCAAACTTCATACACTTATCAACCATGATCCCTAGATGTGCCTTTTGAGGGTTAGACCAACAAATGATTTTTATTTTTGCAGTTTCCATGGAAACATGACTAAAACAGTGACTCTATGACCAAGTCCTTTGTCCGGAGCATATCTCCTAAACTATACATGCTAGCTTCACCAAACTTCATACACTTATCAACAATGATCCCTAGATGTGCCTTTTGAGGGTTAGACTAACAAATGATTTTTATTTTTTTGCGCTTTCCATGGAAACATGACTAAAACAGTGAATTTATGACTAAGTCCTTTGTCCGGAGTATATCTTCTAAACCGTACATGCTATCATCACCAAACTTCATACACTCATCCATATTGGTGCGTCTCTTGAGGGTAAGACCAAAAAATTATTTTTATTTTTTGCGTTTTACATGGAAACGTTACTAAAACAATAACTATCTGACAAAGTGCTTTTTCCTGAGCATACATGCTAGCTTCAACAAACGTAATACACTTATCAACCATGATCCCTAAGTGAGCGTTTTGAGGGTAAGACCAACAAAGAAAGCCAGACTATAGTTTGAAGTGGGGGTATGTGAGCTGTGCTCACTTCTTTACTTGTTTTAATAACCTGAGCTGGAATGTTTAATGGACAAGTGTTGACATCAGTGCGATCTTCCTTTACGGTTACGTGCACGAGGAGGGATCATTGTGTTGACGACTACTTATTCTAAGATTTTAGAATTTTCCCTTTGTTATGTTGATATTTACCTTACGTATTTCCAACTTTCTTTGAAGATGAACTTCTACATATTCCATTAAGCAACATGAAATGCATTGAAAAGAAATGAAGATAAAATCAATTTTGCAAAGCAAATTCTCACATTAATATTCAAGTTAAGAGAAGGCCCGTATATCATCCTCAAGAAAATATAATTCCTAGTTGTCAAGCCGTTGCCCCCGAGCGTCTTGATTTCCAGGAACCGGAGTAGATAATGGAATTATTAATATGTTTCGTGCACACCAGGTCCTTCTTATGACAAATAATCGCATTTTCTCTGTTAATGACAGTTACCATCGCAACCAAAATTGAGCTGGGAGGCAAAGAAACTCCAAACAGTGATCGTTCCTCTCAAGTCTACGCACAACTCGTCCGGCGAATCCTTTTCTGGTTTGTGGTTATTTGTATCAGTTGATATCATTGATTATAACGCTTCAATGTCAATTTGATTGAGATATTTGAACTGTAATTAAAAGGTAATTTACTTTAATGATTAACATAAGAATAAGAAATTCTTTTACCGTCACGATTTTGATTAACAATTATTGTTTTAGATGTACTTGGGTTATCTGATTTAACAGTGTCTGTCGACTGTGTTTGGTTTAATAATTGACAAATAAACTGAAACTAAACCACAAAAAAAACATGATGGGGGTGAATAGAGTTTTATTTTCGTTTAATTAATTGAAAATACATTTTAACAATTTTGAAATGATAGTTTATGATTCTTAATTCTTTTAGTTCCATAATTGCTGTAGAAAACGGTTTTAATAAATTCATATTTTTTTCTGTGCTCTTAAAGCTACTAAATATCTGCTTTTAGAAAAATTACCTTCCTACATAGTGAAAAGTCGGACAAGATGCGTGAAGACCTGCTGGGCATATTCAGCTTTCCGGTTCCGGTCTACGTGCGACCAAGGCTACTGTCACTGCCGGGCGGCTGACTACGACTCGTTGACTTGTCTTCGTAAGTGTGCATTTGCTTCAATCCTTTGAACATTGATCTGAGACAACATGTTTGGTCGGTTTAGTTAGTTTCTGGCTTGAAAATTACAAAAAGCTGTTACAGGTGTGACTCCTGTAAAGAAAAATAAATAAAGAACTTAATTTTTCACATTACCTTTAGATTTCGTTCATCCACAAACATACAAAGAGTTGTGAAAAGCAGCCATATTTTACCAATACAATCCAAATTTGTTTCAATGTTTCCATATTTGTTTTGTTTAACAACAATATGTGTTACATTAAAAACATTAATAACTTATAAGACTGTAAGACAGAAGAAGTGCTCGTTTTTGTGGCTTAAATTACACAGTTATTGAATATATCGGCGTGATATTCTCAATAAAATTTTCAATGGCTTTTGATGGGTTGTTGCTGTCATTAAATTTATCACTTGTCACTTGAAGCAATGCATATCAGTAATGAGATAATCTCAAAGATGCACTCCAGTCATGTGACATTTTCGTAAAAATCAATCAATTTCGCAAGAACTATCTTAGCAAATCATTTGGGCTGGCATAATAATAGGTCATTCGTGGGAAGATGTAGATCAAGTTTATCCTTGACACAAAAAACCTCTCATTTGCTAGTGAATTTCATTTTTTTCATTGGGGCTGGCGCATGTATAAGCCATGCGTGGGAAGTAGTAATGCTGACTTAAGATAAGTTTGATGTCTAAAGAGCTATGGTAATGATATAAATATTGAATATAAGATAATGATTAAAATGGTTTAGATATAGTCTATTTAATGAGAATGTATTACTCATCAAAATACGAACCCGAATATTCAGTACATATGTTTATCTACAAAATTATTTACAACTTAAAATGTTAACTCTGCCACAGATGCTTCTCGTTCAGACACCATATATGCTTGATTTTAAAACCAGTTGACGTTCTTTTAACTAAACAATCGAACCGCTTCAGACTGTTACATCTTTCGTCTCCTCCCTAAGGATTCGATTACGTCACTTGTTTTTGTCTTTGATATCACTACATTATTGATATCATTGGATAAACAAAATAAGTAAAAAATTTACAGACGTCTTTCGAATTTATTGTCTTCAATATGTACTAGCTTTTTTCAATTGCTTTTTTTATTTTGAATCTTTAATACTTTAGTCTAGAATGTCGTCAAACTCTTAACACTTTCTTGAACAACTATTTATAAAGAATTAAAGAATAAAGAAATTTAAAAATGTGATATTTGATTTCGACATTTTTCTTTGAAACACAGCAAAATGTTAAATGCCAACATGTTATCTTTGATGGCTAGCGGTTAGAAAAATCCTTGTGCTTTAACTATAATAGTTCAAAGCAAAACTATACTTGATTACAAAACACATTGTGGTAGAGCGAACTTTATTTCTTAAATAAAGGACATTTCACGTTGTAATAGTAATGCAATCGGCTGAGTCTTCACATCGAATGGCCATGGTTAGTTTTGTCAATCGTTAACCTGCCGGAATTATTTGTGTAGCATTAGCATTTTCTCGCGCAATGTGGTCAATTTTTATGTAATGACCTTTCTGCCGTTTGATATGATCATTTATATAGCAATTTACATGTTCTATTATTTCGAACTTTATCATCACCAAATTGACATATTCATCAATATGATTTAAATGCGTGAGAAGTTTTATCTCATGTAACACGCCTTCAATATTCGTGAAAATCACATTTCGAAAGACATCATATCCTTTATTATGTTTCGTTATTAATGTCAATTTTTTTGATTAATGTCTTTTTTTCTACTACGACAATTGACTTGATATTTGTCCAATTCCTAAATTTGCAACACATTGTTCTTAAAATACACATATGAACATATCATTTTCATTAATTATTCTCAAATATACAATTACCTGGACACTGTCATCAATTATCTAAATAATACTACACCTACGGAATTCAATATACATTACACATATATTTACACTGTCATCAATTATCTGAATAGTACTTCGCCTACGGAATTCAATACCAGGCGAACTGACGTGATTTATCGTAAACCGATCGTTAATGATTACACCATTATGAAGGCAGTAATAAAACCAACGAACATGATATGAAAATGACTCATATGTACATTTATTTGAAGTGACTCGATGGTATTGAAAACAAAATTGGCGTAAATTAATTTCAACGTTTGTGGATAATGCATAATTTGGAAACAACGTTATGTACGATGTTCAATAACGTCTAAAATTAACACGTTTTCATCAACGGCAACAAATAGTCACACAATATTCATTGTTATTCCAATTGATTTAATGATTTTCAGCTGTCGTTGATAACTGCGTCATTCGGAAGAACTCGGGCGGAAAAGCCGCGGCAGTGTTGCAAGGGAAGGATCAGCGAGTGTTCAGTTGTCAATCTGACGAAGAGGTCACGGAATTACCCGATCTTCACATACTTAGTATTTTCGGAAACCATTGGTCACATGTCACCAAAGTTGAGTTTACCGGAAATACATCACAGCCAATCAACATTGCTCTAGTCAATTATCATCCAATCAACTGGAAGCTTCATCTCAGTCCGGATATTCGTTTTGAAAAAGTCATATTGGTAAGTTTAACCTAAAAGTGTAACTTCACAAATGTTATTGTAATAGCTTTTTTCAATTAAAGTAATGTGAAAATTATATCTCAAAGATATATATCTAATTTATTCTAAATCGATGTCGATAATTGACTGTTGAACTCTTTGAATTTTTAATTTTTTTTTATCTTTGTCTATTAATTCACTTTGGTTACTTCTCCGAAATGAAAAGACCACAACTAGTGGTGCTAACGGATCGGTTATTCTTCTCAAGTCATATTTCTTAACTATTTCTATTTTTATTCATAGGTTTCATACAACCACTTATCCCGAACCTCAGTGACCTTTGAAGGTGAAGGTCAGATGGTTTTACCGGAAGTTACGAGGCTTTACTCTCAGACCGGATATGGGGAGGACAGATATGGCGGACACACGCCCGAAGTTATCAGAAACATTCAAAGTCAGTTCGGGAAATTGCGGACATTCTCTGGAACCTCACACGCAGACGAGTGGTATCTTGATCTGTCCTGAAAGCCAGGATCAGTTTTTTGATGAAGTTTTTGAACTTGCAGTGAATCGTGAGACCTTGTGAACATTCAATACAAGTCGATGTAGTCCATATGGTATCTGGCTGGCGTACAGAAACCATTGTCCGCAACGGGTATCTCGCTCTTACAGTGGATGTTCGTTTATATCCGGAAGTGTCCCGTCAAAGGACATGTCTCAACTCTCAACTCGTGGAATATGTTTTGTGAGGAGTCTATGAGAGAAACTTTGAACGTCAGATTATCTGGACTATACAATGGCCTTCTGCTTCAGCAGGGAATGTTGCTGGGTATTATCCGTCACTGAAAATACGACATGTCTCAATTCCTGAACAAACTTGTGACACTTGTGTCAAATGTATGTATACTCACAATCCGGCTTTGTTGAATTTGGAGTAGTTGATCAAAATGGTAATCATCGCCAAATCCCCTAAAGAACATTTGATTTCTGAAAATGTTCATGTCATAAAGCAGTTGAACGAAAGACCGATGACTCTTAACTGTTAATTGTTTCAAATCAACACGATAGGTAACATTTGGATACTATAAAAAGAGGCCAAACGAATTAGGATGTTTCTATAAAACGTAATCTCATCACTGATTGATTTATCAAATGGTGAGGAAGGACACCATGCTTGAATAGTATGTTGAATGATACAAGTGATACAAGACAGGTTCCTTGGCTGAACGAGAACAAATGATGGTTAGCTTTTACCTTGTTACGATCAGCAGCCAGCGTCCATGGTTAAATTAATTCCATTATTATGAAGATATCCTCTTGATTGAATTATATATTCCACAAAATGTGATGACGTTTATGTAAACGAATTATGTTGGGCATTATGTAAATACCAAAAGAATGAATTTTATATTATTCAGCTGATAAGGTTTGAAAAATCGTCTCCATTCTGTGTGATAATAGTTGAGTACTTAGTGTTGTCAGATGTTCAACTTCGATGAAATGTTTTGTTTTGTACAGATCCTTGACCGATATATATTTCAATGAGTTTGGTGACTGTGACACTGAATAAAGGTCACCAGTGGCAATGACCTAAAACAGTATTTTTTATATAATGTAAAGACTCATTAGCAATTGATGATTTAAATAGATAGATTAGGCCAATCTGAAATCTTCAAATAAGGCGGCTGAAAGCCTTACAGAGTTTTTGATTCATATGAAAATCCTGTATCACTGTTATTCAGTTGACCCGGTATGGAATTGCGTAATTTCAGTCTTATTTTACGTTTCATGTGAGGTTGAGCATTAGCTTTATTTTTGATAAATTCCTAAGATAATTTCAGTTTTGGAGACTGACAACTTTGTGATATGCATTTTCGTTGTTTGTATCGACGCTTTTAATGAAGTTTAGGAGAAAATAGAAAGGATAGTCTTCTTAAGGATACATTTATTTTAAGTCAACACGGTGGTTTAAATTTGACACTAATGGATCTCCTATTTCATACTTACTACAAGGCATAAACTAAAACTGTTCACTTCCAGTGCTTGCAGTTATATTTGTAATAGAATATGCGGCGTGATTAATCAAAGGTGGCTTTCTCTTGTTTATTCCGCATTTATTACAGACCTTTAGAAAGACAGCAGTTCACTAGATAGCTATTACTTTGAAACAGTGTGAGAATATTTAAAGCGCATTTATAGTTCTCGCCATGAAATATCTAAGGTGTTGAAATGATTATGTAATCATTGACGAATGACATTTTCCATTTCTCGTTTCTGAACAGTAAACTTTGAAGGTCTTACTTTGTTATTTCATCACTTTATGACACTTCTTACAGATGACATAAATTCAAAGAAATAAGGCGCTCAAGAACGGCATCTTCTTTGAACATCCAGACGGATTTGTAATCACAAATTATGCAATTCTTAAGGCTTCTGTGAGTTTGTGAGAAAATGATAGTAAACGTACGTTGTTAAAAGAAGATATCGGCACAAGTTTACGCTAACAGTACGATGAACTAATGGCCCAAAATCTCATTTAAATTAGTTTAATTTAACAATCATATCTGCGTTTCTGATCCACCTTTTCTGTGACATTTCGCCTTAAATAGTTTCTACAAATCACAAATAAGGTTAGGTAACGAATGATGGCGACGAACTGTAGCCTCGTCGTCTAATTGCCGGAATGAAAGGTCACTTGAAAGGGTCCTTGTGGAGCAGCAATCAGATCGGAATCGCAGCGAGGTACGAGTGTTAAGTTCGATAATACTTGATAGAGATCGAATGACTTAAAATTCCAATTGAGCCATATGGAACACGAACATGATGTTCTATTGAATACAGAAAAACTACATGAAATAGACAATCTGATAACCTTCGTTGCTTCACTTCCACAGCAAAGATATAGACTAAGAAACCTATGTACTGTCAGTAGCCTTTGCTTTTATACGGTTTTCGACATGGTCAATCAAAAAATAAACTCATATTTGTCGCCCTATTTCAGTTATCAATTCAACCGAGATTCAACATGTACGACATCGCTGATCAATCTAGTCTTACTTGGGATTGTAATTTTCCTTCTGGAAACATCGCAGTCTTGATTAGTTCGCCCTGGAGTTATTCCTTGCGATGAAAGACTTGACTTGTAGTGAAACCTCACATTCATGAGATAAATGATTTACCTTGTACTTATAATCTAAATTCAAGTGATTAACGGATTGACTTGTCGCGAAGTCTAAAAAATTATACATTTCGACATTGCAGTTTAATAATAATCCAAGCGACTAACGGAAGTGGATTAGTCACGCTTCTAATTATAGTACAACACTGAATTAACGTTCAATATCAACCGATCTATGAACAGTTTTGATGGTTTTAGCAAGAAGAGATGATTTTTTTTTCTGTTTCGTCTACTGTTTGTAGGTTATCGTGAGAATTATACAACTTTCATTTACTTTTTTTAATCAAGGCGAGCAAATGATGCCTGCTCTGTTGCCAGAGGTCATCAATACGATCCCAGTTAATCACAAATCATTAATAGCCTTTGTACAGTTTAATCTCCTGTATTTCATTGTTGCTTTTATTTATGTTATCATCGAATATGTATGTATTATATTTATCCTCAAATAGCATTATGATCTTCATCATCATTGAAAGTAACGTCGATATTTTACCGACCTTACAGAATTTGTACATGTCGAATGACGTTCAATTAGTGAATAAAGTCTTTGTGAAAATTTGGTTTTCTTTCATACCTTTCATCTGACATTTTGACCTTTGAATTCAAATCGTCAACCTTCAACATTTTTGGGGTCATATAGTTTCTGTGTTATAGTAGATAAAGGTGTTATACATAGTTATGTATTAGTGTAACCTTTGTTACTGAACGGCTGTAACTCGCGCAGCCAAAAGGTATGTCAATCAAACCACCCTCGTTTTCACAAGTTGCATTTTTATCCAATATTTTGAAATGTGTTTAATTTTCCAATCGCCTTTAATTGAACATTGTCATAAGAGATTGTTGGAGGTATTGAGGTATGAGCTTGTTGGGCTCCTCTTAGCTGGAATTTCTCAAAAGGGTTTTGATAAAAGAAATGGGTATTACTACAGAGAAGTCAGCCGTCGAATGATGAAACGTGTTCAGACAAAACGTGTGCTTTAGTAGACCCTCGTGCGTGCACCTCAAGATGGGAGGGTAATTGTGTCATGTGTGGCGTCAGTCTTCTGCCCCCACAGGTCTGGCTTCGTAAGGCCGTTTGATTAAGCACGCAGTGCGGAACCGCCTTATCATTAGAGAGTAATTCTTATGTAATTTTTTAGTAAAAGGATAGTTACATTAAGAAGTAAAGGCGTATTCTGTAATGTTATTTAAAGTTTTTTTTGTAAAAATGCTGCTAGATATATTTACCTATTAATCATCAAACTCATCATTCACCATTTTTTACCTCATCTTGATTTAAAGGCCCGATTGGCTTATGACATAGCATGCAGCGTCCGTCTGACCGTAAACTTTTAACTATTTCATCTTCTTCTCCAGAACCATTGATTCAGGAAATGGGAAATCTTTCGTACAGTCTTGTAATCTGATGGGGATTCTTTTGTATAGAATTGGTTACCCTGTAACCCCTAATAAGGACAATAAATCACGCCCTAAAAACCCATTTTCATCTTCATCTCCGGAAGAAAGAGGTCAAGAAAGATTAAATCTTTTGTACAGACTTCTTACCTGATGGGCATTCAATTAACGGATTTAGTGACCATGTGGCCCCTAATCAAGGTCACATACGCTTTAACAACATGTCTTTATCTTCTTCCTCAGATGCAAAAGGTCTTGAAAGCAGAAACCTTGTATGAAGACTCCTCTCTTTTGGAAAGTCTAATATATACTATTAGGTTTGGTAACCCTGTGATCTTTAATAAGGACCTCACCCTGACCATGTCCAACTAGACCAATAAACGTTTATGATAGTGACTTTTATAGGGCTATCAGATGCTAGGAAAGAAAGAAAAGTCTTAAAGAGCCACTCCGTGAGTTGTTGGAGTCATATTTTAAAGCTTTTTTACAGTGAAAATATGAAGGTAGAACGTCGCAATTATGATCGAAAACCGCGTCATATAGTCAAACGTAATTTTGGAGACTTATCTAAAACAGCCATAAGAGCTGTTAGGAGTTGATAGTGTTTGTAAGGTTATATAACTAGTATCCATGTTTATTACCAATATGGTTATTAATAAACGGTGACATATTTTCAATATGAGCACATGTGCACATATCACTTTTGCCTAGCAACGATTGTCTAAGCGCGAGTTACCGTATTTCGTCGTCTGTGACGTCATAAAACCAATGTTCGTGACGTCACTGTAGCGGGCTATCGCAAAGGAAGGAGGCCGTTTTCTGAATAGTTCCATGCGATTGAAATGGAATAGTATCGGTAATAAATAAATTATTATCCTCGGAAGTGTGTCATATGACTTTTACGAAACTTGTGCAAATTCGCTCTCGCTCGGGTAATACAAAAATTCACACTCGTTTCGTAAAAGTAATATGACACACTTCCTCAGGTAATAATCTCTATATATTGGACGTGATATAAACACCTCTGTGCATTTAAGAGGCTGTTTTTAGATTTTCATGGAAAACCAGTATTTGTCATATATATGTCTTTTGGACATGAAAAGTTAAGATATTTTGATTTTATATCACCACATATGACATTTAGGTTCGTATCAAAGTTAAATAATATGTTATGTAAATCACGGAGTGGCTCTTTAAGCGCTATTAGAAACTAAACCAACAGCGTAGACAAAAGAGAAAAATGTCCTTTTAGAAATATGATAAATGTAGAAAGGGAAGGTTTAAATCCCGAAGGACAAACCTGTTTCTTCTGATCAAGATCAAAATACTAAATTTAGATTTGCCGCTCCAATATATCTCGAATATCTCGATTTTCGGAAAAACATTTATGATCGCCAATCTAAAGAGACAACATTGATAATGCTATGAAACGGATATCAAAACGGTAAGTCGCCAATAGCCTTTTAGTAGAAATAATAAAATCATCTATAAATAGAATTATGCCATGTCTTCTCGTATTATTAAGTAATTCATTTGGGTAAGGTTTCCTAATAAATCATCGTTATTACACTAAGAAATTAAAGAAAGATGATATTCACAGCCAATTTCGAATATTTGACAATCATATTCAATACATATTGTATTCTTAAGAAATAGTTACTGTTAATTGAAATATGAATATCGATAATATGAAAATCACCCTTCGGAATGAAAACCATACCCTTGATCGAGGACCCTAAGACCAAATATGATAGCGTTTCATGCGTGTGAACGTTTCTTTGTTTTTATATATAGATCGGTCCGTTGCCTTAATAATATTTGAATATTTAATGCAAAGTGTCCGTATACCAAAGAAAGCATTTAAAAATTGTACTTAACCTGAATAAAATGTGCTATATCGGCTTCCAATTTCTAATCTGAAGTGTTGGTTTATGAAAATTGAATGTAATGAAATACACCCTTTGGAATGCAAGATATTCCTCAACGATGGACCTCTAAGACTGAATGCGATGATGTAACGTTATCTTTTCTTCTATTTTATAAAAAAACAACAGTGGGTTGCCTCAATTACTGTATTAAAATAGCAATAAAGTTAATAATAACTTAATTGACATACACCTGATAGAAATATATTGCAACATATTTGATTCTGGATTTCTTCCTCTTTTTCAACCCGTCTGGCCACCTGAGGTTTTCCAGTTATATCAAGAGCCTCTCCGACAAGTGCATTTCCAAAACAGAATCACAGCTCTGTGTCTTGTTCAGTAAAAGAGGGGACGTTTTGCGACAACCGTTTGAGCTCATTGACTTTCTTGCTTGTTTTCGTGTTCAAAACGATTAGTCTAAGTCAAGTCAATCACATTTAAAGAGCCACTCCGTGATTTTCATAACATATTATTTACCTTTGATACGAAAGTCATATGTCGTGATATAAAATCAAAACATCTTAACTTTTCATGTCCAAAAGACATATATATGACAAATACTGGTTTTCCATGAACATCTAAAAACAGCCTTATAAATGCACAGAGGTGTAGATATCACGTCCAATATACATGGATACTAGTTATATAACCTAACAAACACTATCAACTCCTAACTGTCCTCCTGGCTGTTTTAGATAAGTTTCCAAAATTACGTTTGACTATTTGACGAGCGCCACTGTCCGGTTTTTGATCATAATTGCGACGTTCTACCTTCATATTGTCACTGTAAAAAACAATAAGCAAAAAATGTGTCTTCTTGGTAACAGTCGATACTTCGCGAACAAATAACACCACTGATTAAGTTTGGCATATATGACTCCAACACCTCACGGAGTGGCTCTTTAACGCTACTAATCGAACATTGCTGTTTCAAAAAAACATTTTAGACCTTGAAATCTGGCTTTTTTTCATGGGTTACGTCGATGACTGCTCATAAAATTATAAAATGGGTAAAAATGGAATAGCTTTTTGGTTTGTATATCTTCAGACATGTTTTAGTTAGAAATGAATAAGACCCTTATCAATCGAATATCAATAGTTATACCACGAGGGCTATTGAAAAAGCGGGTGTTGCAATACTTTGATCCATGTGTATACTTAAAAAAAAACGTTGGTCCGATTCCGACAAAAGCACACGTAATGATATGGTTAGTGAAGCATAAACAAAATTAATATTAAAGCCTTAAAAAATATTTTTGAGATTGTTGATTAAGTTCTAAAATTAAAAAATTAAACTTTGAATGGGAAAATTTGAAATCGATGAGAAATGAAAGGTGGAAAAATGATTGAAATTTGAGAACATGTCCATTTTTTTCGTAGGTGTAGAAGATTGATTTAATTTTACCTTCATTTGTCCTCTATTTGATGAATCACGTCGTTAACCAAGTAGTTGATTACATTCGAGTCAAGTTTAAGACATTATTACGAATAATGAAAAACATTTCTTAATGTCAAAAACGTTTTTTGCTGCAACAAACACCCATCATCGACGTGTATAAAAGACTTTTTGGATCAACTATTTTATATGTTTTGGATACAGAAAGAGAGGCTTTAGTAATGTATATTACTTTCAGCACAACCTTTATTGTTCCTTAGATTTCTCACAAAATCTGTACATAATCGTAAATTGATATTAAAATTAAAATTAAAAAAATAAAATTAAAAAAATGTTGTTTTTTGTTGTTGAGAACACTCCCTGAATCGAATTGTATCTATATTAATAGTATATGGAACACCCCCTGAATCGAATTGTACCTCTTTTAATAGTATATGGATATGGTACAATTCGATTCAGGGGGTGTTCTCAAAATTAATTTTAAAAAATTTGTTTTTTTTTAATTAAAAAAAAATTCTTTTAATGATCCGAAGGCCCGTGGTGATACTTGCCAATATACTATACTTGTATTGGCCAATATGAATTCAAAACACATCAATCGAGTTTGAGAATTCCTCTCCCCAAATGCTAAATAAAGGTTAATTTATAAATTTATTTGAGCAGCCAAGAAACCAAATCCATACGCCAGATTTTAAAATATTCGTATTGGCCAAGTTACAGACCCGAGGTCTGTTGTATTGGCACGAGACGAAGGCCTGTAACTCGGTCAGTAGTGAAATAGTTAATTAATGAAAATTTTATTATCGGACCTTTGATATTTCACTTTCACCATAGTAAAAAGATCACGTTATCAATATTACTATTTTTTATGGGAATGGTGAACTGATATCACTGATGAAATTTGTGATGCGATGTCTTAGGTCTTTCCACATGTGTTTGTCCGCGCATGCTCAGAATCGTGGCTGTGTTTCCCTATAATTCTAGGTTACCCATATTGGCGAAGTTACCGAATGAAATGGTCCGGGCCGTAAATTTAAAATAATTCAAATAAGTGCTACAGGGTGATGGTTAATTATTAAACATGAAAACAGACCTATCAAATAGTACTAACTTAAATCAATCTTCAAAATAACATTTGAGGACATTGTTCGGTTTTTGCTAAACATCGAGTGGTGGAGTTGGAGCTGATATTGTCACGAGTGAAAATACCAACTTCAACCCCACCACGAGATGAGATAAACATCGTATTTGACAAACTTAAGAAAATATTCTTTTTATTATATAATTTCATTCTAATTTTGTTTATTTTTAGTGTTTATGATGTCGATAAACATTTCTTAACCCTAAAAGTAGTCCCGGCACAAAGAAGCCCAGGAAAGTTCATCAGCAGTGACGATATATTATATCGCCACTGTCACCAGTGACGATATATTATATCGCTACTGTGACCACATAAAAGGTTTATTTCACTGATAAATCCCTGTATTTCATTGCTTATTATATAATAAAAAATAATAAAAATAAATAATAAATAAAACAGATGATATTAATTAATTGTTGGCAGCTTTCGATGAAATAAGACCATTGATCACGTTTGGTTTAATATACCGCGTAACGCGCTGTGTCAAGTTTTGTTGTTGTGTATTACTCACCATTAGATCTGTGATAAATAACTTTGGAAATTATGCACGACGATAATACAGTAAGTCATGTGGAGCAATTATAATTTGAAACCAGCTGTCACAAATTAAAGGTTTTTTCAAACTACATGTATATCGCTATCAAATAACAGTTATTTAAAGTCAATAATTTTTACCGTGATAATTATGTAAGGTTCAATTGTTAAATGGATCTAGAACATCTGTTGGTTTGATGTAATGTAGGTTTTAAAAAATGTTCAGTTCATACCGTTGTCATGGCTACGCAACATTAATTCAGAGAAAATCGAGCTTTACTGTACATGTCAAAGTATATATTTATCATTTGAATGAGTATCTGAAAGGTCAAACACAAAGATGATATGTGCAAAACAAGTTTTAGAAAACTATTGGAAGAAAATTGATTCGTGCTGAAATAACCAAATATAAGTATTTTTACAAACTGCCATTAACATAATTATATTCTAGTAATTTCTCTTGATATAACCCCCCCCCCCCCCCCCCCCCCCCCTTTCTGGATCCGCCACTATATCCAGGTGTAAATGCAGCTTTAAACAAAGGATTCACTGAGCTTGTAAGTCAACTTGAATCAAATAAACAACTTCTCTATTCCTGTTCTGGAAGAAGCCTGTTTGACAAGGAAGCTTCCTATTCGAAGTCATCTAAATGTCCGAAGTGAACCATTGTCACCATTATGTTACTCCTCCACATCCAGTTTTATAATTATTTGTAGAAACAGTTATCGTATTTTTAGGTTTTCAAATCCATTTTTGTTCGAGGTCATCAATAAAATGTCATCAAAACCAGCGCATTTTTATTTCGTAATGACTTTGTTGAAGCCCTTATAAGATATCCTTGTAATTTTTCGAAAAAATGTTATAAGTTCCATTTCTGGACGGTGTAGAAACTAACAGAAACACAATCTGTCATTCAGTGTATGACTTCCTTGTCCTACGTGTACGGTTGCTAAAATACCAAAGTGGGTTGGTAGTGTTTAGTGAGTTATTTAACTAATATACATGTAAAGGAATGTTGACTTTTAAACATGTAAACAGCCGTTTCAAAAATGTAATTGAAAACAGGACAATATCGTGATTTTGGCATTTAAGAGATAAAGATGCAAGTTAAGGGAGGCGATTAGAACTTCGCTAAGGACATATGGTATTTTGGCTATTATCTAAGTATTATGAAAAATCATAAAACATACTATGTGTCACTTTAACCTTCTTAGTGGTGCATGATTTTATCTAATATTCTTTTTAGAGTAATGGGTAGCAGGAGCTTTCTTAGCAATTCCGTTTCAGGGATATAACCTCAAACACCGTCATTAAACTGACTTCGTAGTGTAGAGAAAGTCAGTAAGCTTTGGCTGGGATTTATAAACCAGAATGGAACTGCATTACTCTTGAAATGAACCCTTCCATTCAATATAAGCTATATTGAGATGTGGTTTAAACTTTGAACACTAGCCCATGGCATCAGATTACTCGGCGCTTAGAACCGGCTGAGATGAAAGACGAGGAAGATTATATAAAGAAACAGCGATATCTTCTTTTCCGCTTTTCAGTTATTTTCACGCTGGAATTCGATTGAAACTAAACAGTTTTGTTATATTCATGACTTAAAAGTTTACATGAAAAATTAAACATGTTATGTATATGTAATAGTATTTTCTATTTTCTTTAAAAAAATTTCTAGGTTTGAATTTGATTGATTCTAAAATATTTTGCCGGAAATTGGCTTATGTTTCATGGTGATTCCCTTCGGAAAGGATTTCGTTTTGAAAAAAGTACAATTCATTCTAACTTTTGAATATGAAATCATTTCTTTCATGAGCATTTTGGAAGTTGAGGTGATGAGGGAAAACGGAGGCAAATTTAAAGATATACAAATTCTTTATTCGGGGTATACGACGTTTCGATATAGACACTAATTAATGTCGTTTTCAAGTGATATAAGTACAAGAAGATGAATTTATCCCAATTAATTCAATTTTACATTTATTCACCGTCTTCTGTGTTCATGTCGCTGTGTATTTCTAGGAAAAATAAATAAATAATAACGGCTAAGTTGAGAGCTGAAGTGTTTAATCTAGCCGGTTGTCCGCCCACCATTAAGCTGTTTCTTAGCGAGAGATGGTTTCGTGTTAATAAGAGCTTGAAATGAACACCAAGTCCACAGGCGAAATTTACTTGTTTGTTGAGTGCAGGAAGGAGTTATTCTCCTAGCAGAAAAAGATGTATCAATGTCACTTTAGTTAGTCATTTCAAATGCTAAAATTAAAAACATTTGATAAATTTAACTCCATGCACATCTGTTGTATATGCAAATTGATCTGTATGATTTCATACCAACAGCAATTTTCTAAAACCTTCTACAGGAATGGTGACATTGCATATATATGAGACCAGATTTGATATATCAAAAGAGCGACACGTCGAGAGAACTGACTCTATTACACCGATCATTGAGACAGTTTTTCTAGGTAAAACAGATACCCGAATCTAGCCAAATTTTGCTAGTAGTACATACATACAAACTATATTTTTACTTTTTAAAAAATGTGGGGTATTATGTATTCATGATATGACAAAAATTAAAAGTTTAATCATTCACTTATGATATGCTTAGATGCAGTGGCGGATCCATGATTTTTTAATGGGGGGGTTCGGATTCAGAAATAGACAACGGTGGGGGGCTTTTGTTACGTTATATATGATTTACTATGTGACCATTCATTTTTTTATATATAGCTATATAGCTGGCATCCTCGGTCACACAAGGCTTTATGTCCCGATACTCTTTGCATGCAGCACTTGAAAACTTCATCAGGAAAATACTGAAATTACCCTTTCCTTACTGAAAAATAAAAAAAGTTATGGGATATTTTACGAATGCTTCTTCTTATTAATAACAGTAGTTTTCTTTTCAAACGTAATCTGCAACTATTTACAACATTCTGTTTAATAACCTTTTACGAAATCTTATGGAAATCACTATACGCTCATCAAGTGACACTGTTATCGAGTTTATCCTTTATGTCCTTAATTTAAGTCTTCAAATTTATAATATACAGGTAGCAATTAATTTTAAGTTTTAAAGACATTTGTGCATTTATAATGATAACATTTTTTTTTATATTGTACCCATTTTCATGTAAATATACACAAAACAGGGGCGTAGGAGCGAATTTGAAGGTGGGGGGGGCTTGAATTGAAATTTTGTAACCAAAAAAAAAAGGAAAAAAAAAGGAAACTTGCTGGCTGCTTATCTTATCTTATCATAATTTAATTCCTTGTTTGATTGGATGTTTAAGTTCTACCCTCAGAGAAGTTTTTTAGAACTACCCTCAAAGTAGTGCATAGTAACTGTTTTGTAACAATACTCCTTTCTCATGCATCGGCCATTGATCGCGAAAACGAGGCTCGGCAATACACGATGTTTACATCCGGCATTTCCGCCGAGCAATACATCGTTTGCTAGAGAAATGTCATCACTCGGTCCGTCACTACCACAGTGGACACGCCGTCTTAAATCCCTTCCACCTATCGAATCTTCCGACATTGACGCTTGGACGACGAACTGCCGTATACCAAGGGCTCACCACAAGAAAGCTTACAGCAATTTTGTGGAATCGTACATCCATGATGTTGAAGGTAAATATGACTGTCATAGACATTTTTGACATTTTATATAGGCATAATTATGTGGTGCTGGTATGAACTATAATTATTTTCCCTATACACTATTTTTTGACATATAGATAAGTTGTAATATCAATCTTAAAGGGGGGGGGGGGGGAGAACAGGCCTAAAGTCATAATCATTATTTCGGCCAACATAGCAATATAGGGGGTACTCTAAGAGTCATATGACTAAAATGGGGACTGTTGCGAACAACATGATTCCAAATCCAAATCTTAGTTCTCAAATCTTTATACCACTTTGAATAATTCAATTTTTAATCCAATTCATGTCCATTCCAACTCCAAGTAAAACAAATTTCAAACTTCAAATAAATGTTCAAGTTTATTCCTGAAGACTTCCTTTTATATTCATTCATTTATCTTCAAGAGATTCCAATACATGTTAAATCCAATCAAATCCATTCCAATATCCAAGCAATTCCATTTGACTAATAGTCAAGACTTCAAATTCCATTTCAGCTTTTACAACTCACAATAATCTTCAAATTCACTGATTTCTAAGTTCCATTTCATCATTTCAATGTTTTGAACAATTGAATATATCTTGCTTAACAGCAACATCCTTCACATCCATTTCAATTATTCAATATCTTATTTCCAAATTCCAATTCAAATCTGTCCATATGTTCTTAACAGTAGATTAACTGAAAATAACAGAAAACATTATCAGTTTTGAAAATACCAAACCCTAAAGTTTAATTTAAATTTACCAAAAATTAACTTAAATAAATTAAAACAAATTGCTGTACTGGCAACTTGCACTGACATTTTATGAGCGCTTTACACAACTCATTCAAAAAAGGAAAAAAGCACATGGCCTAGAAAACATTTAAATATCTACTTCAGTTTTGAATACAATAAATTACTATCAAAATATATATATTGCTTGAAGAAGCAAACAGAAAAAAGAGTATTCTTATGCCTAAAATATATATAAATAGACCTAATTCCACAATTTTGACAAACTCACCACTTGCCACAAAGTTTACAAAATAAAGCAATAATTTTACATAAAGTTACCCTAACCTACATGAATAACAAATAAAAGCTACTCTTTCCAATTTAGCAATATAAAATGTAATGAAATATAATAATTATGCTTACCGCTACTTTAGACATTCTTCAGGTTAAAAATTTCTTTTGCTCCAAGCAAACATGTGGCCAAAAATGACAGTTACTTCCCTTTGTAGAGTATTCAAAAGTGGCAAGGGCACTTATGCGAAATAGGAGCTAAATAATAATATGGTTGAATAAAAAACTTGAAATTTAACAAAGAAAAATTTAGAAAATAAAGATTATGGAAAAGAAGTATTTTGACCGTAACATACCGGCCTCCTAATTGCATAATAGCAAATGAAGCAATTACATACAAAAACTAAATGGTCAAAACATCTTGCACACAAAAACCTTGCATACTTATACTTGAAAATCAATATACATATCCAAACATATTTCAATTAAATGAAATCATCAAATGTTCATAGTGGTTTTGCAAGTTTTCTTGCTCATCATTTTAGTCTGGTCCACAGTCATATTTCACAGTTCTAAATTTACACTGCAAAATATTTACACATAGAAAGTCCTATCATTTCTATAAGTCATCCTTTTCTTCTTTCAATGTATCAGAGCATTGAACAAGAATGCACAGTTTGTCAATCGGGCGGATGAGCTCGGTAGTCGCTGTTTTGACACGTGCGACACGTACAAAACCTTTCTTATCAGTCATTACCTCTGCTATTCTACCCAGCGACCAGGAATTCCGAGGCGAACTATCCGCGAGTAGCACAATGTCATTTACTTCAACGTTGCGCTTCCTAGAAGTCCATTTTGATCGTTCTTGTTGAAGTGGAAGGTATTCTTTCAGCCATCTTCGCCAAAACACATCGGCCAGATACTGGACTTGTCTCCAGCGTCTTCGAGAATACACATCATCTTTAGAGAATACTCCAGGTGGCATTCTCTGTCCAGGATGCAGCAGAAGCAGATGATTTGGCGTTATAGGGCTGAGGTCATGTGGCTGACATGGAACATCGGTGAGGGGTCGTCCATTCAAGATCATTTCAACCTCGCAGAAAAGAGTATTTAGACCTTCATCATCTAACCTGATTGCTTGTTCTTTCATCAAGGCGTTGAGTATCTTTCTGATGGATCTGATCATCCGTTCCCAACTGCCACCATGATGTGATGCTGCGGGAGGGTTAAAGTGCCAGTCGATACCTTTCTGAAGAAATGTAGAATGAAGCTTGGACTGGTTAATGTTGTAGATTTCTTCTCTCAACTCACGTTCACTGCTTGTCAGATTTGTTCCATTGTCAGACCTAATAACTTCTGGCGTGCCACGTCGAGCAATAAATCTTCTTATTGCGTTGATACAACTGTCAGTGTCCAAAGAACATGCTAACTCAATGTGGACTGCCCGCATAGTCAGGCATGAGAAGACCACACCATACCTCTTCACCGTTGAGCGGCCTCTCTTCACCATAAAGGGTCCAAAATAATCGATGCCAACATGTGAGAATGGTGGTTTATCAGGCTGAAGGCGATCACTCGGAAGGCTGGCCATTTGTTGCTGACAGGTGGGGGATCTGTACTTTCTGCATGTAACACATCTGGAAACTATGCTCTTGACCAGTGTCCCTGCTCCAAGGATCCAATACTGCTGTCGAATATAGGCAAGAATAGCATTTCTCCCCATATGACCAACGGCTCTGTGTGCGTTCTCTAGAAGCAGCATTGATAGTGGTGAATTCTTCGGCAGTACAACAGGATGCTTTGATTCATATTCCATTTGAGCTCTTTCAAGGCGGCCACCTACACGGATAATATTATCTTCAACAAATGGATCCAACTTGTACAATAAACTAGATTTGCCTATTTCTTTTCTGGTTATTTCTTGATCCTTTCTTCTTTTCAACAGTTCCATCTCCCTGTGGAAGTGCTGATCTTGTACATATCTAATCAGTGCTTTCTCTGCATCATTCAATAAAGCTACTGTAAGACATGGGGTTTGTTTCTTGCTTTCTTTTTCTTTTATTCTTCTTTTCAGTTCTCTGGTGATGAGAATCATCCAAGCAACTGCCTTGCATAATTTTGTCCAACTTGAATAGTAGTTGAGAAGTTTATTCATGCTGTCAAATGGAGGGGTGGTCAGAAAACAGCTTTCTTGTTTCTTAACTTCCGGATCATCATCAGGTAGTCTTGACTGGTTAAAAGTTCTGTGCCATTCATCCTGTGGTTTCCACAAAAACAAAGGTCCTTCAAACCACATTCCAGTTCGATTCAATTTGTCAAAAGTCATTCCTCTAGACGCACAGTCAGCCGGATTGGACTTACTGATGACATGGTTCCACTGACTCACATCTGATCCTTCATGAATTGTTGTAAGCCTGTTTGCAACAAATGTCTTAAATCTTGAGGTAGAGTTGCTGATATATCTGAGAACAGACATGCTGTCAGTCCAAAAGAAAGTATGGTCTATCTTGTATTGAAGTTCCTGTAGAATGACCTTCGACAGACGAACAGCAACTGTTGCAGCAGTCAGTTCCATGCGGGGGATTGTCATCTTCTTGAGAGGTGCAACTCTTGATTTTGCCATAACTAAAACGCAATGAATGCGGTCATCGTCGTTGATCAGGCGAAGATAAGCTGATACTCCATAGCCAACTTCACTGGCGTCGCTGAAGAGATGTAATTGAATTGATTTTACCTTTCCAAAATCTTGATGTTTGTAACACCTTTCCAAACGTAGAAATTCTAACTTTGGTAGATCCTTCAGCCATTGGAGCCATACTTTCAGCGATGCTTCATCTATCACTTCATCCCATCCAAGATTCATCTTGCAAAGATTCTGCAGAAGCTGTTTAGCAATTAAGATGTAGGGAGCAGCGAAACCAAGGGGATCATAGATGCTGCTTACTACTGACAATATTCCTCTTCTTGTATTCTCTCTGTCTTTATCTTGTATTCTAAAGCCTAACGAATCAGAGTCCACAAACCAGAAAACACCAAGTGCTCTCTCATTGGGAAGAGATTCAAATTCCAAATCCAGCTCTTTCACATCCTTTGCTCTTTCATTGACAGGAATTTTCATCATGACTGACTTGCTGTTTGAGGCCCATTTCGTGAGACGAAATCCTCCTTCTAAACACAGCTGAGATAGTTCCTTGATAACTGTTACTGCAGAGTCTTCATCCCTTGTGGAAGCTAAGCAATCATCAACGTAGAAGTTGTCCTTTAACATAGAGACTATATCAGGATCATACTTTCCTTCATTATCTTCTGCTGTTCTTTGAAGGGCAAAAGTTGAGCAACTTGATGATGATACAGCGCCGAATAGGTGCACACACATCCTGTATACTTCTGGTTCTTTATGATAGTCTCCGTCAGGCCACCAGTAGAAGCGGAGGTAGTCACGATCTTTCTCGGGCACTCGTACTCTGTAATACATGGACTCGATGTCTCCCATGAATGCAATCGAGTCAAGTCGAAATCTAAGAAGAATGCCGACCAAGTTGTTCGTCAAGTTGGGCCCTTGAAGCAGCATGTTATTCAAAGACAGACCCTGGTAAGATGCAGCACAATCAAAAACAACCCTTATTTTGCCAGGTTTTCGTGGGTGATACACACCGTGGTGAGGTATGAACCAAACATGTCCAGTTTCACCATCCAAATCTTTAATTGGGACCTTTTCAGCATAATCTTTAGAGAGTATATCTGCCATGAAATTTTGATAATCTTCTTTGAACTTGTCATCTTTGGGGAATCTTTTCTTCAAACTATCAAGGCGCTTGAGGGCTTGAGAACTGTTGTTGGGCACTTTAACATCAGATTCTCTCATTGGTAGATCAATGTAATAGTGACCATCTTTGAAGCTGATAGAGTCATTCACTTTCTTGATAAACATCTTGTCTTCTTGAGATAATTCTGCTTTGTCATCAATCAACCTTTCCATGTTGATACTTTTCCTGACCATGGTATCCAAATTGTCGCTTTCTTCAATACTTTTCAGAGTGAGCATTTCAGTCCTCATGGAGGGATAATTTTCAGGGTTAGTTTCTGAATGTGAAGTCCTGATAACATTCCAAAGGATCCAACCTAAACGTGTTCTTGACGCGTGGGGACTACCTGGAGGACCAACTTTAACTTCAAGAGGGGAGTAGGCATCTGGGACATTTCCACCGATTAGTAGATCAACTCCTGATTCTAAAGTTGGCACTTGAACTCCATCAAGGTGAGGCCAATTCTTGTAGTCAGAGGACTTAGGGATGTGCCGACTTGTAACTGGGATCTTGCATCTTGTATATACTGTGGGAAGATCAACAGTGTTCTGTAAATCCATGTCGTGTAGTTTCAGACCTGAAATAGCATGAACAGTTGAGGTATGTGGCTCTCCCAAAGTGTCTATGGTAATTTCAACCTTTCTTGATTTTCCATTACATCCAAGTTTGTTCATAAGTGATTCTGAGCAGAAGGAAACTGTGCTTCCTGGGTCCAAGAAAGCATAAGTAGTTACAATCTTCAATGAGTCTCTGAATGAAACTTGCACAGGTATGACAGCAAGAGTACACTCACAACTATTGTCTCCGGCCTCTATAACTTCACTAGCTTGCCCTGTACAAGCAGTTACGGTCTTCAGCTTTGTATTGTGATCAATATGCAGGAGAGTTGCGTGATTTCCATCACATCGCTGACACTTGACGTTACTGCTGCACTCACTACGACGATGTCCTTTGGTTAAGCAGCAAAAACACAGACCTAAAGATTTAAGGAAGTCAATACGTTCTTTGTTTGGCTTAGAGGCTAACACATGGCAAGTATTTATCAGATGTCCCAACCTTTCACAATAAATGCATCTCTTGTTACCATTTCCTTGTGGTCTTGGAGATGAGTTGTTCATGGGTCTCTGTTCAAACTTGCTCGTCTTCACCAGATCAGTACCAAATGTTGCATTTTGTTTCGGTGCGGATGGTTTCCTGTAAGGCAACTGTGGCTTGATATCAGGTTTCCTTTCCATACATTGGGTCTGTGGCCTTCAGAGCTTCAGTTCGCACAAATCGAACAAGGTCAGAGAACTCTACACCTGATCTGGATTGACGAAGATTGAGGACAACACCTCTCCACTTTTCTTGACAATGGAATGGTAGCTTCATGGCCAGCTTGCGAATGTTGTCTGGGTATTCTAGAACCTTGACTGCATGTAGCGATCTAACAGCATTCTGACACTCATTCAAGAAAACTGCAAACTCATCCAAAGCCCTAACATTGTCTGGTTTAATGTTTGGCCAGCTCATAGCCCTCTTTATCAAAGTATTGGCAATTATTTCCTGGTTTCCATACCTAACTTCAAGTTCATCCATTGCTGCATGATAACCGTCCCTTGCATCTAAGTAGCTAAAGCTTCTTACAACTTGGTGAGCCTCCCCTATAGTGAACTGCTCTAGGTAGCACATGAGTTCATCTTCAGAGCTAGAGTTAGTAACTATCTTAGTACGAAACTGACGCATGAACTTCTGATATTCCAAAGGATTTCCACTAAACTTCTGGATGTCTGGCACAGGCTTTCTAAGCTGTTGAACAACTGACATCAAAACATCATCTTGAGCTTGACTATACCTTCTTGATGGAAGAAAAGAGGAATTTCTTGGATTCAAACTTGTATCCTCAGTATTGATAACTGGCTTTTTCTCTACAGCTGGTTCAAACTTCAAGAAATTATCTTCAACAGAGTTTCTCTTACTTGAACCCTTATCTTCAGATTCAACACTATTCTGATCATTCTCAAAGTCATTCAATACCCTTGACTTAGCCTGGCAAACCTCAATTTGTGTCTGTAGATCTAATTCTTCTTCCTTCATCCGAATGTCTAACTTTGCCTGTTCAATCTTCTGTCTTTCTTTAAGAGCCCTTTTTCTAGTTTCAAGTTCTACTTGCTTTTGCTTCTCATGTAGAATAGTTGAAGAAACATTACTTGAACATGAAGAATTTCCACTCTTAACAGATGGCAACTTCTTACTAGAATGTCTGCTATTCTTTGAATGTTCACTCATAGTCTGACTTGCACTTCTTTCCAAAATATACTGTTCTATAGTTGTCTTAATGCTCAGCAGGACCCTATCTTGTGCCTCTATTTCTTCTTTATATTCTGACAATAATGGTTCTTCCAACAATTGTAAGTATTCTTCCCTAGCATCATAAAGAGTGTTAAAAAGAGTCAACCATGACGCATACTCACGACGAACCTCCTCACGAGTAGAACTAGTCAAAAGTCCAGTTGCAATAACTAAGTTAATATGATCATAGTCTCTTTCAAGTTGACGGAATATTGACTGTACTCTTCTTCCTTTGATCTCCAGAGCATTAGATAATCCCTTTCTAGTCAACATTATAATTTATTTATCAATATATCCTTTCTCCACTTGCCCTCTAATCTTTGAGCTTATGTTAAGGACTTTCAATTCCACTTCCTTATCAATCCAATATCCAGAAACATATTCCAACAATGTAAAAGGTCCAAGGTTCTTATGTCTCGAAATGTCTTATGTCTAGTAACGTTAATGCTATGTTGCGAACAACATGATTCCAAATCCAAATCTTAGTTCTCAAATCTTTATACCACTTTGAATAATTCAATTTTTAATCCAATTCATGTCCATTCCAACTCCAAGTAAAACAAATTTCAAACTTCAAATAAATGTTCAAGTTTATTCCTGAAGACTTCCTTTTATATTCATTCATTTATCTTCAAGAGATTCCAATACATGTTAAATCCAATCAAATCCATTCCAATATCCAAGCAATTCCATTTGACTAATAGTCAAGACTTCAAATTCCATTTCAGCTTTTACAACTCACAATAATCTTCAAATTCACTGATTTCTAAGTTCCATTTCATCATTTCAATGTTTTGAACAATTGAATATATCTTGCTTAACAGCAACATCCTTCACATCCATTTCAATTATTCAATATCTTATTTCCAAATTCCAATTCAAATCTGTCCATATGTTCTTAACAGTAGATTAACTGAAAATAACAGAAAACATTATCAGTTTTGAAAATACCAAACCCTAAAGTTTAATTTAAATTTACCAAAAATTAACTTAAATAAATTAAAACAAATTGCTGTACTGGCAACTTGCACTGACATTTTATGAGCGCTTTACACAACTCATTCGAAAAAGGAAAAAAGCACATGGCCTAGAAAACATTTAAATATCTACTTCAGTTTTGAATACAATAAATTACTATCAAAATATATATATTGCTTGAAGAAGCAAACAGAAAAAAGAGTATTCTTATGCCTAAAATATATATAAATAGACCTAATTCCACAATTTTGACAAACTCACCACTTGCCACAAAGTTTACAAAATAAAGCAATAATTTTACATAAAGTTACCCTAACCTACATGAATAACAAATAAAAGCTACTCTTTCCAATTTAGCAATATAAAATGTAATGAAATATAATAATTATGCTTACCGCTACTTTAGACATTCTTCAGGTTAAAAATTTCTTTTGCTCCAAGCAAACATGTGGCCAAAAATGACAGTTACTTCCCTTTGTAGAGTATTCAAAAGTGGCAAGGGCACTTATGCGAAATAGGAGCTAAATAATAATATGGTTGAATAAAAAACTTGAAATTTAACGAAGAAAAATTTAGAAAATAAAGATTATGGAAAAGAAGTATTTTGACCGTAACAGGGACCTCTACCCTTATGCATTGTTTTAGAATTATAAATTATTATTTACTTCAACAATAGTCATGTTTTACTTAATTGTTTTATGTTATATATGTAAAAATGTCAGCATCCAATCCATGATGTGTCAGTTAGATTGCATGTTTAGTCAATCCAATATGCAGAAGCTGTTCAAATTTTATTTGATCATTTTTACATTAATATCATATTGAGTAAAAACATCTGAAAAGTTGTGTTAACTAGACATGGCATAAGGCCAGCCTGCAGAAGCTATGCCTTAATTATTTTCATTAATTGTGTTGCAGTGTTAATGAATTAAGCAAAAATACTGAACAGATATGTTCCCTAGGACGGGCAGGTAGCCCGGCACGGGGAAGTTATGCCAAAATTTTCATACAACAAGTACAATATGACCAATGTGGGAAATCGAGTAACCTTAAGTTATGATTGAATTAAAGCTCTTTAGTATTCACAAATTATTTTATTTGATTGAGTAACTCACTTCCTTCATTATTCTTTACAGTGCGCACAGCATGTGATGGAAGTTTTGTCAGGGCCAAGTGCTTCAAGTCAATGAGGAAGAATGAGCAACCCCATACCCTTAACATAAAGATAATTAATCCTCATCATGGCATCTTAATTGATAATTGCTTCTGCTCATGTAAAGCTGGTGCTGGTGATTGCAATCATATACTTGGACTATTATATCTACTTCATCATTATCAGGGGCTTGGATTGAAATTTTGTAACCAAAAAAAAAAGAAAAGGAAACTTACTGCTTATCCCATCTTATCGTCAATTGGGATGATTGGATGTTTTAGTTCTACGCTCAGAGTAGTTTTAGAAACTACCCTCAAAGTAGTGCATAGTAGCTGTTTTCTAACAATACTAGATCAGTTATTGGGAAATATGTAGTAGAAAGGGGAAAATAATCAATTTGAAAAAAACATTTCGAAAAAAAGGTGGGGGGGGGGGGGGGCTTAACAAAAAGTGGGGGGGGGGGGGGGGGGGCTTAAAAAAAAAGGGGGGGGGGCTACGCCCCTGATTATCGCATGTGTGGACTAAAGACAGTTCCTTCAATAATGATTAAAACATCTCTTCCTCAAAAATGGCATGTTCCAAGAACAAAGGGTATTACACCAAAGAAAATAAGTGACATCAGTATCAGTAAAGTCAAAGTTCCAACATCAAATCCAGTCAAAGTCAGGAGAATTCAAGGAGTCAATTCTACATTTTATAATCCTGTCAAGTTACCATTACCATGTCAAGAACTTTCTTCAACACTTCCTAAAAATTTGGAAAATGTGAACTCATCAACTCAAATAAGATCATGCTTATAGCTTCTGCAGAGATACAATTGGTTGACAGTGAGCTTGGTCCTGTCCCAAAAGGCTGTGTATTGTCTTACCAATGCCCTGTCAAAGTTGACATTGAATCAGACATTATTTCCAATCATCCTGATATTAAGAAAGCTCCAAATTACACTTTGCCAGATGATGTCTCAAATATTTCAACAGTTTTGACTCACAGTCAACAGGATGTTTTTGATGGATTGAAAATAACAATCGATTAATCCGTTGAAATTGAAGCTTGAACTAGATCTCAATCAGACAATGACATGTGGCATGATATGCACTCTGACAGATTGACATCTTCAAACTTTAAACCTGTTTATTCCAGTAAACTTGTTGAGAGACTTTGTCCGAGAAAGTGTCGCATGAAAAGGAAATGTATAATGACTGATGCTATGAAGCATGGAATTGAACAAGAGCAAAGTGCAGCAAAGTGTTATGCTGAAAGGACTAATGATAATGTTTTCAAGTGTGGTTTTGTTATCAATCCAAGTTGTCCACACCTAGGCACATCACCTGACCGCCGAGTGTATGATCCAACATCACATCCCACTTTTGGTTTGTTGGAAATAAAATGCCCTTCTAGTGTTGACTCTATCACTGAACTGAAATACTTACATATTGTCAATGATTTCTACAGTCATCATGACTATTATTTCTGGTTTATTTGTACAAGACTATGATGCATTGTCAAAAAGTATTGCACATATTTATGGAAATATGAGTTATATGCACATTTGAAATTGCATGTATATATGTATGTTAGGGTCATGAAGTTAATTGTTTACATTATTTACAACTATTGAGTTTTTCTATGTATATTGCATATAAACAATATGTTAAATTTAAATACATTCGATGAAGATTATTTCAGTTCAAATCTGAAACCTAATAACCATAGATCACATAACAGTTCTAAAAACATTTCACTAAAATTCAAAGATGTTGCCTTGAGATGTCAAATAAATTATCAATAATGCTTGCCCTCCTGAAATCACTGACTTACAAACTTTAAGCACTGTATAGCAATTGACATAAAAGTATGCTATAAAACAAACTTAATTTAATTATTTTGATCCATTATTAACATTTTTATAAGATTAATGATAAATAAAACATCTCCATACTCAATCAGAATTTTTCTGGAACAGGGAGACGATTTCGAATTGTGAATGAAAATGGATTGTCTCCCTTTGGAATTAGCTGCAAGAAAACACATGAATATCAATTGTCTTTTGTCTTTCGAGAACAGCTGAAAAAAGAAAGATAAATTATTAAAAAATATATATCTTTGAAAGATATGTATCAAAAAGGAAACTAATACAGATCTGTATTGCTAGAAAAATAATTTCATATTTTATCACTCATTGGATGAGTGATTCAAAATAACAATGGAACCAATTGCTAAATGGTCAAATGATATTACAATCATATCATATCAATAAATGGATTTCACAGTCTTTGTTGTTTGTTTCACTTTATACACATCGCATGTCTTAAAATAATTTTCCATAAAAATTTGTCAATATACAGCAAGCAGTCCAAACTTGATTAATTGATCCTGCTAATGTAAGAGGAATGACAGAGTCAAAGATGTGATATTTCTTGCATCTCCGAATGGCTCTTTCGATGTGAATCCTTAGTCTTGCAATCTCTTGAGTTTCTTTTACTTCCGTGCGAGAAAATGCTCCCTTCTCTCTTAGAAATGGAGGAATTATCATCTCCGAATAGCTCTTTGAGAATTTATTATTTTGATTACTAACCTTCTTGATCTATTTTTGGGTGGCTGTCGCTCTCTTTGATCCTTCCAAGAGAAAATAGTCGGAACTGCTCCCTTCTTCAATCTTCTTATACCTGTTAAGGTCAGCTGATATGACTCAGCAGTGAAGTGTGCTGAACACACATGAGTGGAGTCTGTAACCTGAAAATTTTAATGAAACATTAACAAAAAGGACGAACTTATCATACCTCACAAGTGCATTATCAGGTGTATCATATTGTTTGATTAGTATACTGTATCTTGTTAATGATGAATTAATAAGTGAAATTAACTCTTAATATAGCCACAGGCTATGTAGCTCATCAGCCTATGTATATTGTTGATGTTCAAGAGTAAAATAAACACCTGTTAGTTCTCCAGGTGAATCACATCACCAAAGTATCAGTGCATTACACAAGGTGTATTAAAGCAAATTGGAAGAAAATCAATAAAACCATATCGTGTTCTCTAAAATCATGATACAAAATAGAAAACACTTTCTGTAAAAATAAATAGGGAATAACTATATTTCATTCATTTACACACTCTTATAATTAAAAATAACAAGAAGTAACTAATAATTCTTTCGTACAAATAATCAAATTATATTTTTGGCGATTTATGCCATATTTAACAATAAAATGGAAGTGTCAAAGCATTATACACTTGTCCTTTCGATTTAGGTACATCAAATCACATCGTGCGCGAAAACTGGGCACCCATGACAAACGACACGTGAAAAGACATTTCAGGTCCCTCTTACCTTGAATAATGGTCCCTCGTCGCGTCTGATGCTTATGATCCATCGTTTCCGTAGATCTTGATCCTTCGGGATGTTAAGGAACGATAAACTGCTTCCAGATAGATAGCGTGAGTCGTTGTTGCATTTCGTTACACAGCAGTGTTGCACCATTTCTGTTTGTATACCGAGCCTCGTTGTGAACTTTTTTTAGCGGGTTGCGTGATAAAGGTGCATACTAGACCAGTTGGGAAATATGTAGTAGAAAGGGGAAAATAGTCATTTTGAAAAAAAAAAAAACATTTCGAAAAAAAGTGTGGGGGAGGGGCTAAGCCCCCCAAGCCCCCCCTGTTCCTACGCCCCTGCAAAATGACGTGACCCACGCTAAATACACACTTTTAGAAGAAATTATGTAGAGTTAAATTAGAGTTACCACCCTTGACTAAGCTATTTTTGCTGTTGCGCTTTCGCGCTCATGCTGCATATATGCTTTACATTGTTTGACAGAACCGAGTTGCTGAACATGTTAACAACATGAACCGGCAATTTCACAACAGTATGGACATGAGAAAATGACTGGATTTAACCAGTGCCGACTACTCGGATCTTGTTTGAAACATACTTATCTACTGAATATTCTAGTCTAAGCATTGGAGGGGCACCTTAAAGACAATATTTTACGGTAAGTCCTGGAAGAAAAACTTGAATCAGAGATTCAGACATCTCATCTCAGATAACAATGATTTTGATTTCTCAAGGTAAATGTCTACATTTAAATTGAGAAATGATATTCTTCCAGAATATTTCAGAAGATATCCTTCAGAATTAAAGCTAGCCCAATTATTTACATCAAAGAACATTTTTGTTATTAAAAGCCTTGCAAAATACTTATTTCTTGCTATGAAAGAAAGACTAGATTTCTGTCAATTGTTGTAACCGAAGCTAACTAGTTGACAGTGATGTGTTGATAAAGTATCATGGTGCTTTCATGTACAGAAAATGCTATCTAACATCATGTATAATGGGCCTGTGGCCCCTTTACTGAATAAACTCTCTCTCTTTACAAATCCATCTAAATCAAGATCTTTAATTCATATTTTAACAGGATACTAGACTAGCTATTCGAAGACAGATGGACTATTCGACAGAGAGGGAGTTGTTTGGCGGAGCTCTGTCGGCTGTCTTCCCCAGCAACATCAAAGATGTCAGGTATTTGTTATGTCAGCTTGAGCATTTAAATCACATTACGAGGAACACCATGAATTGTAAATGATAGTTTTACAAATTTAGAACTACAGTACATCCTACAGTCTTGCAAACTTATCTCTTTTAAAACTTAAAAGGATGAAAAACAGATTGTCATACAGTATGCAATTTTGCTTATTAACATAAAAGGTAAAAGGACTTCTGTTTAGTTTGATTTATATAGATTTTTTCTGTGTTGTAAGTTATCGTACAAAGTAACATTAATAAATATGATCCTCCTGCAGTTAACAGGTTAAATGTAATATATTTTGTATGACCAATGACCAAAAATAACAACTTTAAGGAGTGCATGTTTAAATATTGGCACGATATATAACAAATATTGTTGTTTGATTTGGAAATTGAAATAAAAATGATTCAACTGAGTAATATCTGCCATCCTAACAGTGATATCCGAGAGGTGCCTGACAACCAGGAAGTCTTGGCGCACCCGGGGACGGACCAGAGTATGATAGTGGAGATTCTCGAGTACGTGCAGGAACCAGATGCAAAGGCTGTCAGGTGAGTAACAATGGTAAATCAAAGCTGAGCTTGAATAATCAATTAAATATTTTTTATTATAAAAAAATATTGAAAATTTCCTTTGGCCACAATTTTAAACCAATTTGCATGTAGAAGATCTCCCTCAAACGTCTACTGAAATCCAATAACAGTTGCAAATTATTTTTACCTTAATCAACAAGTGTTGATATTTGTTATAGACATGTGAATCATGGCCTTGGTGCTAAGACAATATATCCTGATTCCAGATGAGATGAGGCGATACATTGTCGAAATATTGCCAAGGAACCTGCAAGGCAATTGTCGTCAAGATGCTATAGTTGCAATACGTAATATTATGTTAGGTGTTCTAATACTCTATGCATGCTGGGTCAACAGATTAAGAAAGATAAGAGATGAAAAAGCCTCTCATAAACACTACATAAATTTTGTGGATCACAAAATCACATAGAGTGAGAAATTGCGGATAAAAATATCAGAAAGTTGATAAAAGTTACATATAACCGAGGCTTGCCATATTGTATATTTATGCAATATGAATGATAAGTATAAATGATGACTGATTAAAGTTTTCTTGAATGTATGAAAAGACATGTAACAATGATGGCACATGGTCCTGTGCATAGCTCAGTTGACCTCTATCAGTAAAGTTCAGCAACATTGGGCGTGGCTCGCCGAATGGAAGTGTTAACCTGTCATTGTTGGACAAGCTGAGAGTTCGAAGGGTTGATTCCCTGCCCCAAACTGAGACACTGAGTTAAAAGACTTGTGATGTCTAATTCCGGCAAGAGACTTAGTTCAAAATGTGCCTCTGTTCACCCAGCAGAAAATGGGTACCTGGTAGAGCAGTGTGTTGGTAGTAACCTACTAGGGACAAATATATGTCAGCTTGAGTTAGACCAGGGTAATAATGCTGGTAGCGCCTTGAGCATGTACTAGTGCGTGGAAAAGTACGCCTTATAAATATATCATTATAAAAAAAACCCAAAAAACCTCCCTTGTAATGATGTTTGTTTATATTGACAGGACTCACTTTGAGGAGATAGCATCAAGCAACTGTGCAGACAGTGGACAAGACAGTGAACTACAACATGTGGAAGAAATAGACAAAAAACTTACCAACATGATACAGTAAGTAACCCTATTAATTTAAAGTCTAGTATTGTCAGAAATTTGATAGCCATTTTTGGTTCAGTTTGCCCTTGCAAACTTTGTTTTTCCACCGGTAGGGTTTTTCATATTTCACCGCAAGGTATGACTCCTGCCAGTTCAATTATTTGGTAATTTGAGCCTTGCTGCAGTTGGACGAAATCCATTGTTTGATTGCAGCTCCCTCATTGCCAGCTATTAGAAACCCCTATTTACTTCCCCTGCATCAGACAATAAGGGGTGAAATAGTATACTTGAGCTTTGGTTGCCTGCATACAGCTGGACAGAATCAGTGTTCCGGTACAGAACCACGCATGCAACAAACTAAAATCACCACAAAACTCATTGGCCCTTGAAATTTAAATCTGAAGATTGTGAAACTATAAATTTATATAAAAGAAATAAAATTTAATAATATTGATTACATAAATTATGGTTTTTGGTATAAACCAAAGTTTCATTTTGATGTATCGAAAACAAAATACCACAATTCAGCTACTTTATTTGTGAACCCATTGACTTCTGTAGACAATCATAAATGCTGTTTCTATGACAGGACAAAAGGATTGCAAGTCCTGCAGGCAACTTAACGCTGTATTGAGGTTGAGGCATTTAAGCAGTGGTTCGATGCATATTGCTATGCAGAACCCTTGTATCAGTACACAACCAAGCATACAACAAACTTAGATCACAACAGAAAACATTTTTCCTTGAAATTTTAATCTGCAGAATTTAAAACTATAAATTAGTGAAAAAAAGAAATAAAAATTGATAATTTGATTACATAAAATATATAGCAAAGTTTTACTTTGATGTGCAGTACACCAAACCATACCGGTTCAGCTACTGTAGTTGTGGCAGATTAACCCCTAATACAGACAGACTGTTTCTATGACAGGACAGGACAGTACTGCAGGACTGAGGTCAATGTAGTAAAAGGGTTAGGGAGGTTGAAGTGCTGTAGGTTGAAGAGCTGGCTTTATAAACTAACAAATTGCAGGAAGATTGAATAGTCATTGATAAATTTGATAGAGCTGATCGGGTGTGATGCCTTGAGTAAATAAATGAGGGTTTTGGTGCAATGATTACTTATAGTTAAGTCCAGTCAAAGCTAAGGTTCATTGCTTTGAAAGTTTGTGCCATAATCTGCAAAATGCTGTGGTTTAATTATTGTAGTTATTGACAGTGAGGTTACATATTTAAGCTGGATATCTGGATTGATATTTTAATCATGCATTCTTTATAGAGAATTTTTTTTTTTTTCAAGCTGTGAGAAGGTATTTTACCTTCTTGGACAACAGAGAGTTGCAAAGTTCAAAGAAAGCTCCAAAAACCTCATCCAGATCCACATGGCCGTCTTCAGGCTGCCTCAGTTCACCAGCGACATTCTGATCACCTTCAACGACCCACTCAACATTGAGTACGTAGCTTTACTTACCTAGGAAATTGTATAAGGTTTCATTCTACAATAAAGATTTCCTTCTTCCCTGAAAGCATCCTGCTACATCAACGTATTTGTCTCCATCTAGCTCCATCATATACCCTGATATGCTTCAGCCTAAAACGCTGGTATCACTTATGGCTGGTTACACATGGCTATTTATAGCCTACATTGACATTTGTTTGAATTCTCATCCGGGTTGTGCCGCTTTTGCTGAATGCAGGTCATTTCATTGGCTTGCCATATTTAGAGTCACCAGTGTTTTAGGGCCATGGTTCGCTAGTTCCAGCCGATGCTTGCAGGTTTCACCGGAATGCATAGCCACGATAATCTTGAAGCGGCGTTAAACCCCAACTCACTCACTCACTCTTGGTATCTATACCTTGATTGAGTTGGAGATTAAGAAAATTAGAGTTGTACAAGTATATATTATAAAGTGATTGACCTAGTTCTGTTTTGGGTCTTAGTTTGAGAGAAAAATCAATGGGGAACAGCTTTTCTCAGAAACAGTTTAAGATAGGATTCAGGGTATTGATACCTTGATTGGGTTTGAACATGAGAAGTTTGCTATTGTTTATAATTTTCTGAGTTATTGCTTTTGTTCTGTTTTGTTAATTTCATTAGGACATTTAGGAAATGTCAGTTAAAATGAGATCCTATTTGGCGGGGAATGTTGATGACTATGTCTCCTTGTAAAGATAAAAATGCAACTTAAAGTTAAGATTGACTAAAACTTGATGGTTGAGACTACTTCTTAACTAGAAAATTGTAATAAAAGCGATAAGTTTTAAGACTTGTTATCTCTTTCTCCACAGCCCCGAGAGCAGTAGCAACAAACCAACTGCCGTATCAACCGCAAAATGGGTGGAAGAAGAATTCAAAACTGTCATAAAGACGCTCAAAATCAACGATACCAGCATTTTTGGGAACTGAGTGAAGAAAGGAGAAATCCAGAATGATTCAAGAGCATTTTGGTGCTTGAACTACTCCTAATGCAAAGTGATGATGGCATGGGGCGCTATATGGATCCATTGTAAATGCCATGGATCCTAAATATTTTGTATAGCCTATGGTGTCTTCTGAAGTCAAATTACAAAATACCATGTTCTTTGGTGATTTTGGAGGGCAAATTTTATATGGCAAAAAATGGCAATGAAAAAATGTCATTGAATGAGTGAATAAAAGTCACTCATGGCTAAAAATGGTGAAAATTCACTGAACAATTGACATAGGTCACTGAATGAGTGAAAAAAGTTTCAGTGGATGAATGAAGAAATTTCCCTGAAAGAGTAATGAAACTTCGTGAAAAAATTCGAGAAATTCATTGCATGAGTGAAAGATTTTACCAAGCAAGTGGAAAAAGTCTCTAAACCAATTGAAAATTGTTTAGAATTGGAAGTTAAGTTTACTAGGGGACTACTTTCAGTTATTTAATCTATAAGAACCAAAGAAGTTGAAAGATTTGTGTTATGAAAAAATGTATGAATGGCAAGTTTCAGCCATGTTACGTGTGTCCATACTTCACTTTGTCGATGGATTAAGGGTACTGTTTACATATATCTAATTTTCATTACAGTACCTACATAGATATTTCGCTTTCAATATATGAAAAATATATTGCCTTAAGGTACAAATTGTGTTTCTGGTTCTGATGTAGCTTCATGTTTCCAAATTATAGATAATTTATTAACTTTTTATGAAAAATTGTAATTGATAATCAATAACTTATTTTTGTGAAAAGCAATAGATTGAACAAATACCAAGTCTTTATGTGTAAATAAAAATATCTCATAAAAGTTGATTTTATGTCTTGATTTAATAAAATTTAGTTATAGCATTTCTAGCTCATCAGGTCTTGCCCTAATATGCTTTTGGCATGGACCGGTGGAACCATCTTGTCAACATTTCACATTTTTAACTTTTCCTCCAGAACTGCTGTACTCCAAAAATTAAAAGGGGAGGTCTTCCATCTTTTGGATCAAAGCTAAATGGATTATATATATACGTATATAAATAGATTCTTTATTACGTATACGTATATATAGTTTTTATACATTTTACCCTGAGACCCTGCAAATTATATATAGAAAATCGCATTGTATTGATATTTTACGTCCGCTTTCTTAACTTTAATGTACTTGATGAGGATTTTCATCACTTTGAACCTAAGAGGTGAATTGATATTAGAAAAAAACAACTCCGCACTGGCTCTAAATTTTATGATTGAAATAAGTTCAATGTTTGTAATTTATCATTTTCCAAACATTGAAAATTTATGTTAACTCTTTTTTGATATGTGTATCTTTTTTAACTGTCAACCCTGTTATGCAAGACAAAACATTGCTATCCAAATCGATCCCTAAATTGTTTTTGGAAAAATATGAATTATCTATTTGCGCAGGTTAATCCATGCATATAAACTCAACTGTACAACCTTAGGGGTAATGCATTTATTAAAAAGATTTCAGCATACTTGACAGTTATTTACATTTAAAAGTGTAGATGTATAAAAAAGAGTACGTTTATCGGCCAAAAGAAATCATAGCAACGAGGCGGAAGTCAGTGGATCTAGTTTTTCAAAATGGCATTCAGGTTAGAGATGATTTATTTCATTTACATTCAGAAAGAACTTGCATGTCTCAAATTTCCCTTAAATCATTTCCAAAGTTGCGTCGCAAGAAAAACGACAATCTACATTTGAGTAAAAATGAAGGCTTCAAATCAAAGGTCTTCGTACAACTTTTGATCCTGACGGTTTTCGAAAATTACCTGAAAAATATGAGCTTATACAAATTCAAAATGACCTGTTAACTCAACAGCACGACTGAGGATTATGCTTATGTCAACTACTTAAGTAGCAAAGTTTCTCCGATTTGCAGTCAACGTTCAAATCTTTGCAATATATTTTTGAAAAAAGTTCCGATACTCATAGAAATACATGATTAACATTATACAAACTATTTTCGCATTTATATAGTGTGTAACTGATGTGTCAAATAGTCACCGACATAGAGCATATGCGCGAAGGTTTATCCAACTGTCGAGGTAGTTAGCGATGTCGATTTCACAGTTGCTATGTACATGTAAACGCACGTGCAAATTCATTTTCTCGTCGAAACAGTGATGGGTCATCTGCCCTTAGCTAGGGAGGATTGTGACTCGATTTAGGACATGCTTCTAAATGTTTTGCACATATGCACCGTTTTAGCATTTTTACCAGTAAAGATCAAATTCATGGGCGTTCCTATTTCGAATAAAAGCAGGACAAAAAATAATCTAGCTCCCTATGTTAACATGACCTTACTTGTCGCACAGAGCATTTTTTTGTAATGTGAATTCTCATGATATCTAATGTAACTTTGAATGAAACTTTCTCGTTTATCATGGGCCGTTTCCCTAAAATACACTTAACAATTGCATTGTCTTGTAATAAAAGTGAAACATCCTTTAAAACTACGCGATCTCATTCGGATTTAAAGAGCCACTCCGTGAGTTGTTGGAGTCGTATCTGCCAAACTTAATCAATGGTGTCATTTGATCGCGAAGTATCGACTGTTACCAAAAAGACACCTTTTAAAATATATAGTTTTTTTACAGTGACAATATGAAGGTAGAACGTGGCAATTATGATCGAAAACCGGACAGTGGCGCGCGTCAAATAGTCAAACGTAGTTTTGGAGCCTTATCTAAAACAGCCAGGAGGGCAGTTTGAAGTTGATAGTATTTGTTAGGTTATATAACTAGTATCCATGTATATTTGACGTGATATCTACACCCCTGTGCATATATAAGGCTGTTTTTAGATTTTAATTGAAAACCAGTATTTGTCATATATATGTCTTTTGGACATGAAAAGGTAAGATGTTTTGATTTGATATCACAACATATGACATTTAGGTTCGTATCAAAGGTAAATAATATGTTATGAAAATCACGGAGTGGCTCTTTAAGATATGTTGACATTTTAATGCAAATAGATAACAACCGACTTGACCCAGAGGTTAATAGTCATAAAGTACTGTCCACTCAGGTTGGTGTTGCGCAATAGTCCTCGATATCGGACCTTAGCGCAGTGGGTCAAGAGGTCGCTAGGATTGTGGTATTTCCGGTTTCAAAAAGCTTCGTTCTGGGTCAGACCGACATTGATATTCGTCTCTTACAACCAGCTAGAGCATCGTTTTGTTAATCTTTTTAACATGGCGACAGAGGGAAGGCCAATTTCAGAGCTTGGTAAGTACGTCTATATGAATTTGTACGCCTAACAACTTGAATGTTTAAGGAAGTGTCCTGGACTGCCACAGCTAGGGGTACATCAACAATGTTTAATGTGAACGTAGCTGTAGGCCTCGTTTATTATCCAATGGGGTAATTCCGGTATTACTTACTAAGTAAGATGATAGATTTTATTTGTTGAGTTTAAATATGGCATTATCAATAAATATGGCATTATCTCTATTTAGAGATATACCATACCATCAACGTGAAATGATGTTCAACATTGTGAAACATAAACTTTGTTTAAAGCTGATAAAACTTTGGCAAAGCATTTTTCGCCACAGGCGTTTTACTTACGTAATCACTCTCATCGGTCATTACACAATCAATCGATACTTTATTCAACATTTAGAATGGGCCCATATACATATGTTCATACAGTCAGTTATATACACGTTAAATATAGTAGTATATAGACGCTAATCTTCATACATCTATTAATACATTTTCAAACAAGTGTAGAAGCAAGCAGATCTCACATACCCCACTTCCCGCTTTTCAAATAAATGCACCATCGTTAGCTATAGGGAACAAGGAACCAACCTGCTATCGTATGTCGGGGAAAAAACCTTAAGCTCTGTATACACGAATGAAAACTATTGTTGCTTAGCTAGGATATTAAACCAAAGATAATCTTGATTACCCAGGGATGAATGTTCCGTGAAGAGCATCGGAACATTCAGCATCAGAATTTTTTTTTATCCCTGGTTAATCGAGGATGGAGAATGTTGAATCCTTTTCATTCAATGATTATCTTCTTTTGATATCTTATATTTCATATACTTGTTTTTCATAATTGGCACTGGTACAATGATATTCTACTTATAAGTAACCAACGTTTTTGACGTTTTGTCCAAGAGAGAATGTAGACAATTTGTATTAATACACTATCTGCGAAGAAGTGATTAAAGGAGATACTTATTGATAAAATGACAACGTTCAGCAAGTTTGGCATATGTTACTCTCAAGACTCGCGGAGTGTATTTAACTAAAAAATATTTTGTATCTTATGAATGTGGTATTTACAAGCCCTTCAAATATTTGGATATTGAAAGCTGTAAAACCGTTTAAAATATTGTTTTTTATTGTCTAATTTCAGATGTTAAGATACAAGAACTTGTAAATGCAGCTATTGCTGTGAAGAGTTTGGCGTATTGCCCATACAGTAATTTTCACGTCGGGACGGCTGTACTTACAGAGTCTGGAGAAATATTTGCTGGTGAGTTACAGTGTCGTTTGACATGCAATTCATATAATTGTTTCGTAACATTTGATGGCATCTTTTCACTTACACGATTTTAACGCGATTACTTATACTCTAAACACGATCGGTGTCATTACCGAAAGTGCAATGCAACCATTGTTGCGAGCACCGGAACTTGAGCCGTGACATTTGACATGCATGACAACGACAACGTTATGCAATTTTGTAATTTTACATGGATAATTAAAATACATTTTCAATTATCATTCAAAAGTGTCATGAGAAATTTATTCGAAATGGTAATAATCGTTTTCTCGCTTTTGGAAAGAAATCATTTTTCGTCAATTGCGAATTAGCTCATCACAATGCCTCGATAATCTAATCATGAAATTTTTCAATCGAATCGAAATGACAGTCCCGGCAACCAGTGATTACAAATCTCATTGAAATCATAACGAAACATGTTCCTCGTTCCTCGTATGTCCGAAATTAGAACTAGAAAGAAAAAAGTATATTGACAAATATTTTCATATCAGACCAAATATGCACAAAATGAAAACTCTGTGTAATACCAAAAAGCTAGGAACTCTAAGAAAATTGTCATTATTTAGTAAAATCATCATGTCGCATTTTAAGAGATAACATACTTAACCTTAGAATGGCATGTCAGCCTTTTATTGTAATGTAATTTATCACGTATCATTGTAAATATATCCTTATGCTGTAGTTTGCAGCCTGAGTGTAATAAAATTCAGTTCAGTTCAGCTGCGGTTCTTGCGAGGTACGAGGGACAGCTTTTGATCTGCTTTCAATGAGATTGGGTGATGACACATTTCATACTGAATCGTGCATGCTTCAGGTGGGAATTGTTGTGATCCTGACAACCGTTCTGGAACAAGGGTTACTCAAATTCATAACCAGAATCAAACAATGTCTACGCATACAAGTGATTTAATATAGCCCTAAAATTTTCAAAGACATACACTTTTGAAAATTGTGATACTATATTGCTCTGTTTATTTTATCATAGCAATAAATGAATTCTGTGTTCACAAAACCGTTGATTTTTATGATCTTTATCTTTAAATCAGGGTGCAATGTTGAGAATGCTTCATACGGGCTTACTGTGTGTGCTGAAAGGGTTGCTATGACGACAGCTGTTTCCAATGGCCACCGGAAGTTCAAGGCTGCAGCTGTTTCTTGGTAAATGACAATTTTCTCTGAGAGAAAAATAAAGCCCAAGAGTTAATGTCGAATACAGAGGACTGTTTTCAAAAACGTTAATTCATGATGGAAATAGTCGAATCTTTCCTTAAAACTTCTTTCATAAAGTTTAAGATGTTTAGTTCGACCCCTACAAAGGTTACGGGTCACTAATCCCACGATGATTTGTTTACAAGTGGGCCATATTTCTCCCTTCTTTAAAAAAGGGTTGGAAAGTTGATGACTTTTTTCCTTTTTTCACATTTTACGCATTCGACTATTCTGTGAGCCATATGGAATGCATTGTTTTACACACTACCTCAATTTAATAGACACACAAAACAGGCAGATAGATGGACATTCTATTTTCTTTAACAACCAACCAGTTTGTGTTTTTGATTTAAAAGAAACCTTTTCAATGCTTTTTTTTCGTTGGGCAGCGACATCAAAAACGAATTTAAGGGACCATGCGGCGCTTGTAGACAGTTTTTCATCGAGGTAAGATTTTGATGAAATGATTTTTGTCATTAAGAAGGACAAAGTTGTGTTGTGATATCCTTTTTAATGTTTAATGTTATACCAATGGTCTCTGGGTCATATTCATCAATAAAATATTATTTTTGGTTCTAGTTTGGACTCGACTGGGATCTCTACCTTGTAAAACCAGATAAAACCTGGAAGAAAATGAAAACTGGAGACTTAATGCCGATGTCTTTTGTCCCAGCTAGTCTCGAAGCAGATCGAATTTAACAACACAAGAAGAAACAAAAGAATGCGTTGTTTATCATTAATAAGCTCGTCTCTTGATTCCACTAGACTTTCCCTTGGTGGATAATGGCCTTCTTGAAAACACCAATGTTAGAGTTACTATTTTGTTCAACTTAAAGTAAAATAAATAATGCCTGAGTTACACCAAGGTCGTTCTCACTACGTCCTACTCCGCCCAAAATTAAAAGCAAAACGGCCTCGGACGGGATGGAAACGAGTAACGAGTGTTAATATTTTATCCAAATATGACGCAAATTTGTTCATACACAGTTCTCAGCACGTTCATCTAGTCTTTACCCCGTTCTCAGTCAGTTTCTAACACGTTTAGATTGGATAGTAATGCTCGTTCGCCTCGTTTTCAGGACGTCTTCAACCAGTTCAATTCCGTTCCGTTCTGGAGCACCTTCCCGTTTTTAGTACGTCCGAACCAGTTCATAAAGTTCGTAAACAGTTGCCACAACGTCCATTTCGTCCTCAGACAGTTCGAGCCCGTTCCGAAAAAAATCCAAGAACGTACTGAGAACGGGCTCGGTATAAAGGGGGTATAAGTTAAGTTTTTGAAAAGAATAGTTTTTGTCGATATACCTGGATATAATGATATCTAATTGTCAATGTCTATCTGTTTCTCCGCTTTCGTTTAGAAGCAATCAGGAAAGGGCCCGTGATACAAAGGGAAAGGGGAATAGGGAGATTTGTCATATCCTAAATGTATATAGATAATTGTATTTAGTACGATACATCCTGCTTCCTCAGCGTTCATGAATCCGCTGCGAGCTCCTTCCATATACCCTGGTAACCTTTAGGCCAAAAGCCTCGTATCGCTAGCTATCTAACCAGCCAATGAGACGACTCGCATCCAGCAACAGCGGCACAATCCGGATGGAAAATTCCGTTTATAGTTAGAGTAGCTGCAAGCTCCTTGGATAACGACATTTCATTGGCTGAAACAATAACAGGTGAGCACAGTCACGAACGTCAAGCCGCGCCAGCCGTACGAGGGATTTGGTCGAAAGAGATCAGGGTATGTGGAAGGAGCCGGATCAGCGGATTCAATTACGCTGATATAGCAGGATGAGTATGATAATATTGTAAGCTTTTTCGTATTCAATACTAATGTTATGGTAAGGAAAAACATATCTAACACATGATTTATGTATTTTGCCACGCAAAGTGATACTTTTAAATAATCTCATGGCTAATTCATACAAATGAACGAGAAAGCAATAAATCGTTTACTTTTATATACATTATTGTCTGGAATCCTGTTGTGAATTATCTGATGTATTCTAGATTACCTTGTAAGAGAATGGTTTATAGATATATATCACATACAACATAAATCACAGTATACATTTGTTAAAATGGATTAAATGGTATCAGTTTATATGTACCGATAAACACTTAACATACATATCAAATAAACATGTAGATTTGGTTTTGCTGTTATTTACTTTTAGTATATTTCATCATACATACGTTATACATGATATTTAATGTATATGTGTCATTAGCAACTATTTATCTTTATTTTAACTCAATATATATCTATCCCCTTGGTCTTGATTTTAGCAATTGCGTCATTGAAAGGATAAAATAAATTTTTTTTGCGAATCAATACTAGGGAAAAAGAGAATAGTCACATTCGAAGTTGTGTTTTTGCCGAATTAGTCGAACATAACTATAGTTCTAGCATTCGAGTTGTGCATATGCTAGTTATTTGACTATTTTCACTAATTGATATGATACTGTAAGCTCCATAATAAGTGATAAAACAGTAAGTCAGTGCACCTTGAGAAATACCAATTAGTTATCAATAGTTAAAATCAAGCTGAAAGGGTAACGTTCCGAAGTCGATAGTCTTTCATACCCAATGCGCTATTTGATCTTAGTATCCCCCTAGATATAAATTTTACACCGAGTTGACTAGACGGCACTTGTCGTCATAGCAACAAGACTATATTTTGTTCATGACGTGCCAAGCTATTGAAGGATTTCAGTATTTCATCAGTTTTCGAACCTCTTATTATATATACATGACGTTCGTAGGTTGATTAATTCGTAGTTTTCATTTTGTCCAGTCAGTCATTAATCCTTTACGATTGAAATGTAGTTCGTAGAGCTTCCCAAATATGAACCCGTTAATTATTCCAAAGTCTCGATTCTCGGTGAATCAACGCTTGGGCTTAACAGAGTAATGTAAAATAAGCTATGGAAGTATCTTTTAAGAACGAACATATCGTACATCAAAATATCTTTGTTTATTTTTCATTTTGAAAAGAAATCTAAATTTTGTCGCTGTGCTGGGTTTGGTAATTCTGGAATGTAGCATATTTTTACGAAGTATGATAATTGTAAGATATATTCGTTGAAGCATAACGTTGGATTATTTTTACATTATAATATGATGTTTTGATAATCTAAACAGCTATATGTGGTTTGGTATTGTAGGTTCATGACAAATATCAAGTCTAGTCAAGGTTACATGTAGTTTGTAAAGGCCATTAGTTTAATTCGAAAACCTAAGATATCGACATTTGAACTATCCCTTGCATCAAGGTAATCTTTCTGTTTAATCAGCGTATATGAATCTCTTTCAAGCCAAAAGCCTCGTATGGCTGGATCAGCTTGACATTCGTGGCATAGTTCACCTGTTATTATTTTAGCCAATGAATCTTTTACTCACCGGATTTTCAATCCGGGTTGTAACGCCGATTCAGAATGCGGGTCGTCTCATTCGCTGGTTAGATAGCTAGCGATACGAGGCTTTTGGCTTGAAAGAGATCAGGGCCTCCTTTCACAAATCCCTAAGTTGATCGTAAGTCCTTAAGGTTACCTGAGTGCAATGTTAAAGAATGGGAGTTAAGGTTAACCTTAGTTAAGGTTGCTTTGTGAAAGGAGACTCTTGGTATTAGGAAGGAACGAGAGCGGATTCATATACGCTGATTAAGTAGTATGCAAGAAAATATCACTTCACTGAATTATTAACAGTTGAAACAGGAATGTCTTCTCAAGTTTCGTTTTAATGAAAATTACACAGCCAGGGCCGCCTCGTAGACCAGAGAGGAAGGGTCATATCAATGAAAGGTTCCGATGGCTGATTTTACTAGTGCTTCATTATTGATTTACGGGTTTAAGCAAGATGACGCAAAGCTTAATCTCGTGTCATCTGACATCTAATATATCAGAAATTTATATATACGTCAATTACAAATGGTTGTCATGATTTAATTCTTGGGCGATCTAAAACCTTAGTTGGTGGTCAATAAATGATCTTCGATAGTAATATTTTAATGTTGACGTTCCCTGGGTCAGGGGTGGGCATCACATATTGCTCCGATGCCATATTGACGCAGTTATTTGAAAAATACCACTCCGAATTTTCGACTAATGGCTCATTTTGACTAGAAAAGTTGTGTGGTGAATATGATGTATAATTTGATAGACGATCACCTTTCGATAATTATTTTCATTGAGACTAGGGCGTTGACCCTGTCACATCCATTAACGTTTTTGATACTAATAAGTGCTGGATCATCGACTTCAGCAGTATTTTAGACAATTGATTAATAAAATCATAAAAGGCAGAATTCATTTCTTGCTTACACTGCTATCACTCACTAAAATTCCAAACCACAAGTTTGTGTTTATTTCACTACCTGCCTTGATAAACCTGTTAAATATCCCGAAGACAAGAAACTAAAGTGAAAGTACACAATTCAATGATAAGTCATTATCAACCTTAAGCTCCACACGCTAATTTCTGGAATATTCCATTTCACCAAGCTTCTTAGAAATCTTGGGTTAATTCATCTTCGAGGGCTTAATGGTCCGACACGCTTCATATCTCCCCTGGGACTTTGCATCAGGAAAATCTGCACTTAAATTTCGATCCTGCTTTATCAGCGTATATGAGTACGCTCTCGCTTCTTCCTAATACAATGATCTCTTTCAAGCCAAAAGCCTCGTATCGCTAGCTATCTAACTAGCCAATGAGACGATCCGCATTCAGAAACAGCTGATTAAGCAGATGTTAAATCTCTTGTGTCTGTGGAAGCTGAAAAGAGAAGTTTAGAACCTAGAAAAAGTAAATTAAATATTTTGCTTTTATCCGCCCTAGAGTCGTCTTATGAAACCATATTATGAGATAGCTTGATAGTGAGAGAAACAAGAAGGCGGTCTTTCACTGCGCTTTTTCAATAACTTGAACTCGAAGCTGAAGCAGTAGTCGAAACAAAATATGATCGTGTCTTCAATGGTGCAAAGAGTTGGGATCAATTCTATAAATTGCAAACAACCTTGCAAGCCCCACATGTTGATTTCTCAAATTCCCTCTACGAACCTGAATTTCCACTAGACATTGACCGCAGCTATTGAGCGTTATAAGATAGCTTCTTCTAAAGATTAGATTGTTCATTGAGTTACGTAATGATGGTAGACCGCTCTTTTGGTATTAAAGTGATATAAGTATGTTGCTAGAGTTAAATCTACATTATCAATAGACTTTTAGTTGAATCTGTGAAGCTCCAGGTGTTGGTTTCTCAATTTTCTTCTAAGAACCTTTTTAATATCCTTTAGACACGAAATGCAACTATTGAGTGTTATCAGATTATTCTAAAGGATTGATTGATCATTAAGAGGCGAAATGAGACCAAACCGCTGACTTTGGATGTGAATTTGGGAGGAAACTCAAGGAAAGGCTGAAATCAATCTCTTACAACTAAGGCATATTTTACCCTGGGGAGATAATGAGACTCGGGGAGGTCAGTGCACTTGAACCTGGTTTCAGATACAATGATGTTGTGAATTGGGAAATCTTTAAATACGATACAGCTCTTATATGAATCAAAAAGAGACATTGAGTGATTGATTCTAGAATATACAGAAAAACCTTATTCCGCATTTTTCTTTTGTGTGTGTGTTTATTTCGACTTTTTAGCCAAGCTTTTTATGCTGATTCATGTATCCTTCCAATAAAATTGATGAGTTTGCTTTTTGGGCAATAAAGGTGTTATCAATTTATTATCACTGACAACCCTTACGTGATAAAGCATTTATTACTATAAAAAAAGCGACAAGACTATCTTGTAGACATGATTTCATTCTTTGAGTTTTCAATTCCATGATGCTCTTTTATACTGTAAGTCTATATGTACTTCATATCTGAAGATGCCTATAAAAAGGAAGTAAAGTACGCCCCCCCTTAAACCAACGTCCCTCTTATCCGATTTTCCTGTAAACAGACAACATGATATGATCACAAATAAAACATATGACATTAAACATTGGAGATATCACCAGACATCAGCTGCACAGTCAACTGTAGAGAGCTGCTAAAATATGACAAAATGTTTTTTTTAAAAAAAAGCTGACTTCTTGGATTATCTACAGAAATCTATAACTAACAAGAAGGCACGAATCTGAAGTTATTTGTCGTAACCAAATAAGCTTGTTCTTTATGATAAAGGCAATCCATAAATGCAATCCACTTTTCAAGCCCCAGATGGTGATATCTCAAACTTTCTCCATGAACCTTTAAAATATTCAAGAGACACGAAAATACAGCAATTGAGTGTTATCTGATAGCTTATGAAGAAGGATTGATTGATCAGGGGAGGGTGAATTGAGACAAAAACCGTTGACGATTGGTGTGAATGTGGAAACCAAATGTCCAAGAAAAATGATGAAATAATTATATCATAATAAGGGAAATCACCTTCATCAAAATATTATTTTTAATACGTCATTTTGATTGATCATTGGAATCCGAAATAAGACAAAACCGTTGACTCTGGGTGTGAATGGAGAGACTTAAGAGAGAAAGTGAGAAGGTTAATCACCTAAAGGCATCATTGGCATATCATATTCTTGATACGTCGGTTGTGATGTTTCTATCTAGGAGGGAAGGTGCTTTAAATCTCATTTAAAGTCATTTTCAATAATATTTTCATTCATATTAAGATCATGATTTTAGAAGAAGATACTCAGAAAAACCCTTTTGATTTTCATTGCGATGAAACCTACGTGCTTTACTTACATAAATATGGAAAAAGTTCACAATCTTGAGATTGATGTTCAGCTCCAAAGTATTAGATATAGGCAAATATGAAGTTAGAAGAAAAAAACAATCCATTTTAATGGCTAGCTCTTTCAGCTCAACGAGCCTCTTAAGGCCATACATACAAGCGCTTTCAGCTCAACAAGCCTCTTCCGGCCATACATACAATTAGTTGAGACAAGTGTTTAGTTTTTACTGTTTCAACTGTAAGAGAGAAGTAAAAGTGTCTCCTTACCAAAATAACACTTAACCCTAAGGGAAGCCTTAGCTACAATGAGGCTATATCAAATCATGTTTATCGGTGGCTAACGGAATTCAGTGCAAATCAACCCTGGTTTTAGTGGGAGGTAACGGGATTCGATCATTCTCAAGCTATGCTTTGCTACATTTTTTATGCGTAATTACTATATACCGAGGTAAGATATTGAGATATTGATTGAAGAGAGGCCAAAGAAATGCTATTTCGCATGTCAATTTAAATATTTTTAGTTTATTTTTACTTTGCAGCAAAAAATTCTGATTGATAGAGGGATCGTCCCTATGTATCTGAAGGGGTTGCGTTTTATGATATAAATGTCACTTCAATCAATCATGTCTGACAATCAGTAGGTAATTGAAACATAGTCACGTCTAGACCGTCTTACAAGCCTTTTTCACCATTTGACCATCATTCCAGCTCTGAGTCTTCAAAAGCAAATCTTATCGGAATTCTTATGGAGCAGAAAGGTCTCTTGCATGTATGATGATCTACGATCTGTCATTCCATCATATAAGACAATATATGAATGTCTTTGGAATTTGTGTACTGCCTATATCTTGTTTTCAGGGACTGATATTAACTCAAACGTCGGGGAAACCAATATATGTGAGTGTTACAACTGACATTATTAAAGAAGGCGATCTAAACAAGAGTTCAGTGGGAGAAATAAAAAGCTTCATTTTGAACCAATCTGAGATCTGAATAATTGGCAAATGTGGCCAAATTTTAGGATTTATCGATTTCGTTTCAAATCATCTGAAAACATTGTTCTGAACTAGAATAAACTTATAACCTTGGATGACAGATGACATATATCTAAAAACGCTGATTTCACCAATATTTCGCTAATGATTTTGTAGAATGAACACCCTACCGGAAGTTTAGTTCAGCAATGATCGGGTCCTTTTCAGTTGATAGATTGGATTCATTTTTGTATTGATCTGTTGATGGAGTTAATCAAAATCAATCAATCATATCTATCATCAGACTCTTAAGTTATGGATTCGTTCTTATAAGTCTGGATATGAACTGTATCATGTTAAATCCAACTGCATCTGATTTATATACAAAGGATACTAACCGACCTTACCTTCCGAGCGAAAGCGAGTTTGATAACAGATCATTTACAAGCTCGATTAAACATGTACACAGTTTTAAATTGGAGGAAGTTATATATTATGTTTATAACTTCACCACAGTTATCAAGAATAAGTGTAAACATAGAATAAGAACTGATTATAATAAAATAAAAATCCGAAACTATCAATGGGGACGACGCACGATCTAATTAAGATCTATTTTCATAAAGTAAAGTCTTAAATTGTAAATAAGGGTTTTGCTTGGTCATTGTTGTAAATTAAGGCATTAACCAACAACCTCCTTCCTAGCTTAGATATGGTTAAGCGATTAAAACAAGACACATTCACGAGGGTATCTGTTGTGTCAATAGGATTACGACATAAGGTTGCCAAATTATGTTTCTAATTTTCATGTTGACCTTTTACAGATAATAGTCATTGTACTCTGTAGAATTCACGGAAATGTAGATGAAATGTTTTGGCGTTTATCTGACACTTATATATGTACTGTTATAACATACTAATACATTTTTCCAACTAGGCCTTTTAAATTTACCACATACAATAAACAAACATCGCTTTTTTTCATGTAAAAATGCCGAATTTGCATATTTACAACTTATTGAGAATCATGTTGTAACTGACATCACAGTTATCAGTGAATTATACAATAAACCCGCAATTCTGTTTTCCCGATAAGGTGCAATTGCACGTGGGTTGCTATAGAAACTGTGAAATTGACAACTAAAGTCATGAAGGAACACATTAGAGTAGTAATTTGTAACATACTTTTAGGACTAAAAACATATTTAAAACAACTTAAATTTATCACCTGTTTTATTTACGTTAATATCACATAAGGTGTAACTGGAAAACGACTTAAACGAGATAAATATTTTAAATGTAACTTTTTTCATGACCTTGTCGAGATTACTGCTCGATACCATTGCTTGCATCATAAACGCACATTTTTACTTTTTCTAAATGTATACTGAAAATATAAGGAAGATATTATCCGAAGTTAATTACTTGTCATAAATCCGATACATTACGAAAATAGTTTTTAACCGAGGAGAAATTAAAACCAAATTTAGCATGAACCTTGTAAAATAAGAAATTGAAAATAATCATTTGAGCCAAATCCGTTTTGCAAACTTCAAAAGGAAAATCTGTTACATCCTGTTTTCAAGACACAAGTGGAGAAGCAATTAATTGACAGCAACGATCAAAGGGAAATATGTTAAAGATTAACATTCAAGAGCCCGCTAATAAGATGAAGCAAGTCTTTGTGACGTCTCTTGAATGAAGCAAGACCTTTCACATTAGCATGATGTTACAACTGTAAAAAAACCCAACTAATTACAATTGCAGAGTGGCGGTAATCCCCCGAGAGAATTATGTCAAAGCTATTCGCTTTTGCGATTGAATTCACTTCACCTGAACCTTTTGGTCTCTGTGACAACTGATCACTCATAACAAAGAATTTCCAATTTGTGACAGCAACCTGGTTCCTGGGCCTCATTCCGCTTGCGCTAAAAGTGAGCAAGCGGAACGAGGCTCGGGAACAAGGATGCCTGAAGCGCAAGCGGAACGAGGCCCGGGAACCAGATTGTTTGTGGCAGCACCTCTTTTGCACTACTGAAATGGGCTCAGTGATTGGAAAATTATATTAACAAGCAATGCTATTTTATGTTTGTCTATATATAGTATTTATATTTTGTCATCAGCCGTTAAATCATTCTTTCAACTCACCCGAGGTAGTACATAATAGGAATCAAGGCTGATAACGAATTAACAGACATTTATAGCAACGTTTTCGGGTCATAAAAATGAAGGATGATTGAGGCATTGAAACAACTAATTGCCAAAGTTTCTATTACAATTTTTTTACAAATATTTTTGAAGAAAGAGTTTTAAAATTATCCCTCAAGATTGTGTCTGATCCAGAGAATGTGTTATATGGTGAATTTGTTAAGCTTCCTTCAGGTATAAAATATTTACTATTCTGTTTTAAAAACAGTAGAGGAAAAATGTAAAAATACGTTCTTTCATTTCAGCGTTTGTCTGTTAAATGATCTTTTAATTAAGAGAATGTGTTCGTTTATGTATCATATGTAACCTGTGATGCCTTTCCTGTTCACCAGCTCTGAAATGATAGAAGATGAATTCCTTTCCGGTAATAAAACATTATTATTATTCTTATCCCTCATCGACATCCAAGAAAAAAGTAGTTGTATATTCATTATATAATCCTTCTTCACCTGTTAATGGAAAATTAACTTAGCAATATTATAATCAAAGTGAAAAGATGCGCGTGAATAATTTTATTGAGTTAATTAAAGCAGTTATAAAGCAAACATGACAATTGACCTTCCTAAATTTTGAAATAAATGTGGTTGGCTTCATAATATTTCATTCTCTTTTATCAGATAATCTGGTGAGGAAATATCATGAAAAGTATTGTGTCATTATTTGAAATCATTTTTAAATAAAAAGGCAAAACTGAGAGTAAAGATGTATTTAGTATTGACATATGAAAATGGCTAAATGAAATGAAATGCACCGAAAGTTTAGAGTGAGTGAGTTATTGTTTAACGCCGCTTGGGCAATATTTCAGCCATTAGCGGCGTGAGATTTAATGAAATGAAATTGATTGCAATAGCAAAACCGAAAGTTTAGAGACTCTGAAAACTTTACATAGATTTGACGACAGATAGAATTGAAGTCAAGTCAAAAGTTTGTTATCATTAGAATTCTCAGCAAATATCCCGGTTAAAATCCTTCATTCTTTTTGTCATTTGGTGTTTGAATGAAACATATGAAGTTACCGATGAGCTGTGGGAATGAAAGATTTTAACTTCACCTCACCATAATGATATTAACAGTATCAAATTAAGTCCAAATACCGAAATATATTTAGTTTCATTATTTTTGATTATTTAGTGTTATGAAAAAATGTCTAGTACAGTTTTGCCTGACTGCCATTCACAGATACCCAATGGATTTTCTCATTATTTTGCTGCAAAAATTGCCAATAGACAACTCAGTAGCCAAACTCTTAACTATAAACATGAAATGATACTTAACCTCTTCGGTGTTGAAATTAATGAAACAAAAAATATTATATGTATTATGATTGTATGAAAATGACAATGTCATCAATTATTAAGTTGTATAAAGATTATATAAAATGAAAAAAGTAAAAGGAGATAAAGCTTTAGAAGGGTCCATGAAACAATGCTTCTCTTTGTCTCCTTCGTCTAGCAAAATGTGGTTTCTTGCGTGACTGCCGGTTATCAAAATCTTTGTAAGATTTACTGGGTTTTTTTTATGGTCACTGTTTTATAAATCACAAATAATAGAGTCTACGCTCCTGACTAAGTCTCACATGTGCGTGACTGTTGGAGGAAATTCAAAGAACAAAATGACTTTTGGAACCAGATTGTCAGGATTCGTGTATGACTTTTCATTAAAATATTTGGGATTTTATTAACATTAATGCCATGGTTTATGTCAAACCTTAGCTTGTAAACAAAACATTTTAGTTTTCAGAATTTTCGTTACATGTCCGAGGTTAAATGTACATTGTACTTGCACTAGATTTAATAAGTGATAGATTTGATAATCAAGGTTCATGCATCTTACTTGCAAAATCTCAAAAATCATTTCTTACTAAATACATGGATTATGAATAAGATTAGTGAACTGAATTTACTGTACATTTATGAGTCTACGAATGCCTCGACTTGCATTGGTGCAGTTTGACTCGTATTTGTCTGGTTTTTCTGTAGTGGCCAAATGTTTCACTTATTGGCACAGTTGCCAACTCTTATGGCCTGTGTATCTAGATTCTTTGTAGAGTGCCATTTACCTTATACTTGAATCATGATCACTAAGAGAAAGTCTCAGAAAAACGTTTATTCTAAAATATTTTTGGGAATTTCCATCCTTTGAGAAGTTTAAGCAGTTGTTGACATCTAATAATAATGTCATTCTAATTAATCTTGGAAAATACACATCTCTTGCATTAAAAATGCGGAATAAGTTTTTAAGACAATGATCATTGTACAATTACATGATGATTGTTAAATTTTAAAAGGCATTTACTGTTTCAGATGTTAGAGGCGCTCCATGGTATTTCTTACTCTGTAATATTATCTCTGTATAATGGGCCTGTGGCCCCATAAAGCATTCATTCATTGAGAGAAAGTTGTATTCACTGTTTATCGTTCGCATTTAATTAGTATTTATTCTTATGGAATAGAAATTCACAATTGATAACAAAAAACATATTTATAGTTGAACATGACCTTTCATTGATATAGGAGCACGTGCTTCTCGCGTGTCAAAGCGCAATGCACAAAGTAAATGTACTGAGCTCGAGAAATTCGTGCGGTCCGTGAACAACCTGAGACTAAGATAAAAATTGGATAGGTCGTCGTAGGTTTTAGAAGGACGAGAGCGGGTTGTCAGCAAGTATTAGAGAGTTGAACGCTTCTCTGTTTAAGAGAGGTAACTTAAACGCTCGTGAAAAAAGCTAACTTTATGTTTGCTAAAATAACTGTTTTCTTAATTTATGTTCATAGCATCTAAAAGGTGTTGTACAGTGTAAACCCTAAGATAAATTATTTGTTGTTAATATGATATACAACGTTAGTTATAGTAAACGTTATTTATTGATTCAAATATTTTAGTTTGATATCTAGTGTCAATTATTTTGTTCAATGAAACTTTAGGTTTTAACATTGTTTAAAACGTTTTTATATCGAGTCCTAGCATCAGATTTCAGGAATCTTGTGCCAAAGAACACAATTTAAGCAACAAAACCAAAGATCAATCTCAAATAATTTAATTGAATTTACGGAATCGAGACTTAAACGTTTCTCTAGCATGCTTGAAGAAAATGAATACTCAACATCTACAATAAATTTCCCTGAAAAAAAATCTTTAAAAAAACTCATCCACTCATTCCAACGAATTCTTTAAAGCGTACTTTCTATAAGAAAGTTAAAAAACATAGCAATCTATTACCGCTTGACATACCAAAAGTCTCCCATTTATACTTTTTGTTGAAACGCTTCGTCAGAGTCTTTTAACATTCTTACTTTAACTGTAAAGTGCCACAGGTCCCAAGTTTTTCAGTTGTAGAGTTGATGCGAGTTGACCACGCTCTGGTAGCTTTTTAAACTTTTGGTAAATGCCATTGCTGACGATTATGGTATGGGTTCGAATCTGAAATGGATCGCTAAAGTACACGGTGTTGTACTTTTGTAATCAATAAGTTCCCTCCGTGAGCCACTCCGTGAGTTGGTGGAGTCATATATGCTAAACTTAATCAATGGTGTCATTTGATCGCGAAGTATCGACTGTTACCAAAAAGACACATTTTAAAGCTTATTGGATTTTTACAGTGACAGTGATAAGGTAGAACGTCGCACTTATGATCGAAAACTGGACAGTGGCGCGCGCCAAATCGTCAAACGTAATTTTGGAGACTTATTCAAAACAGACTGAGGGCAGTTAGGAGTTGATAGCGTTTGTTAGGTTATATAACTAGTATACATGTATATTGGACGTGATATCTACACCTCTATGCATTTATTAGGCTGTTTTTAAATTTTCATGGAAAACCAGTATTTGTCATATATATGTCTTTTGGACATGAAAAGTTTTCTATCACCACATATTACATTTAGATTCGTATCAAAGGTAAGAAATATGTTATGAAAATCACGGAGTGGCTCTTTAATACAATGATTCAATTTGTTATCAAAGTCTGAAAAACTATATGACCAAGTCTTGATAAAGGACACTTCGCTTACATTATCAACCTGATAGCACCCATTCTCTCCCCGCAGAGATAGCCACGTCATAAGTTGTATAGGAATTTATGACGGAGCTACCTCTGTTGGGAGAGAATGGATAGAACCATCATGCTGGAGAATTACTAATTGCAACTTTTACATAATGATAAAAATTCACATCACACGTAACGATCTGGTTATAAAGGTTGAAAATATTCGGATTTGTCATAGACTTGTGCATGTTCAGAGGAACCCTGTACCCTGGAGGGCGGAATGAAAGTGAAAAACATGTATGTTGAATAGGAAACAATATAAAAGTGACTATATTTACACTGCTGAAAATAGCAACATCGATCGTGAAGACTGGCAAGACTTATAGATTCACATGTTACATGATTAAATTTGCTTCTTCGAATAAAATTGGAATATTTCCATCGCTTTTCTCTCATGGCCTTTCAGACACGCATTATGTTAAGGATAACATACAAGTAACCGTACATTCGTGAAAAAGAATGTACGAGCCGCGAAGCGGCGAGGACATTGTTTTCACGAATGTACGGTTACGAGTATGTTATCTGACTTAAAATACAGCCTAGTTTAAAGTGTTTTTTGTATTACCTGCTTTGGTTTATGATAAAAACATTCGTATTTCATTGCATAATTATAACACAAAAAAAGTTTTTCAATAAAACAAAATCCTTTAACAAAATTTGAGATGGTCCCAACTCGTTCACCGGTCATTCTTAATGCACGTGCAACGTAACCATCTTGCCGGTACATTCTTAATGCACGTGCAACGTTACCATTTCGCCAGTACATTCTTAATGCAAGTGCAATGTATCCATCTAGCTAGTACATTCTTAATGCACGTGCAACGTTACCAGCTTAATTCACGTGCAAGACGTTTGAAACCGCAATCAGCTTGGGATTTGGTATAAAAGGAAGGTGGTCTTAATTCAACTTAGACATTATGTATGGCAATTTTGTTGTTGAGTGGGAAGACATGGCCGAGTATCCACACTTCGAAGACATTTCTTCAGAGGATGATGTTGTGTTATCAAATAATGAAACCAATTCCCTTCCGGGGACCATCTCAAAATTATTATTGCTCAATTGTCCACATAGAAGCAGTAGATTCTTGTAGGATAATGTATGATTGAAACAATACAATGACGTCACTGCTGTATTTTAATGATGGAATCAGATGCAACTCTGTCAATTGATTGCTTCTGGGTTTGGTGATTCAGCTATTCACCTAATGGCCAAATTGAAGCAAAATTTCAAGAAAATCATTTACAGAGAAGAACGTTGGCTTTGAATTGTTAAATATTGAAGTCACCACTGCTGTAAGATTTATCTTTTCAGGATAGTATAAGTTATCAATTATGGCAAGTGGCAGAATGTTCTGTGCGAGAAGTTATATTTGATCATTCAGTGAAAATACGTGTCTCAAAATTGAATAGAACTTCTTATAACAGCTTTCCAAAGTTTTAAAAGGATATTGACATATCATCTTAAAAAAAGTACAAAGTGACAGTTGATAACTTTTTTAGTTTTTAAGAGGCCTAAACGTAATGAGTTATTACTAAATTCAAATGCATATTTTTAAACATGAAAGCTAAGCCAAGTACTAGACTTATCCTTGCCAAACCACCATGTCTCATTGCTATGTCAGCTCGGGCTTTAATTAAAGTTGTCAAAACATCTAAATTCAAACTTTGATCCTGAACAGTGCCAAACTAGACAACCATGAAACCATGTTATATGAACCCTATTAATACCTGCACGTAGATATTTTCGAAATGAAAATTATAAAAAAATGCTAAATGAACCATATGATAACGAAGGAGAAATTATGTTGATACATTTATTACTTTTGAAATATAGTCTCTCCTTCTTCTGCCAAATCCCTGTATTTGTATCAACGAAGGTCCAACAATACCCTGTTATCTATTAATACTATAAAGCTGCATATTAAAAGTTTGTTCATATACCACTGTATCGTAGTGCATGTAATATTGTTTTTTTCGGACGTCAATAAAATAAGTTCACCAAAACTGACAATGAATCATCGAATGTCCATGTGTAAAATAGCCATTCTTGAACTTATTTTGGAGTCATTTTGTCTCTCATGCCATAATTCGAATTTTGGTATGATGAAATAGAGAGACGGGGTGTTATTTTCGAAAATCCGATTTCCTACAATGTTTTTTTAAAATATTCCAGTTCAAATCTCTGAGAAAAAAAATCAGCACAGTCACACCGACATGGGAACAAACATAACTTCTGTTAAAAGCTGTTGTTCACTTAAAGTGGATTTTATAGTGAAAAGGAAAATGAGTATTTTCAGAATTTTGACCCCTGGTCACTTAATGACCTGCCAAAACTGCTATGGTTTACTGTTGGGTATGACATCAAGTTTACTTTAAATTACAATGGATCTTCACTTCCGTATTGAACATTAAACATTGTCCGTTTCTTTTTCTTGCTCCAAAGACGCCCAAAATTACACGAAATTTGCACTAGGATACGCATGCATGTGAACAAACTTTCGGTATGCAGCTGTACCTCGTAGCTTTGACAGTTAGTTAATCGTGGCTATTTGGCATGTAATTCGAGGAGACCGAAGTAAAATATCTCAACCCTTATAGATCCTTTCATCCGGGCACTGCCGCTTTGCTCGAGGTAATAAGTACCTGTGACATGTGACCTTTAAGAGAATTTCGTTATGAACAATTTTATTCAATCTAAACCGGATGCATAATACAAATATATTAAAAAGTGTTTTAGTCATGTGCGAACTCAGCAATATCTTTGGTCATATTTTATCATTTTGGTGGAAATATTCCGGGACATGGACATGAGAACAATAAATACTATAAAGTCGGTCATTTATTATTGATGTTCATCGACATGAAAGCATCGTGCCCACAAGGGATTATGCAGATATTCTTTCCGACAAGATTTAGATGTCCCCTTGTATTGTCCCTTTAAGTGATGTTTTATTATGTTTTTTTATCGAAGGATAGCAGATAAATATGGAATTGAATATATTATTGACATGTGTCTTTATTTGATTACGCATTAATGTACAAAATACGCTGTAAGCTCCTCTCGAGGGTAATCCGGTCTGATGTACCATCTTTTTAGATCTGAGTCGTCAGGTAATTGATGACATTGGCACAATTATTATTTTCAGTCGGTATTACCCGCGAGAAAAACATATGACATATACCGCCATGTCAATAAAAAGCCAAATTACTTATTTTCATTTTATCTTGATTGTGAGTGAGTGAGTGAGTTGTTGTTTAACGCCGCTTGGGCAACCTCTTCTTTGTGAAGATCTTCACACCCTCAATGCAAGATCACCTTTCAATGTCCTCTCCTACAAGAAACTGCCTTTTTTCATTAAGTCTACTGAAAATAAGTTTTTTTACTAGACATTTCTATCTTATTCATTTCTACATCTTTTCAAAACACCGAGTACCAAATTCATTACCTTTCTTTTATTTCGATAACATTTATCTATGTTATATCATATGAAGCCTCTAATACAAACTTAACTAACATTGAACACTTTCAAGAGTATTTCCCTTATATCGCGGCTGCTAGTATTATTGCAGGGAGAAAGCCCGCAGCACCATTATGGCTATGCATTGCGGTGAAACGTGCGAGCATCGGCTAGAACTAGTGAACCATGGGTGTTACTGCGCTGAAATTCAGTGATGCATTGCACCCAAACCTGCCTGCGTGTAGAACAGTTCTCTACTTTAGACAAAGTTGCCGCGCCCCTGGCGGGATCCGAACCACGGACCTCTTGATCCGAAGCCGAACGCGCTAACCACTGCGCTATCCCACCCCAGTCTAAAAGGGACATAAGTCCTTAAATGGAAAATGATGCAAACAAAATATAAACTCTAATTGAACTCGCTGATGTTGGTTAAATTTAATTTGATTCTCAACTTGCGTATCTGAAAAAAAGTTTGGTTTAGTACGCATTGGATATTGACCAATCACAATTCGACAACTTTGTCGTCTATAATGATGTGTTCATAACAGGTGCAACATAATTTCTCTTGTTATCTATAAGAATTATTTAAGGCATATTTCCTAATTCCCGATTTAAAGAAAACAAAACAAATACCATCTCTTTCTTTAGTGCATTTTGATTTCCCTATTCGGAAAGGTCAATTTGGTACGAAAACATAAGCAATATAATAACAATATATCAAAACACGCGTTTTACTTTTAACAATTCTTTAAAACAAACATTTAAGTAACTTAAAAAAATTCGGTGTCTCGAGAAATTTCTGTTTCTGGCAATCAGTCACCATATAATAAAACCAGTTGTGGTCTGTGTGGCAGAAGCAATGTTAACAGGCAATGGTTTTGATTGGCAAGGATATCCGAAAATCTATGTACCGTCTCTGCGGTTATCAGGCTGGAATAATCCGATTATTTCATTTCATCATTGTACTAAAATAACCTAGCGTTATGTTTCACATTCAACATTTATACTTCCGATTTCAGAGTATGAGATGAACTGAAAATGTTAAAAGGTTACAGCTAAATCAATTAAAAAATATAACTTGGAACTTCAAAATTTGTTGCCATCGGTGAACATCATCATTTGATTGAAACTTCTGAAAGATAATTTTTTTTATCAACCTGATGTCTTTTAATCTTTTGAGGATTGGAAAACTTATAAACTAGGAAGACACTATGTTGTACACGGTTAAACAGTTTACTTAAATATCGTTCTCGTTCTATTTTCTTGATTTATATTTGCTTTGATAATTTCGCTTTCATGGATTGTGAACGATATTGACGTTAGCAGCAATGCCTAAAATCTTTTATTTGCTGAAACCGTCTTTTTCAGAGTATTCAGTAGCCATATTATTTCTTTGGTGTACTCCCTCGCCTAGGACCTATTTAATTGTGCGATGGTAAATGAGAAAAACAAGTCCCCAGAATAACCATCACATTGATTTGGATAATCGCCATATGGCGCATTCCTGTTTTTCTTACAATTATACAAGTCTCTCTGCCCTATTGAGCTAGCCAATACTTCTTTAAGGGATAAGCTCAGTTGCGTGGTGCCAAAACCTTGAACAAAGATTACTCAATGTCGCATATGTCACATAGCATTCTTACCAACCTATGCAAGGATATCGGTGCAGTAGGTTTAATCCTTACTAATACAAACATGTCCAAAAGTACGATAGAGGTATATGAGCACTTAACATATTCATAAGTAGAGGACAGAGTAAAATATTTCTAGCTTTTTTGAAATCCATTGTCACCCTGTTCCACTAAGATTTATGTAAGATTTTATTACAATCTAGTGAGTGAGTTATTATTTAACGCTGCTTGGGCAATATTTCAGCCATTCGCGGCGAGAGATTTAATGAAATGAAATTGATTGCAAAAGCAAAAACATGATACAGCACGAAGGCTGTAAAAACATCAGCAAAATATCACAAAGTTGGTTAAAAGCTGATATACTATGTTTATTACAATCTAACCACCTGGTGTAAACTTATTGGTTAGAATGTACAGTACTTATAGGTTTGTATTTTGAGTCCTAATACTGGCTTTTAAATTAATACTCGATTGGAAAACCCTAATAACTCATGGAATTAATGTCATTAGACATGTTTCCAACATCTTCTTGAGAAATAAGTAAATAGCGTGACTGCCTAACATACAATCCGAATTGACTATCCGAAAGAGTCACTTGTATATCATGATAATTATGATAAAATCCCTCTTAAGTTGTAAAACTATCCCTTTATAAATTTGCCGTTCCATTATGGAATTCTTGCAAGGTTAATATGATATACCTACATTTAGATTAAAGTGACACCTTGGCATAATTTTCGAATAAATTATTCATAGGAGATTCGTCATTTGTTTCAAACCTCTCTTTACATGATATAGCAACATATAAGGCCAGTAGTTTGATTAAAAACAAATGCACAAAACATGCAGAAAAGAACGGTTCTATCATTCAAAACTGTGTTGGAAAGGATGTACATTTTGCTTGTATTAGTTCAGGTGATGATATGTTTATTTAGTATAGTATATTTTTCACATATCCATCGTCAACTTGATGACCTTGAAGTTCATGTTTACCAATGCTTTGAATGCGAACCTCGGATACTTTATTTTTTTTCAGGTTCTTATTGTTTATGATCATTATTGATAATTTTGATATCGAACGACATTTGGATGACATTTGTATCCCCTTTTCAATTTCAACACTTTCCCTCTCTAATGTCACATATGGATTTATCGTTATATGATGGACACATACATAGTTATATGATATATTTGTGTTTGCAATGCAAAGGTTTTAAGCAGCATTGATCAATAAGAGCGTTTGACGTTAGAAACCTCAACGAGATTAAACTAATCTCAAAGGGTCGGAATAGTGAGTTACTGATGTCGCAGTGCAATACCAACAAGGCAGTTATAAAACCCCCACCTAAAACTCCTATAACTGACGTTCGAGACACGAGAGTATTCTCTTTGTAAATATACAAAGAAACCCTACTATGGACAATCAAAGAACCGAAGAAGAAGTTGTTCTTCGACGCATGAAGGTCTATATATCCTTCCTTTAGATCAATGTTTAGGTTTCACTGGAAGTGACGTAATACCCGCCATATCACATTGTCCCGCATGACGGTAAGCGGTTATACCCTAAAAAAATTCATTTGAATTGGAAATTATGTGATTGCCCAGTTAACATAGTCTGTCAACAAAGTTCTTTTTAGTTTGCTAATAGCCTATGGTTGTGGCAACATCGAACAAATAACCAATTTCAAAGCTTTTTGTAATTGTTAGCATCTTAGGGTTTGTCACCGATTGTACACCTCACAGACACATCAATACAATGTGTTATGGTCCCATTACATAGAAAACTATTGACATGCATAGATGCTTTATATTCGAACTGAAGAAGCCATCAAGTGACATCATTCTGTAGAATAATATATATATATATATATATATATATATATGATGAAACAAGTATGTTTTGTAATGCGCTACATATGTAGCATGCAGTCTATGTGTATGTAATGTATCTACGCAACATATGTATCTATGCAATGTATTGTGACGTCATAATTGTTAATCATGACGTCATAACCGACTCAACGTCATTCACCTGATGAGACCTTATGGTCGAAAGTACTTGTGAATAAATCATCTTGGTTTTCTTCAACAAATGTGTTTTTCTATATATATATAGTAGCTTGCGTAGTTCAGATACCCCAAGAGCTATGCCAGCCGGAGCTTTCATACACCTGGTAGGGTCACCCAAGCTGGACAGTTCGACGGGTAGAAGCCAGACCAAATTGGAGTCCTTCTAAAACCTGCTTTCTATCTCTCACTATGCCTTTCTTTCCGTCTTTTCCCGATATCCTATCAATCCCTTTCTCGCTGATCTGTCCACTCTCTTTTGGATGCTTGTCATCCATGTGTTTAATAACTGAAATATTGTTCAAAGCACGTTAAACCCCAACTCACTTACTCACTCACCAGAATAATCTGATTATTTCAAACAGCTTTTTCGGGAAGTTCTTAACAAGTGAAATTTCCGAATGCAGAAACCGAGACGCTTTGTCAGTGTTGACATAAGTTTTTCAAAACTTGGGACATTGATCGACGAACTCATCATTTAATCGAAAATTGAAACAAATTACAATATACAAGTGCTGTATCTTAACTTCTTAAAATATCACAAATGACTTTAAATACACTACGGTCATACATAACTTTTGTTTAACATAGTTTTTCAATTAAAAATGATATGTTTGAATTTGAAATTGAATTTCATTACGCATCCGGATTTTTAAAAAAAACACCCGGGAATATCACCTGTTGCATATGACAAACAGAGGATATTTCCACATTAGACTCTGATGTATTTGTACCTTATCTTATAAGGGCTATTTTTTGGAAGAGCGCAGTAAAAAGAAGACACAGGTACGAAGATTACTATACAACTTATACAGTTAGAAATAAAACAAACAAACTGTACCATCTAACTTAATTATGGACTAGTCCATGCTCATCCACTCGTCAAATCAGTAGTACAATAAATCAAACGCTTGTTACCCCCCTGACAGATTTATATATATTCTATTACACATGCTCACGCAAGCAATAAAGTTGTCATATGGTTTCATATTCAAAACTCAATTACTTGATTTCCACATAAACGTCTCGTCAATCGAAATGAAGAAGTTAACGAGAAGTCTTGATAACACTGATAAGGAAAATCTAGAAAATAAGTTTAAAAAGCTAAACATTTATGAGTAACCAAAAAAGTAAAATGTGTTCTTTGAAATCTTTTCTCTCATTTATCTTGTAAAGTGTCTTTTTTCTGCGTGACTGCTTCATATTAGATTCACTGTAACTCAATTCTATTTAATATCAGGTTATAATCGGACAAAAAAGCCCAGTCAGGCAAACAACGCATATACATGATTCGTAAAGTGAATTAAAAACAGTGAAGAAACTTTTGGTATAAGTTTTCATGACCCAGAATTACAGAAAGTTAACTGAAAAATCATATCTAATAAACCTTCAAATTTTTTGACTCGATAATTTTTGTAAATAGTTATTAATATTAAGGGTTGAATTGATTTGATTGTTGAAAAATATCAAAATCAGTTTTTTTATTCCTTACCGAAGTTTCAAATTCATTTTCTGGGATTTGTGTCAATATTTTTCTCTTATCATTGTTGATTTTACAAGTGATGAGCATGTACTTTCCGTCTCATCTCACTCTTTGCTTCTGATGGTATGCAATAAAGTATTGATCAAAATAATATTTTGACGGACATCGACAAGAGGTTTAAAGTGGTGCTACATAATTTCAAAGATAATCAATAAAATGGATCAGAGCAATTCTACTCTGATATAAATTTGAATTATTAATCACAACCACAAAGGTCAGGTTGGGAGATACATAATTTATTCACAACACTAACCCACTGACATAGATAGAAGAGGTCACGTCAAGTTGTAGGTTGCACATTATGTAGTGTTTGCAAATGTAACATTACACCGGCATACCAAAAGTTTGTTCACATACCTGCGTATCGTAGTGCAAATATCATGTAATTTGGCATGTATTTTAGGCATCGTGGCATTGCGAAAAAAAGACACGGATAATTTTGAATTTTCAATACAGAAGTGTAGATCCATTAACGCAACCATATGCCATACCCAACACTTAGCCGTATTAGTTTTTGGCAGGTCACTGAAGTGAGCAGAGGTCAAAATTTCGAAAACAGTAAATTTTGTTTCCCCCCATAAAAACCTTTATAATGATCAACAACTTTAAAAACAAGTCATGTTTGTCCGTTTTCATATAATTGATATGACTTTGCTGATTTTTTTTCACAGAGAGTCGAAATGGAATATTTTAATCGAAATTTAAGGAAATCGGAATTTCGAAAATGTGACCATTCTGTCTTTTTAATCATGCTAATATTCGAATTTTAGCACGAGAGACTAGACATTCCCATAATAAGTTAAGGAATGGCTATTTTACACATTGATAATTGGAGATTCTTTGTGAGTTCTGCTGAAGTTATGTTAATAACGTTCAAACCAAACCAAAATTATATGATATTTGCACTAGGATACAGTAAGTGAACAAACTTGTGATATGCATATCAAGCTTCCAGTAATACCATAACAAGAAAAACAAAACTTACTTCAAACAAGAGCTTAATCGATCAATCAATTCTCAAAAAGAGAGTGCGGCTCAATAACGTGTTTGAAAATAGGCACCGACGTTCTTTAGAACATTTTATAAAATGAGAATATGTCATGAGTCCTGAAATTTTAACCATCTTCTGTAGTAGATACTGTAAGATAAATTTCTTTAAACATATAAAACGATGCCTAAACTGTCAATAAAACAAAAGGCTCGATAATTTCTCACTTTAAGACAAAACGTTTTGACACATAAAGATTATACATTGTGGAAATAGGTCGACGCACTTGCAAAATTTCATCCTAAATTCTTAAATGCATTACTTAATACTTTTACTTTAAATTCTCACTTTAACATGATAAACGTCACATATTAAAGTTCTCCATTGTGTAAATATGCTTGCTAACTAAAACACGTAATCATTAACACCCTTGCAAGATTTCATCTAAAATTCCCTAATTCATTCCTAAGTACATTCTGATACATGTTTAATACGTGATGTTCCTTCACCAAATTTTCGGTAGTAACAGATGAAAAGAAAAAGAGAAATGACTTCCCAACGTAAAGGCAATTCTATTAAAGAGACAATAATGTGCTTATATATTTGAAGCATTTTTTTGTTAAAAAGAGACAGCCTTATACAAATAAATATATCCACGAGTTTACTCGACTGATCTAATCAAATAGGAATGAATAATGAAAGATGAAACATCAAACAGAAATCAACGGCGGCCATTCTTATGTGGAACACCTTTTAATCACTTTAGATAGGGAAATTGATACGCATGGGTAATACAATCAAGGTATGTTCCTTTTAAAACTGCTTCTTTTAAATAATTTCTTGTAATACTTGTTTCCGTTTTCGAGAGATCAATTTATTTATCTTTAAAAATATCTTGATACTGTTCCTTTACAGGCGGCAAATTTTATAAGGAGTTTTTATATAAGAAACATGAAGATTATAAGGTTCTCGCCATTTTTTTTATCCTTTTAGGAAAGCTCGTACAAAATCAAAATTTTCTAAACAATGTTTAAAGTACAAATATGTTGGTAGCTTTCGTGATAAATGTTTGTCGATCGATGCCAGTTACTGCTCTTACAAAAATGTCAGAGAATGATATAATTTGGTGATAGAAAGTCACATCTCTAGTGTTTTCAATAACATTTTGATTTAAGATTCCCTTTACCATTTTGAATGCATTGAGTTTGTGATGGAGCAAATTACCGCGACTAACAAAGTAATTGAATTAACTCTTACCTTTACTCTTATCATGCAGTTAGACAATATTGTCACTTACTTTTCACAAAAGTGAAGTCATTAACAAAACACTTAAATAAATTAACATAAATATACTATCGGAGCTGCATAACAAACAAAATACTGTCTTTTTATTTGGGGAAAAATAATTAGCTTGAATATCAATGTAACGTTATCTACACTTTTATTTTGAGTATTTAAATTTGATTTTTTTACATCAGTAAAGAATATGATCAACACATAAAAAATTTCATTTCATAAAATGGCTGTGTCAGTTTCTTACAAATTATGCATCGATGCCTGTTCGTTAACAGGAAAATATCGTTAGAACCTGATGCGCCAATTTAAACTAGCAAAGTGTTCTTCAATCAATGACAAGTCTTGAGAGCTTAAATTTCCCTATTAAGCTTTAGCCCTGATTCACATTCCAAGACCTCATATGTTCTTATTTACATAACGACTCATGGTGTTGACGTACATTGCATCGCCTAGAGAAAGCGTTGGCGTAGATCAAACGTAAGAGCATGTACCACAGATTGATTTTTCTTGGCTTGTACAGAATCGAACATACCGGCTTGTATTTTGAAAACACATTGTCAGGGAACCCAGGAACGGTGACAATTCTTCAAACGCTATTTTACGATGCCATGTTATTGCAAACTTTGAGAGATGAACAACTGTTTTCTGGTATGACTGTTGACGTGTTTAAGCGGTTAAAAACCACTGATGGCCAACATTAATAAAAAAAACTTATGTGACCTGTATGTCACTTGCATTAGTACCAATTTTGTATTCATTGATTTCAAGTCTACAAATTCTAAAGAAGTCACAAACATAATTGGTCAAAATATCTCTTGAATATCTAAAGTCGATACAGACTTATAGGAGTTTATTGATTAACTGCATTTACTTTGGAATAAAATGTGCAAAATGTGTCAAAATACAAAAGCTCATGTTACATAATCATATATATTCTTGTCTCGAAAAGCAAAGACATGTGACAGTTTCCTGGGGTTTAATTTCCTGTATAAAAGATCTACACCTGCGCTAGGCTATACTAAGCACAAATAAGACAGTTTGGAAATGTTTTCTTGGCAAGCAAAGTACAAATCGTTGTCAAACGAAACAGATACCAGGTGTGCGGAATATTTGAAATATGATGGTCTGATGTTCACGTTTCTTAAAAGAAAGAAGTTAAAAAATATTATTCTTTCAAAAGATAGTGCTCTTGTGAAATATAGAGTTTACATAAAATTAATATATTCTTTAATGAAACATCCATGAAACTATTTTTAACACCAAAATTAGTTTAAGAAAAAAGTTAACTCATAATGTATCTTTGCTCAGACCATGTGGAATTCGAAAAGTAAATATGCATTTTACGCAGTGTTGTTGTTGGTTTATAAATGTTTTGAAAGGACAAACACAGCAACAGCATACAAACAGACATGAGTCTAAGTTGTCTAAAGTCGTTTCTAGGACTAATTACACTGATATGGGATGAAAGGTTTGTTATATCTTTAAGAGCTGTTTCATTAATAACAAAGTAAATGTCAAACTATCCTGTATCAGTTCTGTTATTCTTATGACATTTTTAAAAATAATATTGTCTTTGACAGTGTATGCTTTTCTTCGTAATAAAAAACTCGAAATAACTGAAAAAGTAATATGGCATTTAGTTTGGTTTATTTTGTAGTACTGAACATCTTAATTTCAAAACAGTGACAATAGCTCAACATTTTCGTTTATAACCATTGACATTCCCTAACTATCAATGTCAAAATGATTTGCCATTACCCTATCCCTACCTGCTAGTCTTGTTGCTAAGCGATAATGCAAAAATCAACTTTGCAGATATCCTTGTCCGTGAATCTGTCCTTAAAGAGCCACTCCGTGATTTTCAGAACATATTATATGTACCTTTGATGCGAAACTAAATGCCATAAGTGGTGATATAAAATCAAAACATCTAAACTTTTCATGTCCAAAAGACATAATATATGACAAATGCTGGTTTTCCATGAACATCTAAAAACAGCCTCATAAATGCACAGAGGTGTAGATCTCACGTCCAATATACATGTAAACTAGTTATATAACCTTACAAACACTAACAACTCCTAACAGCTCTGTTTTAGATAAGTCTCCAAAATTACGTTTGACTATATGACGCGCGACACTGTCCGGTTTTCGATCATAATTGCGACGTTCTACCTTCCTATTGTCACTGCAGAAAAAACATTAAGCTTTAAAATGTGTCTTTTTGGTAACAGTCGATACTTAGCGATCAAATGACACTATTGATTAAGTTAGGCATATATATGACTCACGGAGTGGCTCTTGAAAACAACGGCAGGGTAACTTTGATTTGTAAACAGTATGACAGCATTTGTAGGCAAACATCGTGTAATATAAAATATAAGTTCACGAAACAGGATATATAACACTGGAGAGAGACAGGTACAATTATTCTGTAAAAGGTAGCTTTATATGTTTGTATAATGTGCAGCGATACTATGTATATATCCAATGGAAAGATCAGCTGTCAAGAACGAACTTCAGCATTGAAGCATCACCACTTGGCCGTTGGGTGATTTGGATTATCGCTGGATAACATAAGACTTTGAAGGGGTTAATTCCCTGCGATATTATGAAATAAATGTTTAACTCTGCGTAAGAGTAAGTAATAGTAAGTAGTAGCTGTATGATATGAAATGTACATATTAAGGGCTTTGTAGTAAACTGTCATATATTTCTTTACTATCATGAGGAGCAATGTGTCGACATGTTTCTAAACATGCAATGTGTTTGGGTAAATGTACTGTATCAATACAATTATGTAACCATTCAGCATTAATAATCATAAAGAACCATCGGAAATAATAATGTGTCCCTCTTTGATTAAAGTAGCAACAGCAATGCATCATTTTCTCATGTGTTGCTAAAGACTACAACAATTTCCATTTTTGGTATTCCGCCTCCACCTTACAAAATCAATTGCGCTTAATATTGTTGTAATGAACAGAACCATTATTAGCAGACAATGGTTTTGGTGGACGTGGATATCTGAAGACCTCTTGAATCACTCCGAGGTCAAGATTAATCCGATTATTTCAAACACTCTTTATCCGAAAGGATCCGTGTGAAACATTTATCAAAGAAATTAAAGTCATAGTCTCATTTGTGTAACGTAAGGCAACTAAACTGAACTAATTATTCTTCACGAACAAAATCGGATCACTAACACAAATATTTCCTGTCGCATTTGCAAAGATTTTCATTTTTATGCCCGTTTTACAGTTTTGGATGAAGTAGCTTATTGGCGTATGCCGTTTCAGACCGATGAGGTACCGAATCAAGTGCAATCTCATCGCGAGTGCGAAACACCGGAAATCTAGTAATTGTAGCGCCGATACTCATGACAGACGCATTCTTCATTGAGTTAACCACCTTTTTGTTATTTCAGTATTTGAAAAAGGGTAAGCTATTAGCTCTTTAAATTGGATATTCAGCTGGGAAATTTTATGTGTTCTTCGTCACGGCCTTAGCGAAATGACGTGGTAAGGACTAACGCTCGCAAAACACGTAATATTAGGGTAGGGTAGGGTAGTTTGAACTTAATCATTGAGGGCGAGAATGCCTGCAGAGTTCTGAAAATTGTTGCAAACGTCAGGGGAAAGATTTCTGTGAGTGGTGAAATATTTGTCCGGCATGCATTACAATTTGCCTTGCAAAAATGAGACAATGAATTTAATTCCGGAACACAGAGAATGAGTTGCTTAGTATATTTTTACAAGGCAAAGTTTTATTTTCATCTGAAATAATTATTTTGAAAGTTAAATTTCTCAAATTGACTTATGTCTTGTATTACTTTAAATATAATGATCAAATATATCATTTACATTTACATACGAGCTGATAACCCATGGAGGAAGTCTCTACAGTGGTTTTGGAAACTCTTCATATCTTAACCATGTTCTGAAATAATCACTTTCATATGACAAAATTGTCACCTTTATCGCTGCTAATCCACGGTGATGATATCATTCTATTGTCTTAACAGTGGATTATTTTTAAGAATTTACAGGTGTTAGGATTTCAATATTTTTTGAGTGTGGTCTGTTTTTTATGTATAGTAACTCTCAAACGTCTCAAATATGAAAAAACTTGTGTGGGTCAAGATTCGAACCTGAAAACCAACAAGTGACATGCAAGCTCTTCCATCCGCTGGGCTGCGGAAACTGATAATTAAGTTATCAGTACGAAACCTGTGTTTTTCATTTGATGAGCCATGTGTGGAGCTCACCTGTAGAACATAATAGCATGTTTTAAGCATATGGAATAAGGAGACCGCGGTAAATTGAAAAAGGAAAATGCACGTGCATGAACGAATCCAATTCAAGCGTGTCCATAGGTTGTCTCCCATTGCCTATTAGTGAGTACCAAAAAGTTCATTATCTTTAGATAAATATGGAAAATATGCATAGATTGTATCAAAATGACAGTTTCTAGAATCGTTAAGTCATTCATTGATTGGGATTGAGAATGCCTTCGGAGTCGTGGATACCAACTGTTCTATTCAATGATTAATTTATATTATCTTTATTGGCAGCCTTATGTCACTCAACAATTAAACAAATGAATAACAATTTTTGAATAATTCAATTATCAGAAATATATGTTTCTAATCACAATTCAGATACAATAATGCTTACTATTTGTATGATATAAATGGTTGCTATAAAGTTACTAAAGCACGTTTTTCTAAAACTTCTTATCTATTTTTATTTTCTCCATTGAATATTATTTGATGCATTTAAGTTCCCTCAGGGGGAAAACATCTCATTACTTGAACCGATTATCCTTAGTCGTAGAATTTTTCATATTTGTATAAAAAGTACATGCAGCCAATTTAGTGTGGACACCGTGACATAAATAGTTAGGCGAATATATTTGTGTAGATAAGTCAAACCTTCATATTTGTTTCAAAATTCCTTTTATTGACAGATTAAACAGATTTTCATGTAATCAGTAACAATTCCTTTCATTTCCCTCACAAGACTTTCTAAAACGCTTCTCATTGGTTATAAAAGTATCGTTAACAAAGGTAAGTTTGATTGTTTAGAGTGCTTCAAGTATTATACAAGAACGGATCGCTAAAAGAAAATAAGTCCAATGTAATGATATCGAATTTATTTGATATATTTATAACACAAAGGACCTAACCAAAATGAATACTTGCACACCAAACTCTAAATTGTTTGAAACTCAAACATTCATCCGGAAAAACGTTGATATAAACCACAGAGTAATTTCTATCTGTTCCAGGAGTTCCGAGAACAGTTTGATCTTTTACAGACCTTTTGTCTGACGTGGATCCCTGGATAAAAAGTAGAATGATTATGTAACAGAACGCTTGTACATCGATTGGCATGTATTAGATTACAGGGTTGAAGACATTTTATAACTTGCTTTCCTTTGAACAAGATATTGCTGTCTGTATTTTATTGGCAATAAAGAAATCAAAGTAGGTATTGATTTCAGACACATTCCATGATCAGTAGGCAAGTATTCACAGAGATGACAAATTTGACAATGTTCATACATTGTGGCGACGAAAAACAGAAAAACAACCAAAAAACTGCATTTTGAGGTGAGGTGAGGTGAGGCGAGTTAGTGTTTAACGCCTCTTTCAAGATTATTTCACTTGTATCGTCGCTGCTAGTATTATTGCAGGGGAAAAGCCCGCAACACCATTGTGGCTATGCATTGCGGTAAAACCTGCGAGCATCGGCTGGAACTACTGCATTTTGGAGATCTAAATACCATATTAACAAAACAAAATTCACGTTACATGCCTGTTCTGTAAATGCTATAATAAGCACTAAATTCAAAATCTGTCTATCTAATTCATTCTATAAAACTATAATTTTCTGTTAAATAAATCTAAAAAGCAGCAGAAAACTCGCGTCCTCTCACTGCAAGCAACAAATCTATTCCGCCTGTAGCAGAACCCTGTAAAAGCTGTGAATCAGCTGACATGTCAATTTCAGCATGTTGCATGCATAGCATGGATAACAAACTGATTTCCGCGAAGTAAATAGCGTTTGGACGGTATGTTCACAAGTCAAGAACACATACATTTTCAATTATATCAAACCATAGATATTACTCAGAACTCCCTGGCACAATCATTACCAGTTAGCAATTAAGTTTGTATAGATTATTAAACAAGTACAGATGACATGTGACATGTGTAAATCCATTACAACAAAATTGATGAAAGCTGTAGCGAGTTCTAGGGGTAGCGGCTTGTCTATAGTATGATGAAATCAAATAGATGCAAATCTGTCTTGGGTATTGGTTAAGGAGTTAAATACATGTTACAAAACCAACTTGGGCCCTTCAGTGGATCCACAACATAACCTAAGTGTGCAAGGTTCCAGAGTCTAAGAGAAGATTCACTCTTAGTTCCTATCAGTCAAAATATTCCTAGATCGTGAGAACAGCCGTAGTTGAATTGGAAAGTTTACAATTAGTGTTTATGCTTACTTTAAGACATACACAATTGACATTAGTCTACATATTTGTTTATTCGATCTTTTTCAATACTGAAAGGTAGTTTTAAAAGTTAATTTTTTCAGAAAGATTTCTAAACAAATCATGTCCAACGTTATGATTAAAATGATATCGGATTGTCATTGTCAGTAGGTCAGAAGAATCAAACTTCTGTTTTCCTCAATTTCCTGAACCCGTGCCTTACGATGGTTTTAGGTATTACCAAAGGGAGTCCTTTTGCTAAAACTTGAACATGTCAGAAACAATGGTTTAACTTCAAGAACGAACTTAATTGATTTAAAGCCTGAAGATGTTTCTTCGACATTTCTTGCACTATGAGCATAATAATTCCTTTATGCATGATTAGGTACTTTTTATTGAATTCCCTTAAGGGAAAATTATGTGTCTCATCTCAATTATGTTTACTATAACAATATTATAGGGGTCTTGATTACAATTTAAAAAATTCACTTTTTATTTTCGACTCGAATTTAACACGTTTTACACTATAGCCATAAGATTTCACAGTTAATATCCAATGAAAAAAGCCAATTGCTTACCTTTTTTCAAATACAGAAATAACAAAAAGTTGGTAAACTCAATGAAGAATGCGTCTGTCATAAGTAACGGCGCTGCAGTTACAAGATTTCCGGTATTTCGTACTCGCGATGAGATTGCACTTGATTCGGTAACTCTTCGTTCTGAAACGGCATACGCCAATAAGCAGCGTCATCCTAAACTTTAAAACGAGCTAAAAATGAAATTTTTTGGTGTAAGTGATCGGATCTTTGCTCGTGAAGAATAATTAGCCCAGTTTGTTTGCCTCACAAAATTGAGACTATGACTTTAATAGCTTCTGACATTAAGAATCTTTACGAGGTAATGGGAGATTAAACCGATACGGTAACTGTCAGATCCATGATTTACTAATGTCATATTGATAGAATCCTTTGATACCTTCTGTTTTCGAATTAGAAAAGAAAGTGTTATGTATTTGTGTTGTAAAGTACAACTAAACTTGCTGACATATCCGTAACTGGTAATGACTTTGCTATTATCCTCTTAATCGAACCGACGAAATAAAAATTGTGTAGCTTTATCTTTGAAAGCTATACCGATACTTTTAGAGAGTACGCAAAGGTTGATATAGCTCCAGATGTAAATCTCCAGATGACAGCCCAGTCGTTATGTTACTATAGAATCGATATATACTTAAAAAATTAATTAAGCATCATCTCTATTTTCAATTAATAGTTCATATGATGATCCATAAGGTGCATAACTTTTGAAAAGTCTTGGTAACGTATCAAAGATTGATATACATATATACTACCTATATTTGATGCTCAACACATTAGTGGACAAGTTTGTAAGTATTGGATTACGATTCCATTACCACCAATTTGCAAAACAAACATAAAGTGATGTCGTGTCATTGTTTTAAAAAAAACAGGTTAATGTTAAATCATTTACGGTCTGGCACTGATCCATTCCCTAGCTGCCAACACGAGAGACAGTCAATGTCCGAATTGCCATTATGATTATATATATATATATATATATATATATATATATATATATATATATATATATATATATATATATATATAGATAAAAAACAAAAGTCTGGAAATGATTTCAATCCCCGACCGGTTTCACACTATTCAGTGATCATCATGGGGTCTTAATGGCATGGCAACGTCATAAAGACCCCATGATGATCACTGAAAAGTGTGAAACCGGTCGGGGATTGAAATCATTTCCAGACTTTTGTTTTTTATCTATTTATTACTAGAACTATGAAGAAGTTTGTGTGTGTTAAATTATATATATATATATATATTGAAAAACTGCTCTGATTGAGAATGAGATTTTATTCATGAACACACCAGGACTAATGACATTGATCTTAGGTGATACTAACTGTATGTTAAATACTTACTTTATCTGTTCAATATTTTAGTTAAGCTTTCATAATAGTTACACGAAATGTGTCATGCTAAATACTATCATTGTCTACAATTACCATTACCACATTCCTAAGAGTCTCTCGAATTCGATCATCGATAATGCAGATAATCCTATTTGGAGATATCGTAAACTGTAGTACACGCAAGGACAAAATGGACCAATCATACGTTGTTCTAATCATACATGCCAAATGTTATCGATTGCGAACTTTGATTGAGAAAAAATCAATAAAACTATCAATAAAAAGGTAATGGGTTCAACAGAATGACAAGTTAAAGATATAACGTTTTAATTCTTAATCAAAAGGGAAAATATTCAAAGCTATTTTGGAAACTTTATAGAGAATTTAGTTCACATGTAAGTCCTCGAAAGTGTGCTTAAGGGTAAAATTATACCTATATGTGCTTTCTTGAAAATATTTCACGAGGTCTGATTAGATAAGAATTATACGAAACGAAGGTTTCTAATAAGAAACAGTTTTCCTTGGATCTTTAATATTGAGGTATCTTAAACATTTTCGTAGACTTAGCTTTCCTAAATTTAGCTGAAAAAGTATCTATCAAAAATCAAAATTGTTTTTTTCTAAACTTTATAACATTCCGAAAGTTTTGGTTAAATAAGGATATTACATGGCAATGTAACGGCTTTATTGGTTCTGTTATCTCTACTTCTATAAAACGTTTAAAGTAGGTTCAAATGTTCTGATTGAGGTAATTTAAAAAAACCATTTTATATTGATAGTTTAGGGTAATTTATTTGATTAATCAATATAGCTTAAATTCCAAAATTATGATTTTATCTTTTTTTCCAATTGTAAATGAAAAAACAGTCATGTAAATGTAAAAATTAAGCCTTTGCGGCATATAAATTATATAAAGCATATTTTGTTAAATGACTCACTTAGCACTACCAACCTATATTCATCCTTGCATCTGCTTTAAATAAGTTGCCAAAATTTCGTTTGACTCACCGGCGCGTCAATGTCTGGTTTTCACAAATATCGACTGTAACCCGTTTAGTGTCACTTTACTAATCTGATAAGCATTGATATATTGATTTTCCTGAACAACCATTACTGCTCGAGCAAATAAAACCATTTACAAAGTGTGACATATTTTACCCCAAAAACTTTCTCAGTGCCCCTTTTTAGGATTCACCCCTCTCCAAATTGTGAAATAGAAGTTAAGACAGTAGCCAAATAAAATTGCACCTCTTGATAGTAAGAAACGAAATAAAATTCACAGGACCAACCCAAAAATAAGAAACGCGAAACTGCAAGCTGAATGTCAGCATGTATTGAAATATCTCGAGATGGCATTTCTATTTCTGGCATTTCGGTCGAACAAATTCAGTTGTGGTTTATACGGTTACAAAAGACAGAACCATTATTACCAGACAATGGTTGGCATTGGTATCCGAAAACCTCAGGACTGTCTAGAGGGTTATTAGGCCAGAATAATCCGATTATTACACACCGGAAGTACCATTGTGGAACACTCACCGAAACGGTTCAATTTCCTAACATGGAGAATGAGACACTTTGTTAATTTCGAAGAGAAACGTTATAATATTATTTTGTTTAAAATTTAGAGTTTTATATTGCTAATATGGTCACCCAAAGCAACCATTACAAAATGACAATAACGAATCCATACAAAATTTGTTTGTAGGATTGTAAAGGGTCGAAATTACAATGAAATAATCAGCATGGAACAGATTCTTGCTTGGCGTGAAGAATTTGTAGTATTGTATTAAAAAGTACCTGACATAGTTTTGATGAATCTTAATGTGTAAAGTTAAAGGTAAAAAGCATTGAAGTTAATCTGATCTGTTATCTGTACTAACAAATCATCATAATTGCGTCTGTCTTTTTAGTGGATAATCGTTTGTTTGATTTCTCTCAGCTTTTAATTCTCCGTGTTCGTTATATAGATATGACAGATCGTGGAATGGGGATTGCATTTTTTGGCTTATTTATCTACTTGTGCGTTACGCGTTCGAAGTTAAGTTAAATTTAGAGCTATCATAATTCCGATTTCCAACAGAGTATGTTTATCTACCAATTAACATCGTATATTTGAGGGACTTAAGAGTTTCTAGGACATCAAACTTAACATTAACCCATGTCAAAGAACAAGCTGATTAATGTATATTCTTTTTACAAACTCTGCAATGTTTGTATTACATACTTCAATTTCAACCCTTGGACAAAGTATTGCTTCGCTATCCTTGCAAACGGTCGGTAACAATGTTATGGAAAATCTATGACATTGACAAATCTGTGTCTAGTGGTTTTGGTCCAGAGCTTATGTATTATTGAATCAATGGCTAGACCAATGCGCCAACAAGGACTAACTTTATTGCTAGAAGCGACAGGGATTGCGCATCTGGGTCTGTACTGAAGTTGTGACCGTCCTGGTAGCTTGGCTTCACACAGCTGCATCCCTAAACTTCGTTCACCTACCTGTATATCGAAAAGCAAATTAAAGTTAAAATGGATATTGTTTTAATTTCATTAACATTGCTTCTGCTTCTCCTCTACAGCAATCATTCTCGAAATTATTTTATTGTCGGGGCATAATGGAAAATTATCTAATTTTGAGATGAAAACATGAAAGATGAAACGGAGTAGAATGATAAGATTTTCAGAATTCCGATTTTCGTAATTTTGAAAAAATGTTCAAATACCGACTTAATGTGACACACTCACATTGGTAGTGATGCAATTTTCGGGATGCAGATGAACTGCCTTTATTGACTGTATGAACTTATAGCACCTGAACATCGGTATCGCTCCAGGGCGTGTTGGAAAATAGCTGAAAGTGAAACCATGATCTCGTTTTTTTAAAAATCTGCTTACGTTAAAGGCACTAGTGCACGCTTTTACGGTTTAAATTGGCTATTTTAAGGTTTAAGAGGACTTGTGCATTCACTTAAGCTTTCTATCGATGCAATGAAATACTTAAAATTCTTTACAATTGACCTGCAATCAACAATGAAAAAATTTAGACAACCGCTGTCGGCTTGGACAAAAAACAAATCTATGGTTAGCTGTGCACAAAACGGATAAATCATAGACAGTTGAACACAGCTGAACTAGTATTATGTGCAGCTGTTGAATTTACCTAAACTCTGAATTGAGAACAAAGAATGAATTATGTTCTATGAAAGCAACGTTGTAAATAAACCGATTTAATAACACAGCATTAGCATTGCTATTAGATTGACCAAAGCGGCTGCCGTTTCCGCTTTTTTGGTTATAAGCAAAATCTTAATATTTCCGATATCGTAGTCCATGCAGATTTAAAGTTACGTTGTATTAAACACTTCCGGTCTTTAGAAATCAACTTTACTACCTGAATACGTAAATATTTGTTAAATAACTTACGAGGTAGATTACTTGAGTGAGGATCTAGAGATATGCAGTATCTGTGCATTCATTGTGTTTACGAAATATTGGTGTGCACTAGTGCGTTTAATCGTTCTATATTCATAATAGATACACATATTGAAGTCAGATATAAGATACATAAAATTGTTGAGTTTTAATAACTGCTCTTAGCAATCTATTAATAAGCTTATGGGTGTATTCTGAAACCTGTCATATTATATTTCAAGACTATATGTCGAAATACTGACCCACTTCGGGCAAGGGTAGAATGCACAAATTAAAAAAGATCAATACTTAAATCTGTATAAATATGGATAATGTTATCTTAATACCCTACATTAATAGACTATAGGACTGAAAAATATTGTTTTAGATTTAAAAAAGTCATCTGGGATGTTTTATTAGGTTTAATGAAACTAATTGTTTATAGGTAAAGATATACGTCCATGAATTTTCTACTGAAAGAAACCTCATCGATTCCACCTAAAAGTATCATCTTCACTCGGTCAGACGGATACCATAGACGTGACATCCGCAGAATTTTGAAACTGAAAATCAGTATACAGATAGTATTCATATAGGTCGAGATATTAATAAACCACTGATACGAACAGTGAGTTTTATAACATAAAATCATTCAACGCAAAACTGGTTCATAACAATAATTTAACATACATACGTCAAAGTCAAAGTCAAAAGAAGTTTATTGTACTTAAGGCCTCCGGCCCATATACAAGTGATAAAAGGTTACAGTGGGTACAAACATAATAATTAACAATCACATGGCAGAATTCACAATTCAGTTATTAATTTATCTCTTAATATAACAGCATGATTTACAAAAAGGGCTAGATTACGTATTACTTTTTCGTTTCTGGAGGACATAATTGAAATAAAGGCAGTTGTAGGGTACTTTGAAAGATAACGATGTGAAATATACATTTTTCTTAAATCAGCATAGTGTGGACAAACGAAAGCAAAGTGAACTTCATCTTCAACAGCAGATTTGCATAATGGACATATTCTTAAGTGTCTTTCTATAGAAAATCTCCTGCCTGTATTAACAGCTAAGTCTAACAAGCCCAATCGGAAATATACAAATGTGCGTCTGATATTTCTTGATGTCAATATAGTGAGATATAATTCTGGTTGGATTAAACTCTTGTGGGATCTGTACAATTGATACCTTGTGCTATTGTCTAGATTGGAATGCCACTCTTGGTAAAACATGCTAACAGATTGTTCTCGAAATTGTTTAAGGAATAGGTTAATATTACCAACTGTTTGATTTAGCCACACAAATCCAAACCCATGAGAAAATAAAAGATTTTTTATATGAGTCACCCATGTTATCTTACCCATATCATCTAAGTGAACAAGCATATTATAGGCTACCTTTGGTAGTCTTTGCTCGTGCATTCCAAGGATCCTTAACCAAAATTTTAAACATCTAATTTGCGAATTTATGTATATTGGATATCTACCACATTCACCATAAACCATACAATTCGGTGTTGCCTGTGTTACATTTAAAAATCGTTTGCATGCTAGAAGGTGTAGTTTTTCGATACATTCATGACGTTGGAATCCCCAAATTTCAGATCCATAAAGCATAATAGGTTGGATTTGTGAATCAAACAATTTGAAATATATTCTCGGATATAAAATCCCAAAGTTGTGGGAAACTGACATTATGTTGATAAGGGCCTTTTTGGCACGTAACTTAAGGTCTAAAACACTTTGTTTAAAGTTCATAGTGTAGGGAAATATAAGCCCAAGGTATTTATACTTATTAACAATCGATACCTGTTTACCATTTAAAAACCATTTTTCTTTAGAAGCGACAGGACCACCCCTTCTAAAAATAACTATGTTCGTTTTTTCAAAGTTAACAGATAATTTCCATTCATTTGTATAGTTTTCCAGAACATTTAACTGGTTTTGTAGACCGATAACAGTATCTGAAACAAGAATAACATCATCGGCAAAAAGAAGAATAAAAATTTCAATCATAGATGGAAACATTTGTACACCATGTTTGCCTAACTGAGTTATATCATAATAAAGTTCGCTAATAAAGAAGGAAAACAATATTGGGCTTAAAATACACCCCTGCCGAACCCCAATTGGACAGTCAAAATAATCGGTAACATCGTCATCACAACGAACACATGATTTAATATTTGAGTACATTGATCTTAAAATAGAATACATTTTTCCTTGTAGGCCTGCTCTCCGTAAACATTGCCATAATTTACAACGATCTACAGAATCAAACGCTTTTTTAAAATCAACAAATGCTACGTAAAGTTTATGTTTACTACGAGATAAACATTTTTGTATTATTGCATAAAGTGTGAATATATGGTCAGTTGTTGAATACTCTTTTCGAAATCCTGCTTGACATTCAGGGATTAAATTTCTTAGATTTGACCAGTTCGAGAGTCTAGTGTTTAATATAGATGTAAATATTTTACCAATGACACTCATTAGGGATATTCCTCGATAATTATCTGGATTGTCTTTAAGGCCTTTTTTATGTATTGGAACAATAATTGAACGAGACCAGCACTCTGGAAAGGAACCAGTTTCAAATACCCTATTAAAGCACTTTAGTAGGAAAGGCATTAATTGGGATTGAGAGCATTTCATCATCTCTATTATAACATTGTCAGGACCAGGTGATTTTCCCTTCTTTAAGCGATTAATAGCAGTCTTTACCTCATCTTCTGTTATTTGTTGTTCAAGAATCATGTGGTCGATATTGTCAAATTCGTGAGGAGAGATATCATCATCATCATCATCATCATCATCATCATCATCGAACGAATAGCTATCAATTTGAAAAATATCATCATTCGAAAATACTGTCTTAAAATGGGTCATCCATTCACATTTAGAAATATAACTTTCAGGATTTGGTTTAGTTTTGAATGAACGAATTTGTTTCCAGAATAAAGTGGGATTGTTGAAAGAATCATTCAGTTTTTTCAATCTTTGATAACGTAGGTTAGATTTAAATTTCCTACAAGAAGCTTTGTATTTGTTTCTCATTTTACAAAACAAATGTCTGTTATCATCCGATCGTTTACACCGAAAACTTCTTAGTGCTCTTCGAGCATCCCTACGGGCGGTTTTACATTCATTATTTAAGGGGGGTTTCCAGGTTTGTTTAAATTTCCTACGTTTTTTCTTCATACAACTTGCTGACTCTAGTACAATGTCGACAAAATCATCCAAAGCTCCGTTCAGATCGAACTCAAGTTTAGATAGGAGAAGGTCGATGGTAGACGAGATCTTATCTCTAAGGGTATCTAAAAATATGTGACAAAAGGTATCGTTCCAGACAATGCTTTCTTTGAAATCATCGACATGATTGTTAATCTTAAGGTTCTTTATATTTGGAAATTGACAAGTCAGTTCCAATGGTAAATGATCAGAGTCTACTCTGTCTCCAATGTTGAAAAACTTAATAAATTGAAAAAAGTCTGGTGAACAAATATAATAGTCATTAACACTTGAACCCTGATGTCCATGAAACGTAAATTCACCATGCGAGTCTCCATAAACTCTACCATTCACTATAAAGAGATTGAATGCAAAGCATAAATCAAGTAATAAATTTCCAAAATTATTAACCACATTATCATGTGAACATCGGTCATCGATAGGATAATCATCATCATCATCAATAGTGTCATGGAATGGATGATTTATATTATCATGATCTAGACTTAATGTCACATTGTTTAGTTGGCCTGTACGTGCATTCATATCACCACAAATGACAGTGTGAGATTCAGCAAAGTCATTGACATTCGCTAAAAGATATTGTTCTAATAGTTCAATATTACACTTGTGATTCATATGCTTGTAGTATGTTGAACCAATGGGAGGGATATAGGAACATATAAAGTTTACGTCTTTATCAATTGAAAATAACTCTTTAGAGAATTTGATACAAATGAAATTATCAATGTTGGTTATTATTTGTCTGTACATATTCTTCATAGAATGGTGGATGCAAATACAAACACCACCTGAAAGTCTACCATGATCAGATAATTTGACAGCAGGACTATAAAACACGTCGTAACCATCTAACCAATTGTAACAAATTTCGCTCACAAATGTTTCGATCAGACATATTATATTAAATTTGCGAAGATATTCAACAAAGGTAACATCATCAATCTTTTCAGTCAATCCATTAATGTTCCAACATAAGAATGTGGTTGTCTCATTATTAGTTTCGTTACCAGTTAGCGGATGGCGATTATCACCGGTGTTGTTGCAGTGCGGTCCTTGTGAAATAAGATCCGAGCCTTGGCCGCTGTCCTATTCAGAATTAGAGCTTGCTTGCGGTTGACGTGCGTCACGATTGCTATGTGTTGGACGTCTACGTTGAGTAACCCTGTTCGGAGGGCGGGATCGAGTTTGCGTGCTTTCGTTTGGAACCACAATAAGTTCTCCATTCCTGAAGTAACCGAATTGGCCAGTTTCCTTCAGCTCATTTAGTTGTTGCCTCTGTCGTGTTGTCAGATCACTGGATATACCAAATCCATTTTCTTTTAGCACAGGCCTAGCTTTAAGTGCTCTAACTTTGTCATCTGACACTTGCATTTTAACGATAATGGGGCGGGGCTTAGTCGAATCTGAACGCTTACGTCCTAAGCGATGCGCTCTGATGACGTCAATAGGTTGCCATGTTTTGAACGTCAGATATTTTGAAAACACTTCAAGGATAGTTTCCTTACATGCCATAGATTTCTCCCCCTCAGACTCCGGTACACCGTATATAACGATATTGTCACGACGGCTAAATGACTCTAGCTTATCTAGCTCAACATCGATTGAAGAAAACCGCTCATCAAATTCATTTACTCTTTCTGATATGGTGTCAAGATCAGAGTACATGATATCATATTCGTGTTTTGAGGCGGCGATGTCTGATTTGATATCTGTCACCGTCTTTTCCAATTGATCACACCTCGATCCAATCAATTGCATTTCAGTTTTTAAGTTTGTGATTTGGGAGGATAAATCAGACTTAACTTCGCGAATTTCAGTGATTAACGAATCTCTCAATTGTTCCAAAGTAAGAGGGCCGGGGTTTGTTTCAATGTCATTTGCACACATTAGAATTTGTTTCACAACACCCACGGGTGGCACACTTTCACCAAGAAAACACCTGCCACGTGCAAACGAAGCATTGTACATAGCCAAAACTGGGTCATGGTTGACGGCAGTGACGTCACATGATGTGCAAAGGTATATGTTTTCTTTCGGCATGAATCGTTCAAAATTGACATTCTCTATAGCATCTATGAGGAGATATGATGACGTTAGATGTACAGCAATGAGAAGAGTACAAAGTATGATCCTGAAGTGGACATCTGTCCCAGACACGAAAGGTGAATACTCACTCTCTTGTTTGTGCAACGTCACTTGTCGTGTTCCCCTCGGATGAGTAAAACCGCCGATTCTGGCTCGATAAACATCGATCGACACCATTTTTTCCTCCAGAAATGACAGTTATAACATAGATAACTGCTGTACATTGGAGGAGATTTTTCAGAATTTATACACTTGATATCTTCAAAAAAGTTAGATATGTGAAATGTGAATCCCCACCAAGGTCTGACTAAATTTTCAGAATTTATACACTTGATATCTTCAAAAATGTTAGGTATGTGATATGTGAATCCCCACCAAGGTCTGACTATATTTTCAGAATTTATACACTTGATATCTTCAAAAATGTTAGGTATGTGATATGTGAATCCCCACCAAGGTCTGACTATATTTTCAGAATTTATACACTTGATATCTTCAAAAATGTTAGATATGTGAAATGTGAATCCCCACCAAGGTCTGACTTTATTTTCAGAATTTATACACTTGATATCTTAAAAAATGTTAGATAAGTGAAATGTGAATCTCCACCAAGGTCTGACTTATCAAATATATTTCCTTTGATTAGATTGTATTATGATTCCATTGTCGTATTTCAACAAAATGCCATACAGTTCAAAATGTGAAACTTGAGTAGAATGTCCATTTGTCTCCTCTTTCATAAGTAGCGGTCTTACCTTTCCCTAATTAACAGGTATCGGTTACCGCACTTCACCGATCGCGAGTGTTTATTGGATAGGAATAAGCGGGTTAGTGGCTGTCGTCTCCAACAGAAAATAATGTGTTTCCAAATGTGTCGCATTCTGAATCTCAGAAATATCTATCGTATCAGAATATTTTTCTGAAATAAAGCCTTCAAAGATTGAAAATAGAAATGTCAATTACAATAACAATTTGAAGGTTAGAAAGAAAATATGATATGGGAGATATAAAAGTCTGATACCTATTAAGGGAGAACGTAATTACGACTTTTTAAAAAAGATACATATTTCAGATGTAGTCTTTCAGTCTCGTAATTACGACCTTTTTCTAAAAAAAGAGATTAAAAATAAATTTCAAATGTGATTCTAATGGTCTTTTGTAAGGAAGGAACATATTGGAATCTTTAAAGAGAAGTTTTCTTTAACACTGAACCATCATAATTTGCATATTCAACGATTTTAGGGCTCATAAATCTTGCATAAATTATACTACTCGAGAAAGTTTTTTTCAAATTCTATTAGAACCCTTAGGTAACCTTGGTCAAAGACGGCTGATTATTTCCCAACTCTAGAACATTTCACCCTTCTAACTTTTCATCAATCAGATCATTGATCCGTGTACTCTTAGAGTAGGCCACTCAAGATCAATATCGATTTGTTATACAAGCTTCTCAAAAGATGTCTTACAACAGGTTTAAATTTTGCGTTGAGGCATTGACTTGCTACCAAAGCCCTCAAATGCCGAGTTAAGTTCTGAGAGTGTACTCTAAGGTATGGTCTTACACACAGAGATACCAAGATTCGTAATTCAATCATCTCCTGTCAACACTTTCCAGTAGTTATTTACGTATCGGATAAAGTCCAATAAATATATATTTCTTTGAAAGGATTGTAGAGTAACATGGTTATTACCCTTCAACGTATGGCTTATTCAATAACATATCATCAAAAGGGTTCAGGGTTTCAAACTTTCAACGTCCAATTGCTTAGATATCGATCTAATGAAGCGTGAGGAATAAAAGTACGTCACACGCATAATTTGATAATAGATTTAAAATCAATGGATTAGGTTCAGAGTATGGCTTATTCAATAACATATCTTAAAAACTTTAAATTTCAGGGTTCAAAACTTTCAACGTTCAATGGCTGAAATATCATGAACCTTATATCATATAATTAGTCTGTCGTCCAGACAATATGGCAAAATATTAAAGGAGCCTTCTTGAGTCTTGAAAACGTTTGCAAGTCTAGTTGCCTCAGCCATAGCCTGAAATTAAGTACTCCTTTTTTATATTATTCCATACCAAATATTGAAAAACAATTTTGGTGAAATCTTTTTTTCAAGTACTATATGAATGCTTTTAGGCACAAAATATCTTAGTGACCTATGATCATCTTAGTGAATTGTCAAAGGAGGGGAGACGCTTATACAATGTGTCATCAAGCAATGGAAATACCTTATTGGTTTACTAACGTTGTCACTCGTTAATAATTCAACGTCAATATTAGGTTTGTCAATGTCAGACATGATTTGTCATTAGCAGCAACGACGACGGTGGATCTTTCTTGATGTCAATCTCCAAAAGCAGGAGTTGGACTAGCTTTAGTTAATACACACATTGCGATATGTATATGTGGAACGTAAGCTTGTGATAACGTGATATGTAAAACATATTAACACACGAGATACAATTTCAAGGATACTAGTACTAGAAAAATGTTTGAAGGGATTTCTGACAAGTTATCAATTTGTTCACTGTTGCTGTTATTGATGTGCTTCTTCAAATTTACACAGAGTATATTTAATAAATTTTGTATGTGGCTTATATATGAGCCAAAATACCATATGTCTTTAGTTGAGTTGAGTTGTAAAATGTAATATTTTCTTGTTTTCAACTGTTATTGAAAAACAACCATATTCTCCGTCCGATTTACATGTAAATTAGTTAAATAACCCGCTAAGCACCAACGAACTATAATTTTCGTTTTGACTGCTGTATATAAGTTTCGAATTACGTTGAGTCATTGGTGCGCGCCATTGTCCGGTTTTCGATCATAAATCTCGACTGTAACTCTAACCTATTTACTGTCACTATACTGAACTGATAATCATTTAGATGTGATTTTCTGGGAACATCGACTACTTCTGTGTCCCTTTAACAGCACTAAGTAATAAAGATACGTAAAAATTTGGGAGATTTATTGGAAACACATGTCATAGCAATACTTGAATTTTAAAACGTAACTTTTCTATTGTCAGACCCTATGTTTAATAGATATTTTATGTTTATAATATCATAAATCTAGTGGATTTTTCTGGAGGAAATAATTTAGATATTCGATCAATATTCTAAGAATCATTCCCTTAATCACTAAAATTCACAACACTAAGAAGACGGGTTTAAATGTATGTCAAAGTAGATTTTATGACTTTCACAATTCATTATATTCATATTCATATTCTTCAATGTTTAGCAAACTTATAATATTATCGTCAACTGTAGCATCCATTACCATAAACAGATGCTCTACCTCTTACCAGCTTTTCGCTAAAATGGTAACTCCAGAACTAACATGTCTAGAAAGATATGTTGCAAATCTAAAGTACGCCTGGACATTAAGAACTGGCACCAAGATTCCTGCAGACCGCCAGATTCTGCAACAACTGGTGCTAACATCAAAGAATGCGCCCCGAGATACTGAGAGATGCTGTGGGGGTATTCTGGTATGCTGAGAACGCCTGGAAATATTCAGGAGTTGATTGGCTGAAAACTCTCCATTGATAAATGGGTTAGCAGCTGCCGAAGAAAAGCGTGTTCCGTACTTCGGAATTCAGAACGAGTAATATGTGTCATTGCATTGTTGTATATCAGCCTACCTTAAGCTTAGATTACAATATATATATATATAGATAAAAAAAACAAAAGTCTGGAAATGATTTCAATCTCCGACCGGTTTCACACTATTCAGTGATCATCATGGGGTCTATATATATATATATATTTCATTTTGTTGTAAAATTATTATTTTTCAACACCTATTAAAAATATTTGTCCCGAAGCGAGGAAAATTAATTTGAAAAAAGTACTTGTTTTAAAATATTTATCATTTAACATCATCTCGAAACAAAAACATATTGGAATATTTTCATTGGTTATAGTTAAAGATTTATTTCAAATAAAAATTAAGAAACGAGATATTTGACTCGTTTTCCTGTTATGTGTGCTGTGAATTATTTGAGAAATACATGTAATATTCGTGTGAAGGATCATTTGCAAACAAAGATGGAGGCCATAGATCTTTAGTTAAGACCTGGCCGGATTAAAAATTGGCAAGTTGACATCTTAAACGTACACGTGATGTGATCCAGTGACGTGTTTAGTATTCATATCATATGAAGGTACACATTCCATTTTAAAGAAGTCACATATCATTAAATATCGTCTTTGGACTTTCCCGAAAGAAGTTAAATGTTATTAAAATTGAAAATGTCATTTTTGCATTTACTAAGTATCTACTTATTCCGGTCTGGTTTACATTAAAAGAAATCTTAAACGTTTAATAACAATAAAACTGTACAAATAATTTTGTTATGAAATCATATTTCTTTTCTTGGTTTCATACCAAATAAAATTTGACAAAGAAGATTATTAGCGACGTCATTCTTTAGACTCTAATAATTAATGTTTCATGAAAGACATTAACTGTTTTGATCTTTTATATATATTCATACCTGACCTTTTTAGCATTTGCCCAATTCGTGTTATAATAGTTTGTTTTATTCATATTATCTATCAAATATGATTTAAATGCTTATTAAGGTACTAAATAAAATAAATAGATAACAGATAATAAAACTATCAAATCTACTCTGGCCTTTAATTATCAATAGTACGATTCGTTTCGGAACAATTTAAAAGTAAAACCTCATTAAAAATCTCTTTATAAATTCTTTTAATTGTTCTCCATCATTACTGATGGGACTTAATGGTATAATAGTACACGAAATTGACATTTGAATGCTAATGGTATTCTTAACTAATTAGGATAAGTAAAAGAAAATGTTATGATAACATAAATGGATCATTATATTACATTTAATTTTTTTTCTTACTTATGGTTCAAGAAACACATTTTATCGTGAGAAGCGTATATTTTAAGATCGTGATATCTTAGACCCATGCATTTCGATGAAATACATTAACAATAATCTTTTGCCGTCATTTTCGTTTGAAAAACAATTTCCGGTAGCAAGCAAAATATTAATTTGTCGTGAAGATCTTTCAAGACTGCAAATGAACCAAAATGAAGATCGATGATATAGATTCCTCTACAGAAAAAGGTATACATTCATCAAGATCTGTTTCGATTATCGATACTACGATTTATAGTTTCAACTCTTAATTTAGCATTTACGCTCTAAAAGTGGTAATAGTGTCTGATCATCACCCTTAGGATCGAGGTTTGATTCCAGGTCTCGTCATACCAAGGTACGTTGAAGATTGGAGCTGTGGCTTCCTTATTATTAAGTCCATACTGAACACTGCATTAGGTTCAACGAACTCCTCTCCCCTGAGGGAAATCTTCCCAATTTCAACCTGAGTACCACTCGTTATGTCCATCCCTGAATGTCCATAATAATTGGTTATACACTCCTCGGGATAGAACCACTGAATCTTGTCTAGAGTATATAAAGATTAGTACATGAACAAGCGTATTTTTAAACAGATGCAACGTTGTTTGTTTCTGCGAGATGACGCTGGTACAGTATTCATGTGCATGATATTCATTAAAAGGCGTTAAGAGTATTCGGGAGCATGTCATAATCAGTTTCATTTTTCGATTTAAGTTACGGCGTTAAATAGTTGCGGTATAATCAAATAAAAGCGCACGTGCTTTTCGTGCAGTGTCGAAGGCGTTTGACTGATTATTAAAGTGTAAGGTGTAATACGTGCCTCTTGTGAATTTCATGTATTTTAGAGCGTGAGACAATTATCACATGCAGCACGATAATTCACAAATGGTTTTTGGGGGACTCGTTAAAATATCGAGAATCGGAACCCTTTGACATAACAAGTAGGCATATCTATAATTTCTTGTACACGTAACCATTATATATATATATGATCAATTCATATAGCGTGAAGAAAAAGCAATAGGAGAATCCACACAATAGAATATGCGCTTTGAGCATGTTATTCAGCCTAGAATAGCGCTATACAAATAGACACATTATTATCATTATTACTATTTAATCGGATGTTGGGGATATATTGTATTTCATAATAATTTTTCTCAATAAGTTCAGACTTTGACGATATGATCCCTTCACACTGAACAACATCTGATCCGACAATTTGCCTAAAACTGGTTGCAAAGCGAAAACCTTGATATAAATACATTTTCACAGAATATCCGTTTGAATTACTTTATCAATGTGGCAGTGGTCAGATGTGACACGTATTATAATTTTGTTTTCTTACGCTCAAATTCGGTGCTGGGGCGGGATAGCGCGTTCGGCTTCGGATCGTGAGGTCCGTGGTTCGAATCCCGCCAGGGGCTCGGCAGCTTTGTCTGCAGTAGAGAACTGTTCTACATGCAGTCAGGTTTGGGTGCAATGCTTTACTGAAATTCAGTGCAGTTCCACCCAAGGTTCGCTTGTTCGAGCCGATGCTCGCAGGTTTCACCGCAATGCATAGCCACAATTGTGTTGCGGGCTTTCTCCCTGCAATAATACTAGCAACCGCGATATAAGTGAAATAATCTTGAAAGCGGCGTTAAACACCAACTCACCTCACCTCACCTCAAATTCGGTACAGTAAATGTCGGTTTGCAAAAAATGAAATTAAAGATCCACCGTCATTTTAGATGTAAAAATGCATTTTATATATACATGCAGATTCTTCGTTTACTTAGAGATCCTGAGAGTATGTAAGGACCAGAATCTGAACACAACTTCACATGTAAGATTTTGTGAGTAATTCTATAGTCACTGAATAAGACCTATGGAAGATTATCAATCATATAATGCATGGTTTATACCCACGAAGTTCCTTCAAGAAAGAACAAAGTCAGGATCAATAAGGGCCGCGCACTAAAGGCAATGAAGTTTGCTGGTCGATTACAAAGGTCTAAACACTGTCACCTCCACCTGCTTTCTATTGTTGAGAAGCTTTCCTGGAATTATTTCGTCCAAATCCCTATGGCTTTACGTTGATCACACACTTTAAATTTGCCTCACTTCCCAGTAAATGCACGGTTCTAAACCCTATGGATCTTCAGGGACCGGAGATGCAAAACTTGTTTGCGTCCTGAGTTGGCACAAGTCGGTAAAGCCACGACAGACTGCTATCGATTGGATGTTGTCAGGCGGGGATCTGCCGAGTTCATTGCTGTGGACGATCAGCTGTTGGCATTCAAGCAGGAGACTCGTGCAGTGTCACTAATAGCCTCAACAATTTCGTATCACACGTCCATATTTTCTTAGTGCATAATCCAAGAGGTGACATTTGTTTGACTGGCAGACGACATTGATTGATAACATAGGTCTAGAATTTCTCAGAGCAGACGACAATTTTACATCAACCGTGCTAAAATCATCGTAGCAGACTACATTATTGTAAAAATCAAACAAGCAGACGACATCCGGTTTGGGATCAAACAAGCAGACGATATTTACCTCACGTCAAATCCTGAAAATAAAATCCGATTCTTTTGTGATTGTCCGAGGACTTGCACCGATGGCGAGCATGGAATAACAAGGCAAATCATTACTGGATATAAATAGCGATACCACCGACCAGAAGGAAAACACGCCGATTCCATCAACAACTCCGGTTCGCGAAGCAGCGAGTGTGTAGTGCAGGCTGGTATCAGCTTACAGCAGCCACAGCACGCTGTTTTAAGTTCGCACCTGGAAACTACCTAACTTCGGAACTATGCCAGGGGAAGAAAACGAAATGGCGCCGACGGTTGCGATTGAGACTGTGGTGATAGTTCGCCCATTGAAGGTAAGAAAACTTCATTTTCAATGAATCATAACACGCTTGAGTTCATGAACCGTCCGTGCACACTTATATGTATTTTATTTTCAAGTATTCCCACGTATATTTCTTAAGAGAGGGAGCTTACAGGTTGGAAATACGTGACCTAGAAATGTCCGGTGTATACGATACTCAATACAGCCTGTCCCAAGCATATATTTCTATACTTATACGTGTCTGTTTCCGTAAACAGAAATTCAGGCAATGCGATACGATATTTTGTCTGTATCCAAGCTCTGTCTTTTATCTCTAGGCAACAGACTATCCGTTTATTTGGGTAATTTAGTGATAGATATTGGTTTCCTCCAAGCCTTTGGCATTTCTTATCTTGCGTACCACTAATACACGATCTTTCTGAGGTACTAATGTTTTAGTAGACTATAAAAACGTCTCACATGGGAGGTAATTTGATTCTTGAAGTATCAATAGCAAACATATATCTTTTATCTTTTTGGCATGAATTTGAATTTTTAATATGTAAGTCATTGCGTTTATGATGAATTCCGTTTTGAAAGAATGGATAGCGTTTTTTCTAAGACTTAATTGATTTTTCCTTAAAAAGGAAATAGTTAATTCTAAAAAAACTTTTATATAAATAGTTTGAAAATAAGTTGGTAATTGTTGATCCGTATTCTGCTGTGCTAAAAGTTATTAAGGGCTCAGTTGAATTTTTCATAGACAATTGTTTTTATCCTTGTAATAGCAGTAATTATCAAGAAGATAATGTTACAGCGATTAGTCTTAATGTGACTAGGAATCACCATACAACTATCTGTTTGTTCACTAGGAATCACCATACAACTATCTGTTTGTTCACTAGGAATCACCATACAACTATCTGTTTGTTCACTAGGAATCACCATACAACTATCTGTTTGTTCACTAGGAATCACCATACAACTATCTGTTTGTTCATTAGGAATCACCATACAACTATCTGTTTGTTCACTAGGAATCACCATACAACTATCTGTTTGTTCACTAGGAATCACCATACAACTATCTGTTTGTTCACTAGGAATCACCATACAACTATCTGTTTGTTCACTAGGAATCACCATACAACTATCTGTTTGTTCACTAGGAATCACCATACAACTATCTGTTTGTTCACTAGGAATCACCATACAACTATCTGTTTGTTCATTAGGAATCACCATACAACTATCTGTTTGTTCATATTCTGAAGCATTCATATAACCTGAGGTACAAGGGACATATTCATTATGAATGATGAACTTCTCCAATTCATTTATATTTATCAATATCATGCTTATCCACTAAATATGTCAAATACATGCTGATTAGGGCCTCTTGACCAGAGTGACCAGAATGAGGACCATATCGGCTCATTCAACACCGAGGTGGAGACAAACCACTGTCATACAGGTGTTTTCTTATTGATTCAGTGATCTGATTGAACAGTTTTACACTTCCTCTACTTGTAGAATATTCCTAGTATGGAGCTTTGTTACAAAACCTGACCATTCATATAGATAATATCCAGAAAAATAATCGTTAAAGAAGTACTCTGTCAAAACATTATGAGTATATTGATTCAACATCTGTACGTGTTAAGAGGTCGATATCATATATGCAACATTAACATATTTATATACGCTGAGAACACTATCAACACATGTCATTCAAACAACTCACGTATGGGATTTAATAAATCTTTTCTATACATGTTCACATTATATGCAGTGCATACTCAAGTGACAATAGTTTGTATGATATCAATTGTGGGATTGACAAACTTACATATATGTCTTCTTTGGTAATACGTTCATAGTTAATTAAGGTATTGCAATTGACTTACTACATATAAGTAGGATGGCATTCAGAACATTATGGATGTAGATGTCTTCTGTTCCACATTTAGCTTCAATGGATTTAGTCAGTCCGCACAAACCACTTATTGAATTTGTCTTTGAAGTATATAGTGTCGGCCTACAAAGAAACAATTAAGAATATGTCAGATTCAAAGAATTGATGATGACACCGGAAGATGGATAAAAGAAAATATGATCACGTGCTATTCGATTTGTCTATTCATCTTTCCGAAGAATCGTATACCGCTTACTTTTGATAACACTATTATTTTTGCCGTTTGAAAGTACCAGTTACGTTGACATGTAATGTTCGCGTTCATTCTAAAAAAGGTACCACAAATTCCGGTGTCCCGCCATATGTGAGACAGCTAGTACCAAAGTTGGCAGACAAAAAAACTTGGGAATCATCATTAACTAATGAAGTGATAATTTTATAATTTGCAGCGTAGGTTGTCTTTGCAGCAGTAGTAGTAGTTGCAGTAGTATAGTAGTAGTAGTAGTAGTAGTTGTAGTAGAAGAAGAAGAACTATTATTATCATGAGAAGCAGCATCAGTAGCAGCATTTTCATCTACATCAGCAACAGCAGTAGTATTAAAAGTAGTAGTAGTAGTAGTAGTGATTGTAGGAGTAGTAGTAGTGCTTGTAGGAGTAGTTGTAGTACTAGTAGGAGTAGAAGTAGTACTAGTAGAAGAGGTAGTAGTAATAGTAGTACAATTACTACTAGTAGTAGTAGGAGTAGTAGTAGTACTAGTAGGAGTAGTTGTAGTACTTGTAGAAGTAGTTGTAGTAATATTAGTACAAGTACTATTAGTAGTAGTAGGGGTAGTAGAAGTACTAGTAGAAGTAGTAGTAGTACTGGTAGGAGTAGGAATAGGAATGAGTGTAGAATAAGAGTAGTAGAAATAGTAGTAGCTGCTAAAATCTTTTAAATAATGAAATTATGTCGACAGAGTGAGTAAATGGGATTGTTATATAAAAAAGGTTCAAGACCTGTATAACACTAAATAGGAAAATGATGTTTAATAATGCATTAGCTTCCCAGTTTCACACACTGAAACTGTAGACAGTTCCTAATTTCACTCATTTCCTTCTCTCAGTTTGTCTGGTTTCCTCATGTTCACTAAACCTTTAATCCCTTTTATCTCTATTTTGGATTATCTTCATCTACGGGTTGCATGACTTAAATATGTTTGAAGGCACATGATGGGGGTACCTCAATGGACCCCCTGGCTATTTGTTATATTTCTATTCTATATTGGGGGGCGGGGTAGCGCAGTGGTTAGCGCGTTCGGCTTCGGAGCAAGTGGTTCGAATCCGGCCAGGGACTCGGCAACTTTGTCTGCAGTAAAGAACTGTTCTACACGCAGTCAGGTTTGGGTGCAATGCTACACTGAATTTCACCGCTGTACCACCCATGGTTTGCTAGTTCCAGCCGATGCTTGCAGGTTTCACCCCAATGCATAGGTGTTGCGGGCTTTCTCCCTGCAATAATACTAGCAGCCGCGATATAAGTGAAATAATCTTGAAAGCGGCGTTAAACACCAACTTACCTCACCTCACCTCTATTCTATATTCGTGACTTGGATGTAAATAAATGTATATGTATTGAAATATACTGCAACAGATCCCAAGCTTATAATCCCTTGTTAATGCCTAGTTAACAGCGGATGGCTGCATTACCCCCTGAACCTGAGTCAGAGGGCACATTGAGGTTAAACCACACATTATATCCAGATGTTTTGCATGTATTTGTATATAATATATTCGGTTCTTCATCAAAGATCATGTTCGAACACAAGGAGAACAGAAAATAATAAAGGAATTCTATATAGGCGATCAAGCACCATTTGTCGCAGTCAATAAGATGTATTTACACATTCAATGATCCTAATATCGCCCATATACATTGTATGCTAAGCTTAGTAAACACCTTTGAAGACCCTACAAAAACAGATACGAAGACAGATAAAAATTCTCGAAAAAGGTTAATCTTAAAATTAAGTTTATTACATTACAAAAACTTGTCTATTGATTTTACTTATAAAGGTAAGTTTGCTTGATCCTCAATTATCTAATTTGATAATGAATTCGTGATTACAGATTGTATTGTAACAGTTGTGTAATATAAAATGCTTGAATAAAAAGTTAAGTTAGATAACATAAGCACCTAATGTGGCTAGCACACATGTTTAGGACAATGATCCATGATAACAGTATGGCTTAAAGACCTAATATCTGTACCAGTCAATCGTTTATTCGATCAACCGCAAAGTATATCTCTTACCTGTATGTTCAGAATAACAAGGCCATCGATTGGATTGTTTTATTTCGGAGAAAACCGTATGCTTTTAAGCCTACCGATACTGGAGCTTCTACGAAAATTCACACCGCGGTTTATTATCATTTTTATAAATGATATACACCAATTTGTTATTGCATTCAGCATAATCAACACGTGACTACTACTGGAAATGACAGATAGTTGCCCGTTATAAGAAAAATTCCAGGGTTGTCTCCTCTGACACTCGGTGCTTATTCTCAAACACATCATTTTCATTGGATGTGTTTGGAATGACACTAACTGGTACACTTTGGACTAAACGTTAAGATAGAATAAAAGTGCTGGATAATAGGCCAACTCTTTTCCAGTTACTAGTGTTTTTAACATCTTGGTTTGAAGAAAACATAAAAAAGAATCAAGTGCTGCCACAATTCAAGATTACGTAATTTCTGACTCGGACCACATTTCGTTAAGCATTAACAAACGGTTTCGGTGTCAAAGACATTTCAAGAAGTCTTGATCAAATAGCCCTTGATCCAAAGGCGAACTTTGGCAAATTAGAATCTCGTTTCTGGTATTAAATCATTGCATATTAACAGCTAGGATAAAGATGCTGACAGGTATAGAATATGCAAGTGATGTTCCCATAGATTATACATAAAGTCAAGATGAAAATATAAATATTATAAATACAATTCACGAGTGCAATATTACCAGTTAAGGTTTCAAAGGCAACCAATTAAGGAAACATAACAGACTTTGGAACCACAGAAATTCATGAATATTAAATGGAACAGCACTGGTTTTATGTTAAGGACAAGATGTACATTTATGTTATTGTTACATTTGTTACCAAACAGAACTCTTAAAGGCGATGTAAAACTGTCGCTGCTGCCAAAGACATTTGATGAAGCCAAAATGATTAAGCTCGTGTCCCAAAGATAATTGAGATATTTGGTATTAAACTGCTACCACAGCTGATCACAGATTGAGTGTTGTAACAGAGACATGATATATGATTTGGTGGTGTTTTTATGTTTCACTGTCAGTAGAACATTCTGTGTAGCTGTATTATTTACTTAATCATTAATCATTATTATCGTCCATGTACACTTATGCTTGTATACAAAGACGATAAATGACATCAACACTTAACCTATCGTATATCTTTAATTATACGGCAGAAGCAACAACACGTTAATGACATTGGTCTTTAAACCCATACAAGGTATGCTAAGAGAATAATTATCATCCTTACTTACGAAGGGTTTCTCTCAACTGCTCACCGTAATCCTTCACTAATTAACTGTGACATTCTTATTTCTAACCACACGCAATGAGTATTTTTAGTTTCTCACAAAGTCATTTACAATTACTGTACCAAGACATATCTAGGTTTCTTGCGTTAAACGCGTAAATGAACTACTACCGGAATCTCTTAGGATACATTTTTACACTATCAGTGTCGTTTTTTTTGCAATAGGGGGATATGTTTTTTAGCAACACTTCTTCGTAAAACAGTTTAGATCGTCAAGATATGAAGGTCCGCAAAACATCAGTTTGCGCACATGTGCCTCTTGTTGATGCACGATAACTGGCACAAGCCTACATTATAGTCACCTTGTGGTGAAGGGAAATTCTACGCATAACAATATTGTTTGAATACGCATATTATCAAAGACGTACTTGACTTGTAAATGATGTAAGAAGTAAATGCTAAAGAATATCTTTTAAATGACTTTAATCTCATAGTATGATAACCATATGGAAACTGTTTATATGAAAATATGATTTAAAAATAAATTTGTTAGTTTTCCTTTATCGATGGTCAAAACAACATCCTGAAGCTACTAAATGAACTGGATCATGATTTTCAAATATTCCCGGTATTAATAGATAACCATGTAAACACAAGTATAACATCCAATTCCTTTTGCATGACTGAATAGTACAGTGATTAGATATTTCAACGTCTGAATAGCAGCCGTCGGTTCGAGTCCCATCATGGTGTGGTAAAGATGTAGCTCTTCCCTGAAATTAGGACAGTATGACCCTTTTTCCCGCTATTTCGCTGATATTGCTGCGTTACACCTCAAATGACCTCACCTCAAGCTGATACTCCTACGTTTCACTATAATGATGACCGCAATGCTTATGCAGGCTTTCCCCAATGCAGTCATAATGTTTAGTCGCTGGAAACATATTGAAAACAGCGTTCGCATCTCACCTCTTGTGATCAGTTAAATCTAAACCAGCCAAAACAGCGTTCCTTTAACCAAATTACATATCTATGTTTGTCCTGTGTTAATCACTTCATCTACCTTACCAATCCCGAATCATTCATGGTTAGTTTGAGCCCCAAACCGTCGGCTCATGCAAGCATCCATACGGAATTGCTTATGACTTTGGAAAGATAACTACGATTTCTCTGATGGCTATAGCTTCATCGTAGAAAGATAATGGATCCCATAACTCTGTCAGCAGACGCACTATGCTCTACTAGCTTATTGTTATCATTAGTGGATGTGGCTGATCTCCCATTCCAAGCGGCAACCATAACAATCATCATCATACCTTCTCCAAACAGAATTTTCAACATACGTATTTATTCCTCCCTTCGGTTTCCTTTCTCATTTATTATCTTTTCATCAGTTCTAATCTTTTAAAATAATGTTGTTCTTTCAACCACTAGAAAAAATCAAATCCATCTAATTTTTTAGTCTGCTTTAAAATATGTTGCTTACGGCTTATAAAATGTTTAATTGTTGAAAACAGGATCATATGATGGTCAAACATCTTCCAACTACTTTTGTTTTAAGATCTTGTAGAGTTCAATAAAGGTCTCGCCATTTTTAGTTCTTTACGACAGCCGTTTGAAAGTGCTCTCACTTATTTCGTACAATGTACAAATAAATGTCTTTAAGGTCCAACTAGTTTTAATGCCTTAGAATGAAATTAGCAATTTAAAATGGAGTATATTATTGTTCCAACTATATATCTAAAATATCTAAAAACAATTAAGATATATTTTGGTTTTATGCTTTGCATTAAAAAAAGCATTGCTGGGCCAACTGAATGACAAATGCACACTTTTTTGAATGTTTGTTCGTTGCTTTATCGACCGATGCTTTTTACATCAACATCACATCTCAAATCTCTCCAAGTCTTTATAACTTTGTATTTGATAGTTCACATATCTGAATCATATTGAAGTAAAGCCAGCTGTGTTTTTTTCACAAAATAAGAAAACTAGCATCATTGAGAAACTTCTCAAACCAGTGTGTACGGTGATGTATATAAGTTCACCATGTATGATGGGAAGATTAAGACAGTGATACGTCAGACATAATCCACTACACAGACAGTGAGTGCTTCTCCATGTGCAAACACTCATGGCTTGCTTCATATCAGATTAGGTTGTTTTTTTGTAGATACCAGAATATGGTGAATCCGAGGACAGAGGTACATGCTTGTATTAACAGAAGACATACATAACATCACTGGGACATATGTTTCTGTAGTTTTGTGTACTTGAACATATGTCTAAACATATTTACAAATCATTAATGTAGTCGGTATATTAGACCAAGAAGCGGAAGTTGTGAACTCGTTGGCGTCTTTAGATTCATGAGTAGTGATTGTCATAGTATGATTTTCTTTCGTAAAATATGTTAAAAAAGGTTAAGCTGTGATATTATTTTAGGGACTATATTTTTAACACATTTCAAAAATTCAAAATTGAAACGTTATAAGGAGGGTTGCTAATTATTTTTTTATATAATTTGTTCCAAATATTGAACATATGCAATATGGGAGACCTGTATGTTTCAAGAGGATATACAAGGATTTTATGATAAATACCTTGATTGAAAATACAACTTTCTTATGTACAAGGTGAATATTATATTTAACGTAAGCAACATATGCTGAGTATTTCTTCTTTCGAAATGTCATTAAACGGTGTGCACCTCTAACGATTTTGCTTAATGGAACTAGTGAACCGCAATTCTTTATAGTGTGATAAACAATCTTGTTATTATGATAGGGGATTGATGTTAATAGCTTCCTCTTCAACTTTTTCTTGTCTAGATGAGTCTGTCAAATATGCACCATTCACTTTGGAGGTAATGATGTTTATCAATGATAACTCTACATTAGCAAAGTCCTCGTATATTTATTTGCTGAGCATGTCAAAAAATTATGCCGCCGCCATATTGCAACTTCAAATCAGCGTAGTTAAAGGGAGGTAACTCTGCGACCTAAAAAAAATACAATATTCCTACAACTAGTTAAACTCGAATTTAACATATCAAATTCCTATTTTAAGTATGTGTCAGGTGATGTTTAAAACATTTTAAAGGCAATTATCTCATGAATTTTCCTCATATAATATTTGTCAAATAGCGTACGATAAGATGTACCTACTAGTACTGGTATGAAAAAGGATATACCTCTTGTATATTGTTACAACTACTTATCTCAGTTTCAGACCTTAGTGTATGACGTTTTTTCTCTCTCTCAAGAGTTACACTACACGATAGAGTTGAAATTTATGAAGTAAATGATAATTTTATATTGTGTCTATTTTTATCAATATCTGTATTCTCAACGTGTGTGTTTGTGTGAAACTTTAGATATTAAGGAATTTCATTAACGTTCTTCTTCTTTTGATAGCTTAATGAATCAGCAAACAATTAAACCGGTTTCGTTTTGGACCGTATGAAGGTATTGCCACTAAATATTATATTGGTAGTATAATTAAATATCAGTTTATCATATCATAGTTTCAAAAATGTTTCTTTTTTCAATTAAGGATTTTATTCAATGATATTTTATGGTCTTGATATTTTGATAAGGAGATCTACCGTGATCCAGATATCACCATTTCTTAATTTCGCCTATTATGTATTTCAATGCAATACACATGAGAATCGCCGTATGAAACTTATATACACAATCCATTTAAATGGAATAGTTTTTTTCTGTTTACCATATATATAGGCTTCATTTACACATAATCTATTTTTTAGACAAGCTATGAAATGAATATTTCTGCTGTATGCGCATATTGTTGTTGCATCTTATGCAATGTGGAAGAGCTTCTGCTCAATTATTCAGATAGTGTAGCATAGGATTGCCTTCTGTTTTCCTGCATGAATAGTTATAGGCCCTAGCACCTGCTTTTTATACAAGAATTTTTATCACTATCATCCGGTCATGGCAGCGACTGTTTTCATGCATTGCATTATGGTGGAATGCATTGAATGTGAAATCATGCATAAAAACATATATTTCCTGTTTTTCGATCACTGTATTTTTAGTGAGATAATAATAAAAACATGTAATAACACATATGCCACTAATTGCCTGTTTCTTGTTATGATCGGAGTTTCATGGGGTTCCATATGATGTGATTCCATACATCAAAAGCATAGTATTCCTGTTTTCCAGATCAACATATATGTATTTTTAGTTATTAAATATATATTGTAATATTCGTATCAATCATTGGCCATGCCTTGTTTTGATCACAATTTTATGGGGTTCCATTGGATGTGATGCCACACATCAGAAGGAGCATTATCTTGATTTCCAACGTCAATTTTCAACACGATTAGTCACAAGTTATCTATCTTCAATAACCTTCTCCAAAGCATTTGTGACATAATTTGTATGATAAAATACATTGAATGTGGAAAGTAATAGAACCGGTAGTTAAGGATATGCAAAATAGCCTTGACGCATGTGACGTTTTCAGTTTAATATATATTGCTGGACTGCTTTAAGTATATTTCAGTATTGTCTATAATTAAAGAACTGTAACTGAAACTTGCGTTTTACCATCCTAGCACGTAATGGGTATGTATGATTCCATATTTTATTTGAGAGTGTGCGCCCGCGTCTCCATTGCCTTGATATAATTTTGTTTCTTTTTTTTATTGCAGAAAGGGTATCATTATGTTATCGTTTACAAATATTAGCGACGTAGGGAACGCACTGCTCAAGAAAGTGTGCTATTTCCGTTTCATTACGTCCGTAGAATTTGTTAAGTATATACAGGAATAAACATAAAGATTGCATCATTCACATGTACCGTTTCTACATTTTCGAATGATATTAGCAGGATAGATTTTGCTATACATAAGAAAACCATGGATGTACTTGTGGATACGCTAGAATGTCATATGGTAAATTCGAACTTAGGAATGTGTTATTTTCTCGCCAAATATATTTCATAATTGTTGAAACAATCGTTATTAACTCGATAATTATTGAATTTCTTCAAAGGCATTTAGAAGTTGGTGTAGTGATACAAGACGATGTTATGGATGACAACTTCTTTATTTATTTTTTCACAACGTTTCTGGGCTACATCTGGCCCCTTCATCAGGTGGATGAATGATGAAGGGGCCAGAAGTAGCCCAGAAACGTTGTGAAAAAATAGATAAAGAAGTTGTCATCCATAACAACGTCTTGTATCGATTATTATTATATGAAATGATAAGAGTCGTAAAATTTCGGCCAACTTTTTAAAACCATGTTTGCATGCAATTCACAACAAATTTTATATTAATTTCTTGTACAATGGATAGGTAAGAAGGGGTGTAGCGTATAGATATTGTCTTTTAAAGACATCTTTGACATCATACAGCTTTGTATGCCGTAGTAAAAGAGTAATTGATCACAGATGCACCGTAAGATGGAATGCGTAGCAACGTGATGTTTTGCAATGCTGAGACACAATTTCTTTAACTATACCTTTGTTATGGTGAATATTTTTTCATTTTCGGTGACTGTTAAGCTGGTGTTGGCGATAGTTATTTTGGTGATGAAATTGATTGCAATTGTATTGATGATGATGGTTACGAAGACGAATACCATGATGTTGAAGATTATGGCATTGACGATGATGATCGAGATGATTACCATCGTTGTTATGATAATGATCGCGTACATGAAGATGCCAAAGATAATTATTGTTTTTGTTGTTGATGATGAAGATGATAACATGACTCATCAAGTATTCATGTTTCTCGTCAGCCTGCTTGTCACGTTGTTATCCAAGTTTGTAAGTAATATATACATAAAGTGACACGGGTTACACGGGTAACCATTGTTTTCATGACGACGTGTATATGATTGATAAATATCCAGGAACAAGAGTGAGACACTTCACAATTATTGATAGAGATAGTGAGACACGAATTGAAAGTAAAGGAAATAAGATGTGCAGGTGCCGCAATACATGTTATTTGTGAATATAACTATATATTCATCAACACCTTCAGACTGTTTGATCATACATAGAGGATACTAAACAACCTTCCGTTTGATACTTCTTTTGGTAAACGAGGTAATGATTTAATATGGAACGTGCGATTCACGAGATTATAATAAGTTGTAGAATGCATCAAGCGTAATTGCCGAAAGAGTGCCGCAACTAACATTTCCGCGACGTGGCTGCCATTGTGACGGCGGTACTAATTGTATACAGACTATTGTGACGTCATACGTGCAGCGCTTCTACGCTAGTTTAATGTTGCCAAATAAATATTACACTGCACTACACTATCTTACACGGGCGAAACATGTCCGCGACTTAGCCGCCATTGTGACGGCGGTGACAACACAATATTATGACGTCATACGTGCAGCGGTATTACGCTACACTATCTTACACGGACGAGTTATAATTAGAAAATACTAGTTACTTGCAGGGGCCTGTCTCGTTTTTATGTATCAGCAGTCTAACCAATGTTCCACCCTGAAAGAGTGAGTGCCTTTAAGTAGTGACTCATGATCATAGCTTATGAGCGAATACGTGTTACTGGCTACACTCACAATGATATCAGTTACTTCTCATAGACAACAAGGCCGTATTTAGTTCATGCTATTTTCAGACTGGTTTCACAACTACTCTGCGCTGGGCTAATTTGCAACATGACCACTGTAATAACGCATCAATGTAATGGAACCAGTGCAATTATTTTGTTTCCTAATGCTTGACCAGCGTTGAACTCTGCAAAGTACCCTTTCATGTTCGAAGATACAAGTTAACAAGCTATTCACCTGTCTCACAAACATGTAATTTACTTTAAATTAAGGCAGGTGAAACCAGAACATGAGGTTTATCTGTAACCTTGTCAGTGATTAGCCTCATATAGTTACATTGAAAAATAGAATGGATTCCTTTTATAAGAAGTCTTAATCTTGAAGGACTTTTTCTATGAGTGCTTTTATTCATAAATTTTACAAACAATACCTGGGATCAAAATATTAAAACAGCTATATCTGATATTTCATTAGCCCAAACAAGAAGATGTCTCATTATCCTAACAAGGGTCTTATAAAACTTTGATGATCAATACCCTTGTAATAAGCTCCTTCGTGAGGGTAATCCGTATATTCAATGGTAAGTTTAGAAGTCTATTAATTCTGAAAATAACATATTGTTGACGTATTTGAAAGAAAACAAAGTTATCAGATACCACATTGTATTTCTAAAGGGCTTATTTTGATGTAAGCGACTTATATTGTTCGTATCATCAACCTTTTCCCCCTAAACCAAGATCCCTTGGTGCTAACATAATCGTAGACCATTATTAATCATCCTGCTTAATCAGCATATATGAATCCGCTCTCGCTCCTTCCTAATACCCTGATCTCTTTCAAGCCAAAAGCTTCGTATCGTTAGCTATGTAACAAGCAAATTAGACGACTCGTATCCAGCAACAACGGCACAATGCGGATGGAAAATCGTTTGAGTTCAAGATAATGGCTTCACGCTCCTTGCTTAACGACACTCAATTGGCTGAATTAATAACAGGTGAACTAAGCCACGAATATCAAGCCATCCAGCCGTACGAGGCATTTGGCCCGAAAGAGATCAGGGTATAAGGAAGGAGCGAGAGCGGATTCATTTACGCTGGTTTAGCATGATTATTTGATAATGGATGTTACGTCTGACTATCTTAGTGCTCAGAATTATTCGAAACTTAAGACTAGGCTGTTACTTGTATAGATCGGTAATCAGGCCACATATAAGTCCTCTGTAAGAGACAACAAATATTCACCAAACCTTTCACAGTTTTTAGTAAAGAATCAAACTCTCAAAGTTGTCAGAATACCACATGATTGCACATGATCAGACTCACTTCATTTGAATTTGGTCCATAGTTGTCATTGTCCAAATCGATTAGTTTAAACATCAATTATTCAGGCAGAGATGTTTTGCAGGAATGAGATCTTCACGATGCAAAACTGTTTTCTGAGGCGTCACCTGTAATGGTCCATCGTATTACCTTCCCATTTGTCTGAGAGCCTCAGAATCAGAACTTGAATAGGCCCAGCACTTTTTGATCTTACACCAAGGGCCCTTTCTTCCTATACATTTAAGTAAAACACGCTTCCTTTACACTTTACCTTCATGGTATATAGTACTTTTACGTTTAATAAAAAAAATTCATACAAACTTACGAGTAGAAACAATATAGTTTGTTTGATCGTTTTTAAGCTTATTCTTTGCCAATTGAGTCAAGGCATGTTTTCAAGTGTAAAAGTACACTACTGTAATTGTTCTGCAAATAATGCTTTGTCCCTGACATCTTTGCTCACACAAAGCTATCATCGATCTTGTGGTAAGGGCGACTCCTATCTGATCCCGTGTGGTTTTCATTGATTAATCACTCCTGGCGTTACACATATAACGTGAGTTGATAAGTAGATTGTGCAAAACATGGTATTGCAGCCCTTTGCATTAATGTTTCATGTATTATTGTCATTTCAAAAGTCTTTCCCCCTGATATTATTCCCTGAGAGAGTAATGCAGAGGATTAAAAGTCAGCTTCTGGCACTTGTGGTTCTGTAACTAGTACATCTGATGTAAGAGTGGATGAGTTGTGTGTATGATCAAATTAATGATAGCGGTTGTTTGTGAAATCTTGGGGGTGTTTAATCGAATCAAGCAAGCTCTACGACCTGAACAAATTATGTTGTAAGTAATGTTTTTTTTCACTATCTAAGCACCATGTTTTTAAACACCAACACTACAAATACTTCTTAAATAACCGCCTGTGATCTACATATACCTATGTATAATTCACCTTTGCAAGACCCTTATCAAGGGCTCATATAGAGTTTTGTAAGAATGTTTCATTTGAAGTTTAATGTGTCATTTAGATAAGGAAAAAGACCCACTGATTTATAAAGTGACGTCTAGATCCATTGTTTAATGATGTAAAAGTCGATAAGATAGGAGAACCAGTGCAATAACATTGCTGTTGCACATTCGATAATGCTTACACTGGTTATGTTTATCAAAAGAGTGAAAATCATATTATTGAAGGACGAATGCTGTCCACTATTGTGTCATTTACTGGAATTATAATGTGAAAGAGCAAGAAGATGGCAGAACTCCTGACATTAAAGCACAGTATGTCATTTATAACATTAGGTTCACCTGGTGTGTTCGGAATCTGATACCGTGAGTGACTGGCAACTATCGCAGATCAAAGCACCGTTATCAAGTATATGTCATGTTACTGAAAACTGATAGTTGAACCTGTGGTGTCAAATATTGAAACTGTTGGAGATCAAATATTAATTTCAAATATCTTATATCTTAAATATATAATTTGAGGAAATATGTCGAAAATTGTGTGTTATCAATATAGTTAGAACTAGATGTAATGATCGTATGGAATAGATGGACGTATTATATTACAACTAGTTTTAACTAGATTGATGTATTTTATGTTTTATTTTAGGTACATATTAGTATCTCCCTGTAAGATTTTGGTAATACTATAATATGGATATATGACATAGAACAGAACTATGGAAAAGAATTCATTATACCTATATTTCAGATTTCTAATTTTTTATTATTTAGGCTACATTGAGAGTCCTTATGGATTCAAGAGTTTATTATTTTTTTTAGCTCATATGACCTGAAAAGTCTGAAAAAGTGACCCTGTGACCATTTGTAAAATAAAGTATTGGTAGCTTGATCATTATTTAAGGGCTAACTAGTATAATCATATCATATAGGAGGTAAGGTTTTTTATCTTATAATTTGTTTCAATCATATAACTGTACATTATGATAACAATTTGCAAATTTGTCATAAATGTCTGTTAAAATTCAAAATAATTTGAATGTCTCGTCCTTTTTTCTTTAGGTCAAATGATGTATATGTATATACAGTTTTCAATCTGAAGATTGTTGTTCAGCTCCAAGATATTTAATATTCATAAATGTTTATTGCTAGCGCTTTCAGCTCAATGAGCCTCTTGAGGTCATACACACAACGGATAATGCGTTGCCAGGCAACGTCGACATGTACAATATGACGTCATTACATTCGTCACAATATAAGTTATTATTATGATGTTTTTCTTCTAAGCAATATTTTCATTAAAGGCGCAGTATAAAGTTCTTAAATCTGTCAAAGAAATTCTTGATCGGGTATCTGTTTTCAGCTGTAGAATTAAAACCTTTGACAATTGAATGATGTACATGTAAGCTTTTGTCCAAATTCGTTCTTCAAACTTCAAGTGATAAATTTCATTCAACTCATTTGTTGACGTTTGCCGTGACATACGAATGTGCTCGCAGTCACGTTCTTGTTACAATGAGACTGTTAACACGGTAACATTGCTTACGTGTTCAATTGCGTGACACCAGTTATTCATACGTATACTTGTTTTTAAGGCGATTATCACTCAAACTTAAGAATGCTGTTTGACCGAGGTTTTACATTACGTGACTGTGTCTGTACGTGATGGGCTAAGGCGATTGCCAATTGTTGACATTATCCTAGAGAAGCAACTTCAAGGTGTAGTTAAAGGTCACAACGTCTTTTATTACAATGATTTTGCCAACGTTTTTAGGGTAATCCATATGTTGTATCAAAGACATCATATGAAATTAGCATTAACAACGTGAAAAACACTCAATAAAATCATTAGTTCTTTGTAATGGACGTGAGTTGTTTGGGTTCCATTACTTAAATATACATTTACATATATTGTCGACTCAATATTGAAATGTCAATGCTTTTACGAATATAAATTAATCGAATAATAGTATTTTTTTTTAAAATCGCGAAGGTTTTCCAACTTTATAATCTGTGAAGTATTAAATTCAAAATAAATGTTATTCACAACTGTTATTTCTAACACTTGTAGCCAAATAACCAATTAAAGACTGAAATTCAGAAATTAATAGTACACTAATGAAAGAAGTTTTCCGTTGATTTCGCTAGTCTTTCAGATAACAATGCACTGAACTTCACAACGACGCATCTGGTAAAATATTCGAAACAATACCGAAATAATGCACATTGAAATGTTTTATCAAATTGGTTAAACGTTTCCTGTCGATTGCAATATGAAATAAGTAAACAAAACGTCAACTAAGTAAAAATAATAGTAATAAACATCAGGCATTTGGTAGATTTTTAAATATAAGATGGTTTTATTGATCATCATACTCCTAAAAACATAAAATGTTACAACGATGTTTGGGAAGCATCAATATGATAAATGATACACCCAAAATTACAGATTCATTTAAATTCAGCATTACATTTCATCATCTGAGTCATCATGCCGAACCACAAGATCCTATTTACACCCCATACGACATCAGGTGTTGGGAAGGCTTCACAAATCAGTTTTGCGCCAGGGCTCTCTGGAATCAATGCTAAATTATTTAAAGCTCAATGTCATACGGAGACTTACCAAGTTCCAGTTGATGAACTGTTGTGAACTGTCTGTAGAAGACTGCTATCTTCTTCAAGGGATACACATTGCAATTTGAGATTTTGAGTACGGACTAGATGACAAAAGCACCACTTCTGAAAATTTGTTTCATGCTACATCTCATACAACTTGCTATATTTAAAATGTGTGACAGTAAACATGATCATGGTCAACACAACTACTTTACTTATCAGGGGTTACCTATATAGCATACTGAATATCATGCATCCTACCAAATTAAGAAAACCAGTTAATCGTTTCAATATACGCGGGGTGAGACATGTCCATTTTAGTGGAATACATTTGTATACGATAGCAAAGTAGTTGCTTAATGTTCAATCACTGCCGATTTGTGAATTTTACCATAAAAATATATTCAACGACCTACTACGTGCACAAAGTTCAATGGAAACAATGGTAGACTGTACTAGATTCGTCATACAAAATTGTCTTGCAAATGAACTATTCACACGAGTCTCTTCTTCAAAGCGATTGTACCAATAAGTTAATTAATCTAGTCTATGTTGTAAGCCCGAATCGATAAGAGACAAAAGGACTAAGGTTCAAATTGTTTTAGAGATCGGGGAAATCTTGAAACATTAGCTCGAGATTTGCACCAAACCTGATCTTGTGATTTGTTGAGATATTGTTTTATGTTGACATGCTTGTAGTTATTCCAAATAATCCAACTCTGATTTGTTCGGATTTTATTTGGTTGCCAACTTTAACTCTTGATAGCATTCATGGAATTAACGATCTTTCTTTTATAATGTTGAAATGAATTCTGATTGAAGATTTTCCATTTAGACCATGAAAAAAAAATAATTCGATATTGAATAATTCTAGCTTCGTGTTGCCTTGCCGGTTGACTCTGCATAGCGCCCGCTTTTAAAAGAACTCCCTATTCTTGAATGCCTTCAACTTTGTAGGGAAATGGGGCAAATAAAATGGACAAGCGATCAGTTACCTAATTATTAAATCTATGAGAGCCTTATCGATGCAAGAAGAAGGTAAAATGAATTTGATGACAATATTCTGGAAATGAAGACGACATATAACATATGGTAGATTTCTCAAAGCTCACTTAATACTTAGATATTATTAGGTCAATGACATTTATTTTTGACTTGCTCTTAAACTAGGAATGATATTCGCCACTGTACACTACGTTTCTATGACTCGAATGCATCATGCCATCTTTTGATGTTAAATCATATCAAATTTACAAGGAAAAACACTTTCTTGCAAAGCTTGGCTGGTTTTGTTTGCAGGATTTTAGTATTCTTCATTTACAATCAAGCCAAGTTTCTTGTATTGATATATCAATCAAAATCGATCTTTTGCATGGTAATATCCATCCTCTATTGTTGTTCCTGTAACCTTTATGCACAGTAAGTGTCAATGACCTTTACACCACGTTGGTAAATCGATTTTTATTGGCCCGTGATGGAAAAATCACACAGTTTCAATGAATTGACCTTTAGTGAGGTATAAAAAATAGCAACCTTGCGTTTTCTAAACAACTTCATTTGGTGTCAGTAACTTGTTTCAACAATAGAAAACACTACTTTTTGCATATGTTTTTTTAAAAACAGATCGAATCTTTTGTCTTTTAATGTTATATCGGTCACATGAGAAGATTATATATGTTATTTTGAAATGAACAGTAACACATCTACACTAGTTTTCACTTCGTGACACGATAGAATTTACTTTAAATAGAACATCAATATTTGTCTTTTGTAGTTCTAATTCGGAATCACGACCAACATTGATTACGTAATGCTCGGTAAAACGTTTACCCCATTTGTTTGTATTTCTTTCTTGCAAACTGGATGTAGGATACCTCGTGGGAATTAAAAACTGAAAGTATAAAACGGAGAAGATCAACGATCTGCTAGCAAAACTGCAGTGCCAGAGGGCAGTTGAGTTTATTGCAAAATTTGGAAAAGAATTTGTTATACTGTATTTCCTCGAATACACGCCGGCCTCGAATACACGCCGGGTCTCGAATAGACGCCTGGTCTCGGATACACGCCGGGTGATAGGTTGATTAATTAATGCTACTGTAGTTGAATGCAAATAATGTAAATTATAGATTTCCTACTAAAAATGAATAGACGCCGGCCTCGAATAGACGCCGGGTCTCGAATACACGCCGGGGGTAAAGGGGTCTGAAAAAATAGACGACGGGGGCGTCTATTCGAGGAAATACGGTAAATATATTCTTTTTGATAACTGTTTGGAGTGCTTGTTGACTCGAACAGTAACTCAGTTTGTTCATACGTAGTTGGTTCTTGCTTGATCGTCTTTCAACCAGTCATATTCAATTTTTCACGTTTAATGACGTCAAATGTCAAAAATAGCTCCCGGGAACTAAGTTTCTCTCTCAAGGAAACCAGTCAAAGGATAAAATGAATTTCGATTTTTTTTGGTAATAGAAGTCATCTTTTTTACAAAAAACTACTTTTCAAAGATAGAATAGAAAAATGTTGAACCTAACTTCCCTACAAAATTCGATATTCATTGAATGAAATGGGAAATATGTAAAATGTATTTATAAATTCATTAAATGTTTTAGTATGAGATACATGATTTAAAACCCCATAATTTGTATTTGGCCGAATAATCCAATTGACGGTGGTTTTGGTACACAAATTCTACTTCATGTTTTTTCGCAAACAGTAGTATGATTATCTGGCACACAAAGATAGGGTTTAAGCAGAAATATCAACAGCAAATGCAATGCAGATATTGGTCTGCCTCTTGTCTTTTAATGACTCACGTCAGTTTGCTGTCGATTCTTTACGGAACCTTCTGGATGGTACGTACATTCATTTTAGGTTTTTGAATTTATCTATATCTTTCAGTTTATGTCGTAGATCATAACTTGGATATCATATGTGTGTTCGTAAAGTACAACTTTTGATAAGTCAAATCAATTGTTGCTCGTTTATGTTTTTAAAACATTTGTTTCATCCGATTTTTCATACTTTCATAATTTCATTTCTCTTCAGGTCTTTGCTGTCTTGCATCCAAAAGGATATTTTTGAACAAAATGGCAAAAATTTCAAAGAAAGGAGATGTACCAACCTTAAAGGGGTGGTAAAAGATAAAACGTTAATTTCAAATACATATGGTTTAACAAGGTTAAATTCGTGTTCATTACGTCATATTTCAGCTCTTTGCATAACATTGTGTAGATTTTGTTGTTGCAGATAATTATTAAATATATCTTTCATGTTTAAAGGTGAATTAGTTAAAGGATCACTGTTTGAGAGAATTTCTTTTCATCAATCATCTAAGATTTGACTGTCAATATTTTGTGAGCGTTTGTTGATGAATGTTGTTGACTTGACAAATGTGAATGTGTCGAAAATCATTCCCCACTGACATACACAAATATTAAAACGTTACTCGAAAAATAATGTAATTCATAACGAATTCTTAAAAAATGTAAATGATGATTTTGTTTATTCCTGACACACTGATAAAACATATCCTTCGTATTCTGCCTAGTAATCCAATCGAGGGTTTTGGTGCCATGAAGTTCTACATTATGTTTCGCAAACAAATGTAATAATTGTATGCCAAAATGACACTATTGTAATGGACACTTTGCTGCGGTGCTGCTTTGCCTATATCATATTTCAAAGTTAAATGGACATTTAATTATATGAAGAGGTTATAAGTACAAAAGCTAAACAATCTTTTAATGATTAAATGTCGATATGTTTTAAATAACGTTGTTCAAATTCTGTTGGTGAAGATACTCATTCTGCACTATTTGTGTTTAGTATTACATCAGCTCGACATTTACTGTCATTGCTGTAACATGAGGTATCATATGAGTGGAGAGCAAAAAGGTTTGAGATATAAAAACAATGAACCAGTTAATCGGATCTTTTGTGAGCGTTAACTTAAACAGCAAAATGATAAATGTTCTTAATCTTTATATAAAGTATCTAAATATCTTTGAGTCTTAAAAGTCTTAAATGTGAAAAACTACACTGGGTCGAAAAAGGGATATGTAAGAGTTTGTAAAAATCTGTATGAAAATCTATTCATTAATGGACACACTGATAATATTTCAAAACAAATTTTTCAATATCTCTTACATATTTGGCAAAGTGTTTTTAAATTTTTTAAATTGAGACTTTGGTACATCCTACCATGACAAAACGCCTATCAGTGTCAATATGAGAGACTCTACATATACATTCGCTGATTCGTAATCAGTATTGGCTGTGTACCTGGTGGTAGGAATTAGTGTCTGACATGTTTTGAGAGAAGCTACTCACACACCGTTGAAATTCGCACAGTGGACTTAGTGTTTTAAGTACTTTAAGACTTGACCACACAAACCAATGAAATTTGCAAGATTGAGAAATACAAAGATACCGTAGTGGGATATGTCAAAGCTTGACCATCTTTGAATAGCCCAAATAAACAAATCGTTTGTTCCGTGCTTCATTGATCTTTAGACCACAATGACATAGCTTTGTCGTTTATTTGAAAATAGTGTTTTAGAGATTCAATTTCCAAAAATTCATTACTGAAGAATCAAAATAAATATTTGACGTTGTCATGAGGATCAAACCAACAACCGATAAATGCAAATTGTTTCTGGTACGTGATAGTGACAATAGAGAGGGTTGTTCCCTAAAACCGCTGTAAATCGAACCATTTGCTTACTCTTGTTGGAATCCAATGGGTTGCTAAAATTGATGTGACGTATGCTAAGACTACTTGTACAAAAAGCTCCACCTTGATGGTCGGATTATCTGTATAAAACGTGTAGAGTGTAGCCTTCGATCATACTTGATACAAGCTGATAACAATTGCAGCTGTGGTTGTAATCACTCAATTAACAAAGTCTGTTGTGTTTCACATGACCTTTGATATGATTAAAGGCCTGTTCCCTTTTTGAACGAGTTTGGTGCCAATAGAGATCAGGTCACTATACATATGTTTTAAATCATGAAGGCGACAAATAAGCCTACGGTGTGAAAATTTTGTTTTTGACCAAATTATCTAAAAAAAATTTTAAAAACTCAATGTCCGAGATAAATTGAATGTGAACATTGAACAGGATCCTATTTTATAACGCCAACTCTAAAATGTTGTAAACATTATAGGGAAATTTGGATATCAAAATGAAATAGTGTTTACATAATGATTTGATGTCCTTTTAAGTTCAAGCAATCGTAGATAAGAGATCAAGATGCATATGTATTGTTAGCAGGTCAAATTTCTAGAAAATTTGGAAATCATATATACAAAATCTATATGAAGTGAGCATTTGTGGAATGCTCTAGCACTTGGAGTGATACATGTGCAACTGTGCACTTCAGCATATATCACCGGCCTTTTGATTCAAACAAATAGAAATAAAACACATAAACATGTCTGATGATACCTTTAACAGGAAAAAGCACTTTTCTGTAATTCCTAGGTGATTTTGTTAGTGTTTTTACAGGTATTGATTTACTAAGTTTCTTTGGCTTTGGAAGGCGTTTCCTTTGATTTTATATTGTTTACATACAGTAAGTGCCAAAAACCTTTACACCATTCCGGTTAATCGATTTTTATTAGCCTTTCATGAACAAATCATTGAGCTAACAATTATTTTGTTACGTAAAAACATTAACCCGTCTTTAAACAACTGCATGAAGTGTTTGAAACTTGATGTGAACAATAGAAAAACACAACTTCAAAACCATTAACGCTTGTATATTTTCTAAAAAAAATCATTTTAAATGGTTTTCCATCGCTTTGGCCTTTAACGATTATATTGGCCACAAGGGAATTACTTTATCATTCAACATGTCTTGATCGAGTTAACTTTAGAATATTTAAGTTTTTTGCCCTTTGTAGTTTTAAGTGGGAATCACAAAATATATTCTATGAAGTTATTACCTTGCCTTTTTTTAAAATAACAAGACCTATGATAAATGAAAGATCTTCATATTTCCATGGAACATATCATTGACGTTTTTATCAGCGACTTTCTGCCCAAATATGCCCTGAGCTAAACCAAAATGCAGATGAACTTTTTGTGAAAATTAGATCGTAAAGATCTGATGTAAATAAATTCTTCTATATTATTGTCTGAAAACCTCCTAGCATGCTGTTTCGAAAGCTCATAATGTAATTTCCCATGGGCAGTCATTTTTTGCTTGATGCCTTTCTACCTATAACATTTGATTGATGTATTTTAGAGACTTTCATGAAAATGTCAAACATGGTTCCGTGGACGCTTTTATACTCAAGGGGATGAAGTCAAGGTATTAAATGAAATTAGACTTTTTCGTAAGAAATATAATCTTTGAAACAAATGTTACAGAAATAGAATATCAAGCTGTTAAAAATGTTCTTACTTACTATATGTCTGATAAAATTATCTTTCACGAAGAATGAAAGGTTTTGCTTTTTAAAATCTAAGAATATTTAAGCATAAAATATACGCGATTTCAAAACAGGAGCACAATTGGTGTTTGGCAAACGAGGACAAAATACAAAATAACTTTCATCAAATTCATTAGAGGTCTTTAACTATTTTTTTAACTCTTGCTCGTGTTTGATTTGATAGGGAATATGTGATAATGTTCATTTGTTTAATTTAAATAGTAACTTTCCAATTGCTTCATGTGTATTTTTGATGAATCAAAACTAATAATACAAGCAGGTCGTACTCTTTATCATATTCGAAACAAAATAACTTAAACATTTAAAAGGATAGAAGTACAAAGGTTAAAATGTCATTCATAACGATGAATTATCTATTCTAAATTATCTACATTTCATTGCATAAAAATGGAAAACAATATAAATAACGTGATTTATAAGTATCAATCAATCAAGTTTAAACGATACTCGTTTGCATAATCATTTTTTCAATATTATCTATATATCTAATAACAGTGAACACCTTTATAGTAAAAAGTAAGCTAGGGATAAATGACATTTTTACATCATTTACAATTGTCTATTTATTAAGCGATACACTAATGAATTATAAATCCTGAGAAAAAATTTCCACCATAAATATGCATTTCAATTTGAAATCAAGTGACTGAGCATGAATTGATTTCACTTTGTGTTGATAAAAGAGATTCCACATTTTTGCAATCAATAATGACTGTGTACCTGGTTGAAGATCATTGTGTCTGACACGTTCAAGTGATATTGAAGTAGCTACTCTACAGAACCGATGCAATTTGCACTGCTTACTAAGCCTCGTTGGAATCCATCCAGTAGCTTTGATGGATATCTCGAAGACTTGAACATATTAGATTCACAACAACTCAACAGAACGTTTTCTCTTTTGATATTTTTTACCACAATGATTTAGCCCATGCCATGTATTATGTTTATAATTGGGAATAATATTTTACTTTTGACAAAACATTTAAAAGAGTTTTTTAAAAAGTGATTGAAGCTACAAATATTCAACCATTCTTAATTATGTTGCCAAATTGGCTGGTAACTGATACTTGGAAGTGAAAATAATAGACATCGGTTCTCTTCCACCGTAGCAATCAATTAAACTGTGAATGCATTATTGAATTACAATTGTGGAGATTCAATTATTCCTTAGGTTTGATTTGATCATGCCACTGAAACAAAGCCACATAATGACAGACGGATCTTGTATTCGACGACACTTCATATACAACGTTTGTTTTAATCAATCAAAATTGCTAAAAGATCTGTTATTGTCGTACGACATTTAGAAATGTTTATCTTGACATTCAGAGTTTCAAAAGTTCTTTTAGAGTTTCAATAATTATTGCATAGTTCTTATAGCGTTACATTACTTCTGCTGCAATGTTACAATAGTTCTCACGGAGTTGACATAGTTCCTCCTGAAGCACGAAAATAAAGTTCTTGCAGAGTTAGAATAGTTCCAGAGAGATAAATATTTCCTCCTTAGTAACAACAATTTTTACAAAGTAACAAATTTGGAGATGTACCATAGTTGAAAAAAATTTCAACTGTTCCTGAAATTACACCAATGTCTCCACTTTGCAGAGTGACAGTGGCAACTCTTCTTTATTCATAACGTTAAAGCCATCGTTCTTCCCTATTATACTTTATCGATGTATGTTCGATTTGCCCTCGTTGTGACAGTGGAATCGCTGACGGCAAGTCGCAATCAATAGAAACATATTTATAGTTGATGGCAACAATAGGTTGGTTCCTGACAGCAAAAGTGGTGAGGGAAAAGTTCCATTGAAATAATTATTGCATGTCAACGATTCAGTCAAACCTCATGAGATTAGGGCTGAATATTTTCTTTCGTGACAACAAAAATCTGCTGACTTCAATTTGAAGTATGTTTAACTTCTCATAAATGCTCAAAAAAGTCCTTTATATTGACAATGAGGCAAATGTGTGTGTGTTAGAGTTGTTCAAAATCTTAACATGTATTTAAATGTTTGGACAACTTATTCCTCCTCGGAAGTTCAATCTTCACATTCGAAATGAAGCTATAGGAAGTTTTTCTTTAAGGCAACGTTTTAGACTGAAATTCTATAATTTCATAGAATTACACACTGCCCATTTGTCTTTGAGGCTTTCTATGCTCTCGCGGCAGAAGTCTTCTGACTGGCCCCTCAGCCACGCCCATGTAGCTACCTTGAATTTATCATCATCGCCAAATCTTGTAAGACGCAAGAGTGATTTCAAATTGCGAATGAGATGGAAGTCTCTTGGGGACAGATCTGGGCTGTAGAGGGACTGGTTAAGTTGTTTAAAGTCACATTGTTGATGTGCAGTCAGTGCAATACGACTCTTGTGCACTTGAGCAATGTAATGAAGAAGCATAACTCGAGCAGTCAACATGCCGCGCCTCTTCGTCTTGATCGCCGCTCTCAAATGCGTCAACAAGTAGTAGGCACAAGTTATCGTAGTTTTAGGTGGTTTATAGTCTATAAGTATCACGCCCCTTGAATCCCAGAAAATGGTCGCAATGATCTTAGCAGTGGAAGGCTTAGTTCTGAAGAGTGCTTATGCTTCCATTGCATGGATTCGTGCTTGATGTTAGCTACTAGTAGAATCCACGTCTAATCCCCTGTAACCAAACGGGCCTGAAAGTTTCTTGGATCGGCATTATACATGTTCAAGAGCTAACGACTAGATTCAACTCTCTGGTGTCGATCTTGTGCAATTAAGTTTCGTGGCACACCGGTCATACGTTTAGGTATTTCGGTTGCATTCACTCCTTCTTTCGTGGGAAACTTGATAACCGCACGATGGTCGTTTTTAGAACTTTCCATGATTACAAATGGGTACCTGTGTTAACAAGCTGTACATATCAAGTAAATGGCCGGGAACCGTTGTATATGTCTGTAAACTATCGTCAGATGGCCTCAATAATGGCATCAACGATGATGTCTTCAGGGGTGTATCAGTACTCACTTCATGAACTTATTGACTTCCCCTCGTATATCTCGGATATATCATTTTTATATTTTCAGGTCAGTAATCAACAAACATAAGTCGGTCAAAGGTCAAACATTTTCATCCAGTATGTTGCTGCAAGATAAATATGGCGTGAAAAATGTTTTTCGTTTTCGCAATATCACTTCTGATATTTATTTATTTTTGCATTTGCATGTTATCCTCTTGAGCTATGTAAGATATCTTCATCCTGTATGATAATGGAATAGGGGTCGCATATAGATCCTGTTTGACACAAACTATTTTAGAGAGTTAACTAATGTTGACAAATATTTAAACGTTGAGTCGATCAGGTTAACAGTGAGAAATGGTAAAAAGCGGGACAAGTGAAAATAGCCATGCACAAATGAATAAAGAGAAGTGTATAAAACGGGAACATTAATAGTAATTAGAAGCATGTCTTTGAATAAATTTGGTAGTCGAAAGACATATTTTTCTTTCCCCTAAAATCCAATCAAAATACGCTTAATATTCATTAGTGTGTATTGAGATATCTTACCGACTTCGTTTCGATAACATGAAGCAGAATAGACATTAAGTAACATAACATTCAACGCATGGTCATTACAAAAAGAGATATATAAATGATATATATTGCCTGTGCCACATCAGTATGAAACCATGATGGTTATTAAAGCTTTGATACATTCATAAAATGTGAAAACTTTTTAACATGTCACCGAAAGAATATTTTGTGACTTCTACTTCTAGTGAGTTTTACTCGATTCATATAACACTATTAAGAAGCGCATGCACGGAGTCGAACAACTTTTGGGCATAGTCAACTTCGTTATTTTGTTTATGCATTCTTGTGGCATTACATAATATGGTTTATTAGAATTAATTTAATGTTCAATTCAGTAAAATTGTTGTACTCTTAATCCACCCAATTTTGGTACTCTTATGGTTTCATAGCTAGTGTAAGCACCAACTGCCACTGATATCAATTTTGGTAAAATGCTGTTTCAAGGTAACGGCATATTTGTATTTCACGACAGATTTGATCACGAAGACACGCATGTAACATGATGTGTGTTTATTTAAAGTGTTTTCCTCATGTCCACAAATCTAACTTCATGTTTGCTGGATCTGAGGAATTCAAGGATGGACTTCCGGAGACTCCAATAGTCATGGCACGTTCTGTCTTTGGTAGCTGATGCAGCGAAAGCATATCCGGCCTTGTATTTCGCAGGTTGCATCAAATAATATGAGCAGGAATCAATTACAACTCGTTAAACTATTTCTATGTTATTCGGTTAAGAAAATTATTAAGTGAATTAAGAAAGTATTTAAAATAATCGGGAGTGACTTTTGAATATATTTGATGAGCAAAGAAGTTCATTATGTTAGAGACATTTCTCTTTGAAATTAGAGATTAAGGATTTTGTTTTGCTGAAGGATTACGATGACGGTGATGCATCTTATCTACACATTATGTACACAGTCATAATTCAACTTTTGTATAATATCAATTGGGGACAATCATATTATCATGATGGCTAACTTTGAAACAAATTTGATCAAAATGTTTTTTAATTAAAAAACATAGATCGCATCAATTATAGTTATTCCCAAGAGTTGCTAATCGCATTGAAATGTCCCTGGCCTTAACAGTTATGTGCAACAGCTTTGTTATTGACGCCGTAAACATGTAAATTTAAATCAAATTTAATGATTCAGCTCTGGAACGTTGTAGTTTACTTACCGTTATAAAAGTCAGTACTAAACTAGGACCATATGTCATGTACAACATTATTACTCTTGTCCAGAATAAAAATTTAAACATATGTTACAATGCTGTAGATATGTTATTTGTCACATGTAAGAGTTATTGCTATTATGCCAATACGCAATATCTGTTAAAGATAACCATGAAAAAATATTATTTTTGTTCATTTTACAGAATTTGTTTACAATATTTCCACAGACCATACAATATGATCATAAATGTTACTTTTCATCAGTATTTTCCCCTCCAGAGAGTCATCATATCTAACGATATGCTACACACATCAATTCATATCAGTATGTGTATCTCCCTAGAGAAAAAACATGAACAAAAAGTCATAAACCGATAACATAAATTGAAAGTGTTTCCCCAAGCTCCCGCTAACACAGATACTCATGCGTTGATACGTTAAGTAGATAAATTTTGATAATGCTATGAGAACATGTGCACTGATAAAAAAGATGTATAAATATTTCATCTCGACCCGAAGGGATAAATAAAAGCACATTATCCACTGAACTCAGAAAATGGAGATATATTGGATATATATGCAACTACTTTCATGCAAAACATGTGAAAAAATGCAAAAATCCTACATCATTTAGATGATTAAAAGGGATATAAGCAAAATTGCTAACTCTAATATGCACCTTGCAGCCATACTGAGAATTCACAATGCAATGGCGCCAGAAAATGTAAATATTTTAGTCCTTCAATGAATAACGGGTAAATAAAAGCTTGATCAACTTATGGTTTTTGTATTGAAATGTTTTCGAGGGCATTAGAAAATATTTATGTATTTGCTAAGGTGCTCGTAATTTAAAAAACCAACAGATTTGCAACTTTTTAAGTTAGAAACTTTTCGAACACCAACTGATCATGTTGTCAAAATGTTTTTCCATTGAATTCATCAATGTCGACAATTACTAAGAAGGTCTAGACAAGCATTACTAAGTAAATAAAGCTTAGTAGTAATACCAATGAAATACAAAGTCCTAATAAAACAACTGCAGACCTAGTGGAGATTAGTTGAAGGAATATCCAGTGTCCAGAAACTCAGTTTCATCATTTCATTAGCTAAGAACTCCTTTCAACGTTACAGATTTGGTCACCTGTTAACAGTGCCTTGAAAAGTATTGGGCAATTGGTAATATCTCCATTGGAACCGTTGAGAACAGTAATTTTGATGGCTTCATTTACCAGACTGTTCTTTCATTTTACGAATGACAAACATCTACATGAATTTACTTAAAATTTTTATTTATCTAATGTAATTGCCATACGCAATGATCAATTACGTCACATGCATAATGTGAGAGCCTTAGCTGAATTCAAAATATGTTTTGACCCCCAATTATTTTTTTCATAAACTTTATGTCTAAAAAGGATATGAAACATTGTGATCCTTGGAACTATCATATATCATTTCTGATACACAGTACGGTATTATAGTATAATTTTATATCTTCAAATTTTCAAATATCATACAAAAACCACTGACGGCCATTTCTGTATAAACACCTTTTAATCCTTTGAGGGAGGAAATTGGATTCGCATAGGTCAACCATTTTAAGACTGCATCTTTTGATTCAAAGTAATCTTTTGAAACATTTGTTTTCGCCTCCGTAAGATGACTTGATTTATGAAAAAGTGTTACTGCGCCTTAAACAATGTCGTGACTCAATATGTACTTAAAAATGTGAAGATTTTTCCAAACAACCAGTGTTGATGGACTGGTTTTATAGTTGGAAATGGATAAAATTCTAGTGAAAGCATTTGCATGCAAACTGTTATATTATGCAAAACCTTGCTGCACCGGTGTCTAAACTAATACAAGTCTTTGTGTGCATTTGCACGCATTCACACGTTTTAAAGTCTCATGAGAGTCTTCTTGAAAACTTTTCATTGATTGTCGATTTTATTTTCCTCAAGTCACATGCATTTTACAAGGTTTGCATATTAAGAAGTTGGTTCTGTAGCCAAGGTGATTAAGTTTGTCATCCCCAGCCAAATGTTTGTGTTGTTGAATGATAATTCTTTATCTTCTAACTTACTTAAAATAGATAAATAACATAGAGGTATAAACCATCTTTGTTCATCTTAATTCTTAGAATGATTTTTGTTTTTGCCTCCTTTTGTGAGGCGGATTGTGGTAGCTGTGACGAATATATATTATGCTTTTGAGAAAAATAGATTTTTCTTACTTTTAAACTATCTATGAAGTGTTATTTTGAAATAAATCACAACCTTTGATACTCAGAGTTTTAAAATAATCTTCTGAGTGCGTTGTATATCGTTTGAAAGCCATCTTTAGTTATTCGTATGCATGAAAAAATAATTCCAAAGGATGCTTTATAATTAAAAAAATTCTGAACACATTTTGGAGGCATTGTGTTGTATTGATTCAAAGGTTTGTTTTTTTACTTCGAAGGGGCGTTTTTTTTATTACAACCATTACACTTTGTGATACATCATAATACTTTTCGAAATATAATCCGACAAGTGCTTCATTATATCAAAGCAGTAGGATAGATTGTGTCATTTATGCCTTTTTACCTTCAGGAAAACTACAATCGCTTATAAACATGATTACGGGTTTGTTTACGCCGAAAAGTGTCAATTTTGCATCAAGGGTTTTGAGGTTTGCAATGTCAAGGTTTTATCAAAGCGCCCTGTCCTTCCCATTTCATAGAATCATGTCGCTTTTGACAATCCAGGCATTTCACTAACACGGCACTTGCGAGAAGCGAGTTAATGGAAGGATATTGCAATTTTCCACAGCAAAATGAGAGGGAAACTTTTAAGTAACAATTGATGATTACAACAAAACACAACCGAGCCAATACAGCTTTGTCAAAAGGAGCTGCGTTTGATGTAGTTTTCCTCTGTCAAAGTAAATTTAATAACTTCATCATTAAAGTATTTATGCTTAAAGCATATGCTTTTAACAAAAACATTCAAAGTAGTTCACAATTAACATTTTTAATAAATTGCCACTTACTGCATTTGAAGATGGTAAAGGATATAATTACTTTGTTCAGCGATAGCATATAGTGTTTTTGAGAAATAGTTTGATGATATTCAAGAAGGGTTTTGGGTTCTCCTGTATCAGGAAAATGTTTTCGATAGCAGATAGATATCAATTTTGCAAACGGAAAGGAATTTCTGTTTATAGTCTCCTGATTCAGGTTTCAGGATTTCACATGTAAACCTATATCATGACATCGATAAAGGGCTCTTATGTTTTACAATACAATTGTCTTTGAAATAAAATACACTAATTATGTGATAACCCCATAAAGATTCAGTAGATAAGCTTATGCATACGTCGTTAGTTAAACACATATTTCTATTAAAACTTTTAATTTGTACATTCGATTTAAACATCTAATGAAGGTCATCCGTATGGCCTTAATTGAAATTTGTCTTTTCAAACATTTATTTCATCATGATTATACCGGGATTCCATATATTATTGCATAATTCGTTACAAATCCCCTAAAAAAAAAGCAGGCTTGAATTTGGTTTATTAAGGGTGTTGTATAAAGGGAAACATCAACTTTTAGTAGTATTGAATAAATTCTGTTATCCTTTTTTCTATTATTACGATTTATAATGCTTTTTCATTTTTTGTGTGGGTAAGATTATATTGCCCATTAAATGATGTAAAATATTTGTCAGAAACTAATTCGTATTGATAAAATGTACGATATTTTGTATTGTGTTGCATTTGATAAATTGTTGAAAAGCTAAGTTATGCATGAAATTCAATGAACATGTACTTGTATTCAATTCTAAGAGATCACGACATAAGATAATTGTTGATAGAAGTTACGTTTGGTATATGAATGGGGTCGCACTGCCATGTAATATGTAAAAAAATACATTTGATTTGAACCATTTGATTTAAATAAAAGGAATCTACATTAAAAGTTTGCACTGAACTCAAATTCAAAATTGGCAGTTAATGTATTTGCTAAGGTGCTCGTAATTTAAAAAACCAACCGATTTGCAACTTTTTAAGTTAGAAACTTTCCAATAAATGATTTTGTGGAAAAATTCCATCAAAGAATATTCGTACATACATGTAGTATGTTTCTTCTATTTTTTTTGGAACTAGGTTCGATCAAATCACCTCAAAATATTTCATTTATATTAATCACGGATCAATTACCAAGCACTCTTACACAACAATCCCGGTTGAAACAGCAAATAACTCACTAAAAATATTCCATCTCAACCCAAAGGGATAATATAAGGGCACATTATATTTTGAACTCACAAAATGGAGATATATTGGAGATGTATGCAATTACTTTAATGCTAAACATGTGAAAAATGCAAAAATCCTACATCATTTAGATGATTTAAAGGGAAATAAGCAAAACTGCTATCCCGAATATGCATCTTGGAGCCATACTGAGTGAATAAAAGCTTTATCAAATCAAAATGCCTTTTGTATTAAAATGTTTTCGAGGGCATGAGAAAATATTAATTTTTATGGAACTAGGTTCGACCAAATCACCTCAAAATATTTCATTTAATTATCACGGATCAATTACCAAGTACTCTGACACAACTATCATAGATGAAATACCAAGTACTCTTACGCAACCATCATGGATGAAATACCAACTACTCTGACACAGCCATCATGGATGAAATACCAAGTACTCTGACGCAACCATCATGAATGAAATATCAAGGACTCTGACTCAATTATCATGGATGAAATACCAAGTATTTTGACACAACCATCATGAATGGAATACCAACTACTCTGACACAACCATCATGGATGAAATACCGACTACTCTGACACAACCATCATGGATGAAATACCAAGTACTCTGACACAACCATCATGAATGAAATATCAAGGACTCTGATTTAACTATCATGGATGAAATACCAAGTATTTTTACACAACCATCATGAATGAAATACCCACTACTCTGACACAACCATCATGGATGAAATACCGACTACTCTGACACAACCATCATGGATGAAATACCAAGTATTTTGACACAACCATCATGAATGAAATACCAACTACTCTGACACAGCCATCATGGATGAAATACCAACTACTCTGACACAGCCATCATGGATGAAATACCAAGTACTCTGACACAACCATCATGAATGAAATATCAAGGACTCTGATTTAACTATCATGGATGAAATACCAAGTATTTTTACACAACCATCATGAATGAAATACCCACTACTCTGACACAACCATCATGGATGAAATACCGACTACTCTGACACAACCATCATGGATGAAATACCAAGTATTTTGACACAACCATCATGAATGAAATACCAACTACTCTGACACAGCCATCATGGATGAAATACCAACTACTCTGACACAGCCATCATGGATGAAATACCAAGTATTTTGACACAACCATCATGAATAAAATACCAACTACTCTGTCACAACCATCATGGATGAAATACCAACTACTCTGACACAACCATCATGGATGAAATACCGACTACTCTGACACAACCATCATGGATGAAATACCAAGTACTCTGACACTACCATCACGGATGAAATACCAAATACTCTGACACAACCATCATGAATGAAATACCTAGTACTCAGACACAACCTTCAGAGATGAAATACCAAGTACTTTGACATAACCATCACGGACCAGTTCTCTGACACAAAAGTGTTGTCATCTTAAATATCAAATCTCCCTTTATTCACATGAGATATTCAAGTCAATGTCCTGAAATAGGAATAGGATTTTTGATGGAATATGCCATCTGGAAACCAATTTAATATTTTGACATCTTTCAATTCACATCGTTCGAAAACTTCAAACGTTTTGTGAGATTTTAGTGTAAAAATAATATTTTCCTAAACCCTGACTACAGCTCTTTAAAGGTTAATCGATTAATGAAAATATCTTCTCGGCCTTAATTCAGAGATTAGATTCTGCTCCAGATTTCCCCTGGTTTTGAATATAATGTTTAGTGTTATCGCAGTCATCGCTTGATTGTGGCTTGTTTTTTATGAGATAGAAAAACGAACCCATGTTTACAGATCCGTGTGCCCTGACGCCTTTGCGATCATTTTACTTGTACGGAATCAAATCTACTTCATCATTACGTTTAATTGATTTAAAGAACGTTCGGAAAATCTACGCCTTCAATTAAAATCCAATATTACATGCTACGCGTCCGTGCGGAATTACAAATGATGGAACAGTTTGTTGATGCACAGTACAGTGTTCTCTGTTAAGTATTTAATATGCTATCATGTTTCATTGACCTCTGTTTGAAACTTGTGGAAATTGATATTAGGCATGAAACTTTCAAAGAAAAATTGGATAATGGGCCTTCTGACAAACTGATGGATACAGATTTATTTTGAGTGTAGAGTGTTTATAGCGGGTAAAATTCAGATAATTTTTAGCCAGCATTTCATCGAAATACATATCTTGGTGTCCTTTAAAGATTTTATAGAGTTGGTAATTGGTAAATTGATTAAAGTAAAATAGAGATTATTAATTTTATCATATTCCGTCCTCGTGCTTTAACTATAATAGTTCAGGGCAAAACTATACTTTATTACAAAACACATTGGGTAGAGCGAACTTTATTTCTTGAATAAAAATAGGGAAAATCGTGATCCTTGGAAACAAATTTTTATGAATAAAAATACATCAGATAAGGTGGGAAAGAAGACTTTACGGGATACGTTTATCAAGTTTTACCGAATGTTTTGTTATGAAAAAGGAGATACATTGAAATCCACCATTATTTTATTATACATGTAGAGTCCCCCTCTCCCCCAAGCGGGGTTCCCGAGTAACAGTGATAATCAATGTCTAGTGATAGCTCCTGCATATAAATTGTTGAATTATGTAAAGTGTTGCAACATCAGTGATTAAGTGAATACAGGTCTCTATTCCCTTTCCCTTGGCAAACGTTTGGTTAATGTCATAAACGACATTCGACGTAAGTCATCTTTACACGAACTCTTGGTACTAGCTTTTTCCATATTTAAGTTGTATGGGGTTTTACTTTCGTGTATCTATAATGTGTCTAAAAGAACAGTTTTTGAAAAATTAGAAAAATGGTCATTCTATATTTTACTGATCCCGAATAATACAGGTTATTAGTGTTTTATTCTCCTCTGATCAAGAAAATGATTAAATTCTTCAGGAAAAGGACACTTGAAGAATATCTCCCATCTACATTAACATTTAACGCGATGGATTCATAAATGCATTTTTCAGTATTTTCCTTGGCATTCAAGAAACATTTTCATTGAAATGACGTGAAAACTTTTGACTTAAGTTCATGAAAAAAGAGTTTTGGTTTTTGTAATTTTAATTTTAATGTCTTTCCTTATTTTCCACAACATTGCCATATCTGACATTCTTGTTCCTGAATTATTTGCTTGCGGTAGCATGGTAGAGAAAATAATTGCGAATCTTCACAGCAAAATGACAAGGAAATGTCATTAACCATTGGATATTTACAATAAAGAAAAACCGACACCTTTCCTGCTTTGTCAAAATGAGCTGCGTTTGATGTCGTTTTCCATTGTCAAAGTAAAATTGACAACCCCATCATTAACCTATAAATGCTGAAAGCGAGTTACAAGGGAACATTTTATTTTAAAGAAATGAATAATTTGAGCAGCAACTGCTTTTGATGCTAGTCAAGAACCCAAATGATACATTTCTTTTCTTTACCTCGGCTCATGGCTAAATTATTGCCCAAGTGGCGCTAAGCAATAATTCTCATTCCTCTCAACACCAAAAGATTATCTGTACAAATTACAAAGATAGAGTTTCTATGGTATCACATTACTTGTTTTCAAGTATTGTTTCTCCTGTATTGAGAGAATATTTTTCCACTTTACAAAACAGATATATCAAAAACAAAGGAAAAGAAATAGGGAGATACACATGTAAAACCTTGACTTCTTTGAGAGGCATTTAGAAGTTGAGATGAATAGAGAACAATTGCTATGGATTTACAACTTCTTTATTGCAGTGGTTTTGTCGCTTGCTTGATAACGATGTTAGTATTTAAACCGAAACGTGGCAGTCCTGCAAAAAAGAAGTTGAATACTCATAGAAATTGTTCTCTATTCATGTAAAAACTTAATAATTAATTGCACCTACAGCGACCAGTGCGACCGTTAATCACAAATATTAATAAAAGACTATATTGATGTATATTTAATTTTCGTAAAAATGTACTTAGATTAAAAAAGATGTGTTATTTCATGTCAGTCAAACCATCCCAGGCACCAAGATTTGCATCGATATGTTATGGTTTAAGCAGTAAACAGGGCACCGGACCCCTACATTTATGCTAATCGGCATAAATCTTGGTGTAGCGCCAGAAAATTACAGTTTTAAAAATAAGTTTTTTTGTAATGTGAGAAACACAAATTTTGATTTTGACCATATGAAAGGTGAACAAGATTTTTTATAGTCCGATACATATGATAACTCAATGGTTTTAACTGTTTCCTTAAATATGGAACTTGATGGACAAAGTCGTTGAGGTATTTGTTAATTAAACATTCTGCCCTTTTCTATGAGGAGATTGTCATTTGATCATCCCAGATTTGATGCATACGATTTTTTCCCATCTGTCTAGATTTACCCATCTATCTCGACGTATGCATAGCAAAGCTTTCTTAATGCTGCACCACTCGTTTTGTTCATGCTACAAAATACCTAATATTTAGATTCCGAAGAATCACCCTAACTACGGACAAGTAATAAATTAATGCTGGTTGCTTTTCTCAAATGAGTACACGCCTTGGCGTTTATTTTTACTTTTAAGAACCCATTATTTGTTGTCTCTATCTTCCAGTTGAAAACAGACCAATTGCATTTCTACATTTCTTCTTAAGTAAGACATCGCTTCTTTAATTTATTTTTCTACCCTTATATACATGCTTAATAAATTCATTTAGTTTTACAAATAATCAATTTAGTTCAGACTCATAGACATAGACATTTATAGCTGAATGAAGGACGAAATGGTGTTTTTGATTAAAATTAAATGGAATAAAGTGATCCATTCAAAATGGAATGTTAGCTTTAATGCTAAGCTGCTCCCGTGTACAAATAATTTGGATTCCTTGTTTAAAGTCTACATAACCACAAACCTATTTCACTATTTTCTTTGGAATATATGAATGTCTGATTACAATATTGTATAGTGCGTCAAAGGTCGCTACTCAAATATGTTTGGTGATCTGTGCATCTATCGTTACAATATCGCAGAAAACCCCCCAAAAAATAACGATTTTCAGAGAATGTTTTTCACTCAGTTAGATAAATCATTTGACGATGTAACACTATTAAGCGTTTGGTGTAAAAATATATCCACATCAATGGTAATTAAACAATTATTTTATTATTCACACCAGTGCGAAGTTTATGGCCCCTAGCCCAGGTGGGTTTCTCACAGCCGATAATAACGCTGTCTAAAACATTAAACAAAGTGACAAAAATCAAGCCCAGTTCTAATTTTGTTGATAAATCTTTGAACGAAAAGCGAGAGAAGATAAAGTCGAGGTTAGCGGTTGTTTAAAACTTTTTTGATAGTTATATCATATAAAGGCTTTTTTTAGTTTTATTTCAGAGATTTATCAGTGTTAAAGTTATGATACACACTTCAGTTTATATCAATGCTTGTATATCTTTTATTGAAGCTATAAAATTCTAACCATTAAATGATAACATAAATTGTTATGGCTTTCCCTCACGCTTATAAAAAATTCAAGCTAGACTCAGATACGTTTAATAGATGAATTTGAGGTATTGCTATTAAAACTTTTGGAGCGATAAAATTGGCATAAACTTTTTTTTTCCCTTTTCGATCATGCACCTAAGAGGTTTCTCAAAACTCTACTGAAATTAGAAAGTGGGATTAAATGTTTTTGCTTCAATATATATAACTGTTAAAAATGGTTTATGTATTAATGATATTTTGACACAACGAGGCAGTAAACAAACATGACAAATCACACTTTAACGTTATAAAAACTTCTCTTCGATTAAGTGATATTTATTTCGACTTTTTACATTCAAATTATGATTGACACTTACTATAGAAGAAAGTTCGAAGATATTGTTTCTTCCCGTAATGAAAAAGTAGTGCTTGTCAGTAACTCATCACATCTTTTGGTAGCGAATTTAATTTAAAAAAATTAATACCTTCACAGATATCTTTCAAATTTTTTTTACAAATAGGTAACAAAACTTACAAGAACCCCTAAATCTGTTTATGCTTAAAAGTCTATTTAAAAAACAACAACATCATAATTAATAATCTAGTAATTATGTGTAATCTATGTAATAATCTAGGTTTAAAATGTTCAAAACATGTTTTGTTGGATAATATAACACAGGCATACGAGAGTATCATACGATCCAACCTTTTTAATCATCTATTCAACAATATATATTTCAATTTCAGTTTTAAAAAAAGTTTCCAAACGCAAGTAAATCTATAAGGATTAATGTGTTCAAGTCAATTGCAAAACTAAATAGATACGCAAAATAATATATCTGGGCAATTTATACTCATTTCGATGGCATGTGCCACTTTGACCTAGTGCTCAGTTGCAAGAATCATGAACATTTACTGATGGCCTGACACAAAAGAAAAATATATTCTTATTTTTGGTTTATGTAACGATTACTTGTTTTGCCATGCAGCTAGTTAATTACAAGCTGACACGCAAGAAAAGAGGCTTTTGTAGGATGAGGTAGTAAGAAGATGTCAGTATAAACAAATCGATCTTTACCTTGACTGATTTTTTGAAGTCAGGTTTTCATAAACATATTTGTAAATAAAAATCAAACCGTCAATGAAATTATTTAAATGTAGGTTGGCACTCAAATTGATATTTTGCAACAGGAAGTTATTGATGATAAAACTTTAATTACTTTTGTGATTAGTTTGAAAGCTTTTGTCAAAGAAATATGAAAACGAATATTTCACGTTTATCCAGCGCACTTCACATTTAATTCTTGCTTTGAGGTCCCAGTCTAAAAGGTTTATTGAACGAAAAAGACGTTTCTTATTGTGAATTTAAAGTCACTTTGAATAGTGTTAGTTGAATGAACTTTAGTATTCTGTTTATAACCTTATTGCCGAACGTGTACTGAACGAAACATTTCCGCGACTTGGCCGCCATTGTGACGACGGTGCTAACATTGTGACGTCACATACACACAGTATTGAGACGCCATACGTGAGGTGCTAGTTGCCGTATAGATATTACACTGTGGTATGTTTCACGGGCGAGTAATAAATAATTCGTTATAACGACCAAGAACATTAACTATATATTAAGTTGTTTATCTGTATCCCCACCAACATTTCCAAAACACTTCTTCTTGGAACGAAGGGGAGTGTCTCGGTTTAAAATTTCTGTTTTCATTGTATTCTCATTGCACTGCCGCTTTCATTTCTTCACATTATCACTTCTACGAGAAGTTCTGACATTTGTCCTGAATTTGAAACCTGCTCCACTAAAATACGAAAATAATAATGAGTCTGCAAGGTTTTGAACTTTGTGCAAGAAATGAAAATGTCAAAATCAAATGTTGGTTCAATCCTCTCTGACCATAAAATTTATGATTAAATGCAAAGTCCTTCAGAGATATGCATTAACTGCACTGGATTCAAATTGAATTAGACCCAAAGCATATGTCTGTATTTCTGTACTATTGAAAGCAGATATAGATAAAAATTATTGATGAAATGATTCAGTTGTTTATCGATGTTTGATATCTTTAGAAATGTGCATCTAGCCAAAGGGAAGATATGAAAAGCAAAATTTGTGATTGATAATTTTTCGAGGTCTTCATGTATCATGTCATATACTGGATTCTGAATATGTTGATCGGGTTGAGTGATTAGATGAGGGTACCCTCTGAAGATAATATATTTGTCATACATTTAAGTTGATGGAGTAACATTTGAAGAAATAAATCTTCAAAAAGTCATACTGCTAATCCTTTCAACATTTAAGTGTTCTGCATATTGCTTTTGTGTTTTTTACAACATATTAATGCAAGTGTGTTTCATTATTGCAATGGAAGAGGAAATCTTTTTTTTTCATTTAAAAAACCCCAATATCCTCCGGGAATACTAAAATGACAAATTAACACAATAATGATTATCGGTGCTTTGCGCAGAAAATGTCAATTTTGCTTCTAGGGTTTTGAGGTTAGATAAGTCAAGGTTTTATCAAAGCTCAAAGTCTTGCCTTATTTTCCAAACCATCGTCACATTTGGCATTCCTGTCCAGAACCTATACACATTTCTTGCCTGAGGTAACGAAGTGATGGAAATAAATTGCAAAATTTTCCAGGATAACGAAGGCGAAATTGCATAAATTGCATAAAATATTGATGATTAAAGATAATGGAAAACGACACCAACACGGCTTTGTCAAAGTGAGATGCAATTGATGTTTTCCATAGTCAGAGTAGAAGTTGACAAGTTCATCGTTCACCTATATACATTGTATGCTTTTAACGAAACTTTTTTAAAATTTATTTCACAATAAATCATTATTTACAATTTACAGCATTCTGCTTCTGTTGCAGGTAAAAGCATTAAAGATAAAGTTAACGTTAACATCCATATTTTGAACATTTTATGAAAAAAAATAACTTTGATGATCCTCTTTTGATTCTCTTCGGCTGTCCAAATCTATAACTGAAATGAAGGTCAGTGTTCCAAATAATATATAGTTTTACCATTATAAGAAGTAGTCACACATGTAAAACCATCTTACACACAGTCTTCTATTCATATGGTTTTCATAGCACCGATAAAGGACGTTGTCTTTATACAAGTGGGGGGGGGGGGGGGGGGGGGGATAGCGCAGTGGTTAGCGCGTTCGGCTTCGGATCAGGAGGTCCGTGGTTCGAATCCCGCCAGGGGCTCGGCAACTTTGTCTGCAGTAGAGAACTGTTCTACACGCAGTCAGGTTTGGGTGCAATGCTACACTGAAATTCAGTGCAGTACCACCCATGGTTCGCTATTTCCAGCCGATGCTCGCAGGTTTCACCGCAATGCATAGCCACAATGGTGTTCCGGGCTTTCTCCCTGCAATAATACTAGCAGCCGCGATATAAGTGAAATAATCTTGAAAGCAGCGTTAAACAACAACTCACCTCACCTTTACAAGTTTACTAGACTAAAGTTTACAATATGAAAAAATAATCAATACTGTACCGTCATCCACGTTATTTTATTTATATAGCCTTTATGTTCCATCAGTAAGTAGTCAACTAAGGACCTTCTGAATGACACATAGACTGTAATATAGGCCCATATTTAATACAAGTTGACAAGAATTCATTGTTTTCCAAATTCATTATTCTTGAGTTAAAACGTGTCGCTATATATAGTTGTATCGTTCAGCAAGAGTATCGTCGAGTATTCACTCACAATCAGAAAATCATATGTTGGTTTTAGTTAAATCTTGTCATGAGGTAATATTGTACGTTTGAACGACAAATAACATGTCATGAAATTCATGGCGTGTTTCTTTATTAACTACTGGCTTAATGAAAACACGATCTTGTTTCTCGTTGTAATGAGTCGATATTGATACCTGATTTCTTGACTCGCTAACCCATTTCTGATGTCACCCAACGCTATGTAACATGATTCACCCGCCGTTAATCCAACATATATGTAGAACAACAGAAGAGGAGACCGAAGTCCTACTAATAAACCAAATTAAAATAGAATTATATAAAACTTTAACCTAACCCTAAACAGAAGTCTATGAACATTGTTTACATTTGTTGATTGATTCCAATGATAATTCTAACGACTCAACTCTATGTGTAGTTGTTCAAGACAAGTGACAATCACTTCTTCAAATATCTCATAATACAGTAATGACATAGCCTGGACATTACGTCGTAGAATTGTTATTGACGTCTTGTCATCATGAAGCAAGATTTTGCCACAAGGCAATTTATAAAATATCAACTCAAATTTGATTGCCCAGGAAGCTGAAAAATTAATAAATCGACGTAGAAAATTGAAAACTTGCTATCTGTATTTTCTAACAAACAGCAACTGTTAGATGTCAATAAGAACTTGTTTTGTCTTATTGCGGACCAGAGAGTCATGAGTTGAAGGAACAGCTACCTTCTCAAGAAGGTACAAGAGAGGGTTCATGTCACATGTTTTCAGATTTTCTGGGAGGGTGTTCCATTTGATTTGAATTCTGCATTGTAGGAGGAAGACAGATCGCCATCGGCTTTTGTTGTTGTTCCTTGGAAGTAACAGAGAGTACTAGTTTTTTTATTGGGTCTCGGGGATCTTCTTGAAACGTATGGATTGAGAAGTTCTCTTCTGGTGCTATACCATTGATGCACTGAATTGTATGCACAGTTCTGTGTGTGACCCTCTGCTGTGCAGGCAGAAAATAGATTGTTGAGTTCCTATTTTATGTGTTCTTGTTTTGAAGACATGGCTACGATTCTTGCTGATGTGGTATACGCTGTAGTTTGTCAACTAATTCCTTGGGAGATCCCGTCAGCTAAACGTACAATAATCTAGTCGGGATAATATCAATGACCTCACCATTTGCTGTAGCATCTCTAGAGATCAGCTTGTGGATCTTACTGATGTTACGGTATGCATTGAACAGGTTTGCTGTATGAGCTGCATGCTTTACCATTGACAGCTCAGTGCCTGAGTGGCAACAAGGTCTTTCAAATAGGAACTGAGGCCCATCTTGTAACAGTTCAGCGTTTCCTTCTGCTCGTTAGTCTTTGTTACGTCTTACACACAAAACAACAAAGATCGCCTTTTAATTCATGGATCACGTTCTTTGATTTTTTTTCTCATAAGATTTTCAAATGGCATAGATGTTTTGTGTATTGATTTCGAAGCTGCAAATGTAAGCTGAAATCTCCTGAAATTATAGTTTTTGAATTAAATATAACTTCCTGGTAGAGGTTTAGATAAAATTTCACTGAAATCATCCCTTTATGTTTTCAGATACATATCTGACGTTAAGACGGCAAAGAGTAATTTATCTTAGCAAAGTAATTTCAATTTAATGTCTGAAGTTCATATTGAAGTAATTGCTTCTCCCAAAGAACGACTCCAAAAGTAAGTTCATGGGGCATTTGAACATCTTTTTGAGTTTTGAAATCGAGTCATTTGATAAAATATTGAATTGAAATGGTCAGCTCTGAAGGAGATAGACAGTTGAGTAACGATATAAGTTTATAAAAAAAAGATATCCAGTGATGGATTTTTTCAAAATCTTGAGCTCCGAACTTGATAGTCAGATGATGAAACATTCAATGATAACCGACTACATTGCTGCAAAGCATAACATAGCGAAGGTTTTGGTCATGAATTTAAAAAAAATAATCGGTGGCGTTAAATCTTAACGCGTAAGCATACAAGAACGATTGACACATGACATGCGTTATTCTGTTCTTTCAATGTTGAGCGCCAAACAAACAGGAAAAATACACTGTTTTGGCGATCTTTGCTATGTTATAAGCGGAACCGAACACAAATTTTCGAGGCAATTATTATGTGTGAATTTCTTATACTGTATTTCAACGGATACAACCCTCATAAAAACAAATATAATCCAGAGAATAAAAGCCACAAGTAATGGTTAGTAAGGAAAGTATAATTTAGGGTTCTATTCTAGGAAATACGTTATATGTAGAAACCTGATTGGAATACAATCAAAGTTAGTTATGCAATCAGCGACGCCGTTTCAAAAGTTATCATTCAAAAAGCCTAAGTTTTTTCAGTAAGTTTTTCAAAAGCTAAACTAAACGAAACTATACACCTTGCACTTTGAGTCTTCTTTACAGAACACATACGCCTCATTTAGCGACTGCATCATTGCACAGGCCTGTCTGACAAAAAACATGCTATTCATGCATTCGGTGTTTTCATTGGCTGAAACATTGCCAGGTAGTTTAAGTTGCATTATGTGCCGCTAGGGGAAACTGTCGGAAGCTCGAGAAGAGCTCTTATTATAACAGAGGTTGTATAGGAATTAATAGACTAAAATGTAGTCCACGAAATATTTTGATAATTTACTGTTCCTTCATCTATAATATTATTTTGTGTATGCAGTCAAATCTAGACTTGCTGAATGAGGACCTAGACTGTATTAAAGGCTCCTTTTTATACACAGTCATGAAGTAGGACTCTATAGGGAGAGAATGGTACTAGGTGTTTGTTTTTTGATTCCGTTACATAAAGTTGTGATCATCAACAGCTTTTTAACCATTATGATTTTAGTTTATTTTGAACTTTTGTTTAAATACAGTGCCGTAAGTTTATTAAAGATATAAACGTCTAAAAGTTGGTTCTAGCTACGTCAATGAATTTTTATATTCTACTATATTTCAATTCTGTTTAGCATCTCTTTGCAGTTGTTTTACGTATGCTGATTTTGTGTCAAACATTAAAAATGAAGACATTTGAATGAAATCATCAACATTTATATTAAACTTCTGTTTTACAGAATCGCCGTTTATTATCTTTCTTAAATGACATCACCATAAACCATGGAAAGCATGACATTTTCAGGAAGTATCTGATATGAATAATGATGCCTTAGATCTTCCGATTGTAACCTCCTTAAAGTACCTTCATCCAGAACCCAAACATTTGGTGATCGTGCATTTCAAGTCGCCGGCCCTTCTCTATGGAATCACCTTCCTCAAAACCTCAGAGACATAGATGAACTTCCGAGATTTAAATCTGGACTTAAAACACACTATTTTAATATTGCATTTGATTGACTACCTGACTCTTTCATGTGTTCATTACAGCGCTTCAGGGCAGTTTTGTGGTTTAAGCGCTATATAAGTATTTTTTTTAAGTATAAGTCGATGATCATTAAAACTATGGGTTGAGGAAACACGCTAAACCCTTACATCGAAGAAGAGATTGAAATGTCCATTTTATGTTTTTTCATAAGTGCATGTAACTTAACCATAAACGATATCCGAAAATAATTGTACTGCCCTCCACTCAATATTTTTCCAAACAAAATCACACTAGGAAATATGTTTTATGTATTTTCACCCGTTTTGTTTTTAAGTCAAATTTTAGGGATCCGATATATTTTTTAATAAGAGACGAATTACAAAATACTATAAAATTAAATTTCCTCTGAAATGAAATATTATCTTTTGGATCCGGATGTGTAAGTCAATGCTTTAAAAATGCGTACGATTTTAATGTTTAATCGAACAATATCTGAGAGTGTTTTCAAAATACAGGAAAACTAAAATAACATTACAAAACCATTAGATTCACATCGTGTGAATTTTTACAACGCTGTGAGAGATTTTATCGTAAAACATCAATTTTCCTTTAATGCTGACTACGGCACTTTAAGAACACTTGTTAGAGAAAATCTTCGTGCTTGATCGATTTACGAAAATCTCTGGCCGGTCCTAATTTTCAGTATTGATTCTGGTCCAGATTTATCCTCGAGGTGAATATTCTACCCTAGCGACACGCCTCAACACAATGGGGACAGATTAACAGATTATAACAGTAATAGCTACGTTTTATCAAGGCCATTACTTGAATTTGGCGAAAATTGAACATACCGTATATTTCCAATAGGATTGGTGAGATGGAAATACGATCCCATATATACGTACACAGGTTGTTCCTTACGTCTTCCAGATCCTTGTATTTACGCGGAATCAAAGTATCTTATCCGAATTATGAATCGATTGAATCGTCACGATAGGTTGATGGAAAGTTGAAATGAACACGTGTCATATTACACGCGCCCGTGTTAACGAGCAATTTGTGCTTCCTGACAATGATGTGGTGTTTGGTGTGCCATCGTATTGCATTGATAATTATACTGCAAAAATTGAGTGTGGAGGTTATGGGTACTGACATATATGTGATAAGTTATATGATTTATGCAATGCAAATTTTGAAAAATATAAATAAAAGAAAGGGAGATTCTTGAAGATAATTTTTTGGGGGTAGATATGGTTATTTAGGATGAAATTCCGATTAAATTTTTTGTCATTTCAGGTTAAGGTCTGAATGATATTTTCTGCCATATCCAAAATAAAAAAGAGCAACAGTGTGTCATATTTATTAAATTAATGCATTTCCGTAGTCATAGCCTGATGCATGTGTGTAAAAGTTTATTAATTCAGTACCCTCAGGGTGGTTTTACTGTTTAGATTGGAGCTTTTTTCATCTAAACCCCCATACTGTAAACATATGCCCATTTCTCTACAGTTTCGCTTAACCATTTGTTGAACAATGATGTATTGGTATTATTATATATGCTGAAGTGCAATAAAGCTGTAAGATCGATAGACGAGTCTATCCACACTATCTCTACAAGGCCTTAGGGAATATCTCCTGTATCACTTCGTTATTGACTGGTCGCTATGAGATGGAAACGGTACTTGTGCTTCTGTGAGTGAGATATTTGTCTATGGATTATTTTTTCATATTATATTAGTCATCAGATACAACACTTTAGTGAAACCGAAAAATTCGTTAATGTGAGCGATGGAGTATTTGTTATTAGGTTTTTTGGGGGACAGGATGCATTTTTTCCATCTATGCCCAGACCTGCGAATGATATTTCGCATTTTCCACCTTACCTCTCCTCATCTCTTACCTTAACTAATCTAACATCGGCTACCCTTTACCCCACCTTACCTTATCTTACCTAATTACATATAATCTCACCTAATCTCATCTTATCTCACAACACTTCACCTTAATTCACTTAAACTCATCTCACGTCAACTCACCTAACCTCACCTCATTTCATCACACCCACTTTATTTCACCTAACCTCACCCCATTTCACCACACCCACTTTATCTCACCTAACCTCACCCCATTTCATCACACCCAATTTTTCTCACCTAACCTTACCCCATTTCACCACACCCACTTTATCTTACCAAACCTCACCCAATCTCATCTCACCTAACCGTTTCATATCTCACAACTTTTCACAAATAAACTCTTCTTACTTCACCTCGTCTCATCCCACTTCACCTTATCTCACCTTACCTCATTTCATCTCTCCTCACCTCGTCTCACCAAACCTCACCTAATTTAACCACATCTCGATTTTTCTTACCTCACCTGTCAACTCACTCACATAGCCTCCGTAGTATCCACGCACGGGAAGACTGACATCTCTATTCGTGTTATGCTCAAGTTCATCAGTTAGCATGACGATTCATCAATTAAGTCATCAAGTCAGCACGGTATCGATATTTCACAGAGACATCAAAGCAGGTAAAGTGTGATGGACTCATTATACCAAATGAGAGGCGTCTCAGGCATCATTATAGACTTCCTGTCCATCATAAATGCGCCTGCGTATTGTTTATACCGGAAACATCGCCATTACACGATTCTGGGCTGTCTTCAAAGGTGACAATTACGCTATCCTATTTTTTTTCCAATTAAATTATAAATCAATAAATGACAATGTAGGAATGATAGATAGGTGAAAATAAAGAAAATTGTACAACGTGTAACTTTAATTTTGGATTAGATTTAAAATTAGTTATCGTTATTTAAATCTGGTTTGTAATGAGGCAGAGTTAATTGATTAAATGATCGTGTTAATTTCTGAAAAAACCCATCCCTCTCTTAGAAAAGCAATTCAAATTTGTTCATGTTATTGAAATGCTTGCTTTGATAATGAACTCATTAATTACACAGTTAGTGGTGTATTGGTAGTGGCTGGTAGTTACTTTTGTCGTAAACACTTCATCAAAAATCGCCTAGCTCTTTATACAGTTATGGCTCGCTGGAATACCGTGGATATGCATGGCCTAAAGAGATGAAAATGAATGGACCGGTTGATCAATAAAGCTGAACGTTTACGAGGTCAAACACATATTAATCGCATTGCGAAATGTCGAGATGTTAAGAAGTTTAGTGGCTTATGCGTGTAGATCACGACTATTGATGGTTTATATTTATTACTTTAGGTAATAAAGGAAAACGTCCGATCATTAGATGGATGTAGCGCACTACAATAACCCTAGTGTATGGGATCGTTACATTAAATACATAGAGGTGTAGAGATACAGGCTCAAATTCTTGACCATATTTCTACAAAATACAAAAAACATAGCTAGGTTTCTGTAGGCTATGTAAAGTAATACAATCAATAAAATGCATAAAATCGCTCCAATGAGTCCAATAAATGAAATATACCCACCCACTTTTGAAATTGGTTCTACGGGCGGGGATGTCAATTTATTCATAGAATGACGAGCACCTCCTTCGATGCACACAAAAACACAATAGGGAATAATGCTACGACGATAGTTTTTCTGAGTTCCTCGATAAAATGTAAGGAGGGCGTATTACCCAGGGAGTTGGGTAGCAGAAATGGTTTCAGTTTCGGTAATACTCCAGACTACGCTATAGACGACTGGCTTTGTTATATAACATCTGATATTTTGCTTCGTCATAATGGAATCTTTCATAGGAATTTGGTATATCTTTATTTTCAAAACATCGAATTCAGTTGATTGCACTTCTTGATAGTGGCTTTATAATCTTTATTTGATGTTGATGTTATTTCTTGCTATCACGCTTGTATCGTTTACTTATGATTAAAACGTAACATTTCTTATTTACAGTTTGGGGCAGTTTAAGCAAAGGAACGTGCTTTCTAATGTTTAACTTCATGTTAAACCAAATATAATTTCTGAAAAAGAATTGTTTCAACAATCAGATTTAATTCATTTGATAGCACTTCTTCATAGTGGCTTTATAATCTTTGTTCGATGTTGATGTTATTTCTTGCTGTCACGCTTGTATCGTTTACTTATGATGAAAACGTAACATTCCTTATTTACAGTTTGGGGCAAAAGAACGTGCTTTCTAATGTTTAACTTCATCTCTAACCGAAAAATAATTTCTGAAAAAGAATTGTTTCAACAATATATTACATTACATCTTTTCATCAAAATAATTCTGACCGAGCGTTTGTCATTTTTTAGGGACGTTCTTAAAAGCTGAACAATCCGAATCCACAATTTCATAAATTAATATTAACAAACCAACTAATATAGCGAAATTGATAACATTCTACACTTAAAAATGCATATAAAAGTTGATAATATTTAGCCTACTTTGCTGACTATATCACATTTTAAGTCTACTGTACATGCAAAAGCATAGTCAGGCAAATTTCACCATGGAAGCTAATGATGAGGTCCGAAAATATAGGACCCCATGGTGAGTAGGAAATAAACAAAGCGGACCACTCCCCGGGAATGAGTTCTGTGGCTGTTTTTAGATCACACGGTAGTCAAAATAGCTTTCTAAGGGGAAATAAGCATCCGTGGTAGCCTTGGGTTAATACATGTATATTTCTAGAAAAGTTGACAAAGGGTGTAATAAATATAGCAAATGAAGTAAAATGGTGAGTCATACTAGAAGTTGGACATTATACATTTTCACATAGAATATCATCTCGACCGTCAATCTCATTACAATCGGCAAAAATTAGATCTTGGAACGTGAATTTTATGAATATATATAGAAGAAATCATCACCGGAAATACAAACTTGTAAAGATATTTCAAACTCCAAACTAGGGTTATGATTTTAAAGTGTTACGATATTCATGAAATCCGGTTTACATATAGAATAATATTTCATGAATAATATTACATCATTTTTATTTTCATGTGTATATATATTCTCCAAGTATGACACAATTTGCTTACATGTTGCCTTGTCTTTATCATGCAGGATTTTCAAATAAAATCAGAAAGTATGAACATAAGTTATTTTGGTTTTAATCTAAGAGAATATTTGCAGGTTAAAAATTCCAATTAATAACAAATCCCTGGGTTTTCCAGCTCACGATCTTTTGACGATATGTTACCTGAAAAAAAGAGTAAATTAATTTCTCTGTTACATTTCATCGCGGGACGTGTTCAAATACAATCTTTAACAACATTTAAATTAACTAATAGACTATGAACTCGTGTTTTTGAGAATCATTGCAACTCTTACAAGCAAGCAATCACTGATGATTTTACTAACGCTTCAAATTCTTTAAAATGAATTCGTTTCCTTATAATGGAAACAATTGTTAACTTACATTATCGTTATACACAGTTTATATGAAAGAGTCAAGATTATTCTTTAGAATTTGAAATAGAAAGATAGAAATAAAAATAGTAGAGAGTTCATTCAAGATTTAAGTCTGACTTCATCACACAAGTTTTTAAAATAAACTACAATTTTCCTTTCATGATTATCATTATTATGTCTATTGAAAAAAGTTCAGTTACGAAAAATACGACTCGAATATAATGATAACAGTGTTATAATGAACTCACTGACATCTGAAATCTTCATTCCAGCATTATATAATATTTCGCATATCAATTGAAGCGGCCCTAAAATATTCTATAAAACAACGTATTCATCTCAAAGAATTTTGTTTCCCTCTCCCTGGGTAAATGAGTGCTAACCTTTATGACGTCATGGTTAGTTGGCTCTCCTGGTGTGGAGGTGGAAAGTATCAGGATGCTTTCGATCATTAGGTGATACATCGTACGGGTACGTATACACGTTTCATTACTTGAAGCTGACAATCCATAAAATTCCGAAGCCCTTATGCCTTCTTAATGGGTTTGAGATTAACTATTGAATTATATCATAGAGATGTAGATTTAAAGCGCATTTGTTTTGTTTTTGATTAACTCTAAAGATTGTGACTTAACACAGGGACCATCCTTTACTCATAAACCTAAATACTCTTTCTTGTCACATAGGTAATAGCTTTTTGAAATATGATGTTTTGAGATATTGATAAATGTCAAAATTGTGGATAATGTGTGTATCTGCATGGCTCTTGAATTTGTTTGCTGTCGATACATAATTAAGACGTCGAAGAATAATGATAGAGACAAGGAATATACTTTTTAAATGTGATGGTCACTTTCATTGTAAGTGCTAATAAAGATTATGTAATCATTTTTTTGTTTTATATGTGTTTTTTCCATTTTTTGTTTTATTTTCATAATAAAACAATGAGGATGATGAACTTACCTGTAACATTAGATGGTTTATATATTTCCCATGGCTTTGAACCATATGTAAATGAAAGAAATCCGAATACTAAATGAATTGGCTGTACAAGTTAACCTACCAACCTCGTTGTGTTAGTTATACAAAAGGGTAAAGAAACATTTCCATATATATATATATATATATATATATATATATGGAATTGATATTGAATTGATATGGAATTTTACTTCGGAGACACAAGACTTAAGACTAACTCTTACTCCAGAGAGTCCTAAGAAAAGTTCTTCATCCGCTCAGCTTCATCGTTTCTATATATCAATCATGTTCCAAATAATGCATAAAGAAAGAAACAACCCCATTTCCTTTTGTCCAAGAATAAGATTATCTTCGACTTATTTTATTTTCGTGAGGCTTATGTTACTCCGTATGATCAAACAATTTCCTTTAAGATGCTCTGTGGGTTTTTTTTACACGTCCTCGGCTTTTGGTCTCTGTCTGGGTGAATGATGGCGTAACGCATTGAGATAACCCAGACAAAAAAGATTCAGATGTCAGACTAAATTGCCTCTCTAATGCAACATTGATAGAAGAAAACAACTATCTTATGCTGCAGTGAAATAGAAAATGTATTATATCGTTCCTAAAAGTGATCTTTGATCATTTTTGATATTTCGTTCCTAATGCAGTATAAAATAGGTAAAGTTTATGTTTTAGACAAAGGAGTAGATGAGTAGTATCGTTGGTAACTAGTATGTATATTTTTGTGACAGACATACTAAAGAAAATTATATTTCGTCATTATATCTTTGAAACAGCGAAAAACTGTAAATTTAAACAAAAGAATTGTGGTTTGTCACTCGAAAAAAGTTTTTAAAAAATCTGAAATCCACCTGTCAAACTTCTGTTCGACTTCCATCGACATCTTGGGTTGCGAATAGGGACAATCAGTAAACCGTAATGGTGTAAGAGTGTCAATCAGACATTCACTGTTACGCGGTAATTTGTGACAAGGGTCCTGTGATCATTATCTACCGGCTCGGGCGACACAGTAACATAGATGGTACATCAGACCGTATTACCCTCGGGAGAAGCATTAAGCTTATATCAAACCCTTGCGAGTAAGACGGAGAAAAGGTGAGGTCAAAACGCAATCGACTTACGTCATGGCTTTGTGTTATGATAAACGGCAGTCTGGCTTTATGAATCTAAAGTCCTAACATCAAGACATCAGACATAATTTGATAACATTTCTTATCTTACCTTTATGTAAAATACTTTGATTGCATTGGTCAACGTTGTACTTAAATATTCCGTGTCACCCGTCCAAGAGGGATCTTAAATGCCAATGATTCAAATAAAAGATAAATGTAATAAAAAACATCGAGTGAGGTCAAACATTTGTGTTAAATGTTTTACAACGGTTTAAATACAAATATATTACTTTTTAAAACAAAGTTGTTTACATTTTAATGACCAAAATAAAAAAATACTTTAACCAACATAATTGATGCCAAATCAGATTGCATTATTTTTCGACCTGATTGTTAAGGCGTGTCAGCCTCTTATTTATCGTGTACAATATCTTGTGAATGTTTAGCAAAGGCTAAGGACAAAGTCATCAACCCTGTAATAATATATCTACCTCATTAACTATCACATTCCATTAAAGCTTAACATAGGCTTAAAACAATGGGTTCGTACAATAGTCAACTCTAGATGAAGCAACTGAAAACAACAAAATCAAATAATATGGTATTGTCTCCTGAAAAAAACCTGCTTTGAAAGGTTAATGAAGTAGGTAACCTTTACTCCTTGTGATAGTCTACTTTCACCGAGCTTTTAAGCTTCACATAAATCAGGAGGATTTAGATTTGATCTAGAGTCAATGTATGTCAAGTTATATGTATTCAGCTGAGATTAAGAATCAATTATTACGAAATTTTAAGCTGTATTTCACCTTCAATAAATGAAGGACATATTCATTTATTTATCTGTTTAACTACTTTCAAACAGTGAATTGATATCAGAATTAATTACAAGTCATACAGAATACTTTTTAATGCTATCTGATAGTTTGATCCTGCACTAGAATCTTTGAGTATCTGTAATTTTAGTGTTAAATATATCATTAACTTAGCAACAAAGTAACTAAAATTATGTCTATTCGACATGCTAGGTCAAAGGTTGTATTGTATGAGTTTATAAACAAATTGAAAGGACTCATGATCATGTATTTAACAAACTTGTTTTTTAGAAACTTTCCAAACATCTAAATCAAATAATGAAATAATTAATCACGTGTGGAACAAGATTAATTGATAGCTTCTTTGAAATGGAAGATTTCCTAAATATCTAGATTATCATATATATGTCAATATAAGTTATTACAGAATTTAATGTGTAACCAGTCCAAGATCAAACATCAAAGGGGCATTGGATGAAACTAGGGGTTAACAAAATATAAAACTAATCAAATATTTATCAAACAGTGGATAATCAACATGATGAAAAAAGAAAGTGTTGTTTAGAAAGTTTGAAGTGTTACACTTAACAGTTTGAGATGCCAGCCTAAGATCTTTGAAATAAAAACCCACTGGTGCCAGAATTCTAACATTGTAAACAAAAACGATTTTAGGGAGAGGAATATGTTGATTCCTTGTAAATATTTAATGGTTCTGTAAAGATTTAACTTGTTTTAGATCAAAAACAAGGTTTGTATTACATAAATCTGTTCTATAACACCTTTGAATCGGGATGAGGTGTCCGCAAACGAAAGCTTAAGAAGTTTCTGTAAAGTATGATCTGTGATCAAAAGAGTATGATCTGTGGTAAGATTAAATAATGAAAACAGAAAAAGAAATAAAGAAGAGTTATCTACAAATTCGCGAACTATTTTGTTTTAGTAAGGAAAACATGTTGCGAAGTACCTTTAAAAAAATTGAATCTTATTGTTGAAGGATTCGTATTGATAACACTTTATTTTTGGGTAGAATTATTTTCTTGGTCACATCAAAGATTTAATTGTTCACACAGTTATGGTGAGGTGATACAGGGTTTAACGCCGCTTTCAAAATTGTTTCAATCATATCGAAGCTCCTAGTATTATTGCAGGGAGAAAGCCCGCAACACTAATAAATTGTTCCTATTGATTGTTGTGAAGCCTGCGAGCATAGGCTGGAACTAGCTAACCATGGGGGGTACCGGACTGAAATTCAGTGTAGCAATGCACCCAAGCCTGACTGCCTGTAGAACAGTTCTCGATTGCAGACAATGTTGCCGAGCCCCTTGTGGGATTCGAACCACGAACCTCTTGATCCGTTTTCACACAGAATACCTCAGGCTAATCAAATTGAGGGTGATATGTAATCCCGCTTGTTCTGGTGTACAACTGAAACCTTCCCAATATGGATTAGATTTCACTGGTCTTCTTAATTTGATGATATTCCAAATGACTCAAATATGTTTTGATAATGTCTTAAAAATTTGATTTTTTTCAGACATTATATGTTTTTAATGAAATGTACTTGTTTGAAAAAGTATGTTTTGCAATCCTTTACTGAAACATTCTTGAATTTGATGAAAAATCAGGTGCAAAACAAACTTAACCAACAAAAATTAGACATAGTTTCATCCACGAGTTATAAATGCATATATCACATGGTGTCATCAGGTCTTTAGAAGTAATTGTATTTAATTTGAAACACAATATAAACTAAAATCAGCCAGGTACCTTTTAATCTTTTATGAAAGTGGTATTCATATTTAGAAAATTGTAATTTATGTGCCAAACATTCTATTGAGAAAAAACGTTTCTACCGATTGAAGCACCCATTGCTTTTGAACAGATATATAAATGTAGATGCGATGTATAACCTGTAAAATGTCTATTTACGTCAAGGAGTTACGTCTGGATACTATGAAACAGCGATGTTTCAATTTGCATTTTCATGCCCTTTTTATCTGTTGTAGAATGTCCTTAGCCACTATTCTTATTTCTCAAATGACATGTTCATGGCATCATTGAATTTGTCTTTCACTCACATTTCTGAATAGTCTGCAGGTCAGTATTCTATGAATACGTAATCGTTGTCTTTCGTTTAATGTTTGTTTTTTTGTGCTTAAGTCATTAATTCCTACTTTGACTTATTTAAAATGTCAGATATATATATATATATATATATATATATATATATATATATACATATACATATTTACATATATATATGATATGTCGAGCCCAATTCTCGAAATCGCCAAGAGGCTTAACCAATCTATTGTCTTAGGCTATTTAATCCGGCTGATTGATAACATGCATTCATGACAGTACATATTTGTAACAATGTTATTAAATGTATTTTTGTAACACCTATGAACATGTCAGTTAATTCCGAGTTCTCATTCTAAACAACGTATTATTCTTTTTGGCATCTTTGTTTATCTTTAGGAGAGTAAGGGGTAAAACGTTAATGTGAAGAAAAATACTTTCTTCGACAAGGTAATTTCTCTTCACAAGGACGTTAAAATAGTTGCAAATATGGTTTTCAAATTCAATATATCATTCTTTTCGTAATTTGTATTTATTGTTCTCATAGCAGTTGGAGCAAAGAATACCCGATACCACACTCGAACATTTTCAAAAGGATAGCGAACTAATTTAGAAAAGACATACTAAAATGATTCATTGCAAGACGCTCTTTAGGGGACTATCACTTATATCTAATTGGCACTGTGGAAGTTACAATACATCGGCCTCTATATTTAGGCTACCTAATCACTCAATCGCTGAAGATCGGCAATTGATTAGACAGGAAAATGAAAACCAGTTAGCTGCTATTGAAGTAACCAAGACGAATCTAAATTAAGATAGCTTATTTATCAGTACAATGTGTTACATCTTGTTTGGACGTTATGAGGTATTAATTACTTGCTTACATCTTTTCAGTCGATCGATAGCTTAAGAATTACTGTCATGACATGAATGAAACTGCTAATAGGGAATCTGTCACGTTTGTTTTGGTGTTAATGACTTCTGATAACAAATGTGTTTTGCTAATACATATGATGCTAATACAAATGCATTATTCATATTCTAATCATCATGTGTTGCCATCTAAGGATTATTTTATGTTGCCATACCAACACAGTCTTTGACTTTATTCATGTATATATAACGTCATGTTTATTTAAAACTTGTAAGATTTTTCTGCTCTTTAAAGGACTCACCATTTTACTTCACCATTTTAACTTTCTACATGTCAGATATATACAGCACATGCTAAATATTACTTTAACCATATCATAATATTTTAACAAAAGAAATCCCACTAATAAGCTCTAATATCTAACTTGAATGATGCTGTTTAAATCAAAATGCAAAAAACATTTGAAAGTTCTTATAGTCTTTTCTATATATTCAGTCACTTTTTATTTTGATTGATCACGACATGAAAAAAATTAACATGAATACTAAAAAGATATAAGCCGAAAATCATAAAGAGCAAATAAATGAAATCTGATCATCTGTCATATTTCATCTATCAACATTATGTTTTGAACATGTTGGTATCAGTAAACGGGATTAATGCCAAGGGTTTTCATAAGGAGTCCAACATTTCCTCCATTAACATCAGTCAATTTGACAGAGAAATGTCAATTTGTGTACGACTTCAATCCCTAATAATTAACGTCACAGAAAGCTTCTTCAAAGAGGAAATCAATCATATATATTTAATGAACGAAAGCTTCCAAAGGATGATATTGAAACTCTTCCCGAAAATTTCATAGCTTCAAAAAGCATTTGAAAAAGATATTTTACAGACAAGACGGCTGTCATTTCCTCACGTCCATATTGGTGAAATGGAATGTATATGAGTGTCTCGGTGCTATGGATTCAATATTACTTCTTCAGGTATATTAATACCGAGACAAAAGAAACGTTGAGAAATATAACGAGGTGGGAATGAAACGTATATTGCAGTGAAAGCAAAGGGTAGAAAACCTGCTTAATTCGATTAAAAAACCTGCTGTTATCGTTGAATGATTTATAACAGAGAGAGAGATAACAGATCTAGAGTGTTTGTTTTAAACATTGTTCAATTTTGGAATTGTATAAATAGGTACTGAGGTACAATTAAACATGGTAATTGTTTTTACTAAACAAAACCTCTAGTATTAAGCACTTTCTTCTACTTCAAGTACAGGATATTCCTTTAAGTAAATATACATTTTGCTTGATAGCGTTTGTTTGGCGTAAATGTTTGTTTGTCTTCATATGGTAATCATCTCTTTTATTTTGAAGGCTTATATTTATTTGTAATTTCATTAAATATTCTCACAGATATCCTGAAAATAGGAACCCCCTAAATAGTGAAAATATAAATTTCTGCTGTCTTGTAATTAGTGCCAGTTTACAATATTGATGCCTTAGGAAAACTTGTTAATTGATTTCACTCTCAGGCAAGATGTTGAAGGAGCTCAAAAGAGTTGTAACGATTGCAAAATTGTCAGAATGGCTCCGAGGAGTCTTTTGGAAATCTTTTATTAAACAGGAAACAATTTGAGAGGGATCAATAAATAAAGGATTTTGGATCCTTATGAGGAAATGGGAACACAATTTTAATATTTTAAGTCTTTAAATTTGCGAGTTTAATGCGGGAATTATCTTGAAAACTTTCCATGCACAATCAATTGGCATGCAGATTGAATATGCTAATAAGGACACACATTTGTGTGATGGGTTATCACAGTCATATAATTCGAATGGAATAAGGGTTTTTGGCCCATCTACATTCATGTAAAATACGTGTCAAGGATACTTTCTCCCAGAGCCAATAGAATAAGACACATGGAGGGTCCAAGTTGACAATTGTACGGTAATCCTGTTTAAGCTATAAATACACTCTAATTGGTTCTATGTCTCCGTTTAATCCATCATCCATTGTAATTCCACATTTAGATCTTCCTCATCACCCAATTCTCTCTATAGGCTGCACACTTTGACATTATAAGGCTTGATATAGAAGACAGGTATAAGACAGGATGCACGAGTACATGCATGCCTCTGATAACTAAGAAACACGTTATCTTGAAAGCCGCCAAGTAATAACATTCAGTTTGACGTGAATTGCATGCTTGAAACAAACAATGGTAAGAATGATGTTTGAAAATGAGAAAAGTCTATCCCAAGGGTTCGGTCAAGTTAAATTTTCTAACATCTGATCGGATCTTAAAACTTACTATTTCTGTATTTTAAAAGAAGTATTGTTGTGTATATCACACTGCATGCAATATTAGTTGGTATTTCTAATATAAAAGAATTCAAGAGTCGTGATATTTCTAATCCTTTAATAAATTTGATGCTATTTTTAATATTGTCAACAATCTGACATGACTGTTTCTAATGTACATTACAGTTTTACTTGTAACTTAGAGTTATCATTAGTATGTGACCGGTAGCTGGTGGAGCAAATTCAAAATGAATACTCAGATTTAAAGTTTCTGGATCTCTTAATAATGACTGTACCTGACGTCTTATTACCAAGTGTCGTTTCCCTACAGAAGATGATATGATAAGTACACTACCAAATATGGAGAACACTAAGTAAGTTATACCGTTTGTCGTATTGATCACTTATGATGCCAAATTCTTCAGGGAGATATACAGTGAATCAAGTAACATGTCATTTCTTGTAGAGAGTTTTTATAGTTCACAAGGCACTGTTTATATTATGATATATGACATTCACCACCTTTGGTGATATTTGTCGCTCATCGAACTGTACTATCACAATCTATTGTTGGAACTTAGATAAGTAAAGCTTATACAAATGCATGACGATGTGACCTTTGCAAATATCTTCAAATACAGTCAGTCATAACTATAGAGACTTAATGTAGGAAATGTCGACGTCAATCATGACATAGAACCAATCACCTTAAGTGGGTTAACTTAAGTGCTTATAACGTTGCTCAGTCTGCTGCTGTTACATGTAGTATATTTGTGATGCGTTGTACGAGGCATCAAGGATTACAGCTGCTTAGGAAAAGTTTGTTTTATAACTTTCAAAATTAATGGAGATATGTAAAAGAAAAATGGTGTTAAGATCAACCTATTATGAATAATTCATCCTAAAATAATGATTTTTGTGAAGATAAAGAAAACAAATATGTTCTAATCATATCCCTAAAGAGAATACTCATAGAACACAGGAACATTTTTTGCAGAGATTTGTACAACACCTAGGTTAAACATGCAAAAACTCAAAATTGTTTATCATCTTCTTGAATAGTCATTTAAAAACAAATTCCTAACAAACGCAAGGTGTATAATAATTTAAGGCCATTTTTGGCCAAATATTAGTCGAAAATGTGTTCAAATGATAATTTATTGCAGTAATAAGAAAACATCGATTTTAAATTTTTGACCCTGTGAACCTGTGACGAATGCTAAAATTGTTCCTGCCATTCCACATATTGTTTCTTGTACATGTAATGTAATAATGATTCCTTCACAAAATGATCTAAAAGTTTTGACTGTTAATAGTTTGCTAAAAATGATGACTAATTCAAATTTTCAAAAAATGCTGTGTTAACATAGAAATTCTTACAAAGCGAGTCAAACTATTTTTCAGCGGCTGTACTGTCCAATATTGTTGCAATCAAACCCAGTCATTGATCCAATTCAGGTCACTAGGCGAAGGTTAAGTAACGTTGAATAGCACAGACCATTCTTTGATTGAAGACCATATCTGACACGAATAAAGGATATCAATCATTACTAATGAAAACTATTGTTAGAAACGTTACTCATGTTCGTGACAGAACGTATTCATTTCATTAAGCGCAGGCCGATTTTCCACAGAAAAATATTTGTAATTTGACCAACAAATGTAAATATGTTTTGGTGTAAAGGGCGAAACAAATATTTATGGTTTGAAAACTTTCCACTGAAAAATAGATGAAAAATATTTGAAATTTTATCGGCAAAAGTAGATAATTCCGTAGGAATGAAAACATTATTTTACCATGTAAATGTATAGACATGACAACATGATGTGGGAGTGAACATTCCAGATTTCTCTTTATTTCAATTTCAGAGCAACACAAATCTACAATTAGCTTTCAAAGGTTTGTTTACCAAAATGGCAAAAAACAACTCTTTCTGTACAAATTCTTATTGGTTCACAATTATAAAGTCGAAATTCAAGTATCAATTGAAATATAAATCAATTCAATATTTCAATTAAACATATTAAAAAATTATCATTAGTGAATACAGCTGTTAACTTAAACTAAGGGTGACCGTTAATCGATGTTTAAACTATAGGCTGAGGCGGTTATATCCCAAAACCCCTACAGCCCATTACCCCTACACCCCAGTTCCCCTACAGATTGTTAAAACAACACAGACAGTTACCCATCTGGATTAATGGACTCACCCTAACAGGTGATTAAGAGTAGAAGTGGTAGTGTGGAGCGGCTTTCTCAGAGAGACATGTTTGTTTTTTGATTGACAACATGGAATATGATAGAACATATGAACATATGAAAATAAAGGAGTTAATTCAAATTTGAAATAATTTGATTTAAACATAAAATATGAAATATGTTTCAATTTAATAAACTCAACTATCAATTGTCTCTGTGTTCAGTCTGTGTTTTGGTTTTCGTCCTAATCTTAGCACAGTTGATGCTATATTTGCCCTCCATTCATTGATTAGTCGAACTCTAAATAGTAATAAGCGATTGTATTGTGCATTTGTGGATTTTAAATGTGCTTTTGATTCAATTGATAGGTGTAAATAATGGTATGAATTGGCCAAATTGGGTGTCAGACGGAAGTTATTATTGGTTATTCGTTCTTTATATCTTCATGTAAGATCTTGTGTGAGGATTGGTGGTTTTGATAGTCAGTGTTTTAGAAATAATCTTAGTCTAATGCAGGGGGAGGTCTTGTCGAGCGTTGGGAACTCGAGGTAAATACTGTTAAAGAGCCACTTTGATACGAACCTAAATGTCATATGTGGTGATATAAAATCAAAACATCTTAACTTTTCATGTTCAAAAGACATATATATGACAAATACTGGTTTTCCATGAAAATCTAAATATAGCCTTATAAATGCACAGAGGTGTAGATATCATGTCCAATATACATGGGTACTAGTTATTGATGTTGTCGATACTTTTACATATTTAGGAATAGTTTTTAACTATAATAACTTATTCTCGAAGGCTACATTGCAGTTGTCCGATCAGGGTAGGAAGACGCTCTTTTCCATATATAATAATACTAGGTCATTGTCATTGAATCCCGAATCTCTTTTATTCGTCTTTGATTGTTATGTCGGCAGTATATTATTTTATGCATCCGAGATTTGGGGACATAATAAAGGATTAAACATTGAAAGATTACAAATGGATTATTGTAAAAGGCTCTTAGGTGTTAAGATATCAACATGTAACTCAATGGTTTATGCGTAATTAGGTCGTTATCCGTTGCTATTTAAAAGACAATATAACATGGTTAAATATTGGTGTAAGCTTCTTGTGTCTGATAACAGTATTTTAAGAGGTTGTTATGAATATCTTAATACTCTTATTTTATTGATACAGACAATATCATGGATGACTACACCAACTTCTAAATGCCTTTGAAGAAAATCTTATTTTATTGTCACCATGTTCAACATCCACAACCTGTACCAATAACGTTTTCATTACGAACCAATTATCTCTACAGATAAAGGTAATAAAGAATCAGTCTGTTTTGTTTTGATAAGCTGTAGGGGTAATGGGCTGTAGGGGTTATGGGGGACTACCGCTGAGGCTCTCCTTACAACTTTATATTAAATGTCTTGTGAATAATCTAATGTCGAGCAATAATCATTCAACGAGTATGACAATAGATAAACTAGCTATTTCAATATTCAGCTTATTAATTTTGACGCAAGCAGATCATTAGTATTCATTACACGTTAGATATCTACATACATGGTCGAAAGTAATCATTATTCATGCAATAGTCATTAATCATGCAATTGATCTCAATATTAGATGCTATACATAAACAGGTACACATTATCGATTTTCAGGTATTTCGATGATCGATTAATCTCTAGTCTGAACCAAGACTATCAACATGTTATCTCAGAAGGAAATGTAATGCGACTGACCTTGCCCCTGGCTGCTCCACAGTCTCTATAAGGCCATTCCATGTGTAAAGGTTATCCAGCCTTTCTAGTCGTTGGCTGTTACATTTAGCCTGCACAAAAATCTCTGAATAACATTTCTCTTGAAAATACAGAGAACCTAGTTTTCCTTGAGTTTTGCATTGACCTTCGTGTTGTTTGGTAGTCTGTAAGTTTTTTGTCCTGACAGTCATTTTTCATTCCAATTAGTATCGATTAGTAATGGTTGACCCTTCTCAATACTGTAGATTTAAATTCAGTATTACTTGCCTCACATTATAGTGTATGTATCATATCATTTGCAGAGTTTGTATTAGGACTTTCCATGGTAAACACCTCCTTCTCTCTTCTTTCTTAGGACTTAGGAAGAATGATAGCTTTAAAAATAGGATGAATGGGTTATCTTCTATCTTATTCTTATGATGAAAAAATATGTATTCAAAATCACTGATGTCTTCCATTCAGTTTCTCGCTGATTCATTCCACTGAAAGCAGGTACAATCTTAATGATTTTTTGACAAATATGACGATGTCAGAAATACACCGTGTGTCCTTTGTTTCGAGAGGATTTTGAGAGTGTGTAGATAAGTAACGGTTTCAAGTCACTAAATGTAAAGACTTATGTATTTGATATATGCCAGACCAAATTATGTATGGATATAGTATTGAAGTTTTTTGTACAAGTCATCTGTAAATTTAACAGGAACCAAAGTGATGCATAAGATGGACTTCAAATTTTCTGTGAAAACCAAATGACCTTAGGTCAGAGGTGTTGTTTCGCCTTTCTTTTTCATGTTGCAATACTTCGAGATATTCAATAATTCAAAACTGGAATACCAACACCAAATCTGTTTGACATTCACTGAAATCATACATAGCTGTCATCTAACAAGAAACAGTTAATGGTGAAGCTTAAATCTATGCATTTTCTTTGTATTATAGTAAATTTCAATGCAATCCCTAAAATATAGCATTATAGAGGTCAGAATTACGTCTTTTTTCACCATTGACTTATGATTATGTACATAAAAACAGAACAGAATGGAAGAATTCCTTTGAAAATAAATCAATGTATTTTTTGTGAAAGTTACCTGTAAGTGATGCATAAGATTAAAAATCAATTTGAGTGAGAACCACATGACCTTAGAGTGCCTAGGTAGGTTTCATTCTTTCAGTTGGATTACGAGAAATACAGCCAGCTTATTTGGAACGTCAACTTGAAATCAATTTGACATCTCTGAAGCCTTATATCGCTGTTATTCTAAAACCATCGTTAATGATCAAACTCGTCTACACGCCATATCTCTGTATCCTAATACACAGTAACCTTTCGTTTAATTCAATTGTCATTGTAAATGCAAGGATGTTGACCTCTGATTCACATATAGTGTACGTGTGGGACCTTGTTAGGAGCCAGATGAAATAGCATTGCCTTGAGCTGTCACGGCTGTCTGTACATTAGAACCGTATCCAAAATTAGCCCTGCAAGAATTTGCTGCCTCACGTTTGGATTCCGAATTGTATCATAATGAAGCGTGACCATGCCATAGTTGTTTGTAGTGACTTCAAAGCTTAAAACTATACTCTCCAATAAGTAGAGGGCTGAGGTTTAAAAATCTCTTGGATATTGTATTTGCGTCCCGGGCGTTTTACATTATTTTAATGCTTGCCTTACGACTTGTAGAGTACATATTAGGGCGTATTCATCAAAACGCGGCATGATCTTTTATCTTATTTCGTGGCTATTTATATTGTTTAATGTATATTAGAAATAATTCAATAAATATTATTCAAAACTTCATATCAACATAACCAAGATTCAGTGATAAATCAAGTCAAGAACAAATTGATTGTTGATGTTTTTCAGGTTTAAACTCATTATACAATGCTGAATTCGATAAAGGTTCATGTTTTTGTGAACGACTTCAGCATCAACTAAATGTTATTCATCCCCAGACAATGGAATGTGATGCCAAGCCGAATCAATCTTGTTATTCCAAGTCTAACTTGTTTGAATGGCACCTGTGACAAGCAATAAATGTTGAGGAATTACTTAATATCTCTCTTGTCAAGCTTCAGTATAGAGGGAACTTATAGAAAGAGAAAGAATTACATATTTATGAAAAGGACACGTGACTGTAACAGACCACTTGCCATATATTGACGAGAATGTTTTATTTAGTGCTAGGGTTTATACATCAATAGAAATACAAATATGCACTACCATGTGTATGTGGGTCCTTTCACACTATTGTAATTACATGTAATTAATTGCGAAATTTTCTTAATAGATTTTGTTTCCGTCTGTCAACTTTCTTTTGAATGTTTGTCACGTGTTTAATAACTAGAATATTGTTCAAGTCATCTTAAGCCCTAACGAACTCACTCAAACTCTATTTTCAAATTCATAATTAGGCATAATCAATTAAGTTATCAATCATCAACGGTAACATTATGTTAAATTTCATCTCCAAGTTGAAAGAATGCATTTTTATTGCTACCTCGTTGATTGGTCTATAAAAGTTACTCACCTAATCCTTATCACTAGAGAATATATACAAACTCGTATATTTAAATAAATCCTCAATCACCTAGGTAAGTGATAATTTATCACCTAAATAAATGAGAAACAAACATTTGCTAAGAAGAACTAGACGGAGATATGCAATGGTGATTGAAACAGTATTACCTGAATAGAACATACCACTTTCTGATAATTCGAAAACAATCCTTTTTATGACTTTTATTTTAAGCTCACAAAAATGATTGGTCATTCGTGTTTATAAAAGCAGACTTTTGCAGCTGTTTTTCTATGGAAACAATCACCTGATGTTTTGTGTAAACGTGATTGATTTTATATTTTCTTCTTTGCTACTCATATACATCTGTTTAAGGCTGGGTTAGGTAATGACTTAAATGTGAAATATTCATTCTTCAATGTGCTTGAAAAATTACTGATTAAATACTTTCTTACCTTTTTTGCCATTCAAGTAATGTTTAACTTAATCAACGATTATCATATATGGTTCTGAAATCAATATTCCTTAAACATGTAGTAAGCAAAATTCATGTCTGTCTTAAAATATATTGCAATATTAAATATGAGATTATCCATGTATCAAGTAAGGAATCGCTATTATACCACTTCCAACTGTTGTAAATTTCATTAGTGAGCTTTCATATGTTGAGGTATTACACGTTCACTTGAAATATAACTATGTCACATGCTTTTAGGAGAGTGTGAACCTTTGCAATCATATGATTTCAAAGCATGTTCATTTAGGGCAAATCACGTATCCGAAACAAATAGAGAGTTGCATCCGTAGGAGTGTAAATTACAGCACTCCTTTATCATTCAAAGGACAACCCGACAGCAATCAACCGCACATCCGACCATTCGGCACTATTGATTTACCTGCTGGCATCAGGTGTCTCCCGTTATGGTAATGTTGTCTCAGATCTCTGCGGCTAGACGCTATCGCTGTCTCCCAATTACTTGTCTCCATATCGGTCATTAAAGGGGCAGTTGCACGTTTTTGGTAAACAAAGAGATCTCGCGAAATATAAGTGTTATCAATCGCAAGATAAAACATCAAAAGTGTCGTTCCTAAAACGACCATAACACGTTTGGTTAAGCTACATGTACGCAAATCAATTTCTCTATCTGAAATGATTAAAGATGTTCACACTTAAATGGTCGCCATCAGCGTTTGCCTGATACATGTACTCTCTTCTACGACTATGAATAATCGGGTTTAGTTAAGAGGTGCTTGACCCTCTAAGACAAACTTATATTTATTTAGGAAAATTTGAAAAAATGAATTTTTAACATGGTACTTCCTACTGCTAATGATATCTTTCTGGGGGTCCATGAAAAATGTAGCATTCTGTCAAAGTCAATGGTCCAAAACTGGCTTTCTTTAAGATCCAGTATATACATGTCTATCACAAAATACACAAAGCAGTGTATCATTTTGAAACCAGAACTGTCCAAGGCATTCATAAAACAGATCAATGACGTATGCTTTACTGATGGAACTTGTTGGCAGCAGGTGCCTCTTGTTAATGGTAATGTTGTCTCTTTTATCTTGACTTTGATGTCTTTCAATTGATTATCTCCATATCTGTCACATAATGCAATGCGCTAATGTGTTTACCTAGTTTAAGGATCGGTAAAAATGATGTATGTATTCTCATGGAAGATTGCTCTTAGCAGACTTTCTTTGAGAACATTCTTTTACGTCTACATTGATTAACTTAACACTCAAAAAATTAATTCCAACTTTTAACACTTGAATTCTTTACGGCTGGTTTGAGAATCTAATCATACATGCATGAATACATATTATATGGGCATTATGACTCCAAGAGGTCTGCTTCTTTGATGTGAAACTTTGGACGTACATACTTTTACCTCATCATCAAATAGGAAAGTTATCATGCAGTTACCAGGCATTTTAAAAAAGTTCGCATTTTTGCCAAATTAATTTTTATTGCTAATGACTGTGTAAATGGGGCCATTGGTTTTGAGTCATCTTACAATAAATCACTTAATGTTGCAATAATGTCAACTTCGTGTTGTTATTGTAAAGATATTTCTTTGAAAATAAATCAATATTGTTCATTACAAGTCATCTTGAAGTGATTAATATTATCAGTTGAATATAATATTAGATAACTGAACAAGATCGTAACTGATGAGTCAGATGAAGAGGCCATTAGAGTTAAAATCACCTTAGGTCTGAGTTAAGGTTCCGTATATCGGTTTTATGTTGAATTGCCCCGACAAATTTTTTCGGTTTCTTAAGTCTACATCAACAAAAGGTGACTTTCATATTTTCGAAACCATTTTGTAGTGATAAATCCTCCAGTCAGGATATGAGGATTCAAGTCGTCTCTTGGTAATTTCTCTATATATTAATGCAAGGATGTTGACCACTAGATTGTACACTTGGGAATTTGTAAGAAGGAGATAGGAGTAGCATTTCCGGGACCTGTCAGGCCTTTGCAAATAAGCCTTGTAACAATTGCTGCCTCCCGTTAGGATGCCAATTTGTTCCAGAAATAAGCACGAGCTAGCAACTTTTGCCTGTAGCGTGTTCGATTCTTGATTTTGAGCTCTCTGATCAGCCGAATTAATGACCTAAAATAACGAATGGTGCACACTTTGCAGTGCAAATTTGTATTGATGAACACGGTTATTTCTAAATTGATATACATTTGCATTGTTATACTATCAACACTCATTCAAGTTCCAAAATCAGTTTTGAAAGAAGACGTTAAAAATTAAATAGTAAAAGTCAGTCAAATAAGAATTTAATTATGACGTGTTCTAGGTTGATCATGTGTCTCCTTTATGTCATGACTACCATTCGGTTGAAGTACATGTTTTCATGACCGAGTTAAACATCAACAAGGAGTGATTCATCCCCAGACAATCAAACTGCACTGCCAAACCGAATCAATGTTGTTATTCAAAGGCAAACTATTTTCATTCACCTCCATCCCTCATCCGTCCCTTTAAAAACAAAGCTCCTTTATTTCAAATTTACTAATATTCAGAACTTGATTATTAGCTAGAGTCTTGAAATGTATAAATTTGAATTTCTTTCAAAGGAGGAGAACAATATAGGATAATTCGAAAATGTGGTCACACAAGAACTCTCCTAATCTCTAAACACGCAAGAATGATTCGACCATCAACTAATTGTGTTAAAACAGACTTCACATTTGATTTTCTTTTAAGGCTGCAATGATCTGACTTTGTGTGAGATGATTCTTTGATGTGTCACAATTGATAACCTACAACCTCAGTTATCATATTTGCTAGTCACTTTTAAGGCTATATGCACTAAAGAGTTTCATGTGAAACATTGATTCCTCACAAAATGGCTATTTCCTATCGATTGTTGCCAACCAAGTGAAGGTTGAATTTAACTGTATGGTTCTGAAATTGATATTCAATTATGCCATTATCGAAGAAATTTAGTTTTTCGGTAAAAAATATTGTATTAATTGTATTGAAATTAGTATTGTGCCTGTAACAAATTAGTTTCTTAACTTGCACTTGATACAATATTCCTTTCCCAGGAATGTAGAGTAAGTTCATATTGTTGTGATTAGAACATGGTTATTGCATGGATTCTGTTTGATGTAAACAACTGCTTGTGTAAAATATTGACAATGATGCTCATCTTTTGATGAAATATTAACAATGATGATCATCTTTTGATGAAATATTGACAATAATGTTCATTTTGTGATGAAATATTGACAATGGTGTTCATCTCGTGATGAACTATTGACAATGATGTACATCCTGTTATGAAATATTGGCAATGATGTTCACTTGCATTTATTTCTTGTAACTTTATGCAAAACATTATCGACTAATGGATTTCAACGTAGCAGCGATCAATAATTTGAAAGTAATAAAATTATGCCCAATACCAGAGTCGATTAGTACGCTATGTCACACCTGAGTGTTCAATCATTGTTTTACATACAAGTATCAACTTTTTGAATAAAGAGTTGCAGGAGAAAACCCTTACTAAGCGATAATTTTTAGACATGATTGATAATCAGTATCTGAGAAATCATTACAAGTTACATTTTTGTTGGTCTTTCATTGTTAATGTAACGATTTATCCAGAGAAGTTGAAAACCGTATTCTGTGGCACTTTTGTCCTTAGAAGTAAAAAAATGCATCATTTTTATTTCTGAAAAAAACCCCAACGTTTTCAGGTTTAAGAGTTATTTATTCGAGAATATGTACTATAGATATAACATAACATATAACAAACGTCATTAAGTCGTATTCAACTTTTTTAGATTTAGTTTGATAGCTTTGACCGTTTGTTGAACGTTTTCTAGATGAATAAAGTGATCTCACGAAAACAAAATGATATGTGTCAGATTGCATTAAAGTATTTTTAATCAAATGAAGCAGTTTTGAAAATAATGAGCTATGTAATCCTTTTCCCTACCTCAAATGCTTTAAAAATATCCACGTAGAAATGGCAGCTAGATTATTTCCTCTGGGCGTACGGATGATCAGGTTGAGTAATGACATGCCATGACCCCCTGAAGATAATATATTCGACAAAAACAAATGTTTTCGGGACATAACATGGAGAATTAACTACTTTAAAAAACGTGCTGATGCTCCTTTTAGCACTAGAGCTAAACCTAACTGGCATCAGGTGTCTCCAGTTAATGGTAATGTTGTGTCCGTTCCCCACAACTAGACACTATCGATGTCTTTGTCCATATCTGTCATTACGTGCTTAAGTGTTTTTCTGAAGAATCAGAAAGAATTCTGTCATCTCATTGGACACCAATAATTGAAGACTATCATCCTGCATTGATCTCATTGCTTTGTTTCATGTTTAAAAAGCACTCCATTCATATTACAATATACCCATGTGAGGGCAAACTGTTCTCGTTATTGGTCGGTTCATTACGCGCTGTAAATGAAACCTGTTGGCATCAGGTGTATATTGGTTACAGTATTGTTATCTCAATGCTAAGCGACTAGACACTATTGATGTTTCTTAACTGCTTATCTTCATTTCTGTCACTCAATGCAAGGCGTTAATGTGTTTGCCAGGATTAATCATAGGAAAGTAGGATTATGGTCATCTCATGGGAGATTGCTAATAGCAGACTGTCATTGCAAACCTCATTCTACGTCAGCTATGCCATTTATTTGTCAAAAACACAAGTTCCTGTTCACTTAAAAAAGAAAATTGTCTTCAACATTTGAATTTTACTAAAATTCCATCAAAGGTCATGATATTATGTTCAAGTTAATTTTATTCAAATACTACATGCGATGTTTTGCACACGATAACGAAACGATATCAAAGAGCTGCTGAACTGGAGTTTGTTTAACTATTCAAGAGTTGCTAAGTAGAAAATGGAGTTTGAAAATCTTGAAAATCATGAATTAGTCACTAATTTTTATAAAGGTATTTTATTATGAAAACGGCTTGATCAAGTTGTAAAGGCATCCTATTCACATGGTACAGATAAGTGATATAACCGGGAAAAAAATTGGAATTCCTGAAATGAGGGAAAGAGTCCAAGCAAGAAGATTTAGATTTTTCAATCTGCTATCAAATATCAATTCATCACATTTTCGAAATTCTTTTTTTATTGAAAATCATCAAAATTTGTGAACACTAAGATATAGGCTAGCTTACTTTTTATAGATAGTCAGGAAATTGGAGTCCTTGCATCCTTGCAACCCTACTGTTCCATAAACCACAGCTAGGTGTTTTTCTGTAGTATTAAGAGAGCCAAAGATTTATGGTTTCTTTACACAGAAAACTATTCTTTCTTTTTCATACAATCATGTCATGTCAAAATGAAACAATTCTCTAAGTTTTTAAGACCAAATTTCTTTCCGTTTTTTTCCCCCTGTTTTACAGGTTCAATAATATTATATCCTCAGGTATATGTGAATGACCTTAATCCTACTAAACTCATGATACAATTTATTATAAACAAGCAAATGACATAAAAATTGCACAACATTTATTGAAAGTAAATTCCAAACTTTAGGAGTATGAGTATGTTTATGCCTTTGGTTCTTTTGTCATAATGCCAACCATATACTGATCACTGACCTTATTTAAAACAACTCTGTTACGGTTCGACTGGCAGGAGTGTAATAACCATTTTACAGTTATACTCAATGCTAATAATTAATTCTGAAGCTCAAGCTTCATAAACCTAATCCCCTTCCAGTTTGACATAGCAGTTTTATTTTATATTCGGCACCACCGGGGGCACAATTTTATGACACCATATAATATTGCTTTTAAAACCGAATTGTTCAAGATAGTTCCCTTATAAGTGAATTCATGAAAATCATGTTCGACAATAAAAAGATGATAGTCATGTTGCAAAAACTATCTCGTTTATATTGCAATTTGGTGTTTGTAAGCTCACAATCTGGTATAAGTTTACCATTTAGTAAAATAATCTGCTGACTACGCATTCTTACAATGCAGGTAGGAGCTATATATGTCTTGTAGAGCGTAATTTACAGTTTCACAATGCACTTGGTTGTTCAATACTTAGAATATCCCTCTGGGCAATGTTCGATCCAAATTTTCTGTTTAAAAACTCGCCAATGTCGTAATGATTGATCAAATGTCAAACCAATCCAGTAAAATCTAATTGGTGCTACTTTGATGCTACATAATCAATTATTGGGGTCTAACGGATACAGGACGCTTCAGAACGTTAAGGTTATAATAGAAAATAACCATATTGATTTCTGTCGGATTCGTTGTTTTTCCCGTAATATTTCAAGTGCATGCAAAATTGTAAATGTGCTTAAAGAGAGCGGTTTTCATATGTATTCATTGTGATTTCAATTGATATATGAGTGAAATATAACCCTGTGACCGATATTTGATGAGTCTAATATACACAATGATGTATATAACAGAAATGTTAAGTGTACATTGAACAAGATAAATATTTTCTCAGGAACTCGAAAAAGATTTTATGCAGGTGTACGAACTATATATACGCAACGATAAATTGGATTAGTTGATATAATGATTGGTTCAAGGTAATGTGAAATATGAGGAATGTCAACTTATTAAATAATCTTGATCTCTACACTTCCTAAACTTGTATTGCATTGTACATTTCCCATTGCACAAAACACTAAGATAACCTTAAATCACTAAGGTAGCCTTAGTGCAATGTTAAAGGATGGCACTAAGGTTAATCTTATATTTAAGTTGCTTTGTGCCACGACCCCCAGATTCTTTACGCTATATCCAGAAGAGCAGAAAAGCATCATATCAGTTTGATATTCAAGTGACATTCCATAATACGATAGATGACACACAATCTTACTCAGGTTACCCCCAAGCCAAAATGCAAAAAAACCCAACAAAAAACAAAGAAACAAACCCAACAGCAGTCCAACAAAATCAAATCATCTCAAAAGTACAATCACTTTAGGTGTCTTCACGGTGTATGACTTCAATGTATTGATAGACGATCAAAACCGTAAGATATCACTCTAAAAATGAATGACACCATTCTTCCATCAGGATGAAAACATTCTGGTTCATCATAACGCCAATCAAATGAAAAGCATTCGATATCTGTCCTCTACGCTTCCATTCATGTCACGGTATTCCTCCAGGGAAAACGCTCCTAATCCCATACTATACATCCAGATCTATTTCTAGACTCCTAAAGCTTAGCACTATCCGAATGGACACAGGCTCAACCAGCATCAACGGTGAAATAAATGGCAAAATAGCATTGAATCAAAATCAGAACTTTTAATATTTTCTATAAAAAGGATCTAGTTAAATATATAGTAAAGGGGGTAATATATTTAAACTTATATTCGATTTTCAGTCAGTTTGCTGTACACGTTTTTTTTATACCTTTATACTTCGTCTCTTTCATCTTTTATATATGAATTTAAGATATTCAAACGATTAGGAATAAAGACTTTCAATGGATATTTAATGCTTATTTTAATCAATGAGGTTAGATGTCGATTGAAATAATCTTAGTTATGCATAACTTGAACTTCTGCGTATTTTGGTTGGCATATATTCCTTTGTATTTGTACAGGCAACAAACAAACATTATCAAAATGGTATGTTACATCAAGCATTTCATATATAATCTCTTTGTATCGTGTTTTATCTAAATCTGGATAAAATTGTCATTCTTAAGACTGTTCACGCTTCTTTTGACAATCCTATGTTAACGCACTTCCGGCGTCACTAACCTGATGTTTTTATACGTCAATATTTTCACCCTAATAGAAACATGAGGTAAATAATTCTAATCCAAATTCCGTGCAGTTGGACTATCTCTAATTACAGTTCTTGGTATGAGGTTTAGATCACGGCACAATCCCTCTTGGCGTCAGTTTCCGTGTTAGAGGACAGATAAACGTGATGTATGTGCTAATGTTCTGTCATTGTCAACAGGATTGGCCTGTTTACAAATTCTCTTAACCCGTCCATGGCGCACATATATGTTTATAAATAGTGAATACGTAATAGAATTTGAAAATGATTTAATTTGGAGGGTCAATGCTGTTTTTGAACCATTTGAATCCTGACGCACATATCTGTATATATATAGTGGATACGTGATAGAATTTGAAAATGATTTAATTTGGAGGGACAATGTTGTTTTTGAACCATTTGAATCCTGACGAGCGGAATATCTATAAAACCTATTTAAACATTTTAACGCTCAAACTTGTTCATTGTTAGGTATGCCCATTTCATGCAATTACAGTGTATGTACGCAATCGTTAATGTGAATTCAAATTCAAAAGTATTATATAGATAATCATTTCACTTTGTCTACCTCGGGCACGCGCATCAGACGGAAGATATCCGCTTCCTGTTTCATAATAGCTCCGCACTCTGCATAACGATTCGTCCATTAAACTCAATCCATAAAATATATTTTTAATCAGGAAGTAAATTGCATTTACATTGTATCCCGAGACGTAGTAATATGATGTTTTGCTAAATAGGAATTGATTTCCATTAACGTCTATCTATCTTTTATTACTGTATTTTATTTGGAAATATAAATCCAAAGAGCGCCTAGAACTGAAATTTAATTATGCCCCTATCATATTTTAATAGGACAGTTCATTTATGCTGTAACCGTTTGTGGTCAAGTTGCTCCAAGCTGCAGTTTCAGTTTTATAGTCAAAACATCATTGTATTCGCGGACGAAATAAAAGGCAATTGTGCAATTGATTTGTTACAAAGTTGCATTATTATCTTCCTTTATCTTATTGGGAACATGCAAGTTTATTTGCCTGTACACGAAAATTTTAAAAACATCAAAGTGATCTGCTGTTAATTAATGTCATTATAGACTCAGTTAAATAATATCGTTCAGTTATGCGGGAAAGAAATGCTATAGGGCTCTTTCTGTCAGGTTATGTTTGCAAAAATCACGTAACCATTAACTATATCTTATATCAGTTTAACATTTATACATCTGAAAAAAGTATTGAAAAACCTGCTTCTTCAAGGACTGTCGTGATTCAAAATATTGACATAAGATTAAACAGAATTTGATTCACCTGAAACTGTTCGTTTCATATTGAACAATGTCTGAAGATATAAAAAGCAAGAAAGATTTTACCAAATCTATCTCTTGAAATATGGACATCGACGTAAACCTAATAAAACACCAAAATTTCATTGTTAAAATGGGTTTCCTGTAACAGCAGTGTTTGATTAGAAGAGGTGTATGTTGACATTCACTGACGTCGAATGATGACTCGATGACATGAGAAAGTCAACAGTTGGTGCAACCTCAATGAACACATACGGTTACCTTAATTCGTCTTCTCTTTAACTGAACAGGACGCTGAGCTGCCTATGAGGCCGCAGGTTCCATTTAGTTTTGGTAGTGCATTTTAGGAAGAATTCTGATTATAACTGGAATCCATTAATATGTTCAGGTTGCTTACAGGACATAGGAGGAATCAAAGAAAAATTGGTTTTGCATTACTTTCTTCCATGTGTATACATCGCATTCATTTGCCAGTTCATCGCTGCACATTTGTATTCATCGCATTCGTTCACCGCTGCACCGACCGAATCTACTTGTTGGTCATTTGAATAAAGTATATCAAAACGTCATCAATCGTTTTGCGATCTAAATTTCAAAGATATATGTGAAATCGTATTTTCACATCAAGTGAGAAAAAGGGTGTTCATATGGTGAACTGTGTTCTTTGTTGGCTTGGGATTGTTGAAATTGATTTTCTTCTTTAATTCGTAAGAGCATGCACACTGTAAGCAACGTAATTTTGTGATAATTGCAGTCTGGCTGAGAGGTAATTGCTATGTCGGTTAGTGAGGTTCTCGGCCTGGACTTGACAATATTCTTCTCTCGTTTTTTAGAAAACGACCTCGTAGTGTTCTTCGGAAGCTAACTCTTCATGGGGAGGAACTTAGATTAATATTATGTAAACAAACAACTGAATCAAACGAAACATTAAAGAGCCACTCCGCGATTTTCAACACATTATTTACCTTTGATACGAACCTAAATGTCATATGTGGTGAGATAAAATAAAAAAAACTTTTCATGTCCAAAAGACATATATGACAAATACTGTTTTTACATGAAAATCTATAAACAGCGGCCTTATAAATGCACAGAGGTGTAAATATCACGTCCAATATACATGGATACTAGTTATATAACCTAACAAACGCTATCAACTCTTAACTGGCCTCCTAGCTGTTTGGATAAGTCTCCAAAATTACGTTTGACTATTTGACGCGCGCCACTGTCCGGTTTTCTATCATATTGTCACTGTAAAAAAAACAATGAGCTTTTTTACAACAGTCGATATTCGCGATTAAATGACACCATTGATTAAGTTTGGCATATATGACTCCAACAACTCAACAAGTGGTTCTTTAAGGATAAAATTTCTTAATTTTCAATAGAAGTATGAACAATTTAGTTCGACATTTTATGTTCGTTATTGACAAGTTAATACGGTGAAAGAATAGTTAGTGTGATATGTCATAACTTCACATTTGATTAGTGAAGTGGATATAATCCATTCATATCCCGTTTACATGTCAGTAATGGTCTTCGATGAACGAATGGTTATTCTGATATATTGCTACTTCACCATAACCTAGTAAACTTGATGTATTAATAACAATCATTGATATCCTTCATTTGTGTCAACCATATACTACGATGAAAGAATAGTTGATATCATTTGTCAAAATAAAGTTCGAGACAAGTTTTTTACTACTGCTGCGTGCGTTGATGTTTTTTGCGATTATTCAACACACTGCATATATTTGTGTTGTCTGAACGATCTCGGTACATTAATCGCGTCTTTTAATAGCATTCATATTGCCATTTCGTAAAATAAAAGGTTATTATTGGATCTTAAAATGGACATAAACGGCAGTATCATAATTCGAAAATGTCAATTGGCTTTGCAAGTCACGTTAAAAAGGATATTCTGAAGCGCTGATAAAAACATTAGAATTCCTCCAGGAACACTGATAACTCTATTATCTCGATTCTTTCAAGCTGACTATGTTAGCTTCTCAATTTGTATGTTGCCATGCGTTAAGAGATTTTCGGAAGAAAAGGTATATCGATAAATGAGCTTTTATTTGTCTTGAGTTGAAGATTTTGCAAAATGCAATTGGGAAATGTAATTCTAAACAGGCAAACAGGGTGTTTTAACATGATTAACATACTATGTCACCCATTAAAAAGACATGTTTCAACAAACGTGAAGGAAGTACTTGTTGATACAGATATTTCTTTTTAGAAAGATGACAAATTCGTTCAATAATATCACCCCTTGTTCATCACAAATGACAAGTACTGCATGTTCGTACTGGATCCGTACTGACGAATTATTGTATTTGGTTGCATAGAGTTTTTGCCTCCTAGGTACTATTCTTTCCAATTGCAAATTTTATGTCTTGTTTGCACGATGTTAATACTGCACTGAAAATATTCATATGATTTTAAGGAGAAGCCCTGGTTGAAGTTTCGGTTAAATTATGTTGGGATAAAATCATGATGATTCTTAAAAAGCATTGAACTTTGAGTCGTAATAACATGTATAAATTTCCCCTTTACTCAGTGACCATAACATTTCTTCGTAAACTGTGAACATCTATTTTACTATTGCCAAGTGCAAGAGACTACATTTTGCCAAAGGTCACGCCATCAGTCTTAGAACTCATTCCTCCGACTTGATATTGTTATGAAGAACTAACTTTGTTTACGTGAACCCATTGCCTTCCTTAAATATATCGATCATAGAATCAATTCTGATTCCAACTCATGCACCATGTAATGTTACAAATGATTGTAAATGGCACCTCTTAAAGCATTGCGTGCGAAACAGCTCTTTCTTGTACCGAGTGACAAAACACAAAGACTCAATATACTGGTAAACACATCTGAAACGTCAGATAAAGGCAATGACTTCCCTCTGATAGGAGGCAGTGAAATTAATGGAAAATAATTCTTAATGCCCTTCCCTCTTCTGCTTCATTTGCCTCTCAAGCTATCGATAGGCACTGCCTCTATTATCGACACTCACAACTCAGAACCCCATTGTTCATCGCAAATTCATCCAGAAAGACCCCCACAACGACACTTATCCATGGATAGAAATAACTCGCACTTGCCATATGCGTGGGGTATATGGAAACAATGGCTTGGCCCTAATAGCGACACAAAATGCAATAACAAGACTGCTTATAGCTTTAGGACATCACCATGCTTATAGAAGCACCGTGGTCTGTCCAGATTGTGCCCGGCAGCCTAAGCGCCGTGTAGCGAGTCCTTGCACGGGTAATTACTAGGCTAGCAGTGGTAAAGAAGGAAGCGAGAGATCGAAGTCCCCGTGTCGTCGTCGTAGTGCCAACTCTTACATGCGGGTCGGGATTACTACTGGAGTTATGTCTAGCAAAAAATATCGACAGTGTTCTTTCAAAACAACCAATGAGTACTTTACCGACGATCCTCCTCCGAGTGAAAATCATGTTAAATGTTCTTCGGTAAGTCAGTTTGTCTTGTTGGATTACCCGACCAGATTTCTACTCTAGTAAAGTGTTCGTCGCTTAGTTAATGTGTGTAGTTTGGATTACAAATCAAGGGATTCTAAAGGGCTTTAATGCTTATAGGTAAGTCAATGTATCACAAATTGGACTTCCGCAACGGATATTAATACTAAGTGTTAGGGATAAGCCAATATCTTTTAATGATGGAGGACAAGGGCAAGTGTTTTGGTTTGACTACCAACGTACATTTTTATTATTAAAGGTAAGACGCTATGTTTTGTTGATTAGTTGGATTAACGACACAGTTTCTTTTATACTTGTTTAATGACCATTGGTTGTAGCCTGCATTGTTTTGTAAACCTTGCCAAGGTTTTCTTGACATGTTAAATGCCCACGAGAAAGTTAATGTATTTTCAAAGTTTATTTGTAACTGCAATTGTTTTTAACTTTCAACACGGATATATGAATGTCTGAGATGAGGAATTATGTAGTTCTGTTGTATTAACAAACAAATGGGTCTTAAATTTAAAATTTGAAAACTTTATTGAATGCACTGGACTTAAAACGTATTTATGATCATGTTAGTCTTTTATCGTTATGTTAACGTATGTTTGATAGCCATTGGTTTCTAAATATGTCAAATGCTCCTTCGTGATTGCTTATGTTAAATTGTCTGGTTGACCTTGTTCAATACCCATTGTAAAGTAAGTATGTTTTCAGGATTAACAACATTGATTTTTATCCAAGCTTATTCATCATCGTTATATCAACGCAAATTACAACGCAAATTCGTTAACGTGTTTAGAAAACGTGTTTTTGTTTGTTTGCATTCCATACTTAACGCTTGTATTTAAGATTTTGTTTGTAAACGACCAGTATGTGTTTCATTCTGTTGTAAGTACTCCTTGTTAGAACGTACATGTATTATCGGACAGCAAACATAAGTTAAACACAACCTTTATTCTGAGATAGGTGTTACACGATAATCGACGTTTTATCTGTTAAGTGATTTATTTGCTTCTTAAAGCTATATATATTGATTCCATTGCGAATAAATTGATGTTCACAAGAAATCAATTATCGCGGCATACGGAAATTGGTTATTTCAACCTTGATGGTAAGTTTAGTATTGATATGTTCTTAATGATATTCATTTTGTTTAAAACCAGGAACCATTCTTTTCATGTGAGAAGCTTAATTGAATGTCAATGAAAAGTAAGTATAAGCTCTATAAGGATTTTGCTCCACTATGGATGATAAAATAATGTAAACCTTAAAAAAAATATTTTTAATTCGAATAATTGCAACACAATTAGATGCCATTGTTGGTCCATAAACATTATATCATTTGTGGCTATCCGATAAATTGTCGCGCATAATAAGTGTTATTTGCAATTGGTTCCTTTAGAACTGAATCTCTGTCTGTCTTTCTGCCTGTCTGCCCAATACAACTTGTAGAACCTACTTATACAGTTAACACTACAACAACCTATATTATTGAATTTTTTCTCACGCAGTGTGGCAAACGACTTCATTGTAATTGGTAAGATTCGGCTTTAAGCACACTATTGATTCCACTGTATTTTACTGCCTTAGTGATTATAATCTGAAAAGCGTTCATCATCAAATGCTTACATCTTTCGGGATTGTCGTCAACAAGTCATTACAACGTTTTTGTACATTTCCGACCGCTTGATCTTGTTGCCATAATACCAAATAAATGAGAATGAACATCACAGTCGCTTTTGTTCTTCAGCTACTTAAACTAGGTAAATGCATACATTCATTCTGATATCATTAGGGACTTTACATTGGAACGATCTTTTAAACTCAGCAAACATTAACGCTTTTGTGTTTGTCGATCAAATCATGAAAACGTTAACTTGTAGTGTGACTTGTACTTGATATGTTTATATTTTTAACGCAAGCTTCCCTTGTTTTGACGTCTATGACGTCATTTAACACTTGTCCTTAACGACGAAGAAGCTCTTCGTGTAGTAAACCAAGTTTTTTTCATGTTATTCTTGAACGATTCAAATGGAATTGAATACCTCATAACTAAATTATTACGGTGGGAAGTGTGTCAAATGACTTTTACGAAACTCGTGAATATCTACTTTTAATCTTTGCCTGCGCTCAGGTAGTACTGAAATTCACATTTAGTTCATAAACGTTATGGCATTATTGTTCGTGTAGTATGTGCAAAGATGAGAGCACTTGTCTCAGAAAATTCTGATATTTACGTATTGGCACGTATAACTAAAGTGGTTTATTTTGTTTTCTTTGAGAAGTTTGAGGTTTAAGGTATACGTCGTTGAAGGCATCATTTCTATCATGTGGATTGATAAGGTCAAATTCTGTTTCAACTGTTGCGGTACATGATCCTTTGAAAGCAACAACGATAGATGAGGCAAGAATAAGTTACCTGCTTAATGGTTGATTAATGTGAGTTTATCATAACTTCCTCTTACAAACAAAGTACTTTATTGTCAATGGGTCTTAGCCCGGTTACAATTAAGTCCTTAAACCGGTTACTATTATGTCTCAAAACCGGCTCCTACTCTTTCGTAGAAAGTACATTGTAAGTAATAACGTTTCCCTTCATTATAATACATAGCGCTATTTAAGCCTCCCACGGGATATGATAGCCGTTGATGGATATACTGTAGTCCATAAGTAAGTGCTATTTATGTACAGAATTATCAGATTTATCGCCTTTGTGTTTACGATATAAGGCATAAATTAATTACAACCATGACCGACTGTCCTACATTCTGTGCAGCCTTTGTTATTAGTGGGTCATTAATTATAACAACGCTTGCAGACATTTTTTATGATGTACTTGTTGGTAGTGGGATTACTTAGCCTTTATTTACCTTAATGACTGTCTGTATGTCATTATTAATATATGATATTCAACATTAACGGTGCCTTTGATCTTCACTCAATTATTAGGAGGAATGGATACTTTGACATCATTTAGTTAACAATGATGACTTTTTATCGCTTATAAGTTCAATGTCAAGTATAGGAAATGAAAAACTCGCCCATGAAAATATTGCAGTGATCTGTGCATACGGAAATATGAAAATAGTGATTAATCACTGATCGGTGACCTCACAATAGCGTTTCTAAATCAATCGGAGCGTAAAATGCTTCTTCTTTTGTAGCGTAAGTTCTTCTGATTCTTTTGATTTTAAGAAAAAGTTCATTTATTCATTTTGCCAAGTTTGTACCATTGCTTAAACGGTTAAATGATTAGTTTAGTAAAAAGTTTTAGAAAAAAGGGGCAATGGATTGTTTTAGAATAAATAAGAATATCTCACGAAAACGAAAGTACATATGTTTCCAAATGTAAGATAATGTTTTTAATCAAAAGACGCAGTTTTATAACATCCATACAGGCTGCTTACTTAGTATCCTTTTTTCCTTTTGTGTTGACGTCACGTTGGAATGTATTAGCGTACAGGAAGAGGCAACATTGTTAAATTGACACTGTATATTTCTGTCCCATAAGGCAATAATTATTATATTGAATATTGTGAATTTCAGTTTCCATTATCATGATTTCCCTATGGTAATCCCACTGATGTGAAGAACATTGCTACTCACATCTAAAAATATGACGAAGTACTGTCGTCGAACGATAAAATCTCAAGATCGATTGAGCTTTTAGAGTTTTTAACTTCATCAACAACTAGTGCAGTGATGAATCAATTTGAAAACAATGTCTGTTCGATTAGCCTTAGTATACACAGCGAGTGTTGAAACTTTAGATAAGGTAGCACATTAAAGTTGTAGTAGCACAGTGTTGTAGTGGTTAGCATGCTGGCCTCTCACGCCGACGACTCGGGTTCGAATCCCGGTGGAGACACCAAAAATCTGTGATCTTAGTTCAAAACTGTGTTGTGCCCTTAGGCAAGGCTCTTCATCCACATTGCACTCAGTTCACCCAGCTGGTAAATGGGTACCTGAAAATTGGGATGTACGGCGCTTAGCGCTTAGTAGCTGCTTTGAAAGCCAGGGTAATAATGTAGGTAGCGCTTTGAGCATGTCCTTGAACGTGGAAAAGGCGCCATATAAATATCCTAATTATAAGTAAATGTAAAGTGTTAGTCAGATGTTATTTTATCGAAATGTTCTGATGTTTGCTGAATTGTAATGCTAATTGGAAAAGTAAAGTGTCACTATAGTATAAAGGTTCAAAATAAGAACTTGGATCGAAGACCGGACAATATATAACGGCTGGCTTTCACCAATCAGTCATCGAATTCTTTAAACTTACGTATGGCAGACAGATATAGTTATAGTGTTTAACAGGTCACATAAAAAGTAAACATTTAAACGAAACGTGTAAGTTTGGCTATGGCACACGTGTGAAACAGTTGCTCCATTTTAATTGAAAACCAGAAAATGTAAGGTAACTGCAAGTCGAGTGATGTCATTTGAACTTAAATCATCACATATGGTATTTTGGCACGTTTCAAAGCCACCAACTGTTCATGATTGACATCGTTCACGACACAATTCAAAACAAGACTAGTTTTAGCGACAATGTAGCATGTATTCACGTGAAATAAAGACTAGTTTTAGCGACAATGTAGCATGTATTCACGTGAAATAAAGACTAGTTTTAGCGACAATGTAGCATGTATTCACGTGAAATAAAGACTAGTTTTAGCGACAATGTAGCATGTATTCACGTGAAATAAAGACATCATAAAGACAAAAAGGAAATTTAATGTGACCAATTACAAGCAAATCGTTTCCAATCAAGAAGTTCTTCTTGTACAAAGTTTGGCCAAGCTACAAAAATCCGTTTCCCTAACTAGAATGATTAAAGGGTGTTCATAAAAAAATGTCCAAATGCAGTTTTCGCTTGATAAATGACATCATATTCATACCATGGATGGTTGGATTGAGTAATGAAATGATCTTTTGAAGAAAAGTTATTAAATGACTACATATTATTGTTGTTACATTTATAACATATTCACACGAAAGAAAAAAACTATTCAATTTTCGTCTCTTTGTATCGTATTGTTCCTACAGAATGAACAAGAGAAATGCAGCCGACGGTCGTGCAATCTTATTTTAACATTTATATGACGTAGAGATGCATCGTCATGTTAACTTTGACATTGGTACCTTGAACACATATAGTCACTTAAGCCTTGTGATAAAGTCAAGAAAATGTCTTTCACAACTACATGTATGACCAATATCAAATCATAACTTTTCACAGCATGATAATATTTTAATTTGTCATTGAATTTATTCTTTTTAATCAACGGTTGATATCAATACTACGGTCTCATTCACAATACGCATCTGTGAGTTACGTTATTATATACCTGTAGTATATTATGATATGACATGATTTATGTCTTACGTTAACGATAAAATTATATGAATTGATAATATATCTTGATAACATATAACATGTCTCCTCATAGCAATTAAATTTAATAATGACTTTAAAATTTATTCGTTTAGTCAACAAATGATATCAGTACAACGTTTCTGCGTTAAATGTACGTACGATTGATATGACACAGTTTTTGGTCTACAATATGGATAAAGAAATTTATTGGTAACGTCTCTGACACGTAATGTTGTAACATGCGAAAATGAAATGTGAAAATGAGATCAGAAGTCTCTGTCCGTGCAAAACGGGATTATGCGTGACGTCATATATAGATTACTGCACCTATGATATATATTAACCAATTTATGCTTTAACACGTGGCTATTATAAAGATGACTGTGTTTTAGGGTTATCCTCAATAATGAAATTGTCTTTGCACATCATAATATTCTGGCATGATTTTAAAAGTGCTTTTTAATTCCAGGTTATCTCAGTGCTATGTGGCTGTGTGGCAGTGATGTTACTGATGTTGTCGGTTGCGGCGACAACGTGGCTGGAGGCGGATGGTACGCGCGAAGGATTGTGGGAACGCTGCAAATGGCGAGACAGGATTGGTCTACAGGTCGACTGCGAATCCAGTTACCCTCGAGGTAAAAACGAGAAAGATCATATGTCCCTCTATTATGTTAGTTGAGTTTAAGATTCCCGGTATTGTTACATTATACAGCATTTTTGTTGCACACTGAACACTATCTGTGAATTTGAAATACAAAGTATCTAATGTCCAGTGTAACATGTATTCGTGACAAATCTCTACAATAATTGTTTGATTTAAAGAAGCACGTAGTTTCACATTAACTTAATCACATTTCGTAACAGTTTAAGATAAAACTTTCCCCCCTGTGCTTATATAACCATTGTTGTCGTTAATATTTAGGTATGGTGACACGAAATCTCAAATCGATGTTTTCCTTCGTAAAAGCACGGAAATGATATCATTAAAGATATGTTTCGATATTTTTCTTTAGTGGTAAAGATTTAAAGAGTGTATGTTGTCTGTTAGAATGACTTTGGTGAAACATTTTTTTTCATTCTAGATGCATCAATATTTGTTTTACAATTTCGATTCCTAGTACTGGTAATCTGTTTTGATGAATATCCTTTCAAGGTTACAAAATGTAGGTTTTTGGGTTTTAGATAAGCAAAGTTGAAAATCCATGTTCCAACTCGATTGGCTGATCCCTCTTTAGAAACTCTTTAAAAGAAATTTACTGACAAAATCAAATAACATAAGAAATAGAAGCCGAGATTAGTGAAGTTGAAAATCCATGTTTAATAATCTTGTTTGCTTTTTCCAAAAAAATATAAACATCGCCCAACAAATCATCTCGTGAACGGAACATCGTCGCTGAAAATTTTAATTAACTCAATTGGTTGTTCCCTCTTAAGAAACTCTTTTAAAAGACAAAACAGCTATTTGATCCCTTGAACATTTGAACTCTGAAATCATCAGCGAAATATAAACTAAATTGATGAGTATTCAAAAATATATTTCTTATTTTCACAAAACAGAATGTTATCTGGAAGATTTAATAAGTAAAAATGTGGCTTCGATTACTGATAGGAGAAAAAGTTTCGAGTCCATTGAGATTTGTCTCAAACTGGAAGGAGAAGTGAAACTGGCTGAAAATAGAATAAAAGTTTGAAGGCCTTATCTGCATAGGTATCTTGGAAAATGATAACGTGCACGTCCTGGTTGAACTGCGAATCATATAAAGATTAAACAGATGTTCAAGAATATTTTAAAGGGCCACATAGTATGTTGTTGAAGTCAAATATGCCAAACTTCATAAATAGTGTTATTTCATCGAGAAGTGGTGGTTGTTTCCAAAAATTAGCATCTTAGTGCTTATGAGTTCAGTATATTGACAATAAAAAAGGTTAAAGTCTCGTTTTGTGATCGAAAACCGGACAGTGACGCGCGTCAATGACTCAAACGTAATTTTGGAAACTTATTAACAGCAGACATAAATGTAAATATGGATTGGTAGTATTAATTACGACTTTTAACTATTATACATATGCAATGTACGCAGAATTTCGACGCCCTGACATTTATATGGCCGTTTTTCATTTATCATTGAAAAAATAAAAATAGCACAATTTTGGAATTTGGGAGATAAAAGTGCGAGTTAGGTAGGCGATTTGAACTTAATTGAGTACATATGGTAATTTGGCTCTTATTCAAGGAACATAAAAAAATCCTAAAATATACTCTGTGTCACTTTAAGGGATGATTGTTATCTATCGAAACGAAATTCATCAATTGTATATTTTTACAAACGGGAGAAAACCAAGCATCATAAGTCTCGTTCAATGTCATTCTATTTTTGTTCATTTAAATATTGTTAATTGTATTTAATCTATTATCTCAACTTAAAAAGAACGTTAGACTATTCCTACATGTGATTGGAAATCTTTTATTGGTTTACTAACGGGTCGTTTTCTAACCTTCTTTGTACTTGGTAAATATTAACTTCAAAAGCATTAACAAATAGTAGCCTTGTTACAAGTCATGATGGTAATAGTTTTTAAAGTTAGAAAACAGGTGTACAATCATGTTAATATCAATGCAATTAGAAAAAAGCTGCAATTGAGCAATAGGTATATAATATGAGTCGTTAGAATTACGGTTAATTGTTATATTATTGAAAACTCGTACAGCGTAAAATATTGTTTTACTTTAACTTCATATTCTTCACATTATTTGTTACATATGACTCATCAAAATGAAGGTATGAATTTCATTGCCACGTTTTCAAATGGGACATATATTTCTACAAAATGTTCATTGATCTTAATTTGAAGCACGTTGAGCTCCGCTGTTGATGTCTTCAAATTAAATTTTTACTTTTAAATTAGTTATTGTAGAGGAAAATGTTTTCAGTTCTAAACAGATCCGATGGTATTGAAAAACCAATGTCCGAAGCCCAATGTGAGTAATTGATATGCCGTTGTCCCTATTTCACTTATTCAAACCCAACTGATACGACTTTGAGAATATTCCTTTCCCGAACACCAGCATGAACATTCTTATTTTACAGTACTCATAATTATAGCATGAACACTGTTATTTTACAGTGTTCCCCAATACATTATTTCACAGTATTGTTTAATATAACACTATCCACATTTCATAGGAAAATATTTTGTGATAACATAATCTTTTGATTTATTCACAAGGTAAAAGACATTCGCAGGGTGCACACTTGGACTTGGTCGTAATATTCAAATTATGTACATCTTGACATAAATGGAAATGAATGTTCAAGGGAAATATTTTACGCATCTTTAAATGACCTGACCATCTGTTGTCATTTTAAAACCTAAAAGTTTACAGAAGAGATTTGAGAAAAAAGGTTCTTTAATGGCAGTACTTCAAGGTTAGGATACTGACGAAATCAAATAAAATAAGAAATAAAAGCCGAGATTAGGAAGGGGAAAATCGTAGGCAATTTCTTCAATGAAAGACCGCAAAACGCCGTAATAACTATTTGATTCGATTATCAAATGAATGTGAATGTAAGTAGATGCCACCTTAGAATGTTCTTATATCATTTTATATATTCTTATATGATCCCCTATATTTTCTATCCCCTTGCTTGCAATTGTGTTAACATACGCACTATCCAATAACAAAATTACAACATCCTGTTGATCCAATCTTTTCAACTTAATCAACTAATATTTCTTTTTTTTTCTTTCCTTTGTGCTTTCCTCTACGGAAACAGGAAAAGGTAAGTAATGTGATGATTTCACACAATGCATGAGATAAATGTTTATTTGCAGAAAAAAACAGCAAAACTTAGTTTGCATTAGGTGATAAAAAATCCTCGAGAAAGTGTTTTTGGTATTTTGATGAAATTAGTTGATTTCAAAATTAATTAAAAAATATCAACTTTTAATAATTGAACTAAACTATCATTTTAAGGTGTTTTCCGAAAGTAAGAAGACTGTCCTTTAAATACTACAGTGCGTTTGTCCCTATAAGTTTAAAAGAAACTCGATACAAGTTTTATCTGCCAAACGAGAAGTGAGAACTTGGTGATCCTAAGGCAGATCATCTCCTGGTACACGCAGAAATGAAATTAACGTTTCGAAAAAAATATTGCTGATGCTGTGACAATATGATATTAGCTTTCTGGAGGCATGGATAGCATCGACATGTATCAGAAAAGATTGTAAATATTCACGTTAAACTATTATAAAAACTTGGAACGTTTTTTTATAAGAAAAGAAGATATTTTAAAAAAACCTAATAATATGGCTGGGTCCTAGAATGCCTATTACTTGGTTCACAATTTATGTATGGAAGCCATTTATTTCTTATTGTCCATGCACGACAAATAAAGAACCTCCATCGCGTTGACTATCAATAACATTATGAATATTTGTACATTATTCACTCCACGAAAGTTCATTTGTAGTCGAACCGTGTTGGCATAAAGACAAATATAACAGGGAAATTCTTTATTTTTGCAATATTGTTTCACGAGGAGCAATATTGTATAATAATAAAAAGTTTAGTTGGTAATACAAATAGTACGAGATTATGATTGGTGTTTACAAGTTACAACACTTATTATTGATAGAAATTGATTTAGAATTTTCTGTTCAAAAACGTTGCAAAGACACTCCGAGCACAGGTATAAACAAGCCATTAGGATGCAACTATATAATTTAATATCTCAGTTTTACCCGCATTTATCATTAATCTTCAAAATTCTAAATTTGGTGTGCCTTCATCTCATTTCCTTTCCTTAACATACATAATTATATTATCTGGTTAAAGTTTGTTTTAAGCTCACTACAATGGCTACATCATCTAAAGCGAAGTTGAAAAATACAATTATTCGATCATCTAATCACAAGACCTTTTTTTATATTGATAATCAACGATTATGTCTATTTTCACTACAAAGTCGTTTTTATCGACCAATTATTTTTACGAAAACATTTCTTTTGATGATCAAGTTGATAAAATTTCTTTATGTTACACTAGCAACAAACAAAAACGGCCGTTTGATTGGCTCATAATTATTAAACAAGAGCTTAAATTGAATTCGAATTTCCAAATTATGATTCCTATAGAATAACAATTGGAATAACTCCTAATAGCAATGCAAGTTAATTGAAAGTAAGTTTCTTTTCTGACAATCAAGGAAATAATTTTCTTCAAAATGTCAACTCCTAATAGAACTTTACTGAGATATCAAACAGAAATTTGACATAACGATTTGAATAGAACCTTTTTAAAATATCTTTTTTAGTAAAAGTTTTATCGCTATAATTTGTTTCCCATTTTCTTGTCAACATCAAAAGGTATATAACATTATATTTAACTCAAAGAAACCATCAATATAATGTTGTTTTTGATGTACATACCGTCTCTGAAATTTCTATAGAAACTATTGAGTTAACGATGATTTAATGTTGCACGAGTTTACACCAATGATTGATATGAAATAATGTATGTAAGTAAGTCCTGTTACTACGGATCGTTATTATTCTAAGATAACTTCTATACCGTGGCTATTACATAAAATTCGTTACATTAATATGAGTGTAACAGCGAAGCAAGGGTTACTGTTATTGTCTCTTCGTGTATTAATGTCTCCTTTGATAGATGATTCAATATATCATTTAACATATATGTTGTAAAAGCTTTGACGTAAACATATTTATCTATTGATTCTCTCTCCCAATAGTAATAAATTGAAGATTAAATCCATCTGACGTTTTTCCAAAATGTAATAATGTGTGCAGATATTTATGTATACTGTCTTACTATACATATTTTAGTTTCCTAGATGACATAGATCGTCTCTGTAAATTATTACGCCAATTGTAAAGAATATGAACACGAAGTCACGAATGTGACTATAATTAGATGTTAAAAAGTATTGCTACTTCGAATAGTTGGACATACACAAATGCAAGAATGTTACGAGCATTTTTCATTTTAACAGTAAATCACAGGGTAATAACTAGAACTTTCCTTTCTTTAGGCTGGGTTCACGCCTGTCGGACTCTCTGTCTTCTTTCACTGGGCACATGTCTCGTGTCCATCGTGGTAGCGTGTGTCGGACTCAGGACAGACAACTACAGATCTAAGTACACCTACTACAAGGTTTCTCTAGGAATCATGTTTCTAGCAGGTGAGGTTTGAAAATTTGGTATGTATTGAAATGCACATGTATATTGGCCTATGAATGTATACAAGGTATCATTTGCATGTTAACCGTTGATATATCTTATGGTAAAAAGTTGTTTTAATAATGTTACTCGCTAGTGTTTATGTACCCATGTCTTAAATAGGGCTTAATGAATAAACACACTTGACTTGACTAACAGGTGAGTTCATACAAGTGTCAAGTAAACATGAGTCTTAAAACATTAAGGAGGCGAGGACTTTCCATATATACAAGGTATCCTTTGCATGTTAACCGTTGATATATTTCATGGCAAAAAGTTGTTTTAATAATGTTACTGGCTAGTGTTTCTGTTAAGGTTAGACACCGCGTCGAGGGAATTACGGAATTCCGTAATTTTCGATGACAAGGTGTCTAAACGACTTACACCACGTGGATTTTTTATTGATATGTATAACAACATTTTCTAACAATTAGGATAAATTTAAATAGTCTTAGATTGAAACGTTCCACATAACTTCCCTAGGGTATTTCACATAACTCCCTAGGGTATTTGGACATAACCTTTCAAAATGGCATCTGATCAATCTATTAGCACATCATGTTCATATTTTGCTTTTAATATATATTAATATATTAATATTAATATAGATGTAATGATAATCCGAGAATATGAATTACAAACCATCATCTTTTCTCATACTGAATTTTTCACTGATTTCGTTATCTCAATTGTGTTTCATCTTTTAATCGCAAAATACATGTACCACGGTTTTGTACTGGGTTCAGTTCAACATATGTTATTGCACACACAATGACTTTATTCCATTTTTTAAGAACTGAACATCTACCCCATATTTGATAATGACAATGACTTGATCAACGTTACAAACTTACTTTCACCATATGATTAATATACTAAATGTTTATTGGAAAATGTAGACGAAAACACAGAACGGGTCAACCAAACGCAACGCCCATGAGTTGCACGTTCACTCAAAGCATGCGCGTCTCGCACGGCCAGGTATTCACTGCTGAGCGATAGCCTTTCATTGCTGTTGTTTGCAGCGACATGAATCTTACACAATCTGACGAAGACTTAATAGAGGCCTCGCAGGAATTTACTCAAGAACAAAGTAATTCTTTATCTGATGAGCAATTACTTCAAGCATCCCAGCAAATGTTGGAGGAAAGTGATGCCGTATCTCAAGACTAACGATAGTCTACGCGCTACGACTGCTACACGTCTCTGTAGAGCTGGTGTGCCAGATCAACTCATAATGGAGCAAACAGGTCACAGATCTGCAACAGGTATTTACCAATCATTCTTGATGTACCTCCAACGGCTTACGTTAAATCTAAATAATTGAAACACATTTTTTTGAATTGTAAATATTCTTTACACGTTACATAACAATCGTAACAATTTTGTCAAAACGATAATCAACCGTGTGACTACCCCGACTGATGTCCATGTTGACAAATGTAGAGTTTTAATCTTAAATGTGATTCAACCATACTTTTCAGGCTTAAGAAGTTACACCCACCCAAGTGAAGAGCAGGTGAAAGCCGTCAGTGAAGTTCTTGACGGCACCAATCCAAACTCCACGGCTGGAGCAACAACCGACGTCAGCCCCGAGAAAACTGAAGGCATCGACTCGGATAATGACGAAGCGCGTCGCCAAGTTGTCATTAACAATGTGTTGTGAATCTTAAAATGTAATTACATGTTACAGAAAATGGACATGACTATCAATGTTTGTCTGAATAAAATTTTGGACTTGTTTTTGTTTGTGGAAGTAATTACATGGACTGATGAACAAAGTCATCGATGTTTCTTCAGAAAAATCAAATGAGGTTATTTGTGACGATGGGTAGTTATTTGAGGTCGGTTATTTAAAATATGAACAATACAGAGAGAATTTTCAAATATTGACTCGAGGCAAAGCCGAGAGACAATATTTGAAAATTTCTGATGTATAATTTTCGAGGGAAGATACCAAGTCCAAGGCAAAGCCGAGGACGTAAGGTATCTGGCTGAGAATAAATTCTCAAATAACTACTTCATGTCATAGATAACTCCCTTGGCACTTAAAAATACCCGGGGTAAAGGTTGGTTATTAGGAAAAATGACTCCTCAGAACAATAGAAATAACCATCCCTAGTGGTGTAAGTACCCATGTCTTAAACAGGGCTTAATGAATAAACACACTTGACTTGACTAACAGGTGTCAAGTAAGCATGAGTCTTAAAATATTGAACTTGGGGGCTAGGACTTTCCATGTATACAAGGTATCTTCGCATGTTAACCGTTCATATATCTTATGGCAAAAAATTGTTTTCATAATGTTACTGGCAGGTGTTTTTAAGAGTCTTCAGGTACTCATGTCTGAAACAGGGTTTATTCATACACGTTTTGAATACCTGACTTCAAATGCATTTGTAAGAATTATGTTTCTAGCAAATGATATGAACTAACTTTCGTAGAGAAATACGCATGTAAATTTAATTCACATTTTAACGGTGTCACTTTAAAGGCAGAAAGGCAGATTATCCTTTCTTGTGTAAGTTCAAATGGATATTTCATAAACAGTTCTTGATCAAGAGGTCTGTCCATGTAAATCTAATTTATATATATATATATATATATATATATATATATATATATATATATATATATATATATATGTGATAATTTAGTTCATAAGGATTCTGTTTGTAATTTGTTTCTAGAAGATGAGTCTTTATGATAAATGAAATTTAGACATTGTCTTTTTTAGAAAGAAGTTATTACGTGTACCTTTTATATTTTACTACAAAGGCTAGATATGATCTTTGAGGGAGATGACTTTCAATTAATAAAATGTATACCTCATTCATATTACATTATAAAACTAAACAAGACATGGTATTTATATAATTTGAATATTTGGATGCATACATGTCAAATGGAAAAAAGGAAATAAATAGAAAGTTTTGTTCTACTCAATATTTGATAAGGAAGTAGGCACAGTAACCTTGGATAATTCAGGTAAAGTAATTTTATTCATAAACTTTCTTGGTATATGACACAAATAACAAATTTACTTATGTTACATTCAAGGACATCTTTAAAATACGTTGGTAATGGGGCAGCATTACAATCTTGGTTATAATTGTGCTATAAAACTGTCAGAGTTTACTGGGATATATATAATTCGTTGTCAAGGTATTACTGTTTCAATCTAATAATAATTTGGATAAAGAGAGTTAAAGATAAGATGCTTGATTCTTTAAGGTCAGTCCGTGCAGAATAGATTCTCGAATCTTTTGATTACTCTTTTCATCATTTCATGATTCATCTTTTGATTACTCTTTTCATCATTTCATTATTCATCTTTTGATTACTCTTTTCATCATTTCATTATTCATCTTTTGATTACTCTTTTCATCATTTCATGATTCATCTTTTGATTACTCTTTTCATCATTTCATTATTCATCTTTTGATAACTCTTCATCATTTCATGATTCATCTTTTGATTACTCTTTTCATCATTTCATTATTCATCTTTTGATTACTCTTTTCATCATTTCATTATTCATCTTTTGATTACACTTTTCATCATTTCATGATTCATCTTTTGATTACTCTTTTCATCATTTCATGATTCATCGAAGCAAACCGTATGCCTTTTGGAGTACTTTCCTCTTTCCAATTGTATATTCATGTTTGATAGCAACAAATGGTATCCCGCATTAAGGAATCGATCGTGTTTTTTACTGCTCATTTACGCCTCGATGTGATGGAATTATTCAGTCACTTTATGATCGTATCTATTCCACAAGTAGATGAGAGATAGAAGGAACACGGTGTTTCCAATGAAGATCAAATGGAATTGTTATTCATTTACACATGAAATTACAGATATTTCTAACACGAACGTCAATCATATTGCAGTTAAACTACGTTGCGTAAAAGCTAGAGGCAAACTACAATGTAGCACAAATACATGTGCTAACACTTTGAAATTCAATAATAGCATTTGGAAGAGAGATAATATTGATAAACTCTGTTTATCGGTTGTAGTCATCAAAACGCACTGTTTTTACCGGAAAGCGATTCAAATTATCCATAGCAGGTTTATATGGTGCAGTGTTTACAGAAGTGTCAAAAGATATTACCATATATATGTATATCAAAAGACGGTGCCATTATGCCTGCAATTTTCTCAAAGCAAACTGCTGTAAAAAAGACGCAAGTGTTGCATCATACGTCCATTATTTGGAAAATATCGGGACAATTATGAAGACATTCAAGCTTGATTCCAATGATCTTGTGCCGAGATATCATTTTACATTGAAACTATTATCAGCCATTATCATTATAAGATCTATTTCGTACTTTTAATGCCCTAAAGGTTTGTTGTATTCGTTCATCCTTGTTATCTGGCCCGGAATAGGGAAGTGGTAAGCGTGTTCGGCTTCTGATCAAGAGGTCCGGGGTTCGAATGCCGCAACTTTGCATTAGCGAACTGTTCTACATACAGTAAGGTTTGGGTGAAACGCTACTCTGAATTTAAGCCCAAAACCACCAATGGTTGCTATTTCCAGCGATGCTCGCAGGTTTTACTGCAATACATAGACACTAGACACCCCAGTATTGCGGGCTTCTCCAGGCAATAAAACTGGAAGCCGTGATATACATTTGTAAGTTAACTCCTTTCGAAATCGACGTAACACCTCGAATCACCTCACATTACCTCATTATGTTGTCTATGCTAATTACTTACAACTTCTTAGTAACGTCCCTGACAGTTGACCTCAGAATCAGATGGGACAGCTAATGTCAATAATCAATAACTCCTCTGTAAGTGGTTTGTCGACGGTATGGTAAGGTGTCTGGCTATTTCCAGATCTTCCTGATTTTTGAATCATTTATACAATCCCAGGTATTAAAATCAGATTGTTTACAATTCATCATTGATTGTTTTCTCTTGTTGGGGGTTTTGTTTTCGACCCTTCTTTTTGCACGGATGGCATGAATTTCACATAATAATCAGTAATGTACATCGTACTGCATCTATACTATGGATTGAAATATCTTATACCATTTGCTTCTGAATCCTGGTATTTGTTTGCAACCCTGTTACCCATGGTATTTTTAGAAGATGAGATTGATAATTCATTTACATCGGAGAATATTGTCAGAGGGGATTTCTCACCTTTCGTTAGACACTGATTTGTTGCAATTTAAAAGAAACTATGATTCAAATGCAACTGATGTTATTAACGTGTATAATCATTCAACATGGCAGATGAAATTATAAGTTCGGTAGTTATGAACTTGTAAATGTAATATGTTTCATTTTTTATTGAATAATGTTAATCTACCCTAAAGCAAAACTTCTTTAGTTTGACATCGAAAGGATGTATAGTAATTTTTTGATTATATAAATGAAATTTCAATGCTGTTTAAAAGCATTGTCAAAGGAAACAGGATATTCCTTGTTTATGGACATAAGATATTAGTAGATGAACCTATCTCTCATTTCGGTGTTTCATTACTGGAAATCACACCTCCCTGAACATGTCCCTATGAAATGAAGCATTACATTAAGACCTGATCTGATAGTCGATCTTGACCAAACCTAATCAAGCATATTTTTCCCGTTTCAGCATTATTGGAAATCATATCCCTCATCATCTTCCCTGTGAAGTTTCTGGAGGAAATCCACGAACGTCCTCATCATAAATGGGAATTCGGATGGGCTTATGGAATCGGCTGGGGGGCCGCCATCTTTATGTTCGGTTCCGCCATATTGCTGCTTATAGACCGTGAGAGCGAGGAGGTCATATATAGAGAAAAGACAATCTATAACAAGGAGCCCGAGCCTGAAGAAGTGTGAACTTTGACCTTTTGAAATCAAAATACACTACCCATCCGTCTTTCCTTATGTGTGTCCTAGAACCACGTGTGTCAACCAAGAGTGCGAAGCATTCTGATGAACGGATTATAGAAGGTGATATACTTACATGTATAACATAGTGAAAGTGGATCGAATATCAAGTGTACCTTGTGAAACTTTGATGAATGATAGAACAAGGAGAACGACTTGATAGCGCAAAATGTGAAACATCTGCATAGATGAACAAGCTGGATATATTGAAATGCATAAGGATTATTCAGGATAAAGAAATTGAAACAGTGCATGATAAGGAAGAAGATGGTCCATTGGCAACTGACACGTTAAAGGATCGAAGAAGATGATACGTGTGCATTGACAAGAAATAATCGAATGTGACAATGCGCATGAAAAAGGAATAGAAACACAAACATCAAGGAATACGAAATGAGTACAAATCTAATTATTATTGTAAGAATACTGGAGTCGTGGAAAAGGGACTGAATATTCACATAGAAATAAGGGATTGTAAAAAATGATTTTCTGGACGATTATGACTAAGAAAAAGTCCAAATAGAACTGTAATTGTTTTTGTTTAACCTGACTAGTTGTTGAATTATCTTTTCGACATAGTGCTAATTACTGTGAGTGGTGCTGAAACACACATTATTATATAATGAGGGATATAATTCAATATATTGCATAGAGATTGAATCCATCCCCTGGAAACACAGTTGTAATTTCCATTACTTTTTCACGAAAAACACATTACGTGTAGAGGGGACATTATTGGATGGAATAGATTGTAAGAAATTACTTGATTATTTGTATATTGCTGCCTGGTAAATAATTTGATAACTTGTGTCATGTTGCCTGGAAAAATTTGGTAACTTGTATCTTGTTGCCCTGAATAACCTTAAAGTGTGTATCTTGTGTCTTGGAAACATGCACTCGCTGAAGGAGATTTTGAAACCCCTGGACTGAAGGACTGAGAGACTTTTAATTGAATATACTATATCATCTAGAATGTAGAGTTAGTATCCTTCTCTGTCAAAAGTTTGGAGACATGTTGTTTGGCACAATTCTTGAATGAATTTCTTATTACAGATTTGTCGCGATTTGGAGTGGATGTTATAGCCTTCAGTCTCATTAAAATCACTTCGAACCTATCACCCTAGTGTTTGGATATTTAGTCTACTGATCAGAGTGTTTGAATATACTAAAGGTAAAATGCAGGATCAATATTCTTATCAGAAACTCAGCGATGTACAAATGATAGATTCAACCTGCTTTTAATGAGAATTGTAACATTTTTGCTAGATCCGACAATCAAATGTCTCATGATATACGACTCCAGTGTAAGGAAGTGTTAAGGAACTGGATGCAATTGTCAGTGACTTTGTTGTCACTTTTGTCATTTTTATGCCCATTCCAACACCTTCGTGTGCCATACAGTATCGTTTGCTCTTGTGTGCAATATCAAACTCAACATCGTTCTCCAAGGAAGTTTATTTATTTATTTTTTACAATCAAGACATGGTTACAGTCAGTCATATAAGTAGTTTTGAAGAATGATGATCTTATGAGCTTTGCTGGACTTGTTTGTTATTGTTTGAGAAACTTAAGATAATCTATGTAAATAAAAATGTGAATAGATGTTGCAATCTAACAGGTTTGCTAGGTTAATATTACCTTATTAGCAAAACAACTCATTATCTCAATCTATGCTAAGATCTAGTAGTGTGTTTTATACGGCATATTTTTTATACTTTATGATATGAGATTATTAAATTATGTCATTTGGCACTTCACATCATAAAACATGCATTGTATTTTACAAATATGTGCTTGAGTTACTTAAAATATTCATGATGGTTGATTATGTGTGTCATCATAAATTATGTAACACGTTACGAAGTGTTGACATAAACATATTAACACTCTCTCCCACCATCACGTTCCTGACCATTCTGAAACTTCTCTGTTAAGCAGATTTGAGACTCCATTTTTGTGTGCTTGAAACGAAGTACACTTCTGCTCAGCTCTGTATAATCGTATGGCAAAAGTTGATAGGATTATCTTGCTGTCTTGCCGGCTGACTGTTACCTTACACCTCGTGTTTGTATTCTCCCATCCAGTCGTTTGTAATCTTTTGTGTTCTTTTATGATAAAGATGTTTTCTGACGATTGGTTTTGTTTTTCATTTATATATGTTTCCGACAGAGGGAGCCTCATAAGTTCGCATGGCTATTAGCACAATTGTTTGCCGCCAATTTGTGATACATTCAACGTTTTTTCCGTTTGACAAATGTCATGATATCGGCACAACAAGCCTAGTTACACATCAGGGCGTCCTTTCACAAAGCAACCTTAACTAAGGTTAACCTTAACTCCAATGCTTTAACATTGCACTTAGGTTACCTTAAGTACTTATGATCACCTTAAGGCTTTGTGAAAGGAGGCCCAGACACCGAGTATCATTGAGTCAGAGCGTTGGCGTTTTCACACAAAAACGCTCTTATCGGATGTTGTAATGCTTTTCAATGTCATATTTTATCAACTATAAAAATAATTACAGCCGTTGGGACTTGTTAAAGTTTGTTGTTGAGAATTGTGTTTTTCTCTAACGCAAGCCACTGCATTCTTCGTCAAGCTGATGAACGGTTAATAGTTCTGGCCTAATCATTTAAACTTTTGTGTAAGGCACACGGCTGTTGGTATTGTCCGGGTAGAGTTGCCCTTTGTCTGACATTTGTCGTAGCACAGTTCTGTCAAAGAATATTTGTCAATGACTGTCACACATACGGTTCTCAATCTGATCTAAAGCGAACGTGGAAGATTTCTCTTTGCTCTAATACGTACACACAGACTGCAAAAGTTTCTGTAGAATGACTACAGCTGCATATCAAAAGTTTGTTCACTTACTACTGTATCCTAGTGCAAATATCGTGTAATTTAGGTTTGTTTTGATGATCAATTAAACAACTTCAGCAGAAATAACAAAGGATTTCCTATTTTCAATGTGTAAAATAACCATTATCTACATTATTGTGGGATCGTCTAATCCCTCGCGCAAAAATTAGAATTTTGGCATGATTAAAATGACGTACAACGATTGTCCCGATGTTACCTATGCAAATATTTACGTTACAATTGACCTCTCACTTCTTCCAACTATAAATGTATATACCGAATGAATTTAAGCTAAATTGAACAGGAAGACATATTTTTGTCGGCAAAATAATGTGTTTTACTATTAAGAAGTCGTACAATTCCTTTATTACCGTGTACCTATTTGTATGATGACGCCAAACAGAAACGAGGTGTTCAATGCTATGTCATTTGGAATGGACAGAAATAATTTAACCATGAAGATGTGTCTCAGGCATACCAATTTAGCGGTTTAACAAACGTACATCAAAAATCAAACTTACCCTTGAGTTTAAATACTTGTTTTCAAAAACGTTCGTTTAATTAAGATAACTAAATTCAAAAGGTAAGATGTCAACACATTATCTTTGATATAACACTGCATTCTGTAAACTCATCGATAAAATCAATAAGAGCAGATTATAAAATGACTTGTAATGGTTGGAGCGTGAATATTATTCAGAAGGAAAACTTATTGAATTAAAGACTGCGTGTAGAACATATCTCTACTGCAGACAAAGTTGCCGAACCCCTGGCGGGATTCGAACCACGGACCTCTTGATCCGAAGCCTCGCCTTCAGTGAATTGAGTCTAACCTTGAATTGAGCAAGGCATCTTTAGTTGTAATTGAGACAATAACACTTGCATTTAAGCAAAATAATGTATAATGCATTGATATAACAATGCATTATCGTGTGCGGTTGGTAGAATATTTTATTAAGGATAGTGATTAAAACAATGCTCGTACCATCCAAAATGGATTTGAGAGTAATAATGGAATGCTTTTGCTAATGCTACTTCTGATCAATTCATTTCAAATCATTTCCCGGTTAATAACAATAAGATTATTGGCAATATTTATTAATAACAAATTAAAATTATTTGCATAAAAGTCATCCTCATGCTTAAGTTGATGATTGAATACCAAAATAAATTCAAAATTGTCCACTGATGAATGAATAAAACTTCATTCATCTTGAAATTTTTTTTGTAACTTCATGTTTCCAATTTGCAAAGATGACTAAAACATTCCATTTAATAATTTTGAAAATATTGACTGATCAATCTCAGAGATTTTGCACCTATATTCATAATGAACAAAAAAATCTATTAATAGATTTATAATCCTTTCAAATACTTTTAGTAAGATATTGGCTTATCAAACGATTGAAGTAAAAGCCTTATATGTATGACAGCTGCGACGAGTCAAACGAGGAAGACAGTTTCATGGAGTTAATAAAAATGACTTTCACCTAAAATCCAACATGCCTAGAGCAGTCAATTTAGTTTCTGATAGCTTTTAGAATGACCTTCCTTGATGTTGATCATGAAAAAAACTATTCGACTTTCAGAATGTTTCTCTTTGTTATCTCTTGCCTTCTTTAAGGAGAATAGAGTATGTTGTCTAAGTTTGCAACGGTTCTGCATAAAGTTACAATCGCTTCCCTAAACATGCATGTGCATATTTAGTGAGATCATCATTGAAATTTGTTTAAATCATTAGCAGTATATTTTCATAAATCTTTTTACTTTAAATTTTCTAATATGGACTCTTATCATAAATTTGCATAAGCTTGATTGAACAGAATGTACAACATTTTTACAAATGCAGCTTCTCTCTATGCAACTTTTTAAAAAAACGAAATCGTTGCATTTCATATGGTTTAACAACTTAAGCACTTAGATTTTAACAACTTTCCAAACTAAAATGTGGTGCGAAATTACGTTTATTTTAAGAACTCCAAACAAAACCCTATCGCAAAATAACCACAATCGTTTCGTCTTTCCAAACGTTAAAAGAGCTTCAAATTTCCTGGCGAAGAATGCTTGTTAGTTTAAATAGGCATTTGAACCTCATTTTCGAGATCTAACAATCGCTTAGCCCCCTCAGATTATCTGACGAGTTGATTGAAATGTTGTCTCTTGAGTGGTTATGTGTGGTTCACATTGCAAAATGTTCAGTTTATAGTCATCATCAAATGTTAGTTTAAGGGAATACTCACTTATCTTAATTTTGTTTGGACTCAGGTACCATTCAAAAACTTAATGCATTACCTAACTATTAGACTGTCAACTTTACAGGGTTACGAAGTTCAATATTTTATTTGTAGACACCAAGTATTTTATAACCTAATTGCTAAAAAAAAGGAAACTAAAGTTTCATTTTACAATAAATGGCTGATAAGTTTCATTCCTTTACAGATTAATTCAGCCTAACGCTCTTAAAAATAAATGAATAGGAATATTACTACTTGTGTTTTAAAGGATATTGCTAAAAATATTTTTTGTATAGTAACCATCAGGATATTTGTACAGGTCTCCTAACGATATTTTGTTTTATTTTGTTGAAGTTGATTTTATGAATATGATAAGTTGAAAAAAATGACAAGAGTTTTATTTATCAGTACGGAACTGTAACTAAAATATTTTTCAAGCTTGAATATTAAAGATAACCAATGCCTTTACAGGCGTCTTTAAGAAAGTTTGAAATGTTATTCTCAAATTATGCGTCAAATGTCAAGCGAATTTGTGTCAATGAACTTGGGAAACTGAAAACAGCTTATCTCCCTAGACATGCAAAATTGAAAATAACATTTCGAAAAAATATTTTACCGATGCTGTGACAGTATGAGAATTCTGGGGACGGCACCGACATGGAGGAGAAAGGGTGATAAATATTCCTGGTGAACAAACATAAAGATTAAACTTTTTTCTTTAAAAAATACTTCCCTGTAGTGATGTTTATTTTAAATTATTCATCTCTGTGAAAATATAATTCGATTCCACCTGCGTCACGAAGTCCAATAGATCGTTCACCTTCCGCCAAAAAACATTTGTATAACAGTTTTTCAAGATACTTAGGGACACCAATTTGAATATTTCTTTGCACTGACATCTATTCACAATATCGATTATCTGTAGAGCAACCGTAAACTTCTGGTAATAGACTTCTATGACATGAAAAATGACGACAGGTTGTTTCTCAACAAATTTTCACATAAGGACAAACAATTTTTAAGATGTGGTTTCATAATGCTGTTTACTGATTTAATTGGCATACATACTTTAAACGAACTAAACTAATTATTGGTTAAGTCAACATTAAGATATGTACTTCGAGAATGTTTTTATGAAAACAATCTGAAACGGATCGTTTCAGTATCTATTGTGCAAGGGCAAAACAAAGGCAATCTGAATTATATAAGCTTATATTAAGAGGCCTTTAAGAGTTAGATTTAAATGTTTGCAGCACAGTTCTTAAACGCATCCGTTGTAAGTTTCCATACTTCGTTACATGGTTTTCACATGGCGTCATTTCAAGGATTTTTTTAAAAAGATGTACTCCGAAAAATGTTCTAAAACTATAACGCGATATTAAACCTTTTACAAAACAGTCATTTGATTATGTCAAAAAAAATATATTATAAAAATTGTTACAAGCATAAACCACATGTGATTAATTTTGATTCGATTTTGATCGTTATTGACCAATTACGGTGTCATTAACGTACAATACAACACGATCCCCTACCAATCAAGGAGAAAATCTCAAGACATTTGTAGCGTAGTACGATATCCTTTAAAAATAGAGCCATGGGCTCTGTAGCTCATCAGACTTTTGATAGAAATAGGTGTTTGGGTTTAGACCATGGGGTCATGGGCAGTGTATTCACAATCAAATTAAAAATGCCCATTGCCCATTTGGGGTCAAGGGGTCACCGAACCTACAATTCAGAATCCCCATTGTCCAAGGAGTCTACACACAACTATTAAGCTATCAAGACCTTTTGGAACTGGAGAAGAAGATGAAAGTAGGATTTTAAGGTTTTGACCCCTGTGACCTCATTTGGGGTCATGGGGTCACCAAACCTACAATTTAGAATCCCCATTGTCCAAGGAGTCTACACACAACTATTAAGCTATCAAGACCTTTTGGAACTGGAGAAGATGAAAGTAGGATTTTAAGGTTTTGACCCCTGTGACCCCATTTGGGGTCAAGTGGTCACCAAACCTACAATTTAGAATCCCCGTTGGCCAAGGAGTCTACACACACCTTTTCAGCTCTCTAGACCTTTTGGAACTAGGGAAAAAGATGAAATTAGGTTTTGACCCCTGTGACCCCTTTTGGGGTCATGGGGTCACCAAACCTACAATTTAAAATCTCCAGTGCCCAAGGAGTCTACATACAACTATTCAGCTCTCTAAACCTTTTGGAACTGGAGAAGAAGATGAAAATAGGTTTTTCATGTTTTGACCCCTCTGACCCCATTTGGGGTCATGGGTTCACCAAACCTACAATTTAGAATCTCCAGTGCCCAAGGAGTCTACATACAACTATTCAGCTCTCTGGACCTTTTGGAACTGGAGAAGAAGATGAAAATAGGTTTTTCATGTTTTGACCCCTCTGACCTCATTTGGGGTCATGGGGTCACAAAATCTACAATTTAGAATCCCCATTGGCCAAGAAGTCTACACACAACTTTTCAGCTCTCTGGACCTTTTGGAACTGGAGAAGAAGATTAAAATATATTTTTAAGGTTTTGACCCTTGTGACCCCATTGGGGGTCATGGGGTCACGAAATCTACAATTTAGAATCCCCATTTGCCAAGGAGTATGCACATAAGATTTCAGCTCTCTAGAGTCATTGGTTCTGGAGAAGAAGTCTAAAAAGTGAAAAGTTTACGGATGGACGGATGGACGGACGCCGGACGCCATGCCATGCCATAAGCCCATCGGGTCTTTCAGACCTGATGAGCTAAAAATGAGTGGAAAGTACTTCCGGAAGCAAAACAAAGTTAATAACAGATAAATTTTGTTCAGGGAATGCAAAACGAGCACGTGCGATTCTAGAATATTTCGCTCATATAAAACAAGAAAAATTATAACCATAATATTTTTTATAAAGCAAGGTAAGTGGTACTGATAATAAGAAAATAGGCAATCATCGTTTCAAAAATGTTTTCGATTTTGAATAGAGACAGGTTATCATCATGCCACGTCTGTAATGCGAAAACGGAACGTCAATCTCTATATCCGGTTAATCATTTTCGTCATCATGTTGTCAATGCCATGGAGACTTCACAACACATTCTTATTTTGAGCAAAGCGTTCGACAAAACTCTTTGAAATCGTTTTTAGAGAGAAAATGCGACATAAGAAGTTTCTGCATCTCCTCTGTTTGTAATTAGAACAACTTACAACTGTGCAATCGCCTACACTGATGCTAAAAGTCAAGGTAGAAACTTTAAGAAATTCTCTTTCCGTGATGAATCACAACTTCGTCTACCACATCGGCATTAGAATTAATGTGTCTTTGTTATTGTGTTTTGTCGGAGAATTTGACATATTGCCAATAACTTCATTTAACCGGTCGACCAATTTGGTTGAGACTGTGTTATGCTGTGAAGTACGATACCAAGCACATAAAATCTGATTAAGTGGGGGTCCTTGAGAATTCAGCAGAAAACAAGTTCATCAACAACGTCTCCCTATTTCACATGCATCCGGTTATGGACCAACAGATTGCGTTCTTCCTACATGATTACACAAATTCACAAATTCACAGCGTGCATCATGGTTAATCATCTTGCCAATTCTAACCTAAAATATTGCACTGACCTTTCCAAACACCAGATCTTTATCTCAAAAGAAAACCCATGTAATGAACTCAATCGACGTTAACGTCACAGTTCTAAGAAATAGACCTCTGAGACACATACACATCTTTTCATCGCTTTGCAGGAAGAGTCGGGAAGAAATTTGCAAGGACAAACTCCGTCTACTTGCTTTAGCCTTTCCGAAAGATGCCAAGACGTATTGATTAATGAGAAAGAACATGGCTTAAAAGTTTTCGTCATAAAAGCTTATTCATTTCCATACACAGGTGAACTTTCACATTCTCACCACTAAAATAACATAATTCTTTTGCATAATTCCTTTGAAAACATGGTTTATGCATTTCGTTTTTAGGGTATATGTTCTTCGTATCAACTCTAAAATGAATTTCTTTTTCAAACATATATCTCTCACAAAACAGAATTTGCTTTGTAAACATAATTAAATATGTATTCAAATAAATTGTTTCATAGTTAATAATTACTTTATTTATGTTCATGTGATTAGCCCCTTCCCATGCATGTAACATATAAGCGGAGATATTGCATAAGATCAGTGTTGTTAAGATTATCATTGTAAATATGAACTATGGTATAAAATGAAATTAAATAGTCTATACTTACTATTTTAGTATTGAAAATGCGTGTTTGTGTATATACAAATATTCAATTGATCGGCTGTAACTTATAGTAAATTTTGTGTCCTATCAGGAATCATGCACTAAGTTATACAGCTATGATATAAGCATTAAAAGGGTAAAGATAATTTACACCCTTGACGTCACTGACATTCTATAAAGAGAACGTTGCTGTGCACAATTAACAATAATTATTTGCAATCAGAAAGACATATTTTACCTAAACTTGTAAACGTCTCAGAACTGCTTGTTTTGGCCATTACAACTCATGGAATATTAACTTGTTACTTAAGAGGCTTACGAGGCAGTTTTGGGTTTTTAGTGATGAAAATGTTTTTAACAGTGTTGTTGCTCTTCATTAAAAAACTGATTGCAGATGACGAACTTGCATTTATTGAAAAATGAATTAAAATGGTGCAATAGTTTTCGTAGATCAAAAGAGTAAAGGTGTTATCAGAGGTGTTAGAAACTTCTTTTTTCGTAATTAACAAAATGAAAACCCTTTCAAGCCCTATCACGCACCTATTTATCATATCATAACTCAATTAAGGACACTAACTACAACACATATTTCAAAAGTGTTTGTGCTATTTTAGTTTTAAGTAGACCGATTATAACGCCCAGTTTCAATTATTCTACTATCACGGTATTATGTTCTATCATTCTCTGCTGACTACGTGTGTCACTTACTTCTTCAATGTTTCTTTGAGAATGAAAAACGCAAGAATCATTAAACTTGTTTCTGTTGCTAAATATTTCCTTTTTCGAGTTTTGTAGCTGTAAACGTTTGCCTTAAATTACGTTCAAATGGGTTTGTGTGATTATCACTGAAGGTTATAAAATTGCACTCTGAATATGGTTTTAAAAAAATTAGCATTTGTTGACCAACTTGTGATTCCATAACAAAACGACAGAAATGTCATTAATAGCTGGAAACCTTTTACGGCCCATAACAATGATACTAGCCCAGGTGACACCCTTAGATCTCATCATACTACCATGTAAGTATAATGCCATAAAAGTGAACGCAGATGTCCATTGTTTGAATGAAATTACATCAAAAGATGAAAAGGTTGAAACCATGTTCATTGACGAGTGTGTTTGTAATTCAGTGTAATGTAATGTATTAACAAAATCGAAATGGCTCTGAAGTTATTATATTAAATTTGTTTTTGTTAAAAGATAGGAAATGTCAAATGATAAAACTTATCCAGAAATTTCCAACTGATATTGAAATATTAGAATCAATAAGCATATCTTGTTATTGATGAAACGAGAGTAACATTTATCCACGTGAGGAGGAAAGGTGTGCACGTTATCATCATTGAGAATATTTGGTGTTTGAATTACTATGTATGGATATCATCCTGCTTCATCAGCGTAATTGAATCCACTGATCGAGCTCCTTCTACATAGCCTGATCTCTTCCGAGCGAAATCCCTCGTACAGCTGGCGCGGTGTGATGTTCGTAGCTGTGCTCACCTGTTGTTGTTTAAGCCAATGAAATGTCGTTATCCAGGGAGCTTGAAGCTACTCTTTTCAATTTTCAATTCGGGTTGTGCCGCTGGTCCTGGATGCGAGTCGTCTTATTGGCTGGTTAGATAACTAGCGGTACGAGGCTTTTGGCCTAAAGGATATCAGGGTATATGGAAGGAGCTGGATCAGCGGATTCAATAACGTTGATGTAACAGGATGTATTGATCTGGGATGTTCACATTACCAGCGAACAAATTGATCTTCAAAAGGTTCATCAAATCTGTTTCTTTTGTTCGAAACTACAATATAATTGGATATTGGGCATTCGTGTGAGTTTGTCGATAACATCCCTCTGAACTACTTTTGGTACTTTATGCTACTTACTACAACATTACAAACGATTGAATTAAGACGGTAGAACGCTAGTACTGTTGAGGTGAGGTGAGGTGAGTTGGTGTTTAACGCCGCTTTCAAGATTATTTCACTTATATCGCGGCTGCTAGTATTAGTGCAGGGAGAAAGCCCGCAACATCATTGTGGTTATGCATTGTGGTGAAACCTGCGAGCATCGGCTGGAACTAGCGAACCATGAGTGATACAGCGCTGAAATTCAGTGTAGCATTGCACCCAAACCTGACTGCGTGTAGAACAGTTCTCTACTGCAGACAAAGTTGCCGAGCCCCTGGCGGGATTCGAACCACGGACCTCCTGATCCGAAGCCGAACGCGCTAACCACTGCGCTATCCCGCCCCCAGTACTGTTGAAATCTCCAAAATGATTTAAAACCGCATCTAGTGAGTTACACTGCCCGAACACAGAGCAAACTAATTCATTGTCGATTGAGAAAGTTAGTCTTGATGAATTGGTAACCACATGTTTGTATTTCTATAATGAGCACATTCTTCCTTTCAACCTTTCTTACGGATGTAAGTAAATATCAGCGATATCTTGGTGCAATTAACAGACGTGAGTGAGTGCTTTGAACAATATTTCAGTTAATAAACACGTGGATGACAAGTATCCAAAAGAGAGTAGACAGATAAGGGAGAAAGGGATCGAAAGGTTGAGGGAAAAGACGGAAAGAAAGGCATGGTGAGAGATAGACAAAAGGTTTTAGAAGGACTCAAATTTAGTCTGGGTTCTAACCGTCGACCTTGTCCAGCTTGAGTCCCTACCAGGAGCATGAAAGCTCCAGCTGGCATAGCTCTTGGGGTCTCTGAAGCACGCAAACCACCACACCACGTCAGGTATTGAGTCCAGTGGTGGCAGTTAACAGACGACTGAAAGTGAAGCCTTTAGCAATGTTGAAAATAAAAAGACACTTAGAAAAAGTAGACAAATCTGAAGGCAAAAAATTAAAGTCTGCCATTATACACCAAGCCTGGAGCAATAAATTGGTTTTCAGATAATTCTTGAAAACGTCCTAGTTGAAACCCTTCCTTAATCTTTCAATTTGTTTTTCGATCCTATCCATTACAATCTTTTTTTCAACTTCGTAGATTCTTGCAGTAAACAACTCAAACAGTTAACGAATTCACGAATGTTTACCTACTGATTTCCTGTTAAACAGAACATGATAGAGAATGAGATATACTTTTTAAAGACCACGAAAAAGAAAAATATATTCAGCTCAAGGAAAGAATATTATCGTCGGGTAGCTAATTGAAGACTTGGAAAGGGACTGCAAATTGATAGTTCCTGAAAACAGTCTTAACAATATATCATTTCACGATTCATCGTAGTAGTTGGTACTCGCCCATGAACTCGTTTTCTTTTGTAGGGCCATGCAATGAGCATACATATTTAAATGAAATCCTAACTGTACATAATCAAGCCGTTTTTGCATATTTTTCGAGTCACAAGCGCTAAAATCAGCAAATAATAAAGTCAAGTACTTTTATTTTTGGGTCAAAAGTCAAGATGTCAAAGAATCTCGTCAAGATGGGTTTAGACTGATTCCTGCCCTCATGAAATTGTCGGGTTCAAATTTCGATAAAGGTCAACTGAACATGACCTTAAACAGTAATTCCCTAGATGTAATGACGGATCACTACAACTAATTCTATACTAGATTGAGACTAACTTTAACCAAAACCTACTTCTTAAATGACTAGATTTATTATCAGTTATTACTTGGATCTAACTGTTACAATGTCATTAAACAGGAAACTCTTTGTTTAACGAGCGGTTGAAACTAATTTACTCCCAGAAGATACATTCTAGGATAGTATTTATAGCCTTAGCTATAGCAACCCAAGACCATTCATGATATCATTTGTTGTAGATTCGATTTATTTGTTAGTGAAGGAGCAGTTATCTTCTCAGTAACACAACAGTTAAAGTCCAGAGTGCTATCATTAATTTGCTGTACAAGCCATCTATTTTTAGTAATCAACCCTTTCTCAAAGAAGATTGAGTATTATGAGTAAATGCCTGATAAAACAAACACATGAAAAACACTTTTATAAATGAAAATTTAGAGGAAATTAAGAACTGCCTGAAAATTGATATATCTAGAAATATTTTTTGTAAGATCGAAAGAATGTTTAAAGACTATAGTAAAACGTATAATGTGTAAACAGATTTTGTCAAAACCAAATGAGTTCATATTTCATAACCAAAGAATGCTCTGTTTCATCCAAGCCATATTTCGCGGTTCTTTCTGCAACACATAGCGATGAATATCTTATATTTTCCCAGTCGATTGTTGTGTTACCTGTCGGAGTTCTCTGTTGTATGAAATACTAGTATTTGCGCATCGCAAAGATGAAGGGACTAAAGTCTTCTTAATGGTTATCGCACTGGTTATATTTGTCGATTTCCATAACTAATAGAGGATATTTAATTAAGTTTGTCAAATACGATGTTTATCTCATCGAGTGGTGGGGTTGGAGCTGATATTTTCATGAGTGGCGCAGCCACGAGTGATAATATCAACTTCAACCCAACCACGAGATGAGATAAACATCGTATTTGATAAAACTTAATAAAATATTCTATCTATTATTTAATTTCTTTCTAATTTTGTTGATTTCTTAACCCTAAAAGTAGTCCCGGCACAAAGAGGCCCTAGAAAGTTCACCAGCAGTGATGATATAATATATCGCTACTGCCACCAGTGACGATATATTTTTTTTTTATGATATCGCTACTGTGACCACATACAAGGTTTATTTCACTGATAAATCCCTGTATTTCATTGCTTATTATATAATAAAATATGATACCAACCACCAGATCAGGATCATACATTTCTAGCAAGGAATGCCTAAATTGTATGAGCTGTTACTAGAAAAGACACAAATTGCGCAACCTCTGTAAAAAAGGATACAACTGGCAAAAGTATTGATCGTTGCAGTAAGGCAGATCAGTTGGTGGTCTGAATGCAATTATTAGATAAAAGGCACATCTGATGAAATTCCTGACTCAATTATAAAAAAAGAAATTCTTTTCAAACCATATTGATCAGTGTCAAAGCTATATCAGGATTTTGTAACATTTAGACAATCAGTTTCGTTAATTCTTGATTGATATGTAGCAGTCATGGCATGAAGGCTTACTCCAATGTCTATCAGCTTGTTTGAATGAAATTAAATTGTATCTGCACTTGGATAGTCAAGAAGGCGACCAAACCTTCAGGATCAGCTGGAGCAGGAGCAAATGAAAGATGGAAGATACTTAAGAGAGAAAGACAGAGTCTTTGGCAAACTATAACGTCCTTTCAACCTAGATATATCGATATATTTCAATCTTTCATTTTCGAAGTCCGAAATATCTGATGAAGTTAGGCAGTCACCTGAGAGCACATGGAGAAAATGAAATCCTTCAGGAATGGTTCATTAACGATACAAATTTACTCTTTATGACAGAAGAAGACATCAAAGAATATATTCTCTTCTATCTGAATATTACCGAGTTAAATTTCTAAGACAGTTTTGGTCTATATTGACTACACGCAGTAGAAAACTCACAGAGTTCTATAATATAGTTAATAGACAAGAACAATATCTTTATCATAAATGCGAGTAAAATGTGAATAAATTAAACACTGGAAAATAAGAGAAAAATGTTTTCATAAATTAACAGTGACAGTTCATTAATGAATATAATATTGAATATCTGTGCATTCTTTTTACTCGTTTGAAATAAGCAAACGTATCAATTAACTGATACACTATTTATAAAATCGAAATCTTAAACGTGATTAAAGTGTAAAATCAAGCCACTTTGTAACATTCTTACAGAAATTATTACGTAAAACAATAGGCATGAAGATAAATTTACCACTGTTAAACGCTGTCAATCACTTTATGGGTACACATGTTAAAGATAAAAAATATTATATCAACAAATGGAATCGTCACGTCTTTAGCAATTCTCTTCCCACAGAGGCTCAAATTGTTCTTGCAACAATTAAGCATACTTTTTTATGATCCTTATAAGAAGGGAGTCAGTTGGAGTTGCAAAACGATATTATCTGATTTGCCACGTTGCAAATTTCCCCGGGTATTTTGTAAAAATATATCAGTGGTTATATGAGGGATATGCCTTAATTAGCCTGTTTTGGGAGTGAACGGCACAGTTAATCCAAACCTTTGCAGCGATTCCCATGATAACCTATCCTTCCATCTCCAGATTAAAGGGTATTTTATTGATGTCAACATGAAACGTTTCCTCAGACAATCTCTTGAAGGTAAGCCATTTCCAAAATTAATTAGAACTAGGACTGCCAAGGCAGTACTTAGGTCTTCAGGACTTCCTGTTTGAACTTCACACAGTCTTTGACCTTCACATGCTTTTTTAGTTTTAGTGGTAAACGGTTAGTGGGACCAAATCTCATAAGCAAACTGTGATTATTGCAAAAAAGTTGATAATGCGCAAAAACTATGCTAGTTATGAATTGGTCATGATTTACTTTTTTGTTTGTACTGTTATGACGCTTCATTCAAAACAAGTTTCAAGTCTATAGGTGCATTTTGAAAAATTACCCCATGTTACAGGTTGGTCAAAAGATTTTTGCCGATTAATTGCTGGTTAATTGTGAACGAAAATGACTGTTCGAGATCAATGTTTTAACAATTTCGTAAGGTCCACATACAATTCTTACATTCCTGAAACAATGGTGCAATTGTGAGTCTTACTTTTTGAGTTATCGCCCCTTGAACAATGAATTCAAGAGTACAATGCTTCAGCTACATTCAGCAATATGGCGGCGAAACTATGCATGCTACGAATTCGCCATGATTTACTTTTTTGCTGCAAATTTAATTGCGCATCTTTTAAAAAAAGTTGCAAGTCTCTAAGTGCATTTTGAAAAACATTCCAATGTTAATTTTTGAAATTTTGAGTGGTACTGTGCCTTTAACGCATGTTCCGAAAAGCTTGGCCTGTCCATTCCTCAGTAAGGGCTATCTGCATACCAAGTTTGGTCGAATTTGAAGCAGCCGTTTTGGCTTTAACCGTGTAACAAACAAAGTACAAATAATAATAATAATAATAAGAACTTGAAGAAATCGGATAATAAGAACTTGACGAAATCGGATAATGACAATAGGTCTTCCAGACTATGTCTTGAAGACCTAATTATCTTGTACAGACAACGTTAGCTATTGATAAAGTTAAAAGTTTGAAGCAAGAGAATTAGTCCTGTATGGTTGTACTGTACGTCCTTATCTTAAATATTATTTATTTGGCCTAAGGGTAATTGATGGGTCCGAATGACTGGGTATCTAAAATGACTATGGGTTGCAACCTAGTCCTTGCAATTGAAAAAGGTTCACATGAAGATATTCTGAAAGCTGCAAAAACATTTATTACTAGGAATCCTGGATTTTGGTTGGAATTATTGAAATCATCATGAAAATAGTAATTTTCGAGTTTGGTTGCAGTTCCTATATGGTAACGATTTTCAAAATAATTTTTGTCAAACATTCATCATGTTTCGTGTCTTGCTTTATGTTATAATAATTTTACAATGAAATTGTATGTTGAAAGGCTAATCAGATCAATTTGGTTGCAGAAGACTTCAAAGTTTAATTTTGACAGGTCATCAAAACAAGTTTGCAATCAGAGATACTGTTAAAGCCAGTGAGAATTGTGTTGAGATTTGACAACAATTTGAATTCTCATTGTCACGTTTTAAACACAAATGGAAGTTTGAGAATAAAGTCAAAGAATGTCATAAATACTTAGCAAGGCATGCTATACGGTAGGAGACTTTAGATTAAAAAAGGTAAGTAGAAATTGTCTATCTACATGTATTAAGTCAGAAACGACAGAAAAACGCGACATAACATGATCGAAAATCGGACTCAGTGGCCGATGTTTCATTAAAATGTAAATAAACAGCCAGGTTGGAATTAGATTCTAACAGGAATATAGTATACAATAGGGAATAACGAAGAACATGGATAATTCAAAGGGAAATTGTATGTTTTTGGAGCCTTGCACGGATAAGGGTAAATTTTGGTGAAATATGTTAAGGTGGCTTTTAGCTTGAAAACTATCAGCGAGCATGATTTGATTAAATTTATCCATGAACTCATCTACGGTGTTAAAAACAATTTCAATCAGTAACGAGCAGAGCCAGGAATGCCAAAATTCGACCTTATAAGTCGAACAAACATTTGAAACTGATAACAGGTATTTTATACCTTTTGACTGCACTCAGTTTTTTCAAATTGGTTTTCAAATTGGTTTAAATCAATTCTTTTTTTAAACAATATCTCACCTGAAACTAATATAAACTATCCTTTTATGTACGGGTATGACAGAGAGGTATTTTTAAGCTCTCGTTAAGCAGCCTGCGTTTATAACTAAAAAGAAGAACATCTTTTATATAGAATTATGAACAGTGCTGAATATTTTTTTCACTTTCTTTGAGGGTTTTATCATGATTTGTGCATTGCAATTTGGGGAATCCACCATCTTGAGACGATCATAAGACGTCATAAAAAGATGACGTCATAGTCTTCCTTTTACAGCATTTAATTTAGTTTGAATTAAGTTTATACTGATAAACGGCACGGGCAGATAAACAACATTTATATACAAAATTGGGATATTGTTTAATAAAAATCAAAATCAAATGATGAATTGAAAATGTAGTGACTAATTTTTAGTGGAATCAAAAGGAAACAACTGTTTGAAGTAATTTGTTGACCGCCTTTCAAAGACAACGATAGGATATGACAAACTTGTTTTTCCGAAAGTAACAATTTATTTACTGATAACCACGTCGTAAACAACAGTCATTAACAAACTTGGTGACGTCTTTCATCGAAAATTTTCCTTAACATGGCTCCTGGAAAATTTCAAAGTCAAATTAACCACATTTGGTCTGTCTAAACATGAGATGATCTGGAAATCATGATTAGATACACTTCTAAAAAACCCATCTGCATTCTATTGCACGCTAAGCGTAACTTGATGAAAGCAGATTATCACAAATGACAGAAAAAGTAATTATGTTTCAAACAGTGATTTAGGAGATGAATATAATGTTTTTTAAATTGGTCGGTCGGTCGGTCGGTCGTTGCATTAATTCTACTTTGCAGATTCAATTATTTTCCCTGAACCATTAGTACAGATGAGCCGGTTTAGATTTTGACTTTATCAGAGCTACTTATCTCCAATTTCTTTAAATGAGATATCATAATGAATAGCCTTAAATGTTAAACTTTGGTCTCCCGTTTGATTATCTCCTGGACAAGATATTACTAAGATATAACGGGTTCACTCACTCTGTAACGGTAGGTATTTGCCTAAGACACGGTCATAATAGTTGTATGAGTTATTAAGAATCTCCCATAAACTTACACGTATCGTTCCTTCCATACCAATCATTGAGTGACAGAACAACCGAGACACAAGGAGAGTGTTTAGCTTACTTAAGAGCTCTATTATTAGAAGACACCATTTCAGCAAGTCTAGCCAATTCTTGACCGTTGGCAAGCTGACTGCTGCAGAAAAGATGTACACGAGGAAACGTTTGAAATACGGAATCAATTTGAAGATTCTTATGTGCACAATGAAAATACCTGCGAACATTTTGGTACGCAAAAGTAATAAATTTGAATTAAAACAACAGGAGCCTAGGTATAACAAATCTAATTCAGATACAGGATACCTTCCTTTTCATGTAATGAGTAACTGATGTGGAGAGAAGGAGAGAGAAAGAACCAAACATTGTCTTTAGATAAGGTATTCTCCGTCATTAATTCCTGTACAATTTCTGTCTTATACGAAGGTTTCTCGTTTTAAAAATGTAGAACACTGAACCTTCGTATTAAGACAGAGGTTGTACATCAGTTTATGACGGAGCAACCTCTGTTGGGAGAGATTGTAGATGAGGCGGATTGAGACAATGTGACCTTCATCAGTCTAAGCTTCTTATAGTTAAAGTCTAAATGATTTATAAGCTATTTGTAAGGAAATAGCAACACATTTAGTTGATGTTACGATTACAGTGATATTTAAATTTTACATGATAATCATATTTTCATATTCAGTTCAAACAACGGTTTTGAATGTTATTACTAAAACAGAAATGATGATGGTTATTAAGATTTACTCAAAGAACATTGTGGACAAATCCTGCTGCCATGTCATCTTGACCTAACATGAACAGACTGAACTGAACAGAAAATACATTTCCGATTGTTATTTTTGTGTATACGCTTCATTTCTTTTTGCAACTTCCTTATTCTGTGTTTATATCAAAGAAACTGCTTTTTGAACAAACAAAACGCTAGATCATGTAACATTTGCTATGTTTTTCTTTGTTTTAATGGCTTCTTCCTGGTTCGGAACAGGTTTGGCTCATTAAAACCTATCTGCTGCCAGATTTTATCAAATTTTTTATCATAACAACTCTGTAAGACATTATTGATGACAACGTCATGGAGAAGTGGATATAGCGTTTTCGTTGAAAAGGGGCAACAAATATACTCATGGTCAAAACAAACGTCACTAAAACGTTTTTGATATCAATCCCTTTTTGATTTCTTAGAGATTAAAGACTGTTTGAAACAATATGACGAACGCAATCAGCATAATTAACACATTAAACTTCACGAAATTCATGGGTTTTAAAAGAAAGTGTAATTTGCACTACATTTTGAGAAATATACTAGTATACCTAAATAATGGTATGGAATTCAGGTCTGTGTGCGGCAAGAATGGTGAAATGTTTTAATCGAATAATTTTGCGAATGGTCAGCATTTAGCATTTCTGTCAGGCCTTTAAGGGGACGTACGAGGGTCACCAAGATTTACCAAATACCTGCAAAAGCTGTGCGTTTATTAATCTTCAAACTTGTTACTGACGTTCATCCTGATTAACACGTCTTTGGGTTAGGTTATGGAACCTCAATTCAAAATCAAACTTAGCAATCTTATATTTGAATGAATTATGATGTTAAACTGACGTACAATACATCACTTTGAATTTCATCAAAACATGAAAACATTCAATCTTGAAAACGTGTTTTTGTTTTCAATCTAGAACACGTGTTTTTGTTACAATCTGGAACCTAGTTTGAAAATTCATGTCAAATTGTGAACCATTCAATCAAAGGGTATTCATCACAATTACAGGATGTAATTGGCCACCTGTCATATCTTATAAGCATTTATCATTCTCATCATTTCTTTTGATTCATCCCTTAGGCTCTGCCATAGTTTATTTGTGTTCTCATCTCTTACTTACATAAGCAGCTGTCTTCACATCTATCATTCTCAACTTTGCTTTATAAAATCTCTTTTGATTAATCAATACGGCTACAGCAAGAGCCTCTGTTTGACTGATCAATGTTGTAAGTCTTAGAGAAAATAGTACCATAATTCATATGTGTTCCTATCTCTTACTCACATTATTAACTGGTTTCATTGAAGCTGAGTCCCTATAAAATGTTGTTGACATCTTTCATTTTCATCATTGGTTAATCTGAATAAATCTGCTTCGATTCCTTTGATTAACTGTTTTCTTATTTCTTTATATACATTTTAATCACGTTAAGTGCTACTGTGCGCTTGATCAATGTTATAAATAGTCTTCAGATTTCGGTGTAATTGTACTAGTATGCATCTTACATCTAGGTTGTAGAATGTGATATAAGTGTAACTATCATAACTTACTGTTTGCATCGTTTGAACTGATGAAGGGAAAAGGTCATCCTTAACACAGGAGTCCAAAGAATGACTTTTCCCTGTAAAACAGAGCTTAATTGTTGGCTAAAAGCTTATCTATGACTTCAGATTTTAAAAGTATTATCATTTCCGAAACAAATTGAAATGATTATAGAGTGTCATTTCTTGTCCAATGGCAGATATTTTATCATATTATCATATTTATTTTACTTAAGGAAGTGAACCTTTATATGTTAAAGGCACTGTATAGCACATCTTTTGCAATTTTATTTGTTCGAAATTTTCCTAATTATTATAAATGTTTGCAAAATATATTTCCCTTAGAGGATGAATCATCAAAACTTAAACTGCATGCAGCGTTTTTTAGCGTGAACCCATTTTTTCATGTGAGTTATAGGATTCGCGTGGCATACTCTAACGTTGTATTCCCGTTAAGAAATCCTTGTGTTGATAAGAAACGATCTTGTGATTGGGAACATATAATTTCCTTTTCGTGAAATACATTCATTTCCTTAACAAAACCTGCTACAGTACCATTTCTTTGTCAATATTGTACGGTGTCGTTAGAAAATAATTTTGATGTTGTGCCATTCATTCTGTGGTTAGCTTTTATCACTTATAATTGTTTTTTTTACCTCTCAGCATATTTTATCTCGTCATGAAGATCAGAGAATAATATGTTTGATAGAATAAAAAAAAGTATCTGACAGGATCTAGGAGCACTTTTTATCATGTTTTTCATTACTCCTATTTCCTCAGTCAATTTCAAGTCAGTCAAGCCCCTCTGGCAGAGTTACACAAATATTGTTAAAAAACTCTCAGCAATAAAATATACAAGATGTCTTCAGATATAAAGCATAAACATATAAATTATCAATGTAGGTAAGATGCTCCACTGACAGTATATTGGTAGAACTTATCCTGAAAAATGTATAGGCAGGGAAGATGGAATAGGACACGGTTTCTGGATAACCAACTGTTTATATCAAGAAATCGTTTAAGAAAACTTCTTTCTACTCAACAATTGAAACATTAAATATCAATCGAACCTATTCTTTTTCCTCTATATTTACAGTTGTAAATCACAAAGGCTTCATAAGGAATGTCTCTACATAGAAAGTGAATAAACATGATCTTTTTGTAGACCCGTAAATTGTCCCCATATAGCCATAGCGTTAGAAGCACAACTGCCAAAATGTCCATTTCAATTGCGAGGATCGAGTGAACTTTCAGTATGTAAAAATTATATTCTCTTTATATAGATTGGACATCTTACAACGTTTAGTCATGATAACTGACTGATAAGAGTCAGCTGTCTGATTACAAGTTAAGGATGATATAAAGCCTACAAAGCCTTGATCAAAGCTCTAAAATGATCTAAATTTTAATTCATTTGTTACTTAAGCTTGTATCAAATTATATCATTTTAAAACAAGATTTTCATTGTAAACATATATGATTGTGGGTAATAATTCGTCTAGTCCTATATCTTACTTCTTCAGTCCATTAAATGGCTCATTCAACATCTCCAAATTTTGTAAATGAACATTGTATATTTTATATGGCAGATCTGTTCTGAGTGTTTTGATCACCGACACATTTTATGAGCAAAGTGGATGATGTCAGAGGAATTTGATATAGGCCCTACGTCAATTCAGTCTGGTTTGGGGACTGATTTAACATTACCAATAGAAACCTGATACCCACATGTTTCACAAATACGGCTTAATGGAACGATCAATGGATGATTGCTTTTGGATTATTATCAGGAAATATCTTCATGATGACAATGAACAAAAATAGTAAGATATATAAAATTACTCTATTTGTTCAGTGTTGTTAGAATGAAATTGCAAGAGATAAATAGATAATAGAAGAGATGAAATTGCAAACATTTTCCCAAAATGTTCATTTGCGGATATTTTTTCAATTTAATGTGCGTAAAGGCAACATTTATTTTCTTAAGAGGCTAGGGTAAACATTTCATCAGTCAAGCAGTTTATCTGTAGTCCTAGGATAAGAAGTCACGCATTAAGTGAAACTGCATGCAGCCATTTAAGTGTGAACACCCTTAGTTTAAATCAAGTTAAGGAACAAAACTAGCTACAACAAACACTTTTTTAAAAATCTTTGTACTCATTGCAATTTATATTGTCAACTATTGGTAACATTTTTTTCCTCATTGGAAGATTATCTTTCCTGAAAAACGTATTACAATGTCTTTAAAAAGTTTCAAATAATCTCTAATTTGTTGTTTTGAAAAAGATATGAAAGAGGAGAGAAATTCGCTTGAGTTTACTAAGGGGATTGTAAAGTACACAACATTCACAAGGAAACCAAGCTTCATCAGCTAATGTTATTGAGAAATAATTGATTTTACTGAAAGCAATGGAGTCTTTCTGTTTTCTGATTTTAGTCAATATTTTAAAACTGGTAAAGATCATCAAAGTTTGTTAAATAGCCTTAGGGCAATTTCATTTCTGTTTACAAATCCTTTAATCTGCTGGCAACATAATGAGAGCATTTTGTCGCTTCACTTATCCTTGCAGCTATGCTTAATCGCTTTATGACTGATCTCAGAAATGTGATAGTGTTCCTTCCGGAAGCACAGTGTTTATCAGCAGGTAACAAAAGAAACGTGCTCCTAAGAACATAACAAAAATACTTTTCTAACATCAAACGTTAAAAAACCTGGAAAGAAGCCCAATACGTCATTACTTAATTTATTACCCAATGAAAGGTAGGCAAGGTAGAGATCTCTTTTATTAAATATAGGGAGCATCTACAAAGCAACATAAATTCACTTCCCTCATTCGAATTATTTAAATATGGCAAACACTATGAAGAATATAAATGAATGTTTAAAACAAAACTTTCTAGAGTGCCTTTGAAATAATGTGTTTAACAAATATTCAAAAGTTGCACTTTAATTTGACGAGTTAAAAATACATGTTTATTAACCCATTCTCCAGTGTTTAAGCACATCTATTGCCCGATAAATATGAATGCACACACCATCCCACGTCCTTTTTCAAAGTTAGGTTTATTTAGAAGTAACAGGCAACAAATACTATTAATGCTAAGATTACATCACTAATTTCCTGTGAAATATGTTTGGTTGTTTTTAAAAAAGGTTACCTCTTGACAATGAATTCTCTGATTAGGCCATGTAGTGATCCCCAAACGTTCTAAAGTGCCTTTGAAATAATGTGTTAAGAAAATGTTCCAACTATTATCTTAAAAGTTATAATCTTCATCAACATATTCTCCAGCTTTTAGCTATACTATTGTCAGAGAAAATAAATGCACACTTCTTACCTCGCGTTTCCTCGTGTCAAGGTTATCTGTAAGTAATCCTAATCCAGGAAATTGTATTACAGGTTCCCAGCAATCTTGACTAACAGACAATACACAGTCTGATTAAAATCGACCGTGTTCCGAGGAATAAAAGTTTCAAAATATTGACTCCATCGAGATTCGAACTCTATCTGTCTAGGCTATCCTCTCCACTAGGTCTGAAGGCAGCCTCACTGCTCACACGTACTGACCCCAGTTTAGCGCCGACAAAACCTAGTCAATAGCGAACCAATCACATCATCGCGTTTAAAATAAACATAGCGGCGATCAAGGTTAATGAATGGTAAATGGGAGTTACTTAATCTTACTTACTCGATTTTAATCAGACTGAGACAACACAATACTTTAATTTCCTGAGAAAAATCTCTGGTCCTTTCTCTTAAAAGTTTCATTTTGACCAGGAATTCTGTGACTAAGGCCCTGTGGGATGAATGGCAACAGAAATCAGATCAACCTTTTTGGCCGAATTGGTATATCAGAAGAGTCATTAGACAAATGATCCTACCAGAAACTATGACTGCAAACAATGCATAACATGATGTCGAGAAGGAAATCAAACTACAATGACCACTCCTGTTTCACTCCTGGAAATACTGCAGGTAAATGAAAACTGGAAGATCAACACTGGGCAAATTTTCAAGAACTTCATTACTATTAATTTGTAAAGAATTTAACATTTCTGATTTGATGTTCATGCAATTCCAAAACATTCTTTTGATTTCTATTATTGTTGAAATATGAAATTATTAGTTCATATTTTCCTTTAAAATTTGTAGACGGATGAAGCATAGGTAATTAATGAAATAGATTTTCAGACTAACTTTTTAAAAGTTTACAAAAATGAAGTTTACAAAGCTAATAACACAAATTTGACTTTCCTTTGAACTTGATTGACATATTGATTAAAACAAAGTGTTAACTCAACAATCAAATCATTTCAACTTGTTATTTGGGTTCAGTAATTATTTTAGTTGAAATAACATGTCGCTTCAAATTAATAAAAACATTTTTCATATAGCTATGGCAGAGAGGAAATTTGAGTGAAAGTCAAATGGGCTCTCGTTAAGCAGCCTTTCGGCTATGGCGCTATTATGAAGAAAACTTGATGAAAAGTGGAACATCAATGTTTTAACAAAAACTTTCGATCATCTTTACTAGTTGAAATTGCTGATTTGCTTATAAAGTTAATGGGTAATATACCTCTCTAGACATTAAATGTAGGTAAATGCGAAGATGTTGACCCCTCGTTTGATTAATTTTGTCATTGGAAGCCTTGTTAGAATAACCAGGAAACCTTATTTACATGAAAGGAAACGTGCTACTGTAAATATCTGTAGAATATCCTCAAAGGTTAGCAATGAAACCATTGCCAACTCACGTTTCGATCCCAATTTTCTACAGTAAATAAAGCACAGTCTTGCTTAAACATTGGCCAACTGTTTCATACTTAATAAACATCACGATTTTAAGTGAATTTTTTTCATTTTCTGTTTTTAGATTTGTTTATAGCATATTGACAAATGATAGCATACAATTCTATTTCTTTCCGTTTAACTTATTGACTGCAATAATTGTGATGATATAACAGTATATTTCCTTTATTCACGATTTTTCTATTACATTATATAAAAGAAATTATTTTTCAAAAGGTTTATCAATATTATACTATATGAAAATGTCGCATATTCTTGATACATCATTTGAAGGTATAGTGAATAACTCCAGTTATTGTACCCAAGTTGTGAAGGTCCCTTCTAAAATTTGAGAAAATGATTGTTTTAATGATATATGAAAATGGCCAATAAAACAATGCAGACACAAGTTGGAAATAATTATCCAATATTAAGTCACAAGTAATATTTCTTAACTTATTTTTCTTTGCAGGAGCTTATACTTCAGAACAAGTAAAGTAAAGTTTCTTTTAGGCAGGCATTGAAGGTTTAACTTTACCATTCAATTCAATTCCAACTGATTTTTAGTTACTTTCAAATAAGATAAATTCATGAACTTCCAATCGTCTTTCAACCCTTGTTTACATCAGATCAAATTGTATGGATAGAATGAATGTTCATATCATGCTGAAAATCTCAGTAAATTAGTTTCTAAAGAAGACCAGATTTGGGGAATCTGTCATCTTGAGATAACCCTTGTTAATGAAGCGACGTTTTATTACATTTAAAAACATGTTTTAATCACAAATACCAATAAACAGCATTTACGTGACGACTTCTTAAATAAAAATCATTAACTAACTTTTGCACATTGACATCTGTTACATTCAAAACTGGCATATAGTGCCTGTCCGTCATTGAAAATGCTTCTAAATATTCCAATTCAAATTAAATGATGAATGTTTTTACTGATTCTTACTGAAATTAAAAGGAAAACCCCATTATACATCACTGATTGTCCGCCTTTCTAAGACAATGATGTGTCAAAGTATTCATAGTAGGAACTGTGTTTGTAAGAGTATATACCAATAACAACAAACTTGGTGACGTCTTTCATCAGAATATGTCCTTATCGTTCATCCTGATGAATTTTAAAGTCAAATCGCGCACATTTGGTATGTCAGAACATGCGATAATCTGGATTATTACTCGCCTGTTTAAGATACTGCAGTGTTATATTTATACGGCGATATTATACTAGTTTATTAACGCTGCAAGTATGACGTCATAATATTATGTCGTTTTGACGTCACAAAGTTGGCACAGCCGTCACAATGGCGGCCAAGTCGCGGGAATGTTTCGTTCAGTACACTTTCTGCAATCATGCTTAATTACTGATGTCAAGTAATAAACAGAAAGCCAAACTTCCTTCAATTTGATATTATTTTTATTAAACTCGTTAATGATTTGGTATCAAACTCGCTTTCGCTCTTTCTATACTGAATCATTAACTCGTTTGATAAAGCTAGTATTAAATGGAAGTTTGTTTAGTATCTTCTATTATCATGATAAGATACATTTTTGAATAGAAACATCTGCATTCTATTACACGCTAAGTGTAACTAAATGAGAACAGAGGATGATAAATGGTAGGAAAAGTCATTATGTTTCTAGATGTGAGTTAGGAGATTAATATAATGTTTGAAAAACAACGGTCGACTTTGTAGCGTTAGGGTAAAGATTAATTTCTACTTTGGCAGATTCAATTATTCTTCCCGAACTGAAGCACAAATGAGATGGTATACATTTAGATACATCATGGATAACTACACTGCTGTGGTATTTTCACAATGGGACAAGAGAAAGTGAAAACATTCAGGATGCAGCTGTATCGCAGTTCAAGAAACATACATTGGGTTGATGCTATTGCATGAATCTAACAAAAATGGCTTATTTTTTTGGAATCATGTCATAAAACACAGGCATTTCTTAATAACATTTTGAACAATCAATGTAATGAAAGCAGGTAAACGTGAGAAATGAAATAATGCAACTCACATGTGTTGACGGTCATAGACATGATGAGAGTTTTATGCTTGTGTCATGTGACTTTGTTAAGTTACTTCCTTGTTCTGAACTAATCCATGAACTTTAATAAAAAAAAATTGAAAAAATAAAGGAGATTGGATAGCACTTTGTTTGTGAGCTTCCTGTTCTGTGAGATTTTGTGTACAAAAGTCGTGAATTTATGTCTTTTTTCCATAACACAGTGCAATAAACAAAAATTCAAAATAAAAAAAAAGAATTTCTAGTTGAATGTACCTTCCATAGTTGATAAACCTAAAATTGACAAATAACCTAAACTAAATATATTATTTAAAAGTTTACTTACTTAGAGGGAAATGCATTTGGGTTCTGAGGAAAGTTGGAAGAGGAAAGTACACAACATAAAATTTGCACTTTAATTTGAAGAGTTACATCCGATAAGCACATCCGATAAAATTAATGCACACACCATACCATGTCCTTTTTCAAAGTCAAGGTTATTTGAAAGTAATCTTTATTCCCGAAATGGTATTGAAAGAACCCAGTAACCTCGACTAACAGGTAACACAATATTATTAATGCTAAGATAATATCACTAATTCCCTGTGTATGTTTGGTTGTTTTTTTTAAAACGTAACTTTTGACAAGGAATGCTTTGATTAGGCCCTGTACTGTTCCCAAGTGATCCTACCAAATACGTAACATAAACTATGACGACAAACATAGAATAACACAATGTCAAAAAGGGAATTGAATTATCATGACCAATCATCCAGAAGATACTTCTGCCACTTATATTACTTCAATTCTGTAGAATACTGAAGTTACTTGAAAACTGGGAAATCTAACTTAAGTAAATTTCCACGAACTTCATTATCATAGTTAAGAATTCAACGTATCTGAGATGTTCATGTATGCCTATCAAAAATATCCATTTTCTTTTTTGATTGTTGAAATGTGAAACATCGGTTTCTTCTGTCGGTTAAGAAACTTTTCTGAAGAAGAGTCGATTAAAACTGGAACATCAATGATATAACAGAAACTAATCTTGATTATCCGAGGTTCATTGTTTGCAAGTTAATGAAAATTCTACCTCTCTTGGCATCATACGCTCGTATGTGGGTTAACGCAAGATTGTTCACCCCTTGTTTAAATACTTTGTTTGTAAGGAACCTGAATACAATAACAATGAACCCGTATAAAGCAGAAATGAAACGTGCTTCTGTACAATAGCTGTGGAATAGCCTCGAAGGTTAGCAAAATAACCATTACCGTCTCACGTTTCGATCCTAATTTGTTCAAGCAAATAAAGTGTGGCTTAAATTTTCGATCAACTGTTTCATACCAATTATCCATCATGAGTGGTCATAGTATTTTACGTCATATTTTCACCTAAAGATTTATTTATGACAAATTGACAAAAGATGGAAAGGAAGCAAAGTTGGATTCTTTTCTGCAAAGAAATATGACTTACATTGTAAAAGTGATAATATATACCTAACTTTACATATTAGTTGATATCAAAAGAGTTACTTTATTAATATACTGATATGAAAATAGTTGATGGGAACAATGTGCCAATTCAAGTTATTTGTGTTGGACTATAATATGTTGTGGAGGTTAAATTTGAAACTTTCTGAGAATTTTTTTCTAATTTTTTTACACAAACTGAAAATTTATGATTTGATTATATAGTAGTAATATATATTATCTTAATTTTCTCGCTCCACCCTTAATTTGCTAATGGTTAGGAAATCTTGACTGATTGACAATGCCTGCTGCTATGTCATAGTGAATTAACATTTAAAGATACTTTACGTGCTATTCTCATTTTGTGGAATAAGTTTCATTTGTTTTGCATCATCTTCCTTGTTCAATGAATAAATAAAAAAACTTCTCTTTAAAAAACCAAAAGAAAGTGAAGTCCACGATGTTATGTATATAATATTCTTTATGTGTTGCTTAAACGACTTCCTGGATGGAATAGGTTTGGCTCATTCAAACTTCTCTGCTACCAGCGTTTATCCGCATTAAAATAACTACCAAAGATATCACTTATGTAGACTATATGAGAAAAGTAGATCCAGTTATTTTGTTGAAGATACGGTGTCTCTTATTCACGACTTTTAACCACTGAAGACGGGTTGAATTAATTGGATACCACCATATGCGAAAGCTGGTCCTTGGTGAAGTTTTAGCAAATAAATGTATCCTTGTTAAATTTCGAATCACATTATCACCATATACTTCAAATTCTTGAACTTTATCGGGTTGATTCCCTGGCATTTAACACCGCCAGCACTGACCGTATCAACAGATAACCAGCTCGCCCATTCGACTCGACAGATATCGAGGTCAATCAAGTTGTACTTAAGCTAAGGTTACTTTCAGTTTTAGACTTTAAAATTAAGATCAAACTTTGTAGTCAGATTTCTAAATTATTCAAGTGGTTTTAATGACAATACTATCCCCTTTCATCAATGGATAATGTCAAGTAATCAGGACACCCAGAGTTTCTATGTAACTGACCATTGACTTACGTAGTAATTACAGTTTAATGTGGTATTTATATATACTTTAGTAGATTGCAAAAAAAGCTATTGTTCTCATTGTGTCAATTTTTAATGAGGCTGTTCTATCGTCAGTATACTTTTTTTCATGATATCGATACAATTGATATTTGTATTTGAATGGATTTTCTCTTTTGACATTCACATTCTTGATTCATACATCTTCCTTCTATATAAAACTCTTCACTGAGTCAGTGGTAAACAATATTGTTTTATTGATGTTTTTTCTAGGTGAAATCCCTTGCTTAAAAATGCTACTTAACTCCATAAACCATGGAAGTTTATACACAGTTTCTAAACAGTTTATGTGATATATTTTCCATTTCCAAAACTCGGCTATATTCTCTTGTGATGATATCATTATCGATGTGTTTAATGGCATCGAAAATATTCTTATATTTGCAAGAACAGTTCTTGTCGTACAATATTAATGAGTCGACATGTCTGACATAAATGACACTTACAGTGTCTGTCAAAATACTATTCAGGAAAAGGTCCGTCTAATAATGACTTGCAGAGAAGATCGTATCCTTGTAAAACAGAAGTAAATTCTCAAGAACAATAAGATCATGACTTCCTTGTTTGAAAGTTTCATCATTTCCTGAAGTGTCTAACAACATTAGCCAAGATATATATATATATATATATATATATATATATATATATATATATATATATATATATATATATTAATATATTTATCTTTAAAACGTAAACTATCTTAACTGCTTCTTAATACTCTGTAGACTTCTTATCAAAACAAAATGTACATCAAAACAGTTAAAATGACCATCTCATGTAGTTATATATTTACCTTTAATGAATTATTTGTATACTTGCTTGAGAACGGTGTATCTACACCGTAACGTCGCATTTCGTGCAACAAAGAAGTTGACTACCAATAAGAACTTGTTTTTCTTCTATCTTAATACCTATTTTATTTTAATGATACTGTAAGATATGATACGAAATAATTACGACATTGTTGCAAGCTAGTATTGGGGAAGATTTTTATGTATACAAAATTGTCTCTAAGTCTGCTGGCAGATTCAATATGATCAGATTTTCAGGTTTGGCATCAATAAAGACATATTTATCACAAATAACAAAATAAACGGGATACTGATCATGACAAGATAACTTGCTTCATAAAATAAGAATAGGCCGTCGGGTACGAAAATTATGTCTCGTCATGCTCGTAATAACGTCTATTCCTGCATAAAGTTTCTCTGCATCCCTCTGACATGATTAAATAAATTAAATAATTATATTCTCTGCCATGAAAATATGCAAAACATCGTCTGATTAAAAAATGTTTTAAAATAAAATGTTTATGACATCTGTATATCAAAGCTTTTAGTGAAAGTTTATATCAGTATAATCGGATCATCAAAACATAATTTAGAAATATAAGTTTTTATAGGACAAGAAAAGAAGTCTGTGCATGCAGTGATATAAGTAGGGTATGAAGGCTATGGTATGACTAATGAGATTTTAGGCTGTTTGTGATTTCAATTTGAAATACATCGCATAGTTAGTGTTTATCGACCTAGCGTTTTTATTTTTCTCCAAAACTTTAACAACGAAGAAGGGTTGTCATTACTGCACAAATGATTTCGATCATCATTGACAAACTACAAACGCACATCGCTTTCTTAAACGTGAACTACAAATATAACCTACTCTTTTCCTTCCTTTATTTACACTAGTGAATCCCAATGTCTTGGTTAGGAATGTTTCAAATGTGCGTTTAGTTAAAGCATCACTAGAATGAACTTGACTTTAGCAGTTAGATACGTAATAGACTTTGTGTGGTATAATGTCCATTCTCCATTCTCCTCATAGCCAAATCCTTCAAAGCACAACCACTCAAATACTGAGTTTTGGAGATCGAACTAAGGTAAAAAATTATTCTCTTGTTAAAAAATAATCTTGGTATTTTTGACATCATTTACAGTTTAGTCAAAATATCTGACTTATATTACACTGAATAACCTGCTGTTAACAGGGTTACGGGTGCCATTTAAGCATAAAAATTTTCTTTGACATTGATCCAAGCTTCTTATGTGCTAAACTATTTTGTTACTTAAGGTTGGAACAGAATCATGTAAAAGAAATTATCACTTAAAGAACATGAGTTGCATTTAATTGTGTGGTTAACATAGACAATCTAGACACATTGTTATATTCCCTTTCTAATTATCAAAGAACAATTATAAATACATCGTATACTGCTATTCATATTTAATCCTTGTCACTGTAATGTAAATGTTCCCTCTGAAATGTCTATCAATGTTAGATGTATTGGATCATCTTCGATATTGCACTCATGAATAGTCCGGCAATGCTTAAATGTAGCCTTATTATAGCAAATATGCATTGAAAGACATTGTAGTTAATATTGATGAAAGTAAGATTGTATTTTCATGCTAGTCTACTTTGAGAAATTGTATATACTATAAATATCTGAATACAGCATATCTTTAACAGTCATATATTATTTGTTAGTTAAAACTAACACAGGACATAACATTGTTGTTTTGAGCAATAAGTATAATACGTATTGCTTTCGGTTTTCACCATGACAAATATTTTCTACTTCTGTTTACTCTGGTTAGTAGGGGTAAAATATTAAGACTTTCATTTACGTTGATCGACATGAGTGTTTCGCTACAATGGCACATTAAATATCTACAAAGGTATGTCAATAAACTTTGTATAACATATACTTGTTTCGGCAAGTGATAACGTTTACCGTTTTTGGATAAGCATTTTTATTATGTAAGTTCTGTTATGATCACCGACTTAATGTCAACAAAACGGATATCACATTGAATTTCTTGATACATAAACATCATGTAAAAGAACATTCACCCGATAATGGCAGAGACACTCTGCTTACAAACATCGAGGAGTGTGATGGGCTTGTATCTAATTTGGGATACATGTTTTTATCTTGTGAGGGAAGGGACACCTGAGTTTCGCCAACGCTGGTTAATGGATCGATCAATGACTGATCGCTTGGAGATTATCATCAGACAATATTGCGTTGCATGAGTCATGAATTGAAGGAACAATGACATTTGTTTTACAAGCTTTCTATAAAAGCTAGACTAAATATTTAGGCATATCTGCAAACTTCGAAAATTATTAATAATAATATTTTTTCAATTAACATCCAACATGATACATCAATATTACATTTTACAAAGAAAATTGCAAACTGGATTTATGAATGCATGAATTGATTATAACAGTTAATCATTTGATTTTGCTACACATGTAATTTTATCTTATCTCTTGTCCATTTAATAAAATTGCTAAAAGTATTATTTATAGGTCATCTTAGGGTAATGATAACCTATATGCTTCACGCATAGAGAATTTGATCAAAAGTTAAAAGAGCTTGTGTTAAACGATGTTCCGGAATAACAATATTCTGAACCAAAGTTGATGAAAACATAAAAATCAATTGTTTTGATTATCTCAGCTAATCTCTTTTAACATCGTCCATGTTTGCAGGTTTTTGCGATTATGTTGGCTCCTTGTTTAAATGATTTTACAACTGTTTATTTAATTAAACCTTCAATGAACTAGTAACTTACAATTCTGAAATAAATTTAATTCCTCCTCGATGTGTGGCTAATGATGTGACTAATAATATATGTCTTTGCAATGTTATCCAAAATGTTATTTTTCCTTTTTATTGTTGGTTGTTTTGTTTGTTTGGTTTAAATTTTATTTAAATAAGTTGTGTCCTTATAGGTTTGGTATATCCTGACACGTATATTTTAAAAATCAGACCCTGCTGGTCCTTGAACAAAATGCATCACCTTTTATTAACATCATTGTTGATTGATAAGATGCTTTAATAGGTAAATGAGCAACTTGTCAATTGTTGAGTGTGAACATTGCAATGTAAGAAAAACAATGACTCGTCTGTACAAGCTGCAACAGTAAATGCTGTTGAACTTAGAAACAATCGTATATACTGTAATAACTAATACTAGAGCACCGAAGAAGACTTGAAGAATTTCCATATACTTTCACTGAAATATTCGTTATCGCTACCACAGACAAGTCTGCGTTTAATGATTGTCAGTGAATTATGAATTATTTACCATTCAAAGTTGTCTTGTAAATCAACAAGCATTGTACATCAATACACATATTTTTTGCTGTCCTTAAACGTCACGTCAAGGTGTGTAATGTTTCAAATATTGTTCCATTAAGAAAGAACAAGATTTTTTTTATAAAAACTGTTTTCCTTTGGACATACATATTTGTGCAATAACAAATTGTAAACATTCATAATTCATAACTTATAGGAACACTGTCTTAGATGTTGAAAACGATATCCTTATATTTGCTTAACAATTTAAAGGCAAATTCACCAGATTTCTGTGTCATCTGAATCCAGGACCAGGTGAAATTTTACCTTCTTTTAGAAATGAAATGTTCCATCCATGAAAATATTTGTTAAATTCATGTGTGTCGGTAGTGTGAATTTATGCTAAGCTCACTCCTTTTGTCTTCTGACAATGAATTATGAATGGATAATCACAGAATGTTATAAATATGCAAATTGACAACGTAGGTTTCACTATGATAACGGCCTCATCAAAGTACAAAAAAATGATCCAATTTATCATTCTTTTATTGAAAATCGGAACGTTGTTAATCATCCTGCTGCATCAGCGTAATTAAATCCGCTGATCCAACTCCTTCCACATACCCTGATCTGAACAGCTTTTGAATGATTGAAGGCGTTTGATATTAGGTTGCAGATATCTTGTATAACAGACATGAAGTATATATTTCGGTTCATTTCAGAGCCCAGTACACTATGATGAGTGACAAATATGGAGACATCAATGGTCTCTAATCATAGAGGACTGAGAGAACATGGTATTTGCCAATTTAATTTGCCTAGCTGATGTCGAAGACTGTTAAGAGTCAAGCAACAGCGCCAACACGGACAGCTTACCAACTAATACCGATAGCTTAGCTTTTGTTAATTTGGTTTAAGATTTTAGAATTTGGATTATGCTTTGTAATCTGCATTATTCATGGAAACTGTTAAAAATCAAATAAAAATACCTTATAATATAATAATATAATTGGAAAGTTTTCACCTCTTCTATAAGCGTTCAAAATTCTCAAAGCCGCCTAAGCGTTTCTTTTCTTTTTTGTAGGGTATATTTACTTATCATGGCTCCTAGAAATTGTGAATACATATCGCGACTTGTGTTCTGTTTAAAAAAAAAAAGTTGAAATGAAACAAAAATAGAAAAATAATATCTCAACATTAGATAAGCTTGTGAAAAACAACTCCATCTAAAATCTATTACACACTTGGATGAAATAATTGTGAAAATGAAAATAACAAACGATAGAAAAATTCATTATATTACCAGCAGAGATTCAGGAAATAAATAGACGGGTTTGAAATGAGCAGTTGAATGTGCAGTCTTTGGGGATAGATTAGGTAGTAGTTTGGCAAATCCAATTTCCTTTCTTGTTTCAAAACCACAAATTGGAGATTTAGAGACATCAAAGACACCCTCACTTATATGGTGGTGGTGGTGAGTTGGTGTTTAACGCCGCTTTCAAGAGTATTTCACTTATATCGCGGCCGCTAGTATTATTGCAGGGAGAAAGCCCGCAACACCATTGTGGCTATGCATTGCGGTGAAACCTGCGAGCATCGGCTGGAACTAGTGAACCATGGGTGGTACTGCACTGAAACTCAGTGTAGCATTGCACCCAAACCTGACTGCGTGTAGAACAGTTCTCTACTGCAGACAATGTTGCCGAGCCCTGGCGGGATTCGAACCACGGACCTATTGATCCGTTTTCACACAGAATACCTCAGGCTACTCAAATTGAGGGTGATATGTAATTCCACTTGTTCGGGTGTATAACTGAAACCATTCCCAATATGGTTTAGATTTCACTGGTCTTCTTAATTTGATGATACTCCAAATGACTCAAACATGTTTTGATAATGTCTTAAAAATTAGATTATGGTAATTATACAAAGAGACATAGGAGAAGAAAACACTATCTTGATGCAATTGCATGGACGATCAAGAAACAAGCGTGCAATTTTCAATTTTAACGATACGAAAACGACCTCATTGTTAGAACGAAGTCCGCTAGTCACATAGTGAGATGCTAATTGTTTTAACAGTGTTGGCCTTTGTGTACAAGAAATAATTGTGTCTTCGTATAAACGTCAACTTTGATATATTACCAGTATATATGTATAAAAAATGTTGCAGGGAGTCACCTTTATAAGTGAATGTATTCGAAACAAGTTTCAAAAGCATTACTCCTTAACACAATGATTTTTGTTGTTGCAATATGTTACTTTTTTTTCTCACATAATCCATGATAACTCGGCAAGACAAAATAACAAATACATTGATAAGTATATTTCATGATTTTAAGTCAATACTATAGTGTGCGACGCTTTGTTTCATGGCTAATGTACTTAATCCGATAACTAATATTGACCATCACGTTAACATAAATGCTTTATTTTTTTACGTTCACGAATATATATTTCAGTTTTTGCTTACTAATACTTACAACTACCCGATAGGATCCTTAAATATCTATGTCACTGTTTTATATCCATATGAAGATTTACCTTGTAACAGCAATGTCACAACTATTCAGCAGCACTTATTGGATCCCTTCATAACCTAGGATAAAACTGTTTCATGTATGTTTTTCATTAACAAAATATGTGTATATGAGGTCTATAAAATTTTGACTTTTCTATTTGCAAAATTTATTTTACTTTTCTTTAAGAGATGTCATGGATGAAAAGGTTTTAAACTTTTTATTACTAGAATAACTAATACTGGATATTGACATTTTACAGAACATATTGTTGCCTAAACGTCAGTGGGTAACGAAGGATACCAGTGCTAGGTATCTGTTAAATTTTATGATCGTCTATCATTCTCACCATTGCTTTGTCAACTCTGATAAGGCTACGGTCAGACCCTCTGTGTGACTTATCAATACTGTAGTATAGACTAATAACATAACATAAAGCCTTAATGTCCTAGGCAAGACTTTATCAACGTCAGGAGTTAAAATATTTTTTACGATCTTCTCCTGTAAAGTGATAATGACATTTGACTGTATACACTGTTTCAACATGGTCCTTTGTAAAATTACATTATTATTAAGTTTTACTTTCAAGAACCACTCTATGCCAAATTATCTTCAGTAGGTCAAAACATCTCATCAATCAAATCGATAAGCCGGGGCCGTAGATGAAATAGTAGTAGGCCAAAACGACTGGTGGCCATTTCTGGTGTGAAATTCTTTTACTCATTTGACGGATTTGCTAAGTTAATCGATCATGTTACATTCATTTCAAAACTGTTTCTTTTGTTTAAAGACAATTTCTTGCCATTGGAAACTGTCCTTTTAACATTTTTCCTTTAACTTTAATTTTTCACATTTTATAGATTTTCCATAGAAGATGTCGTGAAAGCAAACAACTGTGAACAAGGGCACTATTCATGCTTTGCTGGATAATGACATTTGACATTATATATAATTGCCTGAAGGTCAGTTGATCATTTCTAAAATTGTTAATCAGTTCACTTTCAAGAACTTTTGTCATGTCTGATCATTGAAAATATATTGTCTTAGCTTTTTCTATATAGTTTTAATTATAGTTATAGATTTGAAATTTCTGAGAAAAAAAACATGCATGAATTTTCTGAATGATAAAAATGCTTGCAATGATGCAAAAACGCCGCTACGTAAAATATTGGAAATCAAACAAATCTTTCGAAGATTCGATGTTTGATGTCGGGTTTCAGGTATAACAGATCTATTGTAAAGGAAATCCATCTTTATTTACCCAAAGTACCACGCTGTGATGAACTTCAGTTGTGGAGACACTGAACAAAGAGACATCAATCAAGATGGATTTGGACATGGTATTTTACAAGTCTAAGCCTTACATATTCAAAATTGATATGATATATCTGTCGATATGTTTCTAAGGACACAGCAGTTAATTTAAGTTGATATTAAAATGACAAAGATAATTCTATTTCATGAAATGAATCCTGACAAAATTTAAGCATATCCAATTTCAAAACTACTTTGGGACAATATAGGATCTGCCTTCATGTAAAGTTGAGTTAAAATGAACAGATCATTTATTTCCTTTTGCTTCTACTTCCTTGTTCTTTGACTTTATCAGAGAGACTAGACTGCCCTTGGACAAGCACAAGACAGTGACAGTCATCATTGTGACCTTGGTTATGTAATTTCCTTTCTTATCATTTTCCTTTTTAACGTCTTCTTCCTGGTTTGGAAAAGGTTTGCTCAATTAAACACTTCCGTTGCAAGGGTTTCACATGCAATGAAACCAATCCGGTCAAGACATCATTAATGAAAATTATGAAAAAAGGAAGATATTGATCCAGCGATTTCGTTTAGGGGGAGAGCATTTATGAAAAAACATTTATGACTGTCATCCACAAAAGCCTGGTTTATATAATGGGTACAACGATTTGAAAAATATGTGCACTTATTAATACTCACACTGACCGCTTACTCCTGGTCAACGTGTCTTTGGTTTAACATTTTGAACCTTTTGAATTAAAATCAAACTCAGCTGCATGAAATAGAGCCTTCAATCAAAGAAGAAATCGTTACCATTAGCGGCTGTCTTCGCTTGAGCTGGGCACCAGTCAAATCTTACTTTATCTTTCAGTCACATTGTCACGTGCACGTTGCAGTTGAAAAGTTACAAATTCATCTTAATAAAGGAATAAACTGACACTTTCTCCAGGGTTAAAGAGCCAGTCCGTGATTTTCATAACATATTATTTGGCTTTGATACGAACCTAAATGTCATATGTTATGATATCAATTCAAAACATTTTAACTCTTCCTCTTCCAAATACTGTTTTTCCATGAAAATCTAGAAACAACCTTATAGATACACAGAGGCGGAGATCACACGTACAATTTACATGGATACTAGTTATATAACCTAACAAACACTATCAACTCCAAACTGACCTCCTGGCGGCTATAGATAAGACTCCAAAATTACGTTTGGCTGTTTGACGCGCGCCACTGTCCGGTGTTCGATCATAATTGCGACTTTCTACCTTTGAATTGTCACTGTACAAAACCAATTAGCTTTAAAATGATTCTTTTTGGTAACAGTCGATACTTCGCGATCAAATGACACCATTGATTGGCATATGTGACTCCATCAACTCACGTAGTGGCTCTTTAAGATACCTTATAATTAAAGCACGAGGCCAAAGGCATATTGGTTTGACTTCAGTAATAGTTCAGGGAAAACTGTTATTTATTGCAAAACACATGGGGTTTTGAGGCAACTCTATTTATTTTCTAGCGTGTTGCTTTGGAAAAGTTATATTGTAACCTGAAAACACGTAAATAAAATGGATCGTATTTAGCTGTGATTTTAAATTTCTCGTGCAGGGCCAATGTTAGTGACAACTTCAACTAAATACTTTTTAAAAACCCTGAAAAATAGCAGTGATAATGAGGGATAACGGCATGTGATAGAATATAACATGCTTTGTATTTCCATGAGGAAAATGATATCCGCAAATAACTAGCTCTAAAACAAATTTCAATTGCAAACCTGATGAGGAATTTAATCAGAATAACTACTAATTATGGCTCCTGGAAAACTGTAAAGACAAATCAGGCACATTTGATCCGTTCTTAAATATAAATCTCAAAATCAGATAAACCTCTGTAATAACAACGACATGCATTTTATTACAAGCTGGGAGTACTTATTCGAAAACAGTTGATAACAAATGATAGAAAAAGATATTACGTTTCAAGCAGAGATCTACGAGAAAAGTATAATGTGTATGAAATCAGCATTTGCTTAGCCTCAGGGTATAGATTTATTTCTACTTGGCTTATACAATTTCCTGAACAAAGTACAACTTGGTCAGTTTAGTATAAAATACATCAAAGACACGCTCGCTTACTTAATAACCCAAAAGGACATTTAAATAAAATATTATCGAAGTTATATCGGGGCTTTTTGTTAGAATTAAGTCCTCTTATCTTATAATGAAATGCTGAATGTGGTAAAGTTTATAACCAGACGTCTACTTATACAAATGTCAGCTTTGATATTTTCTAGGTACACATGTACCAAAAATGTTTGTTTTAACAAGTAAACGTTTAAGAAACGTTTAAGCTTAACTGCACTGATCATCAACAGGATGAGGAATTTGCACTTGTGATAAGTTACTTTCGGAAATAACCTCCTTGTTCTAAACAATTCTTTAATAATTCTGATAGGGATAGAACAAACAATTTTCAAATATTTTCTCACGACTCTTATTCCGTTATTACAGTGTGAGAACATTTGTTCCTTTGTTGCATGATTAATTATTTATATTATTTTGCACACTTAAATTGAAAATCATTCTTTTTTTATTTTTAACATTATTTTCTGAAATAACTCTTCTTGAAATGAGACTCTGCACTTACATTATTCTTTTGATGTATGGATGTACAGGAGGAAAGTTTACATTTAAGCAAATATTTATAATGTTTGCAATTATATCATTTTAATGAATCTTTGACATGAGCACTGTTCATTTATTATGTAAAATTGTCTTTAGAATATAAAAATTGTACATGAACTTTGTATTCATTCATGCGACAACACCTCCTGCTTCATCAGCGTAATTGAATCCGCTGATCGAGCTCCTCCGATATACCCTGATAGCCCTTAGGCCAAAAGCCTCGTATCGCTAGCTATCTAACCAGCCAGTGAGACGACTCGCATCCGACAACAGCCGCACAACCCGGATGGAAAATTCAAAAGAGTAGCTTCCAGCTCTTGGATAACGACATTTCATTGGCTTTAACGATAACAGGTGAGCACAGCCACGAACACCAAGCCGCGCCAGCCGTACGAGGGATTTGGCTCAAAAGAGATCAGGGTATATGTACGGAGCTGGACCAGAGGATTCAATAACGCTGATGCAGCAGGATGCCTGTTAAGCAGTTATTAAAGTGTGAAAACATTTGTTTCTCTGTTGCATGATAAATGATATATATTATTTTGCACACTTATATGGTACTCCATCCTAGTCTTATTTTTAACAAATTGATTTACAATATTTTCTGCCATAACTCTGATACGCTCTCTGAGATTAAAACCAACATAATCACATGGACTTTGTACTAAGAGACAAACGTGAATAATGTTTAAAGAAGTTGATAAATTATAAAGGATTTTATGGAGAAACAAAAAATTAGTGTTTTTGGAATGTTGACCCCTGGTCACTTCAATGACCTGCCAAAATTGTTACGGGTAATTGTGGGGTACGATAAACATTTGCCTTAAAGAAGAATAGATCTGCATATGTGTATTGAAAATTCAATATTATACCTTTCTTTTTCGCAACGCTACGGTGCCTCAAAAACATGTCAAATTACATGATATTTGCACTAGTATATTCAGGTATGTGAACAAACTTTTGGCATGCAGCTGTAGTCGTAACCTATATGCTAAGTCAGTTGGCAGTTATCTAGTTGCAAGGACGAAACAACTCTAGTTGATATCCTAATCTCAAAGAAAATAATATTTTCATAAAATCAATCCTGATTTAGTACAGACACCATTTTAGCTCATTAAATTTCAAAGGAACATAGTTAATATTATTTACTTTACAAGAAAGAATGTTTATGTAGTCTTACTTAAAGAACACTTACGGACAAATACCTGCAGCCATGTCAGCTTAAATAAACATGAATAGTTCATTTATACCCAATTCTTAAATTTTAAATACTATCTCTCTTTGTGTCAACTACTTGGTCTGTAATTACATCAGAATGACTCCACTATAAACAAACAAAACACAGTGACAAAGTCTCCAACGTGACCTTGGTAATGTAATATACGCTTTGTGTTCCCCTGTCTAAACGACTTCTTCCTGGTACGGAATAGGTTCTACTTTTTTAATTCCTTTGCTGTAGGGGTTTATCGTATGTTCCAAGAGCCCAACTTATTGAGACATCATTAACGAAGACTATAGGAAAGGAGGAGCGGATCCTACAATTTAGCTCAAGGGTGAGCGTATGTATGACTAAAGGATTCTCCACTGTCAACCACAAAAGACCGGCTAGTGTAATTGGAAAAACTACTTGCGAAGAAGTATTTATTTATACTGACAGTGATATTTTACGTAAAGCCTGGTCAAGATGTTTTTGGTTGAACATTTTGAATCCATACAATTAAGATAAAAATTGATGTGGTTAAACTGACGATAGTTTCACTTTCATCAAGAAATGATGTCATCTGATCAATAACAGGAACTGCCCACTTAACCCTTCAATCAATAAGACATCACCGTTGCTAGCTGATTTCTTGATTTTCGATTCATTGTTAAGGTTACAGCCTCTCTGTTTGTTATGGACGGTGTATAGAGAAAATAGTATGATAGTTAGCATGCTATTTCTTGTCTGATGTCTTCATGTCAACCATACGCAATTAAACCTTTCTTTGTCAAATTTATGCGATTACGTCTTCGCACAGTTTTGGTGGAAAGGTGGACCCAAAGCGTGGTACGGAAATCAGATCTCATCCTGCTTCATCAGCGTAATTGAATCCACTGATCAAGCTCCTTCAATATACCCTAATATCCTAAAAGCCTCGTATCGCTACCAGCCAATGAGACGACTCGCATCCAGCAACAGCGGCACAACCCGTATGGAAAATTCCCTTAAGTTCAAAAGAGTAGCGTTAAGCTCCTTGGATAACGACATTTCATTGGCTTAAACAATACCAGGTGAGCACAACCACGAACATTAAGCCGCGCCAGCCGTACGAGGGATTTGGCTCGAAAGAGATCAGGATATATGGAGGGAGCTCGATCAGCGGAGTTAATTATACTGATGTAGCAGGATGCAGTATAGAATTATGAGGTTTGATGTGGACAGACAGACAGACAGACGACGTCTATATCAATGATATCTCGCCGAGGAGAATTGAGACAATATCAGTAGTACCAATCTAAGCATCATATAGCCGTAGCCCATATGCTTAGTCAATTACGACGAAGCGATATTAGTTAATTTCATAACTGTTTGATAGACATATCCTTTTCACGAAATTAAACCTGATTTAGTAGAGACAACATTTTAGTGCATTCCATTTCAAACTACAATTGTGAATGTTAGTTTCTATAGAAGAACGTAATTTTATGTAGTCTTCCTTAAGATATACTTGTGAATAATGCCTGCTGTTATCTCATCTTGACATATACCACGACAAATTATTAATTTCCCATACTTATTGTGTTATAAATACTCTTATTTTTGCATCAACTTCCTTGTTCTGTCAATTTATCAGAAAGACTGATCTTTAAACAAAAAACGACAGTGAAAGAGTTCATAATGTGACCTTGGTTTTGTAATGTTCTTTCTCTTTGACTTGTTTTAACGAGTTCTTCCTGGTTCGAATAGGTTTGGCTCATTCAAACTTCTCTGCAGCAATGATTATCCAATTTTGAAGTCAGGATGTAATGTTGCATCTTCAATCAAAGAAGAATACATCTCTATTACTGGCTGTCTTTGCTGGAGCTGGGCAGCTGTCAAATCTTACTTTCATCTATCATTCACATAATTGCATGAAAAACTTTAATTTGATTCATCGAGAAAGTTAAGTTCAGAGCCTCTAAATGATGATTTATGTTGTAAGTAGAAAAGAGAAAAATTGATGGATAGTTTATATGTGATCTGATCTGATTTTTGTCTAGTATCTTCATGTCAACCGTATACAATTAACATTTTGTTGTTATATGTGTATCAGATTTAATCTGTATTTTTAGCCTATTGCCTACATACTGTAAGAACCAGATTTCAATGTTATTCGATTGAGACACCGCTTTACTCCTCTCCCCTTCTTGCCAAAGAACACATTTACAGTGTATATTGCAAAGCATATATATCCTTTAAGGCAACTACTCAACGTTCCAAATATAATGTTCCCTCGGGGAAAGTTACTATTTCTGGACATATTTGCTCACCCTAGTACCTCTTTATGAGGGCAAACATTATCCGTCTATCGTTAACTGAGACCTATCAAAGAAACTGTATGCATTGATAGAGGATTTAGTCCAGATATGTGACATTAAGAATAAATATGGATGCTCAGTTCAGATAAGCTTTGATTTAATTAATGGTATATCAATGTCTTTCTCCATCTGTCACTTTAACACGATAATACAGATTATAGGACTTCCGAAAAGTTCACTAAAGTTACATTTTATGTGCAAGCCGGATTTCAATGTATTCCATCATGAGACTGCTTTACACCTCCTCGCTTCTTGTCAAAAACCGCCATATATGGAACATTACACCACTAGGGATGGTTATTTCTATTGTTCTGAGGAGTCATTGTTTCCTAATAACCAACCTTAACCCCGGGTATTTTTAAGTGCCCAGGGAGTTATCTATGACATAACTCCCGAGTATGCCATTTGACGTCTCCAATTAGGGGATATTAACACCTTTAATGAATGTTATGTCAAATGTTCTGACTGAAATCACCTTGTACCTGCTCGACTGACGTGACAGTCAAAATGTCGAAGTTTTACAAATAAGAGTAGAAAGGAAGAGTTGAAGCGCGGTTCGAACGCGAATCTTCGGAACAGCGAGCAGCGATCTTATCCATTCAACCACGGAGACTGCGATGGTGATAGGGGTGCATTTTGTCTTGTCATCTTCCTTCATGTTGGGTTTTTAAATACTATATATACAGTAATAGTAAAAGATGTGAAAACGTTATTTTACGATGGGAAAATATTTATTTCGTGTTTTCCACGTGGTGTAATCTCTGTCAGATACCTTACGTCCTCGGCTTCGCCTTGGACTTGGTATCTTCCCTCGAAAATTATACATCGATAATTTTCAAATATTGTCTCTCGGCTTAGCCTCGAGCCAATATTTGAAAATTCCCTCCGTGATAATGTTGTATTTAAAGCAAAATATGAAAACGATGTGCTAATAGTTTTATCAGATGCCATACGAAAGGTTATGTCTAAATACCCTAGGGAGGTTATGTGGAACGTTTTAATTTAAAACTATTTAAATTGATCCTAATTGTTAGAAAATGTTATCATACCTATCAATAAACAAACCCACGTGGTGTAAGACGTTTAGACACCCCATCACGGGAGTTATGGATTAAACCTCTCGACTTCGTCTCGAGGTTATAATCCATAACTCCCTTGACGGGGTGTCTAACCTTAACGTATATATTGCTATTCATATGAACTCTTTGATGCGACTACTGTAACGTTCCAAATTTAATGTTCCAATAGGAGAAAATACTATTCTGGATATATTTGCTCACCCCAGTACGGCTCTCTCAGGGCAATCATTATTAGAGCTTCCAAAGCAACTATATGCATTAATATATGATCCAGCCCTGATTGGAGACATTAAGATTTATTGTTATCATTATCGTATGGATGCTCGGTTTACATCAGCTTTGATTTACTTAATGTTATATCAATGTCGTTCTCCATCTGTCACATCTAACACTGTCATACGATTTATATTACTTTCTAAAAGTTCATTAAAGTTACATTTCATGCAAAAATGCAAAATCTATGATCTTTTAATGTAAATGAACATGAACTATGCCTTTTTATATCATTATTATATTGAAAGCATTTTAATTTTTTCTAACCATTGTGGGTATGTTTCAATATCTATTGTTAAGGAATATAATTTTCAAAAAGTTATTCAAATCGCTGGGAAAATTTCTTGAGGTGAGGTGAGGTGAGGCTTTCAAGATTATTTCATATATATCGCGGCTGCTAGTATTATTGCAGGGAGAAAGCCCACAACATCAGTGTGGCTATGCATTTTTGCGGTGAAACCTGCGAGGATCGGCTGGAACTAGCGAACCATGGGTGGTACTGCCTGACTGCCCGTAGAACAGTTCTTTACTGCAGACAAAGTTGCCGAGCCCCTGGCGGGATTCCATCCACGGACCTCTGCATCCAAAGCCGAACGAGCTAACCACTGCGCTATCCCGCCCCCAAAATTTCTTGAGTTTCTATTATAAATTTATTGGATATTAACGGAAAAAGTTTAGAAATTCTTCCTAAAGACAGTGTCTGATCCAGATCATATATGATATAGTGAATTCGTTATGATTCCCTCAGGCAGAAGACATTACTTACCCCGTTTAAAAACCGAAAGAGGTAAACATACATTCGTTTATCACATGTTACCTGCTCTGTTATGATGCAACATGAATTCTTTTCGGAGTAATGAATTATTATTATTATTATTATTATTATTATTATTATTATTATTATTATTATTATTATTATTATTATTGTTGTTGTTATTTTACTAGTTTGTCAACCATGACAGATATTAACCAAAGATGACTGTATTGCAGTTTAGTCGGTTTATTTGAACATTTTGAAAATAAAAACCTTTTCATTAACTTTAATTGACATGTGTACATCACTTTTCCGGTGACAAAATAAACGTGTGTTCTTCCTGTTACTGTCTGAGTGAAGTTTGTGATTTTATGTGACAAGTGAAGATTAAGGATTATTTTTTTAAAAACTTCATCCGTTTTAATTGTGAGTTAAGGTTCCTGTTTCAAGTCTTGGAATTAAGTCAATACATTTGGTGTAGCAAGTGAATCTTTTGATAAAAGGCAATTGCATTTTTTTCCATGAATCTATACTCTGAGTTTATTTTTATGATCATTGATAAATGTCAGAAGGATTATTTTGATAAATGACCGTCATGTCCTATTTCTTTCTCTCTGATACTGCCAGACAGATCCAGACACTACAAAGAGATGTGAGACTTGTTTGCCTTTAGTTGATACTTGCCATTAGGAAGTGACACCTGATACACACGAGTTCTCAATGATGATTAATGGACCAATCAATAGCTGATTGCTTTGGGATTGTCATCAGGGATATTTGCTTGAGCAATGACATTTGTTCCACCTACTTTAAACATCCATATCGGACAAATGGAATTAGATAAGAGTTTAGAAAATATATAATGATTTAATGAGAATATTTTGTAACATTACAGGTAATTACAAAACTCTCCACACTTTCAAAATATCACTGAATTGATTGAATACATTCAGTTAGTCTGTTTTACCTGATTTTACTGATAGTAAGCAAGCCATCCTGTTTATTGGTCATAGATCTGAGAATTACTGTTAGATTTTAATATACATCTTTTAACCTTTGCTAACATCCTTGAAATTTGTCTTTTGCCGAAGGAAATCAAATGATATTTATTTTAAAGGAAAATCTTTGGAAATGCTAATAAGGATTTTTATAACTAATGTACGACATCAGTTAAGATATACTAGTCCATTACTAATAATATAATGGTTTAAAGCTTTTCTAAAAAGGCCGAATAAATTAAGCTTAAAATCTTGTTGTACCACTATTGACTACCGTGTAATGAGGTTGAAAAATGAAATGTTTAGCACTCTCGAGAAAATATTTTTTTGCATATATTAAAATTTCATTCAAAATATGCTAGAGTGCCTTGAAAATAATGTGAAAAACACTCGCTTTGATTTGAATGTTGCAAAACTGAAGTTCTTAAAACAGCAAGTGGACATATTTCCTGTGTTTAACCAGATCTCTTGTCAGGGAACATAATTGACAATCCTATAATCGTCCTTAAAAGTCAAGGTTATTTGCAAGTACATATAAGTCCAGCCCAGGAAATTGTAGCACCCATTCCCACTAAGACGGATCAGATGGCACCATGATTACATCAAAGAAATTGTCTACTATTTTCCCAGGTGACTCTATAGTTGCCTAAGTTATCATGACGAAAAGGTCACACGACGCTTGCATGCTAAGGTCATATCATTCATTTCCTTAAACATATGTCTGGTTCACCATTCTAACCGTTTTCCTGTTTAACATGGAAACCTATAAAGGAAATCTGAGGGAGACATTGCCAGATTCTTTTCACATTTTCTTTGTAATTGTTAAACTTGAAAGAGACCTTATAAAAAGTATACATAGTTGTGAAATCACTTTTACTTAACAACTATTGTGTGTGTCCTGTGGAGGATTTTCCTAAGCTACACATTGGTAAAAATGTGTGATAAACTGGTGGATTAAGAAAGGTTCGTGGGGGGGAAGGATTGGGTTCATCGAAAATTTATTGCATCACGCCAAAATACTTTGTAAAGGTCAAAATGTTTTAAGAAAGTATATTATATTTTGCACACTCAGCAGATAATCAAGTTTGAAAGAAAGCTGGCTCAAATAGTCACAGCTTGGAATTGCGGATGACACATATGTTTCTTTCTGATTGTGTATCAAGGCATTCTCCCTGGTAAGCTTGGGCAAACAAAGAGAAGAGCAATTGCGAGACAACCGAAGTGTCTTGTCGCTGAGAAAGCAACATCATTGACTTGAGACACATTATGCAAAGAGGTTCCATTGATACTGAATGACCGTTCTGTTGAAGATTTCCCAGCGGCAGGCTTCTGTGGATAGTACACTGACCAGGGGAATCCTTAATCAACCTGTGATGCTCTCGAAGCTAAATTCGTTTTGTTGATGGAACTAAGATACAGTTGCTTTGAATGGTAAAAGCTAAAGGTTTATGTTGATAACAAAATATATATTTTTTTTAAAGAGATTATTAAACGCTTGTCATTAACGTCATATATTAGAAACAAAAAATGTGTTTTGCAAACCTTGGACTAATATCTGATATTAATAATACTGAAAGACTCTAAATTAAAAAGCTCTTTATTATATAATGTCATTTTATAAAGAGAGTTGAAAAGCAAATCTGAATCCAGTATACTTAGAGCCTTGACCAAGATTTGCGGAGTAATTTTCTTTTACAGTAGAGAAAGGTTAAGTTGACATTGTCCCCGATACATGTTTGTGCCGTTACATACGTAAGGATGAAAAGTCGGTCTATATAAGTAATTTCTCCAATATCCTGTTCATGACAAAAGGATTATAGTTAATTACTTAGTCTCTGTATTTTGTAGATATCAGTAGCCTTGGAACCCATGTTCATTTTTTCGAAGTTGATTTGTTTCGTTTGTTATTACTTACTTTATAGGGTATGTGAAGCATTCGCAACAAATCTTCATGATTGGATTAATAGATCAGTTGGTCCCAGTCTGTTAAAATAATTCATTACGTGCGCGAAAATTTAAGTTTATTCCTGATAGTAACACATGCATAATACCCTATATAGATTGCATGCCAAGGTTCTCTCTAGTGAGCTTTTTCAATAAACCAAACGATACCCCCCAACCAACTGCATGAATGCAATTGTGCCTTCTATAATATATTTACAAAATCATATGCGTAGAAAACACACTGCAGCCTCACGATGACGCTATTAATAATGCGTACAAAAACAAAAACACATTCACAAAATCACATGCGTAGAAAACACACTGCAGCCTCATGATGACGCTATAAATGATGCGTACAAAAACAAAAGCATTCACAAAATCACATGCGTAGAAAACACACTGCAGCCTCATGATGACGCTATTAATGATGCGTACAAAAACAAAAGCATTCACAAAATCACATGCGTAGAAAACACACTGCAGCCTCATGATGACGCTATTAATGATGCGTACAAAAACAAAAACACATTCACAAAATCACATGCGTAGAAAACACACTGCAGCCTCATGATGACGATATTAATCATGCGTACAAAAACAAAAACACATTCACAAAATCACATGCGTAGAAAACACACTGCAGCCTCATGATGACGATATTAATCATGCGTACAAATACAAAAACACATTCACAAAATCACATGCATAGAAAACTCATTGCAGCCTCATGATGACGCTATTAATGATGCGTACAAGAACAAAAACACATTCACAAAATCACATGCGTAGAAAACACACTGCAGCCTCATGATGACGCTATTAATGATGCGTACAAAAACAAAAACACATTTACAAAATCACATGCGTATAAAACACTCTGCAGCCTCATGATGACGCTATTAATGATGCGTACAAAAACAAAAACACATTCACAAAATCACATGCGTAGAAAACACTCTGCAACCTCATGATGACGCTATTAATAATGGGTACCCGTTTTTTAAATCGCATGAAATAGATTGTATTCTATGACAGCAGTTCGTATATTAGACCTTAATTGCATATCCAATGTGGTTATCATTATCACATAGTTCTTTTGTAACGATAACAATATCGTCTTGATTATTCGTTATCATATTGCATGGATCTTTACATAACATATCTTATGCCACATATATCACCGAGATAGTTCACACTACATGGAGATGGCTATTGATTACATCATCGATTTCTGTTATCGCATTTCTGTCCTATGTCTATATTAAAAGCAAATTAAGTGTCATATTCTTCCCTGTTACGTACAAAATCAAAGAAAACAGCTCCTAAATACAGATTAATTCATTGTCTACTAACATGTGTCAAAGGTAAAAATGAGGATACTTGATCGGTCCTTCTGATAGGTCCCTCGTATATGGCTTTTCATTTAAATCGGAATCCAAACAAAGTTCACACTACATGGAGATGGCTATTGATTACATCATCGATTTCTGTTATCGCATTTCTGTCCTATGTCTATATTAAAAGCAAATTAAGTGTCATATTCTTCCCTGTTACGTACAAAATCAAAGAAAACAGCTCCTAAATACAGATTAATTCATTGTCTACTAACATGTGTCAAAGGTAAAAATGAGGATACTTGATCGGTCCTTCTGATAGGTCCCTCGTATATGGCTTTTCATTTAAATCGGAATCCAAACAACTAATTCACTGTGACAAACTTGTCTGGAAAACTAAAAGTTTTCATTGAGAAAACCGTTAAAAGTTAAAAATAGAAACCTCCACATTGTCACAATTACATGGAAATGAAAGTAACTGCAATGTCTTGTAAGTAGGTATGTAGACAAATCAGATTCTGTCTAATGTCACATTGACCCTCTTCAGATAATACTCAGAAGAGATCTTATATTTTATCAAGTAAACTAGCGGTATTACTGATCAGTCTATTAATGCTAATCTATAAAACACGATAGAACCCAAAAATAGAAGCCGAATACTCTTACACATTATCAAACCCTGACTTTATCAGCATATGTTTTACAACATGTTTGTCACTAAATGTGTCTGGAACATAATGTCTGCAAAATAATGGCAAACACGCGTTCATAGAAAAGAATTAAATCTTTATTCAAGTTAGAGACAGAGAATACAGAGGTGTAAATTTGAAAAAGTTCGCAGAAAATACTTTTTGAACACTAGTTTTTGGCATGGTATGCCAAGGATTTACAGTATAAGTTAGAAAAAGTTATCTAAGATACACACCTTATTTCCTCAATCATCTCCCTCGAACAACGAATCAAAGCACTAAGTTGGTATCATTTGATATGACTAACCTCTATTCAAATATCCCTCATGACTTAGGCGTAGAACAATTAACTACTGGCTCGATAAACATACCCATGATATACCTCATAGAATCTCAAAAGAATTCATAATAGAAAGTGCGAAATTAATTCTTTCAAATAATCATTTCCACTTTAATAAAACTTATTATAAACAAATAAAGGGGACAGTCATGGGCACTCAAATGGCACCAACATACGCCATATTCATATTGGAATACCCAGAAGAAGCATTGTATCGCAAAGTAGGTCATAAATTTGGAGACGATTTCCAAAACGAATTCGAATGTAACTGGACACGATTCTTGGATGACTTCTTCATACTATGGACTCGAGATAACGAATCCTTCAAAGTAGTTCATGACTTGCTTCGAAACATCATCTTTAATACTATACCAACAGGGAAGACCTTTTAAAACAACGACAACAGGAAAACAACCCCTTAATGCGTACATAGATAAATGCGCAACTAACTCAAATCCCCAGTTTACAACCTATAAAATGCACACAAAGAAGGAAGAGATGAGAAAAATCAAAGAACGAACGTTTGTTAAAGGATATTAAACATATTATTAAATAATGTTGACGTCGCATTCACTGCTTAATCTGATAGTGGTATGCAAATAATGTTGCCATTGTAAACGCTACATTCGCAGCAACAACATGTATTATGCGATTATTCATATTTGTCAATATATATAAATATTATTCTACGAAAGGGGGGGGGGGGGGGGGGGGGGTTGGTGTGATTACTTTCACCTTAAGCGGTCCTAAACTTCTTTACGATTCAGGCGCACGATATACCAGGTCGTACCGCGGTAGAAACCATGTTTACTGTTATACTTATATACTATATTAATAGAAGTAATATCTAAAGCCGACATTTCCATTATGCTGCTTGGGTTTATGTAACAAAAATAATCCCGTTTGTTAGCTTGTTTTCGTTCACATAAATTGTATTTGGTTCTTGTAACACGGCAGAGGCAACATATTAGTAGGTCTGATATATTTTGATTGAAAATGTCAGACATTGCATTATCTAAAAAGAAGTTATTGGTTCCTTGATATTCTCAACTACAACGGCCTTTCTAAGTATGACGGTATTGCTTAATTAATCCAGATGTCATTTGGCAATGGAATTGGAATATATCATATCAGCCACTGCAGTACCAAACCCATAAGGTGTGACATGTTAAGCAACCTTCACACGGCAAACACAAGTTTGACAACTTAAGTTGACCAACTTATAAGAGTTGTCAAACTCGAATATTCACACGTCAAATACTTGTTGTCAAACTTGTTGCGCAAATGACGTTATATCCATGACATCAAAAAGTCACATGACTCAAATGTGGCATGCCATTGGTTATTTCTGACCAATACGAGTTTGACAACACTTCACACGTCAAACTCGAGTTTGACAACTCCGAAAGTTTGATGGTAAAGTTGGTAAGAATAGAGACAGATCCTATTTCTCGCCAACAGTTTGACAACTCGGGAATTGGAATTGGTGACGGGTTGTTGAACCGTTCACACTCTCAAACTTGTGTTTGACAACACGTGTTGTCCGCCTATATTCCTTGATAAGAAAACTACAGAACATATGTTTGTTCATTTAGAGGAAGGGCTAACAAATATTCTGAAATGGTCCACATTGAAATTGCCAAATAAAATCGTCATCGCTGACTGAATGTATCCACGAAACACCATAAGACCATAGGCAGTTTACTATTATTTCGTTACGAATGAATTTGGAATAGTAAAATGTCCCCAGTCAAACCAGCAAAATATAACAAGACAATTGTATATTAATTACAATTTAATCAATCAAATAATAAACAAAGTGTTTAAGGTTACAATATCAAGCTAATACAAACAATAATACAATGTCAATTGAGTCACACTAAGTGACGGGGAATGACACATTATCTTTTCTGAGTTATGTTAATTTCGTAATTCTCGAGCCTTTGCGGTTGACATTGTGCTGTGGCTTTACTAAACACTTACCTACGCACGAAAATACTGTCATTTGCGAAAAGGTTTCAAAACCAAATGTAAATGTTGTTTTTGTTGAAAGTTTATTCCTTATTTCATAACCCTCAGCGACGCAATGTGGCAGGCTTTTTTCACGTTTTTGGTGGGGGCACATCCGAGAAATGACGAATGGCAACTACATTGAATGAATAAACAGTGTTAAAATTCAAAATACGAGTGAACAAATTAACAGTCGGGAAAAGTTTGATAGATGAATGAAATAGTCCCGTCAACATGTTTTTTTATTGGTTCACAACAACCAATCAAATGAGAAGAAAATGTGTAACTCCCGTTTGACTTACAGGAAAAGTACTACCCTGTGTCAATCTTTCCATATGGGTAATATATGTGGATGCATCATCCTTTTAGGGAATTATATCGTTTATTGTTTCATGTATTTAGTAGCACCACTCGGTTATTAGCAATATTTCAATAGTCAAACAAGTCGTGTCATATAGAACGTCAATTGCTGTTCTGTTTGTTACACTTCTCAAACATACTCGACCAATAAATCATTCCTACATCACTATTTTGAGTCTCTCAAATAATAATAGTGTTTAAAAATAAATGCTTTAATAATCTTATAAATCCTACAATTTCAATTATCAAAGAGCATATGCGTCCTTGCCAACTATCTATATTACAAATGTGCCTTGACAGACGGTTTCATTGGAAATGATGATGTATCCTCTAATTAAATATCTTTTTTTAACATAGATGCTTTCAGTCCTCTTCAATAATTGAACAAACGAATAATCTATATTATTCTTCCATATTGCAGTAAAATCATCAGATATCCATACAGTTTTCATTACTTATCTCACTTTCATATTTTACCATAATAATTCATTACCCGTGTTATTCCGTTTTCAGTTATTATTCATCTGAGTTCACAGTTACCGTTTCTAAACTGTACCAATGATTCATCTTTTCTTGTCATCTTATCATGCAATGATTCGCCTTACTTAAGCATTACACATAAATATGTTTCATTGTCTTCAAACCTTACACATGTTATTAATACCTTGATTATTCGTATCAACAGATATGTTTAAACTTGCTTATTTCTTATTATTCATTGTTTCAAACTTTTAAAAAAACATTTCTTTCTGGGGGTTTTATTATCTTATTCATAATTTTCTATGATGATGTTTCCTTTTTCATTTTAAAATGTTTTCAATTTGTGCATTGTTTTTTAACATTGTTCCATACGATGGTGGTTACTTATTTACATACGTCAATATTCTATTTATCAGAATGCTATGCCCTCTCGTGGTTCTGGGACACAAACAATGGAAATCGAATTTGCAGTTCAATTTTATTTCAAAAGGTCAAAGTTCATGCTTGTACAGGCCCGGTCTTCCTTCTTGGCATTTCACTTTAAATGACCTCTTCGCTCTTTCGATCAATTAGCAACAAAATAGCAGAAATAAAAATAAAGATGGTGGCTCCACAGCCGATTCCATCACCCTATTCGATTCCAATTTATCATGAGGGCATTGGTTTCCTCTAGAACCTTCACTTATAAGGGGGAATGTAATCTATTGATGCTTAAATAGAAAAAATATACATCCTTAATTAGATTGGACCAAGAGCTTCTGAGTTATAGGATTTCCAATTCCATTGGAAGCATAACACATAGAAATTGATAAGATAAGGTCATAATGTCCTGCGAAGTGTTATTTGATGTTTTATTTAAAATTTTAAATCTTTTAATATCTTGTTTATATGAAAGAAAACACTACTCAACTTTGTAAACCATTTCAAGTAGTAAGGACATTTTTACGATTTTTTTTACTTAACTAAGTAGTATAATTTTCAAATATCAAAGACAAGTATCAATGCTTTACCTCATATGTAGATGAAATTAACTCGATAAAAATACTAATGAATACGAAATCTACCCAATTCATAAGCATGCTCAAGAATTTAAGTCGTAGCTTACCAAGAGCAGATGTTCATTGTGAATTGTAAAACAGTGTCTCATTAATAATACTCTCGGTAACAGTCACGAGATCGAATTACCTTGTATTTGTATACTTCTGTTCGTATTTCGAAATTCATATTTCAAAAAAAATATCTAATCTAACTTTTAAACTTTTAAAAAGAATAGATGGAATCACTGATAATCGGTTCAAAATGTTCACGAAACTTGTTGAAAAGATACGTCAAAAGGTTTTCTTTCAATTTATAATTTAAGAGAACTGCCAGATAACCAAATTTCGCAAGTCAATTTTATCAAATGCATCAACAAGAGAACGTCATGATGTAAGAAAAACTTAATTAGGTAGACAGATCTTCAAGCAATGAAAAATTAAAGTCGGCCATATTTCATAATGCCCCAATCAGTCATTTGGGTTTCAGAGGAACTTTAGAACAACTTCCTTGTTGAGTCACTCATCACCTTCCAACTTGTTTTTTCCCAATCCTCTCCATTATACTTCTACTCTCTTAAAAGGGCAATCGCGAATCCACGTTATCTGCTAGTACCATAAGCGTAAAAACATTTTTTTTAATTTCCCCAGAAGAAATTGCAGAAAACATAAAACATGGTGCAGAAGGCTATTCACCTTTTAAAAAATTAACACTTAAGAAAATGCGGCCGTCTTTTTATGAAATATTTGTTAACTTAGGAACGCAATCCCGCATTCAAGTTAGAGGGAATACTTTCTGTACTGGATTCGCAACGTTCCTTAAGAAATCAACTTAAATTTATTGAAATGATCATAACACGTTAGTAAAGTTCTTACTAACGTTGTAATGAACACGTTGTTTGAGAGTGAGAGCAATGCATTAAATTTTTAATGTTGAATGCATTAAATGATTATCATTAGTTTTGAAAGAGCATCCTTACTAAAGAATCAACTTTCAAAAGGATGAAGGCTTAAAGTTTAACTTTCCCCTTGCACCAAAAAACATGTTGGGCAAAATCCTATTGAAAGTGCTTTAAATAATCTGTAATGTATATAGACAGAACAATGACATTTCAAAGTCACTTTCAAAATTACCGAGATGTCGTTTTTTTTTACATATAAAAAGTTGCCTATGCTTTTAGTCATTTTAATACTACTGTCTGATAGAATCAGTCTCAATTGATTTCTCAGGTATGAAGTCGCTTCAAGAAAACATCGTTACAATGTTCATGTTCAATTGGTAAGCGCCTTTTCAGAGGATTCATAGCTCACAAGAAAAGTTTACTTTAAGTCTTCATATAAGTTAAAAACTCAGATCAACATCACCTTAAAGGAGACTGAAGTCTTAGCTGACCCTGATAATTTTATATAACCCTGTCCAATGTATTAATTTGGTAGAATATGCTCTTTCATGGCCACAGTCTTTCTGTCATGTAACCATGATTATTGTTGCCATAGAGATGTTGGAGAGAGTGAAGAAACATAAAGCGAATATACATCTACTAGAAACTATTGCCCAGAAATCTACCCTTCAGTAATGATGTCAATCATTTTCAAATTAGCTGAAAATCTCGGTTTTATGTAATCTTATGTACCAATAGTAGTTTACAAACGTGATTATTTGTGTTACATAAACCAATGACACATAATTGAAGTGTCTGCTTGAGAGATTATTCAGTCTCTGTTCTATGTTCTTCTTTCCTGACTAAACATAAATGTATTTCCACCACAATTTGTAATTTAAACGTAGCTTTTCTTGTGTCTAAAACTTAGACGCACAAGCTACCTCAAAGGGTCGGTACTATTTGTATCTACAATGTAGTCTTTTTAATTATTTTGGTTGTGCCTTTGAAACGTTATAACACGCCAATGTCTCTCTGATATGCACAGTTTTGGACAGTTTTAAAAGAAATTATGCTGAAAGTTGAAAAACAGTTATTTCTTATGCAAAAACATGATATACCCATGCTTCACAAAAACAAACTTTTTTGGCTTAAATGATATTACGTCATCCTGGAAAACGAAAGAATCTTGATGGGAAAATGTGGTTTTTCATTTACAAAATAAAAATAAATACTTAGAAAAAATGTCTTTCTCCTTTTTTATCTGTTTGCTTTTACTTATTGTTTGAAATTTGTTTGTCAATGGGTTTTTTTCTAATAAACACTTGCAATGACACGACTTTTATTTAACCAATTTCCAGATATATTCATTTACATATACACACCCTCGAGAAATAATCTATATTTATGCATCTTGGTTTCATCATATATAGAATTCTCGGTGCAGTGATCAACAAGTTCTAACATTCTAATTAATGGAATTCAATAGCTTTAGATAGAATCATATTGAAAAGGTCAACTTGACATTTGATAGAATCTGATTTGTCTACATACCTACTTACGTGACTATGTAGTTGTAAATTTCATTTCACTTTGACATTTTGAAGTTTTCAAATCAAATGATATCGATTTATACCTTTTAGATAGCATAGCATGTTTTTAAAGCGACACATATCTTTTGTTTCTTGTGGTCTTTTTATCTCAGTTATTCCCTTAAAGAACTTTTAAATCTCATAGAATTTAGACTTATCACGATCTTTGCTGACGCCTTAATATGATCTTTTACAATTTTCAAGTTGTCAAAGATTGAGTTGTGTCAAACCGTTTTTTGTGGGTTTTTTTTGGTACAAGATGCATCTTCCCCACCAGTTTTGTTTGTAAACTTTTGACTGAAATAAAAATAGTATTCATTGCATTTTTAATAATCATGTCACGCTTAATATAAATACACAAATGAAAGACTAATATACTACCTAAAATGTCCATTTTCAGAAAGATCAATTGCGAATATTGCCATGTCGGATACACCCCGCCCCTATCAGTGTCTCTGTTCAGGTGATATACATTTTATAGGAAAAAGGTTAAATGGTGAACAGGACACACTTCAAAAGAAATACATGAAATGATCTTACATAGACGGATCTATCTTCTATAGGATTTGGATAGTTAGATACGTGGCTGTAGTGAGTAAAAGATGAAACAGGTAATCTAATTGTTGCTGTCATTTTACATTTTCTATTGAGGACGTAGTTACACATTCCTGGATTCATATGAACTAACAATTAATATTTTTTTGGAAAATACACCGTTAATAGGAGAATACATTGGTGGTTGTTGACTATAGACATGTGTACAATTTGACGAAAATCAATTTTAAATAATTTATGATGCACTATTTCAAAATCAGAAAAGACTAATGTAGTATATAATCAACTAAACGGCTTTTCTCGTTTTTGTCACGTTATTATGTAAAGGGTTAGTATCACATCTTGGGACATATATACATGTAAATGATTTGATAGCAACAGAAAGATTCCGTAAAGGTCAAATTACACTAAACTTACTAAAGGAGCAATGCCCAAATCTATGACATTATTCATAAGGCGCGCCAGTAGGCAAGGCAATAATCCAGTCTCACTATGATCTAAGCAGATGAAAGGATTTGTTGATATAAAAGACATTGTCTTTAGGCTCGTTTGAAGGATTTTAAACTATGTTGAAAGATTCGAAATAGTTAAAAACCAGTCTTCTTTGAAATAATCACTGACGTAATCTAATGGATTCGTAGCTTCCTTTACGTGTGGAGAAATATTTTTATGACCCTCTTCTCCGATTTCGTTTAAACTCATTCCCTCTAGATATCAACAGCTCTGCTTAATACCTTATCTTAGATAAGAAGAACATTAGTTCAAATACGTTTGTCCTATCAATTTCATACATTAGCAATTCTTACTCACTTCATCAATAAATAAAGTGGATAAAGAATAGGAATTGCACAAGCAACTCATGAAAATGTCCCTGATAATAATTCCCAACAAACAGCCATTCATCCGTCCATTAACTAGTATGTGTAGGCCTTGTGCATCAGGCGTCCCTCTTTAATGTCAATATTTTAACAGCTCCCCGACAAGAAAAAGAATAATTATCGTAAATTCCTGTTTATACAAACCCGTCACACATCTGGGCGTACTGACAGGGGTTGTCTGGTAATACCAGAAGGAAACCTCTGTGACAAAATAATAATCTATCATCAATATTCATTTAGATTCGCTTGTACTTTTGAGAAAAAAATCAACTCAAGTTTTTATGCCATAAACGATCAGGCGGTTTAAACAGTAGTGAGTGATAGTGTATTTCTACCTTGTTCATCTATGTGTTAAACCTGGTTATTACATAAGCTTTTTTGACACCAAATTATTTCTTTATGTATTTTCCAAGACGTTCCGTACATATACTAACACTATTAGTTTATCCATCCTTAAATTGTTCAATTAAATCACATCAAATATGTAAATTACATGAGTTGATATTATAATTTCAAATTACCAAATGTTCATTGATAACCAACCAATTTTATCCATACATTTGCAAAAGTTTAAAATGGAAATGTTAACAAAGTTTCATTTTCATCATCAAGAACTGTTTTGATCATTGGAATGCCTCGTCCATTCTTGTAGCGTAAAGAAGACAACATCAAGTGAAAAAAATTCCAGATGCATTAATTTACAAAGATCAGTTGAACATCAGCTGTCCTTTGTGCTCACAATCAGGATACGTCTTGTTAGAAATTGAAATGTTGCCCTATAATTGTGAAAAATTTCTCATTACGCCTTTTTGACTTTCTAATGTTAACATCAAAAGTAAAGAGAAGAATATATTGATAGCTAACGTCTACACTGTTATGAATGCAATGTTTGTGTGTCGTTACTAATACCACTATAACGTTTGACATGTTATGACATGAACGTGTTCCTACGCGATGCACTACTTCCATTTCATGAAACACATTATTTTGTCAGTGTTATATTACTGTTTATTATGACAAAATTGTTATGAAAGTTAAATCCTAATAATTATGAAAATCCTTTCTAGCATACGTTCAATAATATAGATCTATATCAGCTTTTATTTACAAGATAAAAGATGAACATATCTCTGCTAATGTTTTTGACTATTGAGATATTGTATGATCCAAGACGATTGTATTTATTTAGATATGAAAACAATTTAAAAACCAGTAGTATTATACTAATATTATACTAATATTAATACACAGAAATGGTAACAATGCTAATGGTGATAAACATAATGATGATGATAATGATAAAATTTCTGTATGTAAGTAATATATGTTCATGAATATATTGTTTTATAATTTTTTAATTGAATTAAATCTCATCTGCATTCTTGTAAAAATACATGAACGTTTCCTTACTTTCTTAAGTTTTAACAAACATTACAGTGTCCCATAAATATTCATGTAAAACAGTAGCCTTCCCTTAGCTATAATGATGTTCCGGTAGAAAATCAAAATATCCTGTGCTTTATTGAGCCATAGCTTCCTACAAATGAGGAATAATTGTCCACAATTTTTATATATGTTACACACTTTACTTTGACTGAGTTGGCGTTTAACGTGTTTTAACAATATTTTAGTTAACAACATTTTAGTTATCAAACACGTGGATGACAAGCATCTTAAGAGATAAGACAGATCAGGGAGAAAGTGCCTTTAAAGATTGACTCCCGTTAAATAGCCATGCTTTCAGTAAAACCAAGAGTTCTGAAAATGATTTTCACAATCTTGTAACTGTTGAGTAAAATTTTGACTCCTTGAAAAAAATAACAGTGACGGATTACTGAACGTAATCTGTTTAGTTCCTAACAGAAAAAATTAATGCATCAAATAAATGTGCTTCGGAGCAGTTGTCATTCTGAGACTGGAAGTTATCTACAAAAAAAGCATGTTTTTGGTCAAAACAAAATTTTAATTGAAAAACATTTTTTCCCTCTTTTTCAGTTTCTTTTATTTTGAACAGAGTTTGTCAACTTTTCCTATGATCACTTACATTGGAAAGATTTTCTAGACGCTATTTTCCAGACACATACATTTTTACAACAGAAGACTAACATGTTGTCAAAGATGTACTTATATATTCATCTGGTGAGATCTCAGAATAACTGCTTTTATGTCTGGGTTGCATCATGTCTTTTTGATTAGCCTCTTTGAAATGCTTACCAGTAGCACAAGTTCCTACACGGTTACTTATTGAAACCTAAAATCTCTTGAGAATGAGATATTGACAAGTTTTGTGCGACATTAGACAGAATATGATTAGTCTACATACCTACTTCCATTCCGTATTAGTTATTTCAGTTCAATGTCATTTTGACATTTCTGGGTTTTCAAATAAAAAATTAAAGTTGTTTTTTTTACTTTAAGGTAAACTCTTTGTGGTAAAACGATATATGTATTTTATCACGTTGTTTGATCATCCGGCATAACCTTTTCCGACACAAATGAGCTATCAGTATTCCCTGAAGAAATCACAAAAGTGAAACTAGTTTGGCTGCATAAATGTCCGGAGTGTGAAATGGCTTTGACAGATTTTATCAGTCAAATTATTGTTCTGTATAAGAAACTGTGCTTCTTTCATTCTGGAAATAACAGGGAAAAGGGGAACAGGTGAGGAAAATTTAAATCTCTACCACTTTAAACAGGCTTCATCTGTCATTATGTGTATGATTACAGGACAGAAATCCATTATATCGACCATCCAACTCAGCCTTCAGATACATTTTGAAAACATGTCTCGTCAACAAAGCCTTTTCACATAAATCAGTGTTAAAAAGTTTTTTGCATAATTAAAAAAGAGGTTTGGATTATCTTTAATTTGGTTATGCCCTGAGCCTACGTAAACCGCAAAAACTAAAAGACTGGACCTTTTGACTCCATACTGCTTCTTCAGCTTAATTGAATCCGCTGATCGAGCTCCTTCAATCCCTGATCTATTTCGAGCCTTATCCCTCTTAGGGCTCGCGCGGCTTGATGTTCGTAGCTGTGCTAACTTGAGCTCATCCAAGGGCCACAGAGTATGTTGATACAAATTAGAAAATAGTGCCAATAATCCATCTCGTTGAAAGATCTTTACATAATGTTTCGCCAATTGTTTCGACCCGAAATAAGCCGATATATCTAACTGATTAGTAATGGCGTTTCCCGTGTCTATAAATAGATCGACTTTATTATTTTATTGCGCAAAGCATTGTGGTCGTAGTTGGCTCCAATCCTTTAAACACGTGATAACCACGTGGGGACGGAAAAGCGAAGCATGATACAGTTAAAACGACGATAGACCAGAAGGGAGACAAGTTGCTTTACTTTGAGTTTGATTCGTTTTAATATTGGCAGGTTACTTGACTATTCATATTGAGCGCGCCCATTGTACGTTGTTTTCATTTAAATACATCATGATCAAGATAATGGCGAAGTAACTCTTAAAAAACTTTTTGATTTCTATAGAGCAAGGCGAGGTAATTAGCATACACCCATTTTATGACAATTGAATCTATTATAATTTCTCAGTCTTCGGCGGAACAAGGATCTTTTTAATTTGCATATGTACTGTGAATATGTTGAATATTATATTAACAACAACAACATCCTTTTTTTATTTTGCAAGTTTTTGTCATCTTTTTGTGTAACAAAAACTATGGTTATTTCTTTTCACGAATTTCAAGTGTTTATAAGATTTTAAGACAAGAAATTGTATTTGTTTATTTGTTATCACTAAAACCCGAGCTACGTAGTACACAGGAAAGGAAAATCCGCGTAATGACATCATAATTCAGTGCGCGCTCCTCCTACGGGTGGAATATAAATACACCGACTTGTCTTGGTATATATACTATTTGTCACATATTGTAGCTGAAACAATTATCTACCAATTGATATAATTTTTAGGCGTTTTATAAAAAATGTTATATTAGAAAAACTAACATACTCAATGGCCCTTTAAGCTTCTCTTTTGAATTTTCCATCCGGGTTGTCCCGCTGTTGCTGGATGCGAGTCGTCTCATTGGCTGGTTTGATAGCTAGCGATACGTTGCTTTTGGCCTAAAGGATATCGGGGTATATGGAAGGAGCTCGATCAGCGGATTCAATTACGCTGATGCAGCAGGATGTTTGACCCCCTAGACAACAAAAAGGCTTTGAATCAAACTGTTTATGTAGATTACATCTATAAGGGGCGTATGCTGTGGTAAACGTCCCATCACATTTTTAGGCACCAATGATAATTTTACATGAGCTTCACAGATGATGTTTACGAAAAGTTACATTTATGTGTTCATTGTTTGTAAGATATTATATGCAATATAATTGTCTTTGTGACTCATTTCCTTTATCTTCTCAAATAAATTAAATGAAGATTAATCACTCAATGTGTCCTACCATCGTTTACAATAGCTCATGCATAAGTTATTCCGACCCTGACGGCAAATTAAGTAATCATGGAACCTGTAACATGGATTTAAAGGGACAGTGGCACGTGGTTTGGACACATAAAGTGATCTCACGAAAACGAAAATAGATTTTACCATGATCATTTAAGCTATGCAAATCGATTTCCTTACAGCAAATGATTAACAATGTTCGTATTTAAAAAATGAAATCCAGAACAAAAAAAGTTTATTTCACTTCTTTATCTTGTTTTCGCTTGTGTCCTGTCTGAAAGAATCTTGCAGCGAGTGGTAGATTTTGCAGAAACTATTTTCCAGGCAGTTAAATATAACAGTGTTAACAACACCAAAAATGTATCTCTATATTAAATGTATGATATTATGATGTTTATGATATATTATGTTTTCGAACAGATTTCATATATGCTAAAAAAATCTTCTAATTTTTAAAAGTTTGCTTTACCCATCCATTGACGTTATATTTCTTTAAAAATTTTGGTTTCTGAAAAAAGTATTGTGTCTTAATTTCCATGGAAAAAGTTAAAGTTGGAATCTTTCTTTTCAAGCTTCATTTCCAAAGCAGAACTCAGAAATTCATATATCTCTGAAAAATTACCCACCAACTGGATTTATGTATCCATGGATTGAAATTGAACTCATTTCTTCATTTCTGGAGAAATATAAAAAAAAAACCGGCTTGTCTTATCTTTTTGAATCTCTATTCAATGATTTTATTAAAAAAATTGTATATTATGATTACTAAGAAATATGTAACAAATTATGGAGGGGCTGTGTGATATGTCATCTTCTTTTACATTGGAAGGCAGAATATTCACAGTGAAAAATGTTTTGTTTCATCCATAGTAAATCCTTTCAAATGTCATTCGATTGAAACGTATGACATGTTTGACATAATTCAGGTGTCAAAAGACTCAACTTTGTACATGTAGGTAGCTTTTTTAGTGATGATAGGATAATATCCTAAATATCAAGCTTTCACCACACCCTAGCGATAGTAAATCATATTCCGTCCCAAAAAAATATCTCAGGTTTAGTGCAAAGATTTCATAACTTAATAATTTCCCATTTAAGCTCCAAATTGTGCTTGAACTGCCAGTATGTTTAAGTATACACATATCAGATTTACGCAATTTAAGTAGAACGATAGCTGTTGATAAAAATAAGCTCAATTTCGTCCTTGTACAATATCAATATGAATAGGTAAACATATTATTTGAAGAAGTCCAATGGGAATACAACATCCTCCTCTCCTGAAGACTGCCCTAAATCAATCATCGGTCCATTAACCATTGCCGTTGAAACCTTTTCATATCATGTTACTTATGTTAATAGTCTTTCTGTGACTCGGCACGTGCTTCATGTGTTCGGATCGTGTTTTTTGTGTTAGGATCGTGCCACATGTGTTAGGAGCGTGTCGTATGTGTTAGAAGCGTGTCATATGTGTCAGGAGCGTGCAATATGTGTTAGATGTGTTAAGGTGTTCGCCTCAATCAGGAGGATCGATGTGTTATCCTTCAATGATAGGCTTGAAGCTAACTTTTATCCCTGTCACGTTTGTGGGAATGTTGTATGTTTACTGAATGAAAACAGGGCAAAATTCATAAGGTACTTGGAATAGATGTCTTCGTTTCCTTGCCAGACGCGACGAATACCATAACCAACAGCTTTATGTCCATCTAAAGTCCGGAGGCAGACAAATAAAACACAAGAATAGTTTACTAATAAAGAAATGCTTAAGTATTATGGTTGTGTGTATATATTTTATATATTTTAGTTTTATATTGAAAATGATATAGTGTTATTACCTTAATAATAGATAACAAAAGGTAATGAATGATTATACTAGTAAAAAAGGTTTCAGTATTATTGTTCTGGATATTTAATTTCGTTTTATGATGACACAGAAATGCCCTTTAACATTATAACAGATAGGAAAAGGTAACGAAATACTCAACTGTTTCAAAAAGGTTATAGTATTATTGTTGTGTATATTGTTTTTTGTTTAATGTTAAAACGATATGCTCTTTCAGCTAAAATGAAAATATGCCATTCACGATTCTAATTTTCAGCAAATTGCCATTGTTTGCACTTGTGTAAAATGTTTCTTACAATGGTTATTTTTCACAGTTTTTTAAAACTTTGGTGAAAGGTAGGTTATCCATAAGGATTTCCCCCAAATTTAACCAGCAGTGACTTAGTTTTGCTGGGCATCTAGGCATCTTAATGTCAAAAGACACATTATTTACCTTATTCATAGGGACAGTATTTGTGACAAGTCCTGAAAACTATCAAACAGGTGTCGTATCGACATTAAAAATAAATGTGAGACAACAGTAGTCTACAGTGAGTGAATGAGTTGGAGTTTAACGTGTTTTAAACAATATTTCAGTTATTAAACACGTGGATGACAAGCATCCAAAAGAGAGTGGACAGACAAGGGAGAAAGGGATCGACGGGACGAGGGAAAAGACGGAAAGAAAGGCATAGTGAGAGATAGATAGGTTTTAGACCGACTCAAATTTGGTCTGGCTTCTACCCCGTCGACCTGTCCAGCGTGGGTGCCCCTACCAGGAGCATGTCATAGCTGTCATAGCTCTCAGGGTTTCTGAAGCACGCTAACCACCACACCGCGATAAGGTACTGAGTCCAGTGGTGGAGTAGTCTACAGACATAAACACATATAACACAAACGAAAGGCTTACTTACTATCAAGAAATGTATCAATTTATCTTCCAGAAAGATCAATGGTGAACCTTTTCATGTCTCGAACCTTCCATTTCTATCAGTGTCAATGCCCTTGTGATGCTCATTTTACAGGAAAAAGGTTAAATGGTTAACAGGACACACTTCAAAAGAAATAAATGAAATAATCTGGCATAGGCGCAATTTGTGACCTTTTAGCGAGGGTAGATAGTTAGATACGTGCCAACAGTGAGTCACCTAGGCTATAGAAGATAAAACAAGTAATATAATTAATGTACTTTTCTTTGATTTCCTATTGAGAAGGTATTCTAAAATTACATTGATTGGTATTTATTGCGAATTATATTTATTTAATGCATATACACTAACGATAGGTTAAAGCTTTCTTTTTTAGATTATATATATTTGTCGAAGGGGTACATGTGTCATTGTTAAGACGAAATGTATAATAGCTTTTAAATGAACATGAATGTTTCAGAAAGTAGTAACACATATTATTTTAATAGTGTTAAACACTAATTTACTGACCTCGCAAATGAAAGACAATTTCCGCTTCCATTCCAGTTTTATTTACTCGAAAAAGGCCTACATGTATATATGTTGCATCTTGAAGCGTATCTTTAGGGTTTCATAGCAATGTAAGCCAAATATGTACCAAAATACAATACGCATTTACAAGTAGTTGTGTTAAATTCTAAGAGATTGTGATCAGTGTTAATAATAGCTTCATTGATTTATCATGCAAAAAACCTGCCTTGCAATCATCACAGTAGGATTTGTCAACAAATATAACATTGCCCTAAGGCTGCATTTCAAGGTTCAAAGCCAATGACTCACACTAAATCTCATTGCTTACAGTAAAACCTAGTATTAGTAAAATAATTAAATGGATTCATGGCTTCTTTTAAAAGTAGTGGGTTGTTTGAGACGACCCTTATTCCCTACTACTCTAAACCTTTCATTTCAAGATGATATCAGACATAGAAAAACATTAATTGAATTTTTGATTATTCATTACCTTCACATTATGAACGATACGTATTTGTATAAGTGAGTATGGATCTCCTTCTTGTATATTTCACCTGTAACACGTGCATCTTTAACTAGCAGTTAGCATTCCTTTAAACAAACACGTCTATTAAGACACTTTAATCAATCTAAAAAAATATTTATTCACCTCAAAAGTGTTATATTCCATTTAAAGGGACATTAGCATGTGGTTTGAGAGATTTATTTTTTTCAAATTTTCCCATACGTTTATGCCTTAGGTATTAGCTTCAGAGGGTCAAAACTTCTCAATATTCAACCCGAACCTCCGTAGTCCTAGAGGAAATAATTAAGGATCAAGCAAAGGCCACCTTTAAATTAATCTTTTCTAGAGTCATTTGTTTTCCTTCACATTAGTGAAAATGTTTTTTATGTACAATGGTGATATATTTTATTGCAATGGGTATTTTTATTTGATTTACTTATTTACCCCATTTTGATTGTGAACTTTGATCCGAAAGAGTGTAAAATAAAAGGAATCTGAGAAACTTGAGAAGTGCATGAATGTATAAAAGGGGCAGCAGCACGATTTTTTAAAAAGATATATTCCTTCATATTTTCCACAATAAATATTTCTTAATGCCAACTATGTTTTCCTCAGAGATTCATATTATCTCATTACTCAACCCAATCATCCGAAGTCGTAGAGGAAATAATCAAGAATGAAGCAAAAACCAATGACAGCCATTTTTGTGTGAGCACCTAGTAATCATTTGTGGTAGAGAAATAGATTCAAATAGCTTAACTGATCATGATGCTTTTGTGTTAACACGGTTTCTTTTGATTAAAAATCTTTTTTAAAAAATTAAAAACTCCTATATTTGTCTAAAAAGCTTTGATTCTGCCCTTTTGATATTCTCTTTTCAAAGGACCAAATGTTTATGGGTTATGATAGACATCCCCATAATAAGGTTTCTATTTCATCTGTACATTATACAAATAGAAAAAAAGTTTGGGTTTTTCCCTTAAAAAACTTTGGTATGTGATTGATCATGGCAGTGCCTCATCAATTCTTGAACCTTAAAGGAGTCGACATCAAGTGAATCTTTTGAAATGGAGTTTAATTGCAAAGATCATTAAAACATCAGCTGTCTTTTTGTGATTTCCGTTAACATTTCAATCTGTAGAGATCCGAGGATTTTTGTCAGAAATTGAGATGTCACGTAATGCTTTACAAAAATATTCCTCATTAAGCCTCCGAAAATGTTACTGATCAAATGATAAGCTAAGAGAAGAAATATATTGATAACTTACATATAATTCGTTATCAATGCAATGCTGCTTGTCATGCTGCCATAAAGATTGACTAAAATGTTCATTCGTTGCAATTAGTCAGTTAGTTATTAGAAGTTTCTTTGCCTGTATCTAAAATCTTTAAGAATTGAAAAATATACATGATAATAGTAGACTTATGCATTATGACATATGCACTTAAGCTTTCTATCGATGCAATGAAATACTTAAAATTCTTTACAATTGACCTGCAATCAACAATGAAAACGTGAAGACAGCCGCTGTCGACTTGGACATATAAAAATCTATGGTTAGATGTGCACAAAACGGATATATCATGGACAGTCTTGTGTGCAGCTATTGAATTTAACTAAACTCTGAACAGAGAACAAGGAATGAAAAATGTTTTATGAAAGCAATGAAGTAAATTAACCGATTTAATAACACAGCATTAGCAATGTTATTAAATTGACCAAAGCGGCTCCCGTTTCCGCTTTTCTGGTTAAATGCAAAATTGTAATATTTCCGATATCGTAGTTAATGCGGATTTAATGCAACGTTGGACTTACGGCCTTTACTACCTTAATACGTAAATATTTGTTAAATAACTTACGAGGTAGATTTCTTGAGTGATGATCTTGAGTAATATCGAGAGTTATGAAGTATCTTTGCATTCGTTGTGTTTACGAAACATTGGTGTGCACTAGTGCGTTTAAGAGAGCACATTCTGCAACAAGATTATTAACTTTTAAGATTTCATAACATTTCCCTTATTGAAAAACATCTAAATGTATAACCAGCTTATTGAAATGTGTCTATCGTGAATGTCAAATAGAGAAAATTATTGCAGGAAAACTTAATGATCAAATGCTACACCTCACACGCACTCTCCCATAACATCTTCTCTTGATTCAAGTTTTTTTCAGAAGCATCCATTTTGTCAAAAGAACTTCACAATCATGGTATCCTGTTAACTAACCTATACATGAAAAGGAATAAATTTAGGGTGATTTCAAAAGCGTTTTTGATTATATTTACGTTGACCTCAAAATTTTAGTTAAAATGGAGCAGCACCTTTATGCCGATTTCATATGCAAAATATACCATAGGTTTTGGATCAGCCTCCATATCATTAGGTTGTCAATCTACTCAATCAATAAGCAATGAAATGATACTTTTCATCAACCAGTTTGTTTTGATAAATGAACTATTCAAAAAGTTTGGCATTTGTGACTCTAACACCTAATGGAATCTCTCCCACATCAAGTGCAAGGTTAAAGGTGTGTCCAGTGACTAGTGTCCCCGAGACATCTCGAAGACTACAGGCTTGGGTGATATGTGGGAAATCACGTTGTTGTACATCAAGAACGTTAAGATAACAAGTATGCCTTTGATCAATATTTGAAATGAAATTCCGTGATCTACTACCAACAAAGGATATAAATATTTAAGCTGCAAATTTGTTTCCCGTCAAAATCTTTATATTCTTTTGATATAACTTCATCTGAAGTTGTTTGTTGTTTCCTCAGATTGTTAGAAAGGTGAACGGTTTAGCATATATTCCGACAGTGTATTTTCACAATAACAAAAGTCTTCAAGACACTGTTGCTTCTCTTTAATTGTGTATAGATTTTGATATAGAGACGGGTTTAACCACTTCTGATTTTCATGGTCCATACATAAACTCTATTTTCCAGTAAAACACATTTTTCTTCTGAGGAAGTCTTTCACATTGCTATGACATATATAGCTTTTAAATTTGCGTCATTCTGACAGAAGTTGATAGAAGACCTGACAAGATAAATAGATTATAAAAGAGACCTAAAGATATTAGTGTCTCTAGTTGATGTTTGTTTTACTTCACGTGAGCGTGTCAGTTACAATACAATTGTCTTTCATTAAGGTGACCAAGTTTGTTGCGAAACTTCATCATCAATAGATTAAATATGTTGACAAATCATTACTACAAATACAAACATTATAACATATTGAAAGATAAACTAACAATAGCATAGCTATTAACTTCACTTGATATTTGACTTGAGCATCATGTAACAGAAAATTTCATTGGTGAATCTGTAGCACATGCCATCGATACTCCTATCAGCTTTAAACGTTCTAGAAATAAATCAGTGAAATATTACCTATAGGTTTAACACGAGACAATGATGTAGAAATTCTAAACACAATAGTAACCGATACGATGAACAGAATTTTATGACTCAGTAACCCTGATGCACTGATATTCTGTGGTGTTGAGTGGCATTTGCGAACCATGACATTAGAACGTTTTAACCAGGAAGCCAAGGTATATCGTGTGACAGAAAGTATCTTCTTTACAATATTGATAACTCATGACTGTAATGAAGGGGTAAACAGCTATTATATATTTTATCCATTAATACAATGATAATTTATACAAACTAGAAATATAAGTCTCTTGTGCTTCAATCACTGAATAAACAACCCAAGGTGTAGAAGTCTTTTTACTGCCTAAACCATTTCCAGCTAGACAACCAAGGAAGAGTACTCAAGCAGAGGTTGATGATAATAGGATTTGACAGGCACTCAACGTGACTGAAGGGTTTTTGAGTGCATCTTGGAATGCGTTTTTAAATTCTTATTTCACAATTTCTACAATTCGATAATTTTGATTTATGGAATATCAACCCACTCAAAAATATGTGGTTGACAGCTTTAAAATGTCTTTGCACACTTTAAACAGAACTGAAATTTAATTTCTGTGGATCATCTTCTTTCCAAGGTTCCGACTTCCGGATGATCAGCTTGTCAGATAGAAGAAACCATTTATATACTACATATATATAACCTATTGATGCACTTATTATATCTTAGACACACTGTTGTTTGGAAGATTAAAGGACAAACCTTTTTGAACGTAATACTGATCACTGATAGTATTCATCTTAGTATTCAGTCAAATATGAGAAAAGTGTCAAGACAATCCCGGCTTCTTACTCTAGAATATAATACATAATCTGATGACATAATAATACACTTCAAATACGGCTGTAAATAAAAATACAATTGGAGCTATGGAAATTCAACGGTGGCTAATTGCAAAAAAAATTGAAAAAATAGAAGTCGAAGTATATTTTAAGTCAACTAATGTCTGTTACTGTTATTTCAAAACCTGAAAGAAAATGTCTTCATGGTTTACTATTTTAGAGTAGGTGCTTATCTGTCATCCTGAGAAGGGGAGACATGTATGCAAAACAATTGAAAAGTTGAACTTTGAAAAATTATATTTCATTTCTGTTTGGTTTACTTTTATTCTTTCGTGTCGATTTTGTCATCACTTCCTAATGAATAACGCTACGGGATTTTCCAGACACAGACATTATTACATCAATTTAGACAAACACGCCGTCAAAGATGTACTTATATATTCATTTGGTGATTATAGAATATATTGCTTCCATGACTGGTTTGCATCATGTTATTTAGATTGGCCTCATTGAAAGGCTTGGCAATGGTACAATTTCTTTCAATTTCACTAATTGAAACATCTCTTGTGATTGGCATATTGACAAGTTCAGTGCGACATTAGACATCATCTGATTGGTCTACATACATACTTACTTCCTTCTCGTTGTAGTTATTTCAGTTTCATGTCATTTTGACATTTTTTTTATTTCAAGTAAAAAATGTGATTTGTCTTTTACTTCAAGATATCAAAACAAACTCTTTGGGGTAGAACTGGTACGTTCTGATTCTTGTTTGATCATCTGGTTTATGGGGTTCCATCACATAACAGCTATCAGTATTCCGTGAAGGAAATCATTAAAGTGAAGCATGTTCCGTTGCATTAATGGCGGCAGTGTGAAAAGACTTTGACACATTTTACAAGTCAAATTATTGTGTTGAAGAGGAAATTGCGCTTCTTTGTTTCTTAAATCAACAGGGAGGAATATTCTGAATTTTGATAAATTGACTTCTCCATCAGTTTAAATGTGCTTTATCAATTACTTGTTTATTATTACCAGACAGAAATTCAGCATCCATCCTCATCGGCCATCGGACCAATTTTGAAAACATATGGAGTGTAAATTAAATTTTGCTCCCATTTGAGCTGCGTTTTTGGTCACATATATAAGAAAGGCAAAATTGCTCATTGTAGTGAAGTGTGCGGCAATTATCTGCGTTGAATTGAAATTGTACAGAGAATCACAGAGCTTCAAAAATTATAAATAATAATTTGGTTTTCCCGAAAAAGTTTATAATCACTAAATTGATGAAGGTTCTTTTCAATCTTCTTTGCACAACTGTTTTAAATGCAAATATTTTTCAATAATCATTGCGATGTTTCTTTGTTTTGAATGTACATGATCATTATGAGTGATCATCACATTCATTGGAGGAATATTTTGAATGCACATGATCTTTAAGAGTGATCATCACATTCATTGGAGGAATGTTTTGAATGCACATGATCTTTAAGAGTGACCATCACATTCATTGGAGGAATATTTTGAATGCACATGATCTTTATGAGTGATCATCACATTCATTGTAGGAATATTTTGAATGCACATGATCTTTATGAGTGATCATCACATTCATTGTAGGAATATTTTGAATGCACATGATCATTATGAGTGATCATCACATTCATTGTAGGAATATTTTGAATGCACATGATCTTTTTGAGTGATCATCACATTCATTGTAGGAATATTTTGAATGCACATGATCATTATGAGTGATCATCACGGGGCCAAAATAATATTTGTTATTTTTAGATTTAAAATATCAAGTTGCATACTTGACAATGTGAGGAAGTATATTTATTGTAAGCTTAACTGACTAGTTTAGTTTATAATTAAGGAGAATCCTGCTGCAGTTTTACTTAATTTCCAAGTTCACGTTATCTTTTTATTTTAAAAAATCAAGTGCATACTTGATGAAATGAACAAGCATATTTATGATAGTTGTAAGTGACTTGTATGTTTTATAATTATGGAAAATATTGTTTCAAGTTCAATTAATTACCAAATTTCATGTTCATCCTTGATTTCATATCACATTGTTATAGAAGTTTTCTGTCTTTGAGCTTGCAAACAACGTAATCTTGTCATGCCGATTTATTATTGATTAATCAATGAAATTAAACAAGCTAATTGAATCACACTTACTGCATTGGCGTCAGGGCAAATAACAGTCTTATTGATCCCTGTTCTATTTCTGAATTTAAGGGGGGGGGGGGGGGGGGGGATTAATGTGGATATAAATGAAATTCGGGTTAACCTTCTTGAGCATAACGACAAGAAGAGTTAAAATCATAAACCAAAAACAGAGCTTATGATAATTCATAGTTGATATCCCAGTCATCAAATTATGCCATTTTATCATTAAATTTTCAGCAGCAATTTTTATTCGTTGTAAGTCATAATATCGTGCTTACATCACTGCACAAAGCAACCCTCGTAAAAAACACAAATTTATTTAATTGTTGATGTAAAAGCAATGTTCAGTAAGTTGATATTGACATTTACTGACTTATATAGACTGATTACAATAATAAGAAAAGAAGTCATTTTGTGGTATAATCCAATAAAAACAAATGGTTGCAGACAAAAGTCATTTTTACTGAACAAGACGCTGATCGCTCTATGACACCAACGGTTCCATTCTGTTTTGGTAATGCGTTCGTCTGAAGAGCTCTGGATGTACCTTGGAAACCCTCATGTCTGCAGATGGATTGTAGAACAGAAGAGGAAATCAGGAGGAAATCGTGTCACAATACTCTCGTCAAGGTTCATAGTATCTATTTCAACTTAAATGATTGTGCTTCCCTGGCATAAAAGGCAATTTTACAACTTCTCTGGTCTTTAATTTAAGCCTTTGGATTCAGTACGATGTTGTAATTTTTTATCAGTAGACATCTTGTGTTTCCATGGCAAATGTGTTCATCTTTTGTGTGGAGCACACGATGATGTTGTGGTTAATATGTTAGCCTCTCATGCCAAATGCCCGTGTGTTAATTCAGACAACTAAAAGTTGTGAGCATGGTGTCATGATTGTGTTAGGCACTTCAACCCCATTGCACTCAGTACACAAAGATATTCAAATGTGTATCTGAATACTTGAGAGTGGACCTACGTGGACGTGGACGTGCATAGCTCTTAACACAAAAAGGGCACAACTAATTTTGAAAATGTTTGTTCGAAATAGAGGATAAAAAATACAACTTTAAATTGTTTTTCAAAAGCCATAATTTTATGATTGTCAACAGCTTCATTGTAAAAAAGGGGCAAAGATAACAGTTTCATTTGTTTAAGTAGTCGTTTATGAAATCGTTGTTAAATAATCGTTACTTACAAAGCCTGTAAATCTAAGTTCACATGATGAAAAACACAAGAGCATATGGTACAGATAAAGATACAAAAGCAAAGACTGTTTTTCAGAATTTGCAACTTAAATAAAACAGAGGTTATCATTCTGTCATGAATTGGAGGAAAGAATACCGCGATTGCTAGAGAAACATTATGTCTCTGCCATAAATCTCAAAACCATTACAGGTGAAAAGCCGAGGGAAGGGAGTGCGTGTCTATTCAAGGTTCATTTACTATGACATTAAAAGCTGCATGACAACAACGTATGACCATCGTGACAGACTTACTGATAGTGATCAATTATTATAACATATATTTTGTAGGGTTTTTTGCTTAATGTTCTACTGGATTTCTATGTTGATGTAACAAATAAATCATTAGTTGACTTGTGATCTGATGATTATTGAACTTTGAGGGTCAAATGACTAACAAACTTTTGTAAAGCTTGTGTTGATATCGAGGATACCACTGATAGAGAACTGTTCGGTGAAAATATATTATTATCCATCGATATACAAATGTTTCATGATATAGATAAATCTAAGCAACAACAGTTGCTGTTGCTTTTACAACGCACATGACACACAATGTGGTGAGGGCAAATTAAATGTGGGCCGTTAATGTTTGTTTATAGTGCAAAATGCCATTTGCAATACACAAGGTCATTAGGGTAGATACTCCAATATATGTTGACAGCAATCCGTATGTTAGAATCATATAACAGTTTTTGATATGATATAGTAGTTGGTAAACAAATCCATCAGTAGTCATGTAGCAAAGGCAAATATCGCCATTTATTGATACATACACACATACATACATACATACATTGTACACATATGTATATATATTTAGCTATACACGTATCCGAAATTAGCGAAAGCATTTCTCTTGCAAGCTTTGTGATAAGAAATACTTGAAAGATGTCAGTTCGTTGCTATCAAAGATATCTTGGTTATTTTAGAACGAGGAAGTTCAACGAAGTCTCGAATCGCACAAACAAGTATCTTATCATGTTGATGAACAATGTTGATTGACATGGATGTGTTCACATCTTTAGTACGCTCATAGACGCATTTGGTCACGCTGAGAGAATATGAGAGTTGAAGGGTATATTCTGGTATAGTTATTTCTGATCCAGGAAGTCATAAAACAGGAGCCGAAATTAAACATCTGAACAAACACATTTTGGTATCATGCAGCTTCCTTTGAGAAAACAGAATATGACTTCTTGACATATAAGGATTTTATAGTCGGTCATCAAAAGTTAAAAAGTGTATGTCTCATGTCTCATTTCAACATTGTGGTTACTAGTTAATTGAAGTTTTGTTGCCTATTGTTTTGATTCTGGACACATTGCCTTTGTGTGGTCTTGATTTAAGCACCTTAAGGTATCATAAACATTAGATATATGCATTTTTTTTAACTTCCACACTACTTTATCAATAAAATTGTGCGTTCTTTAAATACATCCTATGGTGATTACCGTGAAAGAGAATGTCTTTTCTGTATGTAAATTTGAACCGATACATTGATCAAATTGTTTTTTGCTTCAGACAAGATAATTCCATATGTCCAACCCTATCACTTCATACATCTATGACATAGACCACACCACGATGCTTCATAGCTGGAAACTTCGAGGAAGGCAGAAATAAACACGTCACTGCACTTGTAAACATATCATTGTAGATTCATAGTTCATTATTGGGTAAGAAAGGCATGTAGCAGAAAAACTTCAGGAATTTATTATATTTGTTATTTAGTCAGAAATAGTTATATTGTATAAACTTTAGGGTTGTAACCAATATTTACTTAAATTTGTAGTTATCGTTGCAAAAAGAATGAAAAGAAAGTAGCAAATTAATAATTGTCATACCATTTCATTTGGTTACCTTGCTGCTTCTAATTCATTGAAACATGTTTTGAATATATATTCATTTGATTTACTTGCGTTTCTCTCTTCGTCAAGTTAAGATTGGCAGCAATTATAGAATCTTGAAAGAAAAAAGCTAGATTAATTCGAAGTTTGTGTCATATTTGTGAACAAGAATGTGAAGAATCATGTCAAATGTCAAATAATTCTTAAATTTCAAAATGTTTTATTATATAAAACTGTTTTACTGTTACTGCTTATACCTCGCTTCTTTGAGACTAAGATGAGTTTATATTAGACAAATCAAATATGTGTCAAGTTATTTTCTTCACAAATTTTAGAAGCCTCATTGTACAATCTTCTGCTTTTGACGTCATCGCTACTCTTAAACATAGTCGTTATAGGACAAAGAAATGGTAATGAAAATGTTACTCTTGGAAATAGAAAGCGTGGTATATCCTGTAACCCACAATTATCTTTCTAAATGATAAGATAGAAAATATGAGGGTGTAGATTATTGAGAAGGGGTCTACCAAGTAACCTCAAATGGGCATTTTCTTTTTCAGTATTCATCTGTCACACTGTATGTATAGTTAGCATTTTAAGACGCATATCTTAAAGTGCAGGGCAAATGTTGTTTGAAACATTTTAATAATTTTATCTTGCAGCCTGCAACATCATTCCATATAAGATAAGACACAACTCCAATAAACACCCTTTCAAATTAAAAAATCACTAGTTTAGGCTTATTCAAGTCATAAAAATTAATTTTCATGAAAATAACACTTTTACAAGTCATGTTGTAAAAGCAATAAACGTCTCTTCCTCCGCAATTTAAAAGCTTCCTGGTGTAATTTCATTCCTAGATTTTGAATTGTTCTGGGGTTATTGTACAACCATATGTCTTTTCCGCCAGAACCTGTTTTAATTGAATTTGAATTCACAATAGTCTCTCAACTCGTAAATGACTACCTCAGCAAAGACATTTCAAAGGGTGGTTTAACTTTTCTGAAATGTTAAGATTCTGAATTGTCTAAAGTTAAATGTGTATATCAAAATCTATCCCAAAACTGATGCCTAAACGATCATAAGAGTTGAGGTCTTCCTTTAATTATTAGTTTTATTGTATTTATATGTGATTTCAAAAATATTGAAAAAAGTAATATGAAGTGCAGATAAGTCCATACCACAATGAAAAACACTTTTTAATGACCCGAACAAAAAATATAGATTTTGAAATTCCTTGTCAACCCTTCTCATACATTTTATGTCGAAAACCATCCTTGTAAAAGCAAAAGTCTACCGAACTACAAGTACAGTAATGCTATATGTAGGTCTCTGGATCATGTACCAACTAATCTCATCGATAGATTCGTGCCTGTGAAAAAATCAATGTAATTTCAGAGGAAGACTCATGAGACTGTCATTGGAATCATGAGGGATCAATATATTACCCTTTCGTCTGTATTATACCGTGAGAGAAGGATCGGTTTCTGTGTATCTGTAAAATGATACTGATGTATTACCCAACACTAGAGGAGATCATAAGTGTGAAATTAAAACAGATTTGGATGTAATTAGTATTTAGACAAAAGCAAATCATATCTTCGTCAGCTACAACTGTAATATTGCCATCATATTGTTGTGGCGGTAGTGTGTTCAGAGATTCATATTTTTCATTTGAAATTTTTTGAGTTTTAGAATTTTTTTACACTTTAACTGGCTGACATAACTAGTTTACGAAATGGTACAAATATCATCACTTCTGGATATTGATAACCTAAAGCTATCTTATTCGTTTTCGATGCTATGCTAAGATACCTCAAATTTATCCCATATTAAATCATTTTTGCACTGATAAACTTGGGCAGATAAACAAATAAAATATTGGAATATATAAATTAAGGCTGGGTGCACCGGTGATGATCATCAGTGTAACAATTCATGCAAGTACTGCTCCATACATGATATTTATAACAAAGGTCCTCGGATCATTAACAACAATTTTAAAAAAGAAAATTTTTTAAAAAAATGGTTTTTAGAACACAACCTGAATCGAATTGTACCTCTGTTAATAGTATATACTACATATTTTTTTAATGATCCGAGGGCCTGTGATTTATAATGAATGTAGTATAATAGCCACGGTAAATATTTATATAAGGTATCACTAAACCATGTGAAGCTGCTCTGTCATCGATCCATATGGCTTAAAAAGTCGTTCGTTTTTATGATTGAATCAGAATTTCATCTGAATTACCTTTCACGAAATAATTGCATTTAGACCACCACCTCATCTTCTTTACAGCAATGCTCAATAGAGATGACATTCTACGTTCATATAATTCTCTCGACACTGAGTATTCAAAATATGTCTCTCCCTAGTCGCTTTGTTACATTTAGAGCTTTTTCTTGGCTGGAAACGCATTAATCTGCATTTGATGTTCATGTTCAAACATTCATTGCAAGAGGATTTAGATAAAACCAGAAAGATTGCACACCAGAAATCGGGAGTACTTTGGAAGATATTTATTTAGTAAGCTTTGTAGGAGGAAAATGCTTTCATGCATATTTTGGACAAAACAGATTATACCTTATACATTGTACTTTTGCCATTAAACATTATTGAGATTTTCTGATAACACAATTTTTCTATAATTTGTTTTAATGATCTGTTCTACGTTTTATCTATAACTTGTATTGTTGTTGGCTGTTCTTTATCGGGTACTGATAATACTAAATCTACTGTGATTTGTTCTATGCAGAAATGATTATAGAATGAGAATAGATGCTTTACAGGCAAAGTAATGATTTCACTGTACTGTGTCAGTCTGTCTAGAGAGAACAGTTTCCATCCTATTGTTGTTGTACAAAATGTAACCAGCTTACAAAATGACAACAAACTTAATTGATATAAAAAAAATAACAAAATGACATGCCTCACATCAAATTTGGCGTATTGTTCAAAGTTCTATATTCAAATTATGAAGCTAGCATGCAGTTGCTAGTTCCAAGTTGCTTATTAGAATTGTGAAGTTAGCATACTGTTTTAAGTTCCTTATCAATCACGCCTTATCATTGCTTTCTACATTAATAACGCAAATGAATGGGTTTAACTTCTTAAAGTGGCAACTGATACACTCTTCGTGAAGTTATACCTATATAGTGTCACAGTATTGAAAGGGTTATCCATTACAAAAACCTTCTTTTTAAACAATAACAGAATATCAAAAGTCAATTATTCCGATAAATTTGCACGAATAATAAGTTTGGCACATGTGACTCCAACCCACTCGATGTGTCCCTATGAGAGTAAACTGTGGGCAATTGTGCCCCTGATCAGTTGGCTTGAAAGGACGTTTGTCGTGTATAGTTTTAGAGGTCTCAATTCTGACTTAAGAGATCTTGAAAGCATTTAGTGTAACTACATTTACGATGAAAAATTCATGTCTGAAAAAATGAAAATCATAAGGCTAGAGATAGCTAATTGTGATCAATCAAAATGAATTATTTTCAGTTTCTAAGGCAATGCGAGGTTGAAGCGATGGGATCTGTCTCTCTTCTCAATTTAGTGAAGATATCTGATCGGGTTTTTTTTCAATGTCTGAAAAGTGAAATTGATACAGAATATCCTTATTTTAAGGATACTCTAGCACTGCCTTATCAATCAGTTATACATTATCAATGAATAAAGTACAGCACGAAGAAGGATATTCCTTTGATCTCTCCCTTCTAGAAGAACATTTTCTTGAAAGTCTATTGAAATTTACTTTTATCCACCAATTGAAATTGAGATCAACTTAGTTTACTTACTGTCAAGATGAAAAGAGATACCAAACCACTATGCCTACGCTGTTATCTGACAAAGTTCATTCCACTGTGACCAATACACAAAATGTTCATGAATTTGGTGTGGAAGAGTTGATGGATCTGTTTGAGTAAAGTCATATTACTTTTTCATCTTTTCTTTATCAAATTTCTGATCAATTGTGTTTTTATCGGTTTTCTTGATCCAAGAACGTGTAGGGTTATATGCATTATGTATCCTTGCTGGATATAGGGTCAGATAGCCAACCGTGTTCATTGACTCGTTACATGTGATAATTTCTATGAGGAATCAACATTGACTGTCAATAACTCAGTGATGGAAAAAATAAAAGAAAATGTAAACATCGCTTTTTAAACCAAAATCTTTTACAACCAAGAATTTATAATACAACGTTTAAAAACATAAGAGTGATTAAAAGCCTTAAACTTTCTTGTATAAAAGTACTTTAGCTCCTACATGTATATTCATGCTGTAAGAGGTGAAAATTTACAAGTTGCCCTACATTTACACTGTTTACAAGATATACGTACACTTAGATTGTTATTCAACGGGACAATATGCAAAAATGTTATGTCCCTAACATTACAACACATTACTTCAGAATTTACTCAATGTTTGATAAATTTGACATTGCAGGTACATGTAGGTAGGTCGGGCCAAAAAATTACCCATATGCGCCCGTCAACAATGAATGTTTCTTATTGAATTACGTCCCAGACTCCCTTCACTGCAGTCTTTATAGCGATCAGCAGGGCATCTTTTTTTCAAAATCCTTGCAATGGTAACTTTGTATGGAAATTCATAAAAAGTGGAAAACATACTTCAAAGAATATTGATATATTGCCTTTAATAAAAGATACATGCCGTAATGGGTGCTTTAAGGTCCCCTGTAATCATTTAAAGTTGGTAATGCGAAATACTTGCTAAATCGAAAAATAATTTTTAATAGAGAACTATGCCCCATTGAAGGTCTTTTCAATATAAATATTTGGTAATGAAAGTAATACTAAGCGTCGAATTCATGTTATCAGTAAAATACAGTAAATATGCAACGATTTAATTATTAATTGTTTTTACGTACCGTTGTTGTAAAGTCTTTATTATATTTATGATATATATTTAACGACTCATCATATTAACATTTAAAATCAAACAACTTCGGTTCAGGTCCTAATTAACCATTATTCATTAAGATTTAAAAATTAATTGTTTTAAAGCATCTTTGGTGACATTATCATTCACTCATCTGAACGACTTTTATTTTCAGTATTCAAACTTGTTAGGATGACAAAGTTACCACGACAAGATGAAGTGTGGTTTTAGACTTGGTTTATTGCATTTTCAAAGGTAGAGTGTTAGTCAATGGGGTTAGATCTCCTAGGATATAAAAAGTCGACTGGTCATTTTTGTCCTTGGGTCCGTTTGAAGTCTTCTCTTGGTCTAATGGTTGCAGCTCACCTGTTTTCTCTTTGTGGGTGATAAGACGTTTTCCCAGGTATGTTTGGCCTCAAAACTAAAGCTACATAAGAACGTTTTGGAGTTGATAGTATGATGAGCTGTTTTGTTTTGTATTTCAACAAAAAGTAGTATTTGGGATCGAAAAAAGCTCTTATTTACTTGAGTTAATTTATGCTGATTACCGGAAATATAATGTTTGCAATTTTGATTTCTTTGAATTAAACTGAGCATATAAACTTGTCACATCAAAACCATAAACCATGATATTCGACAGGAGGCGGATTGAAAAAAGATTATAAAATAAATATTTGGATTATATGATTATATTAGAGCATAAGACTAAGGTTCTTTACCAACATAAAAAGGTTTAACTACAATCTTCGCAACTTTTGAATAATCTGAATAAATATTTTTTTTTATAAATCAGATAGTAAAGGTTAACATATTCTTTATAGAGGTATTTCTGTAACATCAACGATTCTTAAGCACAGTATATGCATTGTTGTTTAAAGACATCCTGCTTCATCAGCGTAATTGAATCCGCTGATTGAGCTCCTTCCATTTTCCCTGATCTCTTTCGAGCCAAATCCCTCGTACGGCTGGCGAGGCTTGATGTTCGTGGCTGTGCTCACCTGTTATTGTTTCAGCCAATGTAATGTCGTTATCCAAGGAGCTTGAAGCTACTCTTTTGAATTTTCCATCCGGGTTGTTCCGTTGTTGAATGCGAGTCCTCATTGGCTGGTTAGATTACTAGCGATACGAGGCTTTTGGCCTAAAGGATATCAGGTTATATGGAAGGAGCTCCATCAGGGGATTCAATTACGCTGATGAAGCAGGATAATTTAAAAATGGCAGCTTCGATTTCTTGCAAACTGTTTGTATGCAACATGTGAACGTTGTGATATTCTAGTTCATTACGTTAATTATGATTACCCTTATCAACTGAATACGTTTTCAAAAGAACTTTTATAATAGCTAACCTAGATCGTTAGTAATATTGTCTATGTATTAGTTTCAAAATATGTTTGAGCCTCACAATTTACCACTTTAAGAGCACAAACTGCTCTGTATTGCTCTAAAATACTATATATTGCTTTTCCATTATAATGTACACACATTCAATTATCACTTTGGTGATATTTTCATTTATCATTAACCATTGAAGGTAGTTTGATTTGCTTCTAAAAGGGTTTTGTATCACAGTTATTTGGAACTCTTGTATCTATTAATAAATAAATTTATCCAACAATGCAACATATTTACTTTGTTGGGGCAGGTCAGTGTATTGTATCATAAGACACAACAAGCAACAATGTATGTTACAAGAAGTCCTGAAAATTTTCAAGGAAGATTTTCTATCAACATAAAGATATACGTGAAAACTAATTACTATCTACACAGGTATCAATGTATCTTACAGACAGATCAATGGTGAATCTGGCCATGTCTCGTAGGCTCAATCCTTATCAGTGAAAATGCTCAGGCGATGTTAATTTCACTGGAGAAAGGTTAAATGGTGAACAGGACACACTTCAAAGGATATGAATGAAATGATGTGGCATAGGCACATTTTATAGACGTTTTATCGAGGTTGGATAGTTAGATACGTGGCTACAGTGATTCTCTTAGGGTAAGAAGATAAAACAGGTAATTTCATTGATGTAGTTTTCATCTTACAATTCCTGTTAAGAACGTAATCTACAATGTACTGCAAAACATGTTTAATTTCATGTTAAGTACACTGACGATAGGATAAATTATAGATAGATATAGCAAGATACATGAAGTTATGATAATCATATGAATATGAGTGTTATGAAAAGTAGTAGGACACGTTATTTAAACACTGTAAAACACACATTTACTATATTGATAATCAAATGACAATTTTCATATTTTTGTGTCGGGTAAGAGTTTGTGTTACATCATGAACTGTAACTTAAAGATTTGATAGCAATGAAAAAAATGGTTACGTGTCGAAATACGACATGCTTTCATAAGGAAATCCTATTGGTTTATCATAGCTTTAAAACTTCTAATGCAAGAAACCTGTCTCACCGACATCAGGATTTATATCTATAAAAAAAATTATGGTATTGAGGCTCATTTCAAGGATTCTGGCAAATGTTAAAAACTGGAAATAGTTAAATCTCCTTGTCTTTAGTAAAACCAGTATTCTTTAAATTCACCACTGACGTAATGTAATCTTCTTTGTCTTTTGTTGTTTTTGGTGACTCTCTACTCCGACTTCGCTTATCCTCATTCCCTCTAGACATCAAAGCTCTCTGAAATGAACTGAACTGAACTGAACTTTATTTTACACTCACTCTCTTGTTTCTTCTTATTTTATCTAAAACAGCAAAAACTTAATCCTTATGTGTTTGCTTAATCACTTTTTGACATATGCATTTATTGATGTTTGTTACTCACAACGTCAACACATAAACTGAGTAAGAGACCAGTAATTGATTAAAATCATGACTATTGCCAAGACATTTATATTTTAAAAATCAGCTATTAATCAGTCCATTAACCAGTACCATCGACATTTGTGTGTATCAGGGGTCACTTGGCTGTTGATGTACATGAAATAAAAGTACTTGAAGTACTTTAAATAGAAAACCTTTCACACCTCTGAGTATACAAACATCTTTTGTTGTTGATTGATATTCTTTTTTTCAGATTACATAATCATATACTCATGTTAAAATTTCATCTCTTGACGAGAATGTAATTGAAAATAGAAATAAAAGTATACAAGATCTCGTCAATTGGGCTATAATCTCCATGATCATAAATGTAAAAAAATATATTGCATTGCCTAATCCATTTCTGTTACTTAAAGGAGTTGACAAAAAGTACAAAAATGAAATTGAGTTAATTTACAAAGATCAATGAAACATCAGCTGTCTTCTTGTGATTGCTATTGACATTTCGGTCAGAAGACATGAAAAGATTCAGAAATTGTGATGTCGGATAATAATGGGAACAAAATTCCCATTACGCCAATGTGACTTGCTTATGTTAACGTAAACCGGAAAAGAGGAGAAATACATTGATAGCTTATGTCTCAACTGTTATGAATTGAATGCTTCAGTGTAGCTAGTCATGTTGTAATCAAGTTCGACCACAATTTTGATTCCCTGCGATTCAGGAGTTTAAATAAATATCAGTACCACGTAAATGTATATTTCAATGTTAAGGTTTTAAAAGGGCTCTGTTTTTAAATGATAATGGAAAATATTTGGACTAACAAGCATATTTATATGTATCATTAGTGAATGTCACATTGATAATCTAGTTGCATGATAACTTAGTTACCCATTTCTACACCCAGCACGTATATTTTGCATCGAATTATATTGTCATGGGAACATCTCTTGGCATACTGAGGAAGTAACCCGTCCTTGAAGTTGAAACTAAGTGCAGCCAGTATGCTTTCATATGCTTGCTTGATTTCATCTACCTTGACCACAAAGTGACAACCACAATGTTGTTCTCATGCTTTGAAGACGGAAGGCAAAACTTTTTAATGATACCTTACCAAATATGCCGTTAAATGATTTTCATGGTAATATGTTTTACTTTTTTACGTGCAATAAGAATTATTATACCCCCGCCTGTCTGTCTGTCCGTCCGTCACAAATCTTTGTCCGGAACATATCTCCTTAACTATACATGCTAGCTTCACCAAACTTCATACATCATGATCCCTAGATGTGCCTTTTGAGAGTGAGACCAACAATTGATTTTATTTTTTTTTAGGTTTCCATGGCATCATGACTAAAACAGTGACTCTATGACCAAGTCTTTGTCCGGAGCATTTCTCCTAAACTATACATGCCATCTTCAACAAACGTAATACCCTTATCAGCCATGATCCCTAGATGATCCTTTTGAGGGTTAGACCAACAAATGATTTTTATTTTTTGCGGTTTCCATGGAAACATGGCTAACAAAGTGACTATGACAAGGTCTTTTGTCTCGATTATATGTCTTAAAATATACATATTAGATTCACCAAACTTTCTACAAATGGTAATCAATGTGTCTAGATTTGCCTTTTGAGGGTAAAACCTAATTTTTAGGGTATGTATGGGTTGTTTTTTTTATTTTTGCGTGGTTTCCATGAAAACATTACATAGACAGTGACTCTATGAGAAGTCATTTTGTCCGAAGCATATCTCCTAAACTATAAATGCTAGCTTCATGTAGCTGTAAATCCACAAAATGTAAAATTTGGTTTGGAAAGTGCATGAAGACTTTAAGCAGTAATGGAAGTAAATTACCATGGGTCATTTTATTTTCAGTGTTCATACTTTGGATAAACCATTTATATAATTCAAATATAGCTTTTCATTGTACTTATAAATGGATATTGCTTAGACATGTTAGATTTTAGGACCAACCTCCTTGATCCTATATCTGCTCACTGGTAGTCATATTGTTATTCGGTAAAATATGAGAGAAGTATCAAGAAACTCTTGTCTTCCTCACTTCTCATTTAAGTTGAATACAGGAACAATAAAATGTTTTCTTCAATCTGATAACATTATAATGCACGGCAGTTACCGTTGTACATAAACATGGAATTGAAGCTGTGAAAATTTTACAATGACAGATTGTCATCTTTACTAGACAATGTTGAAACATGCTTGGGGTTAATGTTAATATAGAGCCTGAAAGAATAATCCAGAATATAAGGAAATTTTCTGTTTGCAGTAAGTGCTTATCTGAGAGATACCTTATAAATATATAAATAAATTATAAATAATTGAAAAAAATGGTATTTCACTTATCTTACACTTACTTTTACATTTGGTATATACATGCAGTTTGGCACACATTCCTAATGCATAGATACCTTCATTTCTATGGTTTTCCAGAGACATTAATTATTACAACAACATATGACAAACCAAAAGGCTTCTGGTTATTTATCAGAAAATGCGGCTTCAAGCTTTGGTTTGCATTATGTTAGTTAGGACAGCCTCAAAAATGCTAGGCACTACGACAAGTTCTAACACTATTGATGAATGAATTCCAAGATCTCTTGAGAATGACATATTGAAAAGTTCAACGTGACATTAGATAGAATCTGATTTGTCTATAGACCTACTTCCATTCGGTTGTAATCATTTCAGTTGTATGTCATTTTGACGTTTGTAGGATTTCAAATGAAGTATATATATATTTTACTTTAAGATCTGAAGGCAAACCCTTCGCAGTAGAAAATGGCATGTTTTGGTTCTTGTTGTTTGATCATCTGGTTTGTGCGGTTCCTACAGATAACAGCTATCAGTATGAGCATGGCTACTTATCTGTAACCCAGAAACAAGGATTAATTACATGTTTGCCAAAACCCAATAAGCCAAAACAGTTTCTCAAATCTTGGCGCCCCATAAGCTTGCTCAATACTTCATACAAAAACGCATCTGCTGTCATTGCAAAAAGGATTAAACCCATTTTACCAACAATTATTAATGAAAATCAAAAAGGATTTGTACCAGGTAGGTTTATAGGGGAGGTTACTAGACTTATTTATGATATTATGGACTACACCGAGACATTCCAAGTTCCAGGATTATTGTTAATGATTGACTTTGAGAAAGCCTTTGATTCTGTGGATAGACATTTTATCAAGAATGTACTCAATTTCTTTAATTTTGAACCAAGTCTACAAAAGTGGATCTCTGTTCTCCTAAATGATATTGAATCATGTGTTCTTGTGAATGGATTTGGAAGCTCATTTTTCAAAATAACAAGAGGTTGTAGGCAAGGAGATCCGGTGTCACCATATATATGTATATTATGTGTAGAAATCTTAGCGCTCATGATTAGAAAAGATAAAAGGATAAAGGGTATTAAAATTGGAAATATTGAAATTATTTTGGCTCAGTTTGCAGATGATACTTCTTTAACTCTTGATGGTACGGAAAAAAGCCTTTATGCTGTACTCAACGTATTAACATTTTTTGCAAGGTTTTCTGGACTTAAAGTTAATACTGAAAACACTAGATTGATATGGATAGGATCTAAGAAGAGATCAAGATACAAGCTTTGTAAGGAATACAAACTTGATTGGACACAATCACAGTTTAAATTATTAGGTATCAATTTTGATGTAGATTTAGAATTAATGGTTGATATTAATTATTCAGATAAGCTGGGAAAAATTGAGAGAGAGATGAAAAGCTGGGAATTAAGACTTCTGACACCCATGGGCAGAAATGTAGTGTTAAAATCTTTATTACTTTCAAAATTAAATCATCTCTTCTCATCAATACCAAGTCCACCAGATAATGTTATTCAGTCATTTCAGAAGAGATGTTTTGAGTTTGTTTGGAAGGGAAAGAAAGACAAAATTAAAAGAAGTGTTATTACATCAACTGCTAAAAATGGAGGAATCAATGTTCCAATATTAAAAAATATTATAAAGTCTCAAAAAATTGTTTGGATTGAAAGATTTATGTATATCAGTTCCATATGGAGTAAAAATGTTTTGATATACATTCCGAATAGTCAGAGACTGTGGCTTGCAGATGGTGCTTACATTGGCAATTGTATATTGCCTGCTATTTCAAATACATTCTGGCAAGATGTTGTAAAAGCATGGGCTGACTATCTAACAATATGTTACCAGGATGAGAATCTCTGCTATAATGTTTTGAATCAATCTCTTTGGTATAATAGTAATATATTGATTGGTGGCAAAACTATATTTTATAGAAATTGGGAAGAAAAGGGAATAACATATTTAAGAAATATTATGAACGAAGCTGGTACTATTATGTCTCATGAAGAATTTATTGATAAATATGATATTGCTGTTGATTTTCTTACATACCAAGGTATTAAGAGTGCAACAAATCAATACTTTAAAAAGAGAAACTGTACATTCATTGAGGAGAAAAACATATCCTCCTTCCCAATTCTTCCATTTGATATTTCAAAACTTGATAAAAGTAAACATTTATATCAAATATTATGTCAATTTAGTTTTAATAAATCAAATGGCCAATTGAAATGGGAAGAAATATTTGGCAAGGAGTTTCTACAGAATGAATGGGTGAATATCAATATGATGCCTAATAGATGCACACACAGTGTTAATCTAAAATGGTTTCAGTATAAAATAACTCAGCATATTCTGACAACCAATAATTTTTTGTATAAGATTGGATATATTGACTCACCATTGTGTTCTTTTTGTAAGCAGTTACCTGAAAGTATTATCCACTTACTGTGTGAGTGTACTCATGTGAGAAAAGTGTGGAGGGAGTTGGCAGAATGGCTAGATAAATTGGCTGAAGGATTTATTGATTTAACACCAGAAAATATTATTTTTGGTTTTAAGGGTAAACATAATAACCCATTAAATACTATCTGTTTACTAGTGAAACAAAATATATACAGTATGAGCAGAAAGGGAAAGAAGCTCATTTTAAAATTATTCAGAAAGAATTATTAAGATATTATCAGGCATGTAAATACAATGCCTTTACAAATAATAAGCGATCAAAATTCTTTTCATTTTGGTCATCTTTCCACACTTTACTAAACTCATTGAGTCAGACCGATACTTAAAAATCCTACAAAATGTAAAACATGAAAACCTTGTAATATAATAGACCTGCAATACCTATGTATTTGAACCTGTTTACAATGTGTATATTTGAATCTATGTATGATATATCTATAATTTATGGTCAAACTATGTAAGCATCGTATGGGAAATAAAAATATATAAAAAAAATTTTTTTTTAAAATAAAAAAATAAAAAAGCTATCAGTATTTCCTTAAAGAAATCATAAAAGTGAAACTTGTTTGGCTGCATTATTGGCGGGAGTTTGAAATGACTTTGACACATTTTATTAGTAAAATTATTGTGTTGTCTAAGAAACCGTGCTTCTTTCGTTTCTGGAAATAACAGGGGAAAATATTGGCCCCTGCACAAGTTCGGAATCAACAAAATATATATAACTTCACAAACAAGTACTTGTTGCTTACAAATTTCCCTTGGGAATGTTACATCATCCGGAAACGACTCTCGTAGGCAATCATTTACAGATAGGTTCATTAACCAATATTTCTGATGTCTGTTCGCATCATGAGCCTCATGTTAATTGTCACAAGGTCTCACTCTCTGTGATTGGACACGATTGGTTTCTCATTTGTATTCTCTCACAACATTCATGATGATAGGCTGCCATTGTTTTTTTTTTAAAATTGGCTTTCTTTCAACCGCGATTTGCGTTATTCAACTTTTGAAGTAGTATTCATGTTAAGTTATAAGAACAAGACAAGCTCATGTACTTCCATCATGTTGATAATTTGTCCTTAATGAACCCTCGCTTTTTCCACTAACCAGGACAGCCATATGCATTGCTATGTATAAAGTTTTGTTGATTTCAGATGCTTCAGATACTGCAATGTTAACGCAACTGTTTGCAATGCAATTGATTTCTTTGTATTAATAAGTTTGTCATACATTTTACAAACAAATGTGATTTAGATTTATTATCAACGTTTAATTTTGACGTTAAGTTACATATTAAGGTCCTAAAACACCGATGGAACTGATAAGCATAAGGATTGTGATTTTCTTAAACAACCAATATTTCTCGATAATATAATACCACATATGACATATTTGACTCCTACAACATACTCTGTGCCCCTTTCAGTCCACTTTAACACTAGGCATAAACTTTATTCAAACAGTATATGTTTATTACATGAAATACTTAAATAAAAAATCTATGTCTCTACTGTTTTATTTTCTATTCATTCTATCAAAGAACATGACGGGCTATTTAATTAGCAACAAATATTACAATTTATCAATCATTAAGAATTATGGTGAATTTAGTCATGTTTCTTATAAAAATTTACATTTTCTTTGCTCGGGTGTTGTTTTGTTGTACAGAGAAAAAGGTTAACATGAACATACTCAAAAAGGAAATGCATAAAAAATTGCTGACATCTCTATCCATGGTGGACAAACGCGTAGTTGATATTTGTCAAGATGTTCATTGGCATGATCAGGTTATTTCGCATCAAATATTAATGCCAATGTGCCACAGTTAAATCAATTACTGAGTACTTGCTTACTGTTTTGTTTCAAATTAATTAGAAGTCATTCTTAAACACTGATTTAGATTGATCCAGAGGCTAAAAAAAATGTTAAAAATTAGCAACAATGAATTCCAATTACTTCAAGTAAGTAACATATTATCCTTCTTTTATACATAACCTTCACATGAGTTCTACATGATATATAGAAAAGTTGTCAATGTTTCATCTTAATGACTGGAAAGGGATTTGCACATGACGATGTGTCAGCTCATAATGTATCTCTACTAGGAAATGTTTTCCACTCTAATAGAGCATTTATAATGTGTTTAAGTATAGCCTCAGGAGTATATGAAGCCACAAAGCGGTCTTATAATGATCCAAGCTGATGATAGGATTTGTAAATGATTATATTATCGTCCTTAGGCAATGTGGCACATTGCAAGAATCTAATCAGCAAGAGATAAGGGATTGGCTGAAAACATGTGCTTGTCTAGCAATATTTGAAAAACTATAATGACATTGTGTTAATCGATTCTCACAACTCTCGCATGACTGTTCTGAATGCTCATATGTGTCTGTGATCAGTGTTAAGAGAATATCTTACAACACATCACAGATTTATGATTCATAAACTTAACGATTCACCGATTTTACATTTAATCTGATGTATCTGTTGTTTTACCTCATCTGTCATCATCCGATAGATTGGTAGGTTCTTTAAGATTCTGAGATTGAGTTCCGATTCTATCGCAGGCCATCAGAAATAAGTCAATAGCTCACTCCTGCAGTTCAAGGGTTACTTTTTCAAATCGATCAGAAACTTGAGACTGATTTGGATCTTTTAAATGTTGTTTCATACTGCAAGCATGGGACTGGGTAAAACAAATGTATTTGTTCCTGCAATTTATGAATTATTTTCCGATGAAGAAGCCAAAGCTATATTGGTTAGTCCATTAACCATAACGGATATAAATTGCATGCATCAGATATCCCTTCTTAGGATATTGGATTTCATGGTTATATTTTGATATAACGTTATATCGCCTCCTGGACTAGACACAATTCTCATTCAAGTGATGATAGATCTATACTGATCACTCATCTCAGCAAACTTATATGCTCGTGTCTGGCGATATCAGAAGAAAAATATATGACATGACGTTTATCGATCATCACAATCAGTAGGAATATTTTGAATGCAAATGATAATTGTCAGTGATCATGACAGGACTAAAATAAATAGTGGATATTATATGAGTGCCAATGACATACTATGTTTACGACTTAATATTAGTATTTCCCGAGCGAGAGCGAGGGATATACTGATATTAAGGCACGAGTGACCTAAACATAGTATTTCATGGACACGAATATGATATTCTGTTTATTACCGAAGTCGAGAAATCAAAGAAACTATTCAAAATCAACATCCAAGCATAGGTATGGACGTATTTGGAACATAACATCATAGGCGAACTGTGACGTCGAAGCATTGTTTTTGACGTGACGTCACAATGAAAAAGTGATATTTTGCCCAAGGGCATCGTCTCAAAAATATTTACCCCGATATGACTGCCCTCGTAGGTAATAATATGTTATATTCTCAGATACAAAAATCAAGTTGCATGACAAATTGACGAAATTTTTATGATAGTTGGATTGTGACTTGTTTATTTTATAATTAAGGAGAATCTTGGAAGTTCATTTAATTACCAGGTTTCATGTTTATCCTCGGTATCATAACACAGTGCTACAGAAGTTTTCTGTCTAAAAGCTTGTAAACAACCTAATCTTGTCATGCAGATTTTGAGTTCACCATAAATGAAATCAATCAGGTTAATTGAATCACACTTACTGCATTGGCGTCAGGGCACATAACTTCCTTATTAATCTGTGTTATGTTCATGACGTTAAGGAAAACCTCAAAGTGGATATAAATCAAAGTTCTAGAACTTGGTCTTCAAGTCGACCTTTAAAGGTTGTCGTGTCCTTAAATTAGAGTTTTGTAGACTTTTGAGTGTTAAGTATTATATAACAACATATCTACATGTGTAGAGAACATGCATATGTTATTTAGATATATTTTACACCGAGAAAAAGCTAAAACCATATACCAAGCAGTTCCTACAGTAATTCATAGTTGATATCCCGTTCATAAAATCATACCATTCAATTATCAAATATTCGGAACAAATTAACTTTGATTCGATATTAAGCGATGATATTTTGCTTGAATAACTGCACCTCAGAAGGGAGACATATGCACATGGACAAAAATATTGCAACAAATACTTTTTCATTGACTGTCGGGATATATATAAAGGCTATTCAATTGATAAGGACTTTATTCTAATTAAAGCATTAAGATGATATAGCTACAATGGTTTTTTCCCAAAACGTGATTGTTGAATGAATTGTTGAAAGAGTTTCAGTGAGGAAACGGGACAATCTTAAAACTTTTATTTATTTAATAGGTATTTGAATTCGTTTTTACAAACAAACGTCATTGTAAAAACACGTAAAGATTATATATTCACGTGAGAATTGCACAAGAGATGTGGTTCAGACAAGCATAAAAAAGCAAACATTGTTCGTAAATTTTCTTACCGTTATTTTTATATAAAAAGATATATTTAAAAGGTTAATCAGAGTATGTTTTCTTTAAGATTTGCTGTCACCAAAGCCCATATTCTCTACACGTAAGTCAACGTTACAATAAGTCGCAGAGAAAGCCGTGACTGGCTATCACGACGAAGAAATAGAGGTTGATAATTTCGCGAAGGAGACTTCAAGGAATTATCTAATCACACCCGAGATAATACCAAGCAAGATGCAAATAGTAGGCGTACAAAGTATTGACTTTAACGCCATCTTGTTGGTCAAAGAAAACCAAAACCCCTGAATGCACTCGTTTGCTATCCCTTTTCTATGGACATGTGAATTCCAATTTCCTACCATTTACAGAAAATATTTACTCTTACAATAAAATAAAAAATATTTTGACAATAACAAGTGACATATAATCATTGAAATACACACACATATCAGTTCGCCGAAGCATTAATGGTCTTGTACCAATGACTGTACAAATTCATATTTGTTTTTAGAATCGTTTGTGATGTCATTTGGAATGGCATGAAATGGCGAATAAAGATGAAAAATGACACGTACATACAACATATTTTGAGAAATGTGTTTCGCATTTTTCATACATGTTAATCTCAATCTGATTATTTTTACATTGATCCCTGTGTTTTCAAATGATCTTCTGTTGAATTTCTTGATGAAATTGACTGTCTCATTCCTTTTGGTAACCTCAAAATCGATATTGAAGACATGCTGAAATTGAGGTTATTTGCTAGGATCAAACCATCTTCAGCTGTCTTTTTGTGGCGTCAGTTTGACAAGGGATCAACCAGAAGGCAGTGGTTTAGTGATTAACATGTATTTTTAGCAATGCACAAGAGAATGTGGAATTAGGAATCTGTTGCAATTGATTTGTTTTATTACATACCCACTTATTAGTACGAAAACGTTGTTATGGTCAATTCTCTTCACTGCAATAAATGCAACATTTGAGGATAGATGTTATTACAACTTTATGAAAGTGTGTACTCATCAGAATAAATGTTCCGTTTTTTATGATATAAAAGGCTCCATGACTACAATTACACCGTTCACATCAGATGATGACAAATTAGTTAAATCATCATCTAATTGACGCTGCATACATGCTGAGGTGAAATACTTGTAAAAAGCTAAAAGAAAATGTTTGCGATTATGTGAGTTACCTGAACACTACATTTATAATTTCTATTTCATTAATTATTCATCGATGCCTTTAACAAGTATAGTTATATAGCTAAAAAGGATAGATCAGCGAATCTGCTGGTAGTGTTACCATTACTTTTTGTGGCATGACATCGAAACCACGTAATGTCATTTAAGAAACACCATGTTTCGTGTTTCCCTAAATGTCAAAGCAGTACATCAAAACATAGCAAAGCGTAGCTAGTGCGTTTTTATATTCAAAAGTTTTGATACTTTCCTTCACATTTAGAGCTGCTTGGAAACAATTCCACTGTTTACAGACATTGTCATCGTTACAAAAGTGCTGCATAATGGTGTACTTGATTTAATTATTTTAAAAAACACCTTTACGATTCACTGCCATTACTAATACTGAATTCCCAAAGTAGTGCTATTTTACTAACTTACTTGATATTTGGTTTTACGTACAAGGACACCTTAGCTTTACTAGCCTTCTGTTGCTGTAGTGTTAGTGAAGCTTCAGTTAATGTCATGTATACATCATTGAAATATTCATGATTTTTTAACTTTACTCTTGCTGATGATGAATAAGACTAGGGATCAGTAATTGTTTAATAGGAGTAAGTATGTTCACATACAGCGTTAATTGCACAGCTCTATCAGGCATTCACGTGAAATGCTATCTCATCATTTGAGACTTTTTCTTTTGGTTGATGGTCGTGAGTTATGTTGCCGTAATGAGGTGTACACCCCCCCCCCCCCCCCACGCAAACCCCATCACCTACCACATGTACACCACTCAAACCCGTCCAAAATTCACCCCGTTCCCTCGTTCATCCCTCTCCAAATACCTGACTTATACTTATAGCAGGATTCAAATATGATTTTCTTTGACGTTTTGTTCCTGTAAATTTTTCACAGTCGGCTGAAAATCATAAAAACAATGTTTAAACTTGCTCACATCAGATTTCCCGCGTGAAAGGGTAATTCTTCATCAGCTTTCAATTTATATGCACTATTAGTGTACTAAATTTCCACTACTTTCCTATCAACAATTATCAGCCAACTTCAAAACGATTGAGGCAGGGTAAATCTTCCCCCAGCAGTCAGTTTAAAACCACATCAAATTTGATGTGCTCTATCGGAAGATAAAGTTGCCTCAGCTATCAGCAACTAGAGGCTTTCAATACCGTTCAACTGCTCTACCACTACTCTGTGACTTATATATGGGAATAATTGTGTTTGTCTGGATACATCATAAGAAGGAAAGTTATCTAGCATCTCATGGGATCTCAAAAATAGTTTGATGTCACTGCTTTCCTTCAAGTAAAAACATTATTCACTCTTGGTAAGAAATCACCTATCATAACATAACAGTCAATGATGTTGGTGTCAGGTGTTTAAGTGAATTGTAAAACTTTCAAAAGTCTATTCGAGTAGACCTCTTAAACCCGATGTACTCGATTTTCTTTATTTTTCTTACTCATGTATCAGTCTGTATAAACAACTTGCATTTTAAAAGTTTACTTTTGACACTTAAATCTACAATAAGTAATTGTTAGAAAAACATTTCAAGGGTTGTTATTCCTGTTATTCGCCAAGGCTCGTGAATTACGAAATTAATATAACTAGGAAAAGATACTCTGTCATTCGCCAGGGCTCGAGAGTTACGAAATTTATATAACTCGGGAAAGATCTGTCATTCCCCGTCACTCGTTAGTTATTGTCTATGGATACATCTCCAAACACTTAAATCGAACCTCAATTATTTTGCATTTTGATCGAGGTTCAGAAGTGATAGACGTAAAGAAAGTAGAAAATACTAGGATCTTGAGACTAGAGGGGATTTTCTTTTATTTAAATCAAATTCGGGCCAATATTCTTTACAAATTCCAGAAAGCCCAACGTACAATGTTCTGCCTAAAACGTCATTGGTACTGTCAGAGACAGTTGTTTCAAGACTAATAATTGGAAATAGTAATGTTACTCGTGATAATACAAAGCGCGTTATATCCTGTTACATATGATTTTCCTCCTAAATGATAAGAAAGTAGATATGAGAGTGTTGAAGAATGCGATAGATAATTGAGAATGGCGAATATGTGGTAATGTTACAACAGGCCCCTATCATTCGAAAAGGCACCATACCATAAATCAATAACCTTTCTTTCAATTAAAGACTGCTTCTTTTGATTCATATCTGAAGAACATGTATACAGAATTTGTTTGTTCATGAAAATAAATCCCTTCACAAGTCATGTTTTAAAACGTCCCTCTCTAGTAGCTAATTCGTTCTGGTGTATTTTTATTACCGTCTAATTCCGCCACAACCAAAAGACTCTGAAATGACATTGATTTATTACTCAACACTGTGTTCCACAGGAGATAAATTGTGTAAATGCAAATTTGCGTGAAAATATTATTAACATAATTGCTGTATACCAAAATTTTTAATTTGCGTAGTAGGTTCCCTTTAAAAGACTTCTTCTAAAACGTTGGTAGTAGACATCAATGTTATATGAATGGATTATTTCCGTGTTTCTGATTGGCCTACTTGATGACATGACAGCAATGACGTCGAGTGATGTCAACCTGTGTGGAACGCGAGAGGTTGATATACCAACCAAACGCCTCTGGTGGATAAAAATAGATCCCAATCTACTGGAAATAACAGAATAATGGTAGTTTAAGACCTATTTCATATAATGAAACAATTATAGACTTCAGACTCGGTTGATCCAATGATTTCTCGACCTTGGACATGTGATATTCACCTCGGCTTCGCCTCTAAACATGAAACATGATGACGTCACGTAATTATATGGCTTGTGTTATGTACAATATGTATGTAAAACAAAATTGAAATATGTGTAATTGTCCTCAAGAAAAGTTATGGTTTGTAAATGGAATACACATCCGTTTCATTTCTCTCTTAGTAGTCGTTAATGAATGTTTGAATATCATTGGTGAGTACATGCAACTTTTGATACATTTAAATTTGTGGATTATCTTTATCAGAACACCATTGGTAGGATTCTGTACTTACTGCAATATGCATGAGGAATCTAACAGAAATCATCAATAAAACATTTCTTTGTCCTTAAGTACTCAAATATCAAATGTTCCTGACTCGGGCAATGCTAAATTCAAGAAAATATATATTCAAATAATCTATTGAGGTTGAAAAGAAGTTTGTATAAAAATCTTTCTTTTTCTTTTAAGCATCTTGCTTATTCATCGTAATTTTATGCAATTATGACTCAAATAAATCACAAATACAATGTTACAATAAAAAAACGCAAGAAGTATCTAAACAAACGTAATTGAAAATTCTAGAAGGACCTCCTCCATAAATCAAATATCAAGAATGGATGAAAGATGTCAGTGAGAGTTGAATAACGATATCACTGATCACTATCGTTTGAAAAAAGCTTCGTCTGTTATGATTAAATCTGGAATTTCATCAGATGTAGCATTCTTTAAATAATGGAATGTCTGATCTTCCTTCCATCACTGATTAATACAAGTTTACATTCATATCATTCTTTCAACAAAGAGGCTTTACAATCTGTTCTTTCCCTTGTCATTTTTCTACAAATGGAGCTTATTCTTTGTTCGAAACGCATAATCCTGATTTGCTGTTTGAAATAAGATTGAGTAATGGAAATCGGCAACGAAGTCTGTTCCTGTAAACGATTAGAATATTTGAGCTCTTTCCCTCATACGATTCAGTGATATTTCCTTTCCGATAGAACTTTTTGAACGTTAACCAGAATTCATCCTTGTCTCTTCTTGAATCATGAACACTCGTTAATAAATGTAAAAAAACTCGGATGTATGTAACTTTATCAACTCGTATTCATTTTGTTTGATATAAGGAGACTGGTTTGAATGTTCCACATCACTATATCTGATCTATTTTAATTTGTACAAGTACCATATTTCAAATTTGATATAAACATAAAATATCCTTTGATATTTTTCCTTTTAATTAATGTTTTTAAACGTATTAGATTACAGTTACGTTCCTGCTCAAACTGTTTATATGAGGAATATCGTATCAAGATTTTTAAGTTGCAGCTGCATGTTTGCAGCATGAACAATATTTCACATTTAAATACGCCTTGGCTTTGTGGGTTTGTAACCAGTTATATTTTCTGCAATGCACCTTCTCTCTCTCTCTTTTACGTAAGAAAATGTGCAAATGTGATCACACACAAAAAATGTTATATAGACAACAGGTATTGAAAATTGTTCTTATCGAATCATGGGAATGCTGATTTTTCTTTAGCAGATCTTGCATTTACACGAATTAAGCTACCTTCGTACAGGTAACCTTAATTTTGACAAAGTTTCTTGATAAAATAATTTCATAACATATTTAATAACAGCAGAGAATAAGTTTTTTTAGATTGAAAATTTGTCATTTGATAGAATATCTGTGAACCTTTCTGTCTATATAAAATGCAGATTCGATGAGAAAATATATTGAGAATGTTAACATGTAAATGATGAAGACAGACGGTGCCAATTTAAGAGGACAAAGCACGTCCAGTATTGTGTGCCAAGTTTACAGACTTCAGACAATTAATGGCTCGTCCTGACACAAATTGGGATTCGAACTTGAGACATTAATCTAGGTAATTTACAGCAAAACGTGTCAGCTCTGGAAATGAGACGTCATTTGTCTTCTAACAAGGTTGTATCTAAGTTAGGGGGTCAACATCCTCGTAGGTTATTTTCTATCTTATCGAGAGGACAACATCCGAGTAGGTTATATTGTGTCTAAGTTTGGACGATAGATTATTCTGTATCTTAGCCAGATGACAACATCCTCGTAGGTTATATTTTATCTAAGTGAGGGGGGTCAACAGTAGGTTATACTGTATCTAATCCAAAGGACAACATCTGAGTAGGTTATAGTGTGTCTAAGTTAGGGGATCAACATCTTAGTAGGTTACATTTTGTCTACGTTAGGGGATCAACATCTTAGTAGGTTATAGTGTGTCTAAGTTAGGGGATCAACATCTTAGTAGGTTATATTGTGTCTAGGTTAAGGGGTTAAAATATTATGGTGTCACAAGACTGATCTGATTACCATTAAATTAAAATTTTTCGTCAAAAGAGTTGCAACGAACATTGTTTTATGATATGTGCACGAAATTACAGATTTATTTTTAATCTGTTTCCCGGGTTATATAGCTGGAATTAAAAAAGACACGATCCATTTACATGTGATTGTTTAAAGAATAAAATTAAAAACGTTGTGTCACTATTCAGTTGTTCTGTATTTTAGTTTGAAAAGTCTCATTTCACGACTAAATACATCATGCAAGCAATAAGTAACAAACAATGCGATGTACCATTTACTCCATATATGTCTTATTCAGAATTGATGAAAACATTAAAGCTGGGGATATCATATCAAAAGAGGTGATCGATCACAAAATCTTATTTCTAGTTTCTAAGGCAACGTGAGACTGAAGTACCGAAATCTTTGTCACTCCTCAAAAGTTGGTGAGACAATCTGACAGATTTTTCGTTCTGTTTTTCTTCAATGTCTGAAAATTGAAATGGATACAGATTTTCCGCGCTCTATTATGGCAATTCGTACTCATCAAGATATTCATATCATTGAATAATGTGAGCTCGGTGACAGCATGAAGAGAGATATTCCTTTGATCTTTCCCTTGTAAAATAATATTTTACCTGGAAGACTGACATTCTATCGTCATTTTCTTTTACGCACAAATTTTGATTTTAATAGTAGATCATCTTATTTTACTTACTGGTAAGATCAATAGAGGTTATCATGCGAGTATGTTTTGGGATGGTAAATATCCTGCATTAGGAATAAACATTGTATTTTGCGAGCTTTGGCAAATGAACAGCGTAATGATATCCATGGTAAATTGACATTAGATTGAGCTGTTGTGTTGGCATGATTTAAATGTTCCAGTTGGTCTTAGAATTCGTTTCGAAATAAAAAAGATTGAAACGAAAATAAATTGCCGTTTCGAAAGTACTTGTAGATTTGAACCCGAAAGCTTTCGATTTTGCATTCACATGTAATCGGGCGGCGAGCGTATCTCACTTAGAACGAGAGTTCCTTCCCTTTTCCAAATGCAAATGGCAGCTTGTGTAAACACAGCGTTACGGATAGATTAACTAATACTTACTCTATCTACTTAATTTTCAAAACTCAATAAATTACGAAAAATGGTAAGATACATTGAAGCTAAATATGAGGTCATTGAACATGTGATTCAATCTGCCATGGGTTCCCGTGAGTAAAAGATAACTCAGTTCATTCATTGAAATAGCTACCTTGGCCTATATATTTCGGTTGATTTCAACAAGCGATGCAATTAAGTTATTTTGCACTGCTTGATCATGAACTTCACGAAACAGCTGCACAAAGTCCGTTTGTCATTTCTTCAACTTAATTTTGATGCATTAGATGACGAATAATTTGCTGAAGCCATCCGTTTGTGCAGGCATTCCAAATGATAAAGAGTGTGACGTCATAGTAATTTTCAGAAAAAGTTCCGGCACTTGACCTCTGTAATTTGCATCGGTATCCGCATATGACCCCAACGGATATCGAAAATATCCGTTGACATTATTATGTCGAGAACACTATCCATTTTTTGATAAAAGGATATATCAAACCATCATGCCTTATCTGCCATTTGATAAATTCAAAAGATATTTTTATTGTGACCACTCCCCTCATTCATATGTTCATACATTAGAATGAAAAGCGTTCATAGATATTTTTGAAAAATTCTTAAATCTTTTTATCAAGTTATAGATTTGTGTTAAGTTTTACTCTGTTTCCTGGGTAATATATCCTGAATCCAAAACCACACGATCCGTTTACATGACCAAGGTTAAATCCTAAAAACAATCTTGAATCTTGCTTCAGATAACCTTCGAGTTCGAGAAACTGGCGAACGAATATTTGTGACTCGACGCCAATAAAATCTTTTATCACTACACTGATTCGATTATCGTTAATATAATTGTTTAAATGCAACAACAACAGAATGGCGACAGCGATTAGTTCACGAAATATAAGGTTTCTTACTTGACTCCTACGGCGCTCGGAGTATCCCTTTAAGAGTGAAAGGAAAAAATGAGCCACTAATCAGTTGGCTTGAAAGGACGTTCGTCGTTTATGATATGTTTAGAGGTCTCAATTTTTACTTAATACATCTTGAAAGCAATTAGTGTAACTATCAATGCGATTTACCATTTATGTCTTTGGAGAATTGATGAAAACATTAAATCTGAAGATAACATATCAGAAGAAGTGATCAATCATATTTAATTATTTCCAGTTTCCAAGGCAGCGAGAGTTTGAAGTTAAGAGATCATTGTCACTCTTCAATTAAGGTCCAAAAGAAATTGCAAGTTGGTGAGAAAATATGACAGTTTCTAAGTTCTGGGTTTTTTTCAGTGTATGTAAAGTGAATTGATACAGATGATCCTCCATGTAAAGTTAACTTCAGCACTTTGCTGTCATTCGGATCTTCTTTATCCAGGAATTTTGTTAACTGGGTGACAACATGAAAAAGATATTCCTTTGATCTCTCCCGTGTAAAAGATCATGTTCTCGAAAGTCGAGAATTTAATCAGTATTTACTTTTATCTACAAATTGGATTTAAGTATATCCAATTATTTAGTATATCAAGACCAATAGAGATGCAGAACCACACCGTCTATGCTGATCTAATCTATGACCACTTCCCACGAGCAATATGTTGATGCATTTGTATAGAAAGAGTTGATAGGCCTTTTGCAGTAAATTTATATTGATTTTGTTATCAATTTTAAGAATTTTTGTCGGTTTTCTCTTAAATTTAGAGATAGTTATTTTAGTTCAATGCAGAGAATTATCGCCACCAAACGTTCAGCGTAATCGCCAACAAGTGAAAAACCATTAATTATTTGGAGCATAAATATATGTAAATATATCAAAAACGCAATATAAATACTGGTACCAACTGTCTACCTGGACTCATTCCTGTTGTTTAATCTTTTACAACTTCTATATGCCTAGACTGATAATTTTTATACTAAAACAATCATATTTACCCCGAAAATATTTTTCCATAAGCAGAATTAGTTTGTTTTTTACTGTATATATTCACTGCCATTTTATAGAGACATCCCAGACAAGAACACATAACTCCGAATTTACGCACAGAGTTAATCATTTTGATAGTCAAATATACATCACGAAGTCCTGTTCAGTCTATCTTGGCAGATTATTTGTTCATAACACGAATATTGGTTGTAATGTTTGTTCGCTTATAGCTGTCACCGCAGGTAAATGGACATTATTTTGTATTCACGGTAAAATTTATCATTTCTGTGGTCAACAACACATGATACAGTCTGTTGAGACAATGATGGCAGAAGTTTTCTTTATCAAATTGAAATAATGTTTCAAATATTTTTAGAAATTATTTAGGTTTCCTGCCGGATTTTCTATCATTTTTTTGCAGTTTGCGTTGTTTGGGTATCAATCAACATTACAGCTGCTGAACAAAAGTTTTTGTAATAACTTACGTAAAATCACAATTTTAGATTTTATCTTACGAGAACAATTTACAGACCCTTTATTTGGATCAGTATGTTAAGGGTTTATATCTACCTACATATATGTATAATAGGTATTGTAAGCTTAGGGCTGTTAACTTGTCAAATAATGTAAAGTAAATCACATACATTATTTTATCGCTTTTCATTATAGCACACAAATAACCTTCTTTAGAAATTAAATTGTATTAGTAGCCATACCAGTTTTACTTTAAATGACTTTTTTTATTTATGATGTGAGTAAAATAAATGTTGAACTAAAATGATGGTATAAATCTCGACTGTTCATTTTGCTTGCATTCACTTCATGTGGTTAAAGATATTCTCCTTTTACACATAATGTTGAACATTTCCTTAATTCAATCTAATATACTGACGTTAATATAAATATATTATTGATTGAATTCATTTTATGTGATTCAATATTGTATTACTGAGAACGTCATGTGATACATTTCAACTTAATATGCATTCTTTTCATTTGATTCTAAGGATTACCATTTCAAAATGTCATGGTAAATGACAAAGGTTTATGTCTGTGAAAACTCATAATTGCCAAATTAGATCACATGAAAATTTTCGCAAAGGGTAAGCAGTGTGGATTAGAAATAAAAGAACTTATGATTTATTAACCATATATTAGCACGACACTATGGTTATCACAGATATCAATATAATGTATCAAAATAATGTTAAGTTTCTTGACAATATTCTGATAATATTAAACTTAATTTGAAAATTAGTTTAGCGAATAATGAGTGGTTCTTGATATACATACTTACACCAAGTTTAATTATCCTAAGTAAAGAAGGTAATGGTTATATATTCATCAATAGATATCAAAGGTTTATATTAGAATTGCAGTATGATCCCCAAAGATTAAAATCAGTATTAATTAATATTAATAATATACATTAATTATGTAATATTCTTATGAAAGCATTAATAAAATTTATATTCATCATCATCTCGAACATTGATTATGAATGATTAGTCAATATTTATTTATTTATCATATTATACATCTTACGCATGAAATTGTATATACATATATACATGTAATTATAGACAGTAAAAATAGACTGATAACGCGAAGTCCCTTAGTTGAAGGGAAAGATAATGTCCAAATGTGACTTTCCAACCAATAACATATCTAACTTTCAAAACAAATTATTTATTACTGTATAAAAGTTTATCGTTGACATTCAGGTAAATATTAAGCCTTTAACGGTTTCTGAATTACCACAATAAGCGAAAATCTTGCGTATTCCTTTGGTAACTTCGTTACGTGAAGTCAAATAAAGAGTATTTTATGAATGCTTTAAACAGTATTACCTCAAATCTAGGGTCATATTACTTATACCTTTAAACATATGTGCTAGCAGGTCTAATGCCGAAAGAAAGACACATTGTTTCTCTATAGTTGGACGGACTATACATTCTATTATTTTTTTCCATTTTCGGAAACGTTAAACCGAAGATTTATCACGTATAGTTAAGTTTTTAAAACTTAAGTATACACCAACTTGCCTTATGCAACTGTGATAGTTTTTACCCATTACGTTAGATTTTACCGATTAAATTGCAACTTATCGGAATTAATTCAGTAAAAACTATAGCGAGAAACTTCAGTGTTATTTTTATGCTTTTGCGGAGACGACAAAAATTAAAAACGTCGAAAAGACATATCTCACATCTTTGATTCCATTTTTTGGTGTTTACGCATCGCCATGATTGCACTTTTGACATTTTGAGATCTTAAGAAAAAGAAATATTTATAATGTAATTATAATGATTTATTGAGTTGACATTAACATGTTTTCGTGTCATTATCCTGTTTAAAAACTACTGTTAGACATGATAAATAGACGTAACCGAAATCCTTCAAGAATCCCAGGAGACGGTCAGTTTAATCTTATTTGAAACTAATAACTAAAACTTATTTGGTTTGCTTTGTACACATTAACCATAAGATGCAAGTAACATAAAATAGCAGACAGACAGACAGACAGACAGACAGAAGTATTTTACTAAAGTGTCACAGATCAGTTACAAAAAGATATATACATAATAAATACACACGAGTAAAAACTGACATCCAGCAATAAATTGGCTTATGATACACTGGCAATATAGCATTAAATTTATCATAAGATATATTTTTAAAATAATATTAAAATATTGTTCATTAAAAGCGCGTAAAATGATGATTTAATCATATTACCAAATATGTATGAATAAGTAAATACAAAAAATAAATACAAAATAAAATCAAATTAAATGAAGCGATATAAATATTTTTTTTAAATGTATGAAGCGTTAAATGTGAATGAAATATGCTATAGTTAAAAGCATAAAAGTTTTGGGTTTTTTAAATTACCCATTTGTATCAGAATTAGCATCAGAGAGAACTATAGGGGAAACGGAAGAAAATGGTATAAATGAATAATCATAAATTGATAATGAAATAATGAATTTTCACAATTAGTTCTTATTTTAGATCCTAGATAAACAATTAGAAAGACATAATACTTAGAAGCCTACGTGTTTCATAGCATAAATAAATATCAAGTTTTATTTCCCTTTGTCATCATAGGATCGATCGACTAGGGTAGGTAGGTAGGTGGGATTTAAGGGCGACGTTTGGGCCTAAACAATCTCCCTTTAAATGAACTCCGTAATATCATGCAAGAAAAACGCATGATAACTATTCTCATCACGCCTTTATTATAACAAGGTCGTACTGTTTCTGGACATAAGGCTGCAGTATGAAGTAGAGGTAGCTGTATTGAATCATCAGCTTTCTTTCTCCCGAAACTGGAATCGAATATATGCATGTATCCCCTCTGTAGATGTACACACATTTATTCAACATGAAGTTTTCGTTCAAAGGGGGATAGTAAACAACCTTCCATTTAATACTGATTAATTAGTAACTTTGTATTATTTTTATTAAATGAGTCTTTGGTTAGGTGTAAATCGAGCTAAAGCGAGTTTGGTACCAAATTATGAACTAGTTTAATAATAAATAGTTGAAAAGTGGAAGCATTATCTTTTACCTACATAATTGTCGAAAATGAGTTGATAGACACATTACCGTTACGATTGTGACGTCACTGCCACACAATATTTTTACGTATTATGTGCAGCAGTATTACACTAGTTTATATTGCCTAAGTGCCTACACTGTGATAATTATCTCATAAATGTCTTAACCGCCAAGCTCCAGAGTATCTGTCCCAGTACAACCCTCAAGATGTCTAAGGTCACAGCAGCAGCATTTTCTTACACTCCCTAAAGTCAGACTCGTCTCCTATGGCCATAGGACCTTTGCCTTCACTGCACCATATCTTTGGAATTCACTGTTATGTATATGTAATGTATATTACGATCTTCTTAGTATGACACTAGCTCACGAAAACCTGTTACGACTTTTACGTCCTCTAAATGATCCAGCTAAAAATTATTATTCATTGGAAAGGCACAATTCCCTGGTTTTCTGAATCTATAGTGTTCATTATAGTGTTACCCAAAATGGAGTCGAGGTGACTTCGAGATTAACGTCGTTTTCAAGAGTATTTCACTTACATAATGGCTGCTAGTATTATTGCAGGGAGAACGCCTGCAACGCCTTTGCGACTATGCATTGTAGTGAAACCTGCAAGCATCGGCTGGAAAAAGCGAACAATGGTTGATACTGCGATGATATTCAATGTAGCATTGCACCAAAACCTTAATGCATTAAAACAGTTCTGTACTGCAGACAAACTTGGCGAGCCCCTAGCGTACCCGTTCTGTGTCGTCGAGCGGCCAATGTTCTGAATGAGTTTAATAAGCTCCGTTAGGTGGTAGAATATAGTGTCTCCTCTCAGAGATCACATTCAAACAATGAAAAGGACTTCTGTCTGATGCCAACAGAAAGATAGATTGCCTTTATTTCCTCCAAGTTTGAGGTGAGGTGAGTTGGTGTTTAACGCCGCTTTCAAGGTTATTTCACATATATCGCGGCTGCTAGTATTAGTGCAGGGAGAAAGCCCGCAACACAATTGTGGCTATGCGTTGCGGTGAAACCTGCGAGCATCGACTGGAACTAGCGAACCATGGGTGGTACTGCACTGAATTTTCCAAGTTTCAAGATTACAAGCAGGTACATGTGTCTTAGAATAACAGGGGTAGGGAACTACACCTATTAAATGCTTACAAAAAAGATGTGAAAATAAATGTTTACGTTTATTGATGAAGTTTGAGGTGTATATCATTATTGAATGTCATATTTGTAATTCTATAGACGTCATACATTCGGGAAGTCCCCCAAGAAGGGTTGAAACTATTAAGTCATCTTGTGACCAGAGGTCAACAACGCTATTATTACAGGCATAATATCACAGATATTTTCAAAGAGTACATTTCGCACTTGCATGTTGAGAGTACGAAACATAAAAATATATATTACAATATCATTGGCAACAATACCATATTTATATTCAGCAGACTGGATTCGTGATGTACTAAGCTTAACAATATTAGCAAGTTATTTTGTGTTTTCTGGATTTACACCACTAGGGATGGTTATTTCTATTGTTCTGAGGAGTCGTTGTTTCCTAATAACCAACCTTAACCCCGGGTATTTTTAATTGCCCAGGGAGTTATCTATGACATGAAGTAGTTATTTGAGGTGGATATTCATTTTAGAAGTTAGCTTCGCCTTGGACTTGGTATCTTCCCTCGAAAATTATACATCGGGAATTTTCAAATATTGTCAATATTTTCAATATTTGAAAATTCCCTCTGTAAGAATGTTTTTTTTATTGTTTATATTCTAAATAAACGACCTCAAATAAGTACCCATTGTCACAAATAACTTCATTTGAGTATTCTGAAGAAACATCGATGGCTTTGTACATCAGTCCATGTAATTACTTCGACAAAAACAAGTCCAAAATTTTATTCTGGCAGACATTGATAGTCATGTCCATTTTCTGTAACATTTAATTACACTTTTAGATTCACAACACAATGTTTAATGACAACTTGGCGACGCGCTTCGTCATTATCCGAGTCGATGCCTTTAGTTTTCGAGGGGCTGACGTTGGTTGTTGCTCCAGCCGTGGAGTTTGGAATTGTGCCCTCAAGAACTTCACTGACCGCTTTCATCTGCTCTTCACTTAAGCCTGAAAAGTACAGTTGAATCACATTAAAGACAAACTCTACATTTGTCAACATGGGCATCAGTCCGGGTAGTCACACGGTTGTTTATCGTTTTGACAAAATTGTTCAGATTGTTATGAAACGTGTACAGAATATTTACACTTCCGAAAAATGTGTTTCCATTTTTTAGATTTTAACGTAAGCCGTTGGAGGTGCATCAAGAATGATTGGTAAAGACCTGTTGCAGATCTGTGACCTGTTCGCTCCATTATTAGGGAGGTCGCGTCAAATTCCTAAAACCAAAACCCTTGAGTGAACAGTTTTGAAACTGGTGGCGGATAAAAGTGCTTATCATTACAAATAATTTCCATACCTTAATAGGTGTGTAAACATTAAATGAACGTTTTAATCCATCATTTAGCTGTGGTCTCACGAACAACTTAAATTGTGTTCGGTCAAAATGGCTGAATGACCGTCGTGTTGATTCCGGAAGTCCTAAATATAGATCATTCAATATAAATGTTAACGTGCTTACGAAACGAAATATTCCACATTGCATTTTAAGGTGCTTCATTAGTGATAACAAATAAACAAAAACAATTTATTTTCATAAAATATTATAAACACTTGAAATATGTAAAAAAAAATAACCATAATTATCTTTACACAAAAAGGAGACCAAAACTTCCAACAAAAAAAGGGCCGATGTTGTTATTAATTTAATATAAAACATATTCACAGTCCATAAGCAAATTAAAAAGATCCTTGTTCCGTCGAAGACTGAAATTATAATAGATTCAGTTGTCACAAGATTGGGTTATGCTAATTACCTCACCTTGCTCTATGGAAATAAAAAAGTTTATGAGAGTTACTTCGCCATCAACTCGACCATGATGTATATGAATGAAAACAACGTACAATGGGCGCGCTCAATATGAATACTCAAGTAACCTACCCATATTAAAACGAATCAAACTCAAAGTAAAGCGAGTTGGAATTTCAAATAAATTATATTTGTGTTTCGCCGTTTTGACCAACTTGTCTCCCTTCTGATCTATCGTCATTTTGACAGTCTCCTGCTTCTCTTTTCCGTGGTTATCTTTGTTTAAGAGATAGGAGCCCACTAAGACCAGAGTGCTTTGCGCAATAAAATAATAAAGTCGATCTATTTATCGACACGGGAAACACCATTACTAATTATTTATTGAAGAGTTTGAGTCAGAAAATATAATGTTAATGACAAGAAAGAACAACATTACAACGATGTATTACAATGAACTTAACATTTTCAAGATATAAAGGTTACACACATGAAAAAAAATGGAAAATGTGGTTGACAAATGCCATTTTCCGAATTGTTAAAGACCACTCCGTCGTTTGCATTACATTTTATAATGACCGGAAATGGCTTTATGTAGAAAAAAAACGTACGCAATTTTTTTACTGGCCTCAAGCAAGACTTTTAGTTGAAGCAAAATACGTAAAATATTGACATAAATCTATGTACAGGTTTTTAAGAATGCTTGTGGACAGTAAAGTGTGATATAAGCAAAATATGTGGATATGGTAATCTAATTGACAACACATGAAAAGTTGACCAATGAAATCGCTAGCATTCAATATTCCCGTAAATATGTGATGAAGAGTAATTCGACTTACTCATATTTCTTGGCTTGAAGCTGTCGGAAGATCTTCCCACAAAAAAATTAAAATATCCGAAGAGAAAAAATTATTTTTTTCAAGCGAACTTTTAGAGTCGAATGCATGTCAATTTCTCGCGACTTGCACGTGAAGGCACGTGAGATTAAGAAAATTGTCACAACTTTGCTGTGACGTCACAGCCGCAGTCGAATCATTTTGTATAGGATCGAAGAGAGAGGTAGGTTGCTCGACGCGACCTCCCTACCATTATGAGTTGATCTTTGTTCTTGAGTAAATTCTTGCGAGGCCTCTATTAAGTTTTCGTCAGATTGTGTAAGATCCATGTCGCTTCCACAAACAGCAATGAAAGGCTATCGCCTGGTCGTGCGAGACGCGCATGCTCTGAGTGAACGTGCAACTCATGGGCGTTGCGTTTGGTTGACCTGTTCTGTGTTTTCGTCTACATTTTCCAATAAACATTTAGCATATGAATCATATGGTGAAAGTAAGTGTGTAACGTTGATCATACCATTGTCATTATCAAATATGGGGTAGATGTTCAGTTCTTAAAAAATGAAATAAAGTCATTGTGTGTGCAAAAACATATGTTGAACTGAACCGAGAGGTAATATTTTTTACCCAGTACAAAACCGTGGGACATGTATTTTGCGATTAAGAGATGAAACACAATTGAGATATCGAAATCTGTGAAACATTCAGTATGAGAAAAGATGATGCTTTGTAATTCATATTTTTGGATTATCATTACATCTATATTGATATTTAAAGCAAAATATGAAAATGATAGATTGATCAAATGCCATACGGAAAGGTTATGTCCAAATACCCTAGGGAGTTATGTGAAATAACCTAGGGAGGTTATGTGGAACGTTTCAGTTTAAAACTATTTAAATTGATCCTAATTGTTATACCTTTCAATAAACAAACCCACGTGGTGTAAGTCGTTTAGACACCTTGTCATCGGGAATTACGGAATAAAACCCTCGATTTCATCTCAGGTTATATTCCGTAATTCCTTCGATGCGGTGTCTAACCTTAACATATAACAGACATTTTCCAGATTCGATTTGGACTGTTTGATCGTATAGCTCTGTATCTAAGAATGTCATATCTTAAGAGCAGCTGTTTCTCTTGCATATAAGATTCACATTTTCTTATTCGTTTACAATGGAGGACAAAGCAGATTTAGACGGCAAAGTGGATTTAAAAACATAATCATGCAATAAATGTGACATGTCATATTTATGTACAGTTCTAATCATATTATACACAGGAGACTATTTGGTATTGTAAGTGTTAGAAAATGTAAGAATTTATTTCAAGTTTTAGGCCACAGGCCCATAGAACATACAAATGTTACAAAAAAGCAAAATACTATTGATTAACGAATGACTCTCGTTGTTTAAAAGCATGAAAAAGATAGTTCGAGAGTTGATTTAAAACGTTCTTACAGTTTGATGACATTAAAATTATAAACTTTTCATGTGATGGATTTATATTAAAATATTTATCTATAAATCTAAGCCTTAAAGCTGAATAGGAGTTACATAATAACAGAAAATGAAATTCATCTTCAATATAATCAAAACTAATAATTGACATTGTGGGCATAATCTTTTGGCTTTTTCTATCTTGTTATGACGTCCAGTTTCTATGATCAGTTTGTGGCAACTGCAGCGGAATCTTGTAAGAGTTTCTCTGTAGACTTTTATATCAATATGTTGGAGATAAAAGTCAATGTTTAATGCTGATTATGATATGCTGATATGCTGATAATGCTGAATATGTTTTAAGTTTCGAATTTTGAGATATATTTTCAATCCATCGTTGTTGACCACAGTCCAGCATTCGTTGTTTAAATAGAGATACGAAAAGTGTCATACAACTGTAGAATACGGCCAATAAATACTTGCTTGAAATAAAAATCTCATCTGCATACTCATCAGATATATTAAGCAGACACTGTAGAGATGAGGGAGGAGCAAGTGTAATGTAGTGTGGTCTGCTAGTAGTTGACCTGGGTAGTGTCCCCATAGTAAACTCAAACTATATCCAGTGAGTGAGTGAGTGAGTTGGAGTTCAACGTGCTTCGAACAAAATTTCAGTTATTAAACACGCGGATGACAAGCATCCAAAAGAGAGTGGACAGACAAATGGATCGATAGGCTGAGGGGAAAGACGGAAAGAAAAGAACATTGAGAGAGAGCAAGCAGGTTTTAGAAGGACTCAAATTTAGTCTGGCTTTTACCCATCGACCTGTCCAGCTTGGGTGTCCATACCAGGAGCATGTAATATCCAGAACAATCAAGCTGACAAATTAAGTAATTTATATATACATTAAAGAGCCAAGCTGACAATATACGGCCTTGACCATCACCTTGTGAAACAGGGAATAGTTCAGAGTCTTATCCTGAGAAGGTTACAAAGGCTTTCAATGATGAATATGTATTACATAAAATACGCCACGTTTTACCCGTAATTTCAAGTTTATGTAACTTAAAGAGTAAGCCATTTATCCATACCCTGTCAAACGCCTAAGCGTTATCAAGAAAGGCACAGAAAACAGGAGGATTTAATTCGCCATGGAAGGAAATATGTTCAATTAGGGTGAAATATGCAGTTTCTGCACCAGCGTTTTTACGGCAACCAAATTGGAGTGGGTGGGGAAATACAACTTAATAAGATAGCCAGTCTTCAATTCTGGGTAAAATAAGACGTTCCAATAGTTTACTAAGAAATGATGTTAAGGTAATACCTCTATAGTTGTTAGGATCAGATTTACTTTTTCCGTGGCCTGTGAATTGGTAAGATTTTACCTACATGTTAGATGTTGGAAAGCATTCATATTGGACAATGACATTGAATAAAGTGACATGGTGAAAGAACAGAGTTCTTCCTGATCTTTTAAGGTGTTCATTAGTGAGATTATCTGGACCAGGGGAATTACCTGTTTTCAAGGATTTAACAACACACCCTATTTCGTCAGCAGTAAATGGAACAGACAGAGGGGACTCTTTCACATTATCATCATCAAGCTTCTGGTTGCATGCAATATCATTAACTTGTTGTGTAACATACTCTGAGAAGTCTATCAAAACAGTCAAGCATAACAGGTGTTGCAAGGTTACTAAAGTACTTATGAAAGCTATTACAAATACTTTGTGCCATCAAATGAGAGAGTATCAATATTAGACTTCTGTTTTGAACTATGGTTTGCAGCTTTAAAGTACTCGCTAATGTCTATCTCTTCGGCTTTAGCTACTTCGTTAAGCTTATCATCAATGGAACGTTGCTTAGATTTGCTGTGTCGGCCAATGTTCTGAAAGAGTTATTTAAATAAGCTTCCTTAGGTGGTAGAATATGGTGTCTCGTCTCAGAGATCACAATTAAACAAAAGGACTTCTGTCTTATGCCAATAGTTTTATTCAGTTCTGTTTATTGATGAATTAACGTTAGTAAACATCAACAACATTACTATAAAAAACCATAATCGAACTGTTCTTCAAAACAGTTTTCTAGAATATCAATTGTTAGTTTGTTTATCGCGTTCTATATACCACAAAGACATTTTTGCCAGCGCCGACGACCATCATTCTGGAACCTTCCTGGGCTGTTTGGCATAGTAGCCCTCCTTCAAAGCTTTTTCTGTGGCGTCCTCAGCACCCGCCCAGGAGTGAGGTCCCCAAAGACGGTAGTGGTAGGGAAATGCTGGTTCGTTGTAGAAGAGATGCTTCAGACGAGAGGAGTTGTCCAGATCGGTTTCCGAAGGCATAACACCAAGTTCTTTGGCAAGCTCGTCTTTGTAAGGTATGTATGGCAACTGCAAGACAAACATCTTGTGTCAGGTACTTAATATTTTTCCGGGGCATAGCAATAGCTAGGTGGGGCGTTCGTTTTTGTAATAAATAAAGGGGATCAAAGGGAAAACCTGTCAAAATGTATTTAATTTCTCGCCAAAGGCATAACACCAAGCTCTGTGGCAAGTTCGTCTCTGAAACTGTATGGCAACTTCAAGAAAAACATCTTGTGTCATATACGTTATGTTTATCCTCAACCGCATAACACCTATTCCATTGGTAAGTTCGTTTTGTATAACTCCAAGAAAAAGTTTGGGTCTCATGTAATTAATGTTTCCTCGAAGGCGTAATATCAAGCTCGATGGTTCGTCGTCTTTGAAAGCAATACTCTACATGGTACTGCAAGAAATACATGATGTATTAATGTCTCTTTAAACTTAACACAATGATGGTAGCAAGGTTTTCTCCTAGTACCAAAGGGGCACCTGCAAGTAAAACATGTTGTAGAATCTATTGTATTTAATGTTTCTTCAAAGGCATAACACAAAGTTCGTTTGTAAGATATAGAGAGGAACTGCAATAAACATATCTTGTCCAATCTATCTAATGCTTCAATATTTACATGTAATTACCGTACCTGCTAGCAAAGAATTTGCGTTGAACACACATTACCTTAAGATATTTTTACAGTCTCCAAACGGTACAATATTTTCATTTGGTTAATTCAATTATCCAGATGGGTTCTTATCAACTTCTGTACGTTTGATGTTTACCCTAATGTACGGAAATAATAGGAAGACTTCCAGTCATCTAAATTTGGATAATTCCCATTGTTTTAACAAACGAAATATTGTTCCTCAAAGAAATTTATATCAAATGCTTTAGTATACTTCGTAAAAATTAAAGAAATATGTATGGTTAACATTTACGATAATGAAATTAAATACACATAATCAACGGATGTTTGAAGAAGGAGAATTCCAAATGTTTATACAAATACTTTATTTCTCCTCAAGAGGCATTAAACGTATATGTGTTCGCGAACATGTGATCGTGTATTGTACTACTGAAATATTAGAAAATGATGTGTAATTACCATATACTTGTATTTTCCAAACGCTTCCATGACAAAAGCGTTTCTTTCATCGACTTCCTTGCGCATTATCTCCCTTGCCGGAAGTTGATGTTTCCCAGCGAACACTCTTGCTATCAGCCTCGCTTGCAATTCAATTGCTGGTGGTATGGAACCGTCAAGGTGTACGAACCCCACAAGAGCGACTGTGTTTTTTGTTAATTTCAGTGGAAAGATCATCTTGTAAAATTCAACCTTTCCGTTATCTGCAAGAAAAGATCTCACAAAATGCGTTCAATCATTCTGATATCTACAACATCAAACTTAATTGTGACGTAACAGATATTATCAATAACGACAGTTGAAACATAAAAAATATCTTACTGCATATAATACCAATGTTGAATGAAGATTGCATCATAAGATGAATACAAGAGGTTAGATTTCAGAAAAGGAAGGGAGATAACTTCGGTCAAATGGTGTATTGGACCAAACGGACTGCATAACGTTTTGTTTTGAAAAGTGACGGTGTATCCTTCACTTTCTCCTCACTGTGGCATTCCAAAATACAAATATGTTAATGTTTTGGGTTTAACAATTATACAAGACTGTGCATCTACGTCAATAAAGGGGGGAAATTAATGTTGAGCATTTAATTAATAAAAAATACACAAATAACTCATTTTACATGAGTGTTTTAGAATGTTCATTATATGTTTTCTTCCTATACGGATGGTTAAGGAGGCGAGATCAAAACGATAAGAATTTACGTTTTACCCCGAGACAGCTTGATTGGTAAACAATTAATGCCCCACCTACCAGCTTTCAGATTCTCTTGCAATAGACCGATGTCTGATTCGTAGCCAGTAGCATACAAAACAGCATCCAGGTTCTCAATTTTCGTCCCATCCTCAAACTCGGCTTCTCGAGGACCAAGACGCTTTATTTGGCCCATGACCTTGACCTTTCCATTCAGGATTTGCAGTTGGATTTCAGAGTTGATAGTAGTACGGCTTCTAGACGGTGGAGTCGCCGGGAGCAGGCCTGCAGTCTTTAAATCAAATGAGTTCATGCAGAAGTCAGTCAACACTTGGTTGACCTTAGATTCTGTAACAAAGTTGCTCCGCTTCATAATGTCATACTCATAGGGTCGCCCTTTTGGTCCGTACCTCGGAATGATGTATGTTCCTTTGCCAACGCCGTGGTATGTCTGCCAAATAGAGCATTGTTTATATTGTGACCGATGCATTCAAATAAAGGATTTCTAATAAACACAGTTAAACAAATTTTTTTAAGGGCTCATTTAATTCATAAACTCTACTAGATTCTCCCTTAAAGCTTTCAGAATTGGTGTCCTGGTGACCGGTGACCTGTGACTTGTAAATGACCCAGATTACACCGCACCGCGTTAAACCAATCGTCAAACCAGGGGTCGCGATATAATGAGTTTTGGAAGTGCACACGGGGCATGTAGCGAGCAATCTGTTTGTCAAATGACATGCAACCCTGATGGACTTCATTAGATCTATCTTTCGCTATCCACCATGGATATAAGCATAGCACATCTAAAGTCAAGGGGGAAAATAAAGGCTAACAAATGGATAGATTTTATTTGAATTAGATTTTATTACAGTCAATCTTTCCTTTAACTATTTTTTATGAGAAGAATCTTTCTTAGGTACGACAGAGGCTGGTTCAGCTCAGTACTTCAACTAAATGACACCCGTACAAAAAGTAAGAAAAGGTGTCATAGTGTAACAACCATTCAGAATAAAAGCAGTACATGATTAAGGTTTAAGGTTGCACTTTAATGGTACGAAATTCCTTACAATCTACATGTATCATGTTTTACTATACAATCTGAGTCGATCTGGATTATAGTGGATCGCAGTTTCTGATTACTATATTATCAGGCCTACCAAGGTAACGGATCAAATAACCTCCAAATGGAACAAATAACCTCGTGAATGGATTAGATTACCTCCAAAACGGTACAAATAACCTCGTCAGCGGTATTAATAACCTCAAAACGGAACGAATAACCTCAAAACGGATTCAATAACCTCCATTTGCGCAGCGCATCTGTACGATCTACCCAGTTTGAGTGAAGGAGCCCAGTCTTTTAGTCAGTTTATGTTTACGCCAGTGGCTGTCAACAAAGTTACGCTAGCAATGAAATTTTCCCCCATAAATAAAAAATAAATCATTATAATGTCGTAATTTCATCTTAACCGCGGTTTTCCATTCGCTAGCTGTCTTTGACCCGATGAGGCCATAATTAGCATAATGTAGACCAAGCGATCGCGAAACAGGATTCGGTCACGAATAAAATCCCTGTGAGTAGATTTTGTCAAATGTTGATGTTATTTTCATATAGCCCTACAATCAAACTAGAAGACATTTACCACCAGATAATCTAATTTAATCGTAACTGTGTTCGCATGCATGAACCGTGTTGGATATGACGTGACACTGTAATCGATCGATAGTTTTAGTTGAGTTCATATTGCGGCGAATTTGACTTTTGCTACACACGCACTAAAATCGTAGATCACAAATTTATTTATAGTGTAAATATGATTTTATTGTACGATTATAATTGTAGAGGTCTTGTTGTTCACTATTTTTAGTTTGGAATGTTGTCCTTCATAGAAATTTATCCGTTTTTGAAACAAAATCGCAAGTGTTAATTCTCAATAATGATAGCAAATGGAAGGGACATGTAAAGGGGACTATCTCAAATAATTTTTTGATATTATGTAAATATCACGACTTTTTTTTTTACATCAATGAAAATATGTAAATTTCAAACATCAAATGAGATTCTATTTGTGCTTAATTACTGCGAAAATAACAAACAAAATATGGGTCTAATGATGACCATCAAGTGAGTTGTTGACACTTTCCCCGATGCGTTCCGTAGCTGATGTCACAAGTGTGTAGATTGTATTTCACGACTATTCGAGATTGAAAGTAAATAAATCCTTCAACTCTCAGCTGCAAAAATGTATTCTCTCCTTAGTTTTAAATGGAATTTGTACAATATGAAAATAATTTCTCAATATCTTGATTTGAAGATCTCTGTGTGGTGTAAGTGTTAGTAACTGATACAGACTTTTTGATCCGGTTTGTTTGACATTTATGATTCCTGGTTTGGCGATTAAAATGAGAGATGGACGTTCAAATATAAGATGATATAGATGTAATTGATGCTATAAACTAATATTGCATTTGGAACATATAAAGCTGAATAGATTTCCTACACTTACGGGTTAAGTTTATAACGATTGATACGTTGTTTGAAATATTATCAGCACGAATTATCCTTGATTTTCTCTCTCATTTTCAATGCATAACCAGTCCTTGCTTGCTGGACCGAACTCCTAGTCATGCACCTTAATCATTTTCTGGTACAAAATTTTATTCTGAACAAAATGATGTAAAAAATATTTTTTTTTAAATTATTGACAAACAGCCTCCTCCGATTTGGAATATTTAGTAAGATTTTTAACATGTGAATTTTTGTATTTCATTCATCGACACTAGCTTTTGAATAATATCAGAAAAAAAGAGAAGAAAAAATGACAATATTTAGAAAGAAAAATAATTCATTCAGAGAAATTGGTATTTTTTAAATATTAAATCTTTTGATAATATTCAAGTTTGGTTATTTCGGAACAATGTCAACATTGTACTTAACTATATATTCTATATCTTTATAATGAAACAAGATTATTTTTTTAAAATTCTAAACCTTTTGATATCCTCTTTATATTTTGCGTAAACATTATTTTTTGGAGTTAGTTCTTATATCTGTAGTAAAAAGTTACATTCAACACATATAGAAACATTTAATGCATTTTCCATGTCACATGTCTCATCATTGACTATCCAGCTGTTCATAAACAAAAGTACAAGCCAAACGGGCAATACTTTATAAAGAATTTTTTTTTAATTTAGGCAGACTTCAAACCAGCGAACTTCGAAGAAAATGTAGTTTGATATTTCAATTTTTTAAAAACTTTTTAGATAGCCTACTTCTTCTGGTTCATTCATTTATTACACCATTTGTAAATAATATAGATAGGCCTATTGTTGATTCTCGTAACCATAATCCACATTTTCAAATTTTAGTAAAATTATTTTGTCGGTGACCAAATCATCATTAGATTACCGTAACTTTTGGATTCAAGTAGGCCTGAATACCGTTGAATTGGTTTTTTTATCAGGCAAAATGAGAGCCGCTGGCGTAAACATAAAACAAAAGACTGGGCTCCTTCACTCAAACTGGGTAGATCGTAGGGATGCGCTGCGCAAATCGAGGTTATTGAATCCGTTTTGAGGTTATTCGTTCCGTTTTGAGGTTATTAATACCGCTGACGAGGTTATTTGTACCGTTTTGGAGGTAATCTAATCCATTCATGAGGTTATTTGTTCCATTTGGAGGTTATTTGATCCGTTACCTTGGTAGGCCTGTATTATGAACCGAAACATTTTTGCTTACTCTAATACAATGTTTAGAATTGAAAAAACGTATTTTTGTTTTCCACGGAAGCGTATCAGTGTCACTATGAAAAAGATCCGTAGTTTCCATACCTGTTTGGCATAGTGCGACACACCTACACTGAGGTCTCCAGACGAGTGGGAATTGCCTGCAAAGTAAGCGATTTAAGTTGAATGAAATGATTATTTTCAGCGAGTCGTCTGATGTATGACACTCAAATTTTTGCGTTTACAACTGCTTTTAACAAACCTTAATAAAGCTGCAATTTTGTTGTATTTATTTCTCGTCCAATAGGAATAATTGATTAATGATTCGCTAACCCTGTGGTTTTTCATAGGCGTCACGACCTTAAAAGTTAACTAGAAAGTGTTTTTACTCGTAAAAACGGATGTCTCCCCCGGACACCAGTTCAGCATTTTGTTACTTTTGAAAATTCTTAACAGTCTTTTAAACTCAAATGAAATTTAAGAATTTTTCTATAACACAACATAAACTTTACACAGTTTTGACAAATTATTAACTACATATTATTCAATATAAGATTAAGAATATATATATTGAAAAAGAAGTTGAAACCCCCAAAAGGCACATCTACATAATATGAATGGGATGTGTACCAAATTTAGTGAGGATTGGTCATGTAGTTTCAAAGTTATGCTCCCGAAACTAACCCTACCCTTTAAAATGACTACTCCAAACTGTTGACAAGGAAACAAAAAAAAGAAGGATTGAAAAAGAAGTTAAAAACCCCCAAAGGCACATCTAAATGATATGAAGAGGATGTGAACCAAATCTGGTGAAGATTGGTGATGTAGTTTCAGAGTTGTGCTCCGGAAACTTACCCTACCCTTCAAATTGACTAAGTCCAAACTGTTGCTATGGAAAAAAAATTAAGAAATTGAAACACCCAGAGGCACATCTACATGATATGAGGAGGATGTGAACCAAATCTGGTGAAGATTGGTAATGTAGTTTCAGAGTTGTCCTCGGAAACTAACACTACCCTTCAAATTTACTAGGTCCAACCTGTTGCTAAAGAAAAATATTTAAAAAATTGAAAAAGAAGTTGAAACCGCACAAAAGGCACATCTACATGATTTGAATGGGATGTGTACCAAATTTGGTGAGGATTGGTTATGTAGTTTCAGAGTTGTACTCTTGAAACTAACCCTTTTTCCTTTAAAATGACAACTCCAAACTGTTGCCAAGGAAACAAAAAAAAAGAATTGATAAAGAAGTTAAAAACCCTAAAAGGCACATCTACATGATATGAATGGGATGTGAAACAAATTTGGTGAAGATTGGTCATATAGTTTCTGAGTTATGCTCCAGAAACGCTCGGGAACGCCAATGCGGACGCGGACGAGGACGCAGACGGGAACTCAGCCAAAACCAATATGTCTCCCGACCCTTCGGGGGGAGACATAATTCCATTATAAGAAATAAGAGTATAATCGTTCTTTTACTTTTCTTGTTTAATTTTGCTTCGTGTTTATCATTAACATCACTTTCATCATCACTATCATTGTCATCATCATTATTATTTACATTAGAATCATCAATCATCATTATTATCACTACCATCATCATCATCATTATCATGGTCATCATTATTATTGTCATCACTATCATCATCATTATCAAAATCATCATCATTATTATCATCACTATTATCATCATCATTATCATAACCATTATTATTGTTGCTATAATCATCATCATTAATTCCGTGTCTCCAAGTGGTTGAAAACGGCATTACAATAATGTCGAAATGTGCCTTCCGAGACGATTTACGATGTAAGTAGTAAGAAAAGTATAAAATGCGGACAAGGACAATGCTCCTCGTCTAAGTAAACAATCCAAAGAAAGAAAACACCAAGGACTATTGGAAAAGCAAACATGGCGACGCTCGCTTGCTCGTCCAAGCTAGGAAAGCTTTTCATCTGTGTTTAGGTCACGTATAATACTAACTAATTGTGAGATTAGGAGATTAATTGTATATCTTTAACGTCTTACAGAAGATTAATCTTTACACTTAAGCAAACAATCGGTAGTAGTATATCAGTACTGGTTTCATACCAGTTGCGGGAGGGAGACTAATTTATGAAGCGTAGCTCATTAATAAGCAAATATATGCATGACGTCACGGGTTAGAAAGGTCAAGTCATCATCGGCGAGTCGTGTGCACTGATGCTTCTTGTCTTATCATTATTTTATTAGCAGAAAACAAAGGGTTAACAAGACCACCCCTTCTCTTCGCCAGCAAATCCAATCGTCTAACCAGTTTATATTTAGCGCGCTCGATAAGTCACGTGATCTGTACTCAACGCAACGGCTCACGAAATCTTTTATGAAGCGAGATAAAGGGTTAGGTTTTGACCTACTGAACACAAAAGGCTGTGATTTAGCAAACACATCTCGTTCCTTCTAGAGAACCGTCTTTGGAGTTATATTATGTAAGTCAGTGTTTAATATTTTAAAGATACGAAGATATTAACTTAGCTTATATGAAAGTCTTGTCTTTAGAGTGATTTCGCGGTGAAAAACAAAGTGTTCTTTTTAGTCTCGTTACTTTTAGAATACTTTATAAGAAGATGTATAAGATTCATCTAAATTGAATGCTAGCGTCGTCATGTTTGCCTTTCCAATAGTCCTTTGTGTTTTCTTTCTTTGGATAGTTTACTTAGACGAGGAGAATGGTCCTTGTACGCATTTTATACTTTTTTTTTCTAGTGATATATTAAGAAAAATTGCCATTATCATTCTTCGTACCATCAGTGTCTGGAATATCAATCAAAGAAGATGTTCATACCCAAAACCAGCACCGTTTTCCCTTTGTACTTGGAACCATTCTTGTAGTCGATGGAATGGTCGAAGGTGCCAATGAAGACGTCTTGTCCTGGAATCTTAGGAATACTTGCTTTCTTAAAGAAGCCTCCACATAGAATAACGAAGTCAAACGTGTGTTTTGCGGTCCCGGACTTCCTCTCCGTGTACACGTCCCATTTACCTGTGCGTTCATGATCAAAAGACTTCTCCACCTTTGTGACCTGGAAGAGAGAAAGAGGGAATATCTTTTAGTGCTTTGAGAGACACTAACAATTAAAATTTGTCATAATAAGATATCGCTTGTGTGAGATGTATTTCTACATTGGAATATAGTAACAATATTATCGTTTTTGACATGTCATGGCAGTTTTGTTACCTGAAATCTATTTTATTCAGGAAAACTGTTGAAGAATGTTTCTGGATTATACAAAATCTCTACCTCCTGTTTTGGATATGTAATAACTCGGTGACAAAATTAAAAATAACTTTCTTTGGAAGAGAAGCGATTTTAATTATTTCAATTTTTAAAGGTCTTCACCACTCGTTTGTAAACACGAGGTTTATTTCGTTTTCTTTCAACAGAATGATTAATGAACGTTCTCGGACAAATTGGATAGGGGTAATTTTAAAAGCTCTTTCAAACGACTTATCATTGAGCACTGAAAGAAAACAATATCACACATATGTGTGTGCGTTCACATCACACACACGCACTATTCACCTTTGTGTTCAGTTGGATGCGATCCCGTAAATTGAAGTTGTTACAGTAGGAATCGAGGTATTTGCTGACATGTTCACACGTCAAGAAGGGAGGATCTTCATCAGGGTAGGGGAAGTCGCTGAAAGCAAACATGTCCTTGCAGATGTTTGACGTCAACGTTTCAAAGGCGCGAGCTCCTTGTCCCTCTCTGTAATCTTCTGTGTAGTACCACACCCCTCCTAGTGTACAGGCATGGATAAAAATCTCATTAAAATCAGTCTTCTCACCTGTACCACACAGGCAGTTGTCACGTTGAACGCCCTTTCTCTTGCCATCAATGACAATAAAGTTGACCAAACCCGCATCCTGCTGCATCAGCGTAATTGAATCCGCTGAATGAGAGCCTCCCGTTCACCCTGATCTCTTTCGAGCCAAATCCCTCGTACGGCTGGCGCGGCTTGATGTTCGTGGCTGTGCTTACCTGTTTTTTGGTTAAACCAATGAAATGTCGTTATCCAAGGAGCTTGAAGCTACTCTTTTGAATTTTCCATCCGGGTTGTGCCGCTGTTGCTGGATGCGAGTCATTTCATCGGCTGGTAAGATAGCTAGCGATACGAGGCTTTTGGCCTAAATGATATCAGGGTAAATGGAAGGAGCTCGATCAGCGGATTCTATTACGCTGATGCAGCAGGATGCCAAACACAATTTAAATGAAGAATTTCGGCAGATTTTCTTGCCTTATTATCAAAATGATAATGAGAGATGTTAATGAAATGAGGTAGAATATCTGTATATATATATATATATATATATATATATTTATTGTTTCAGTAATATATATATATATATATATATATATATATATAAATTACTGAAAATCGCGTGACACGCCTGTGAGTTGAATGTGTGAATCTGTGAAATGAGGTAGAATATATGTAAATATATATCGAAAACGACTTGATTACTTTAGGTCAGGGCCTTTAAAAGTACATAGAGTCGTAGATCTCATTTTTAATGTAGATAAAATATTCGGACCTGGCGCACTCCCCAGGTTTTTTCCGCTGTTGGTTAACTTTCCAAACAAACCCTCGACGCTGGTTTTCATTCCATACACTTAAACCTGTTTCGAAATATGATAATTATAGAGGGAAAGAGATCTAACAAAGAAGATGCTATTAAAGGTGGACTGCAACTTTAATTTTTAACTTCCAGTGTTTAATTAGCGAGGCCCCGCGAGAGTCGTAAATCTCAATCAGCGCGCCCTCTACTCAGCGGTGTTTTTACTGCGCTGCATCCTACGCGCGCGGTTTCCTTACACGCGCGAATTACCCAACCGGATACGCGTGTGAGAATGTCGTTTTAAACAAATCGTTCTACAACTGAACTGCCATATGAGATATGAGATATGAGGAAAAAAATATAAATCTTTGTCAAGTGAAATCTTTTTTAGTTTTTTTTAGATTTCCCTCACCTTTTACAAAATTAGATAAACAATTCTGGTAGGCCTACTCTGGTATTATGCAGTTGTTTACATTTAACTTGTAAGCTTGGACACTACAAACTTCACAATATTTCTTTCGATATTTTTAAAAGTTAGGTTTTGACTTGTGTGGATATTTTTTGAATTTTCGTCACTATTACTCAATTCCTAACTATTTGAAATTTCTTATCTATGGCAGATAGGGGTTTGAGGGTTGTTTTTTTTATATTTGGCAGTAAATTGAACCTGGATTAAAACAACTGTAAAATCAATGCACTTTTAATATCGATACAATTCACATATAGTTATCCAACTTTTTAAGAGCATAATTGAACACCAAGTTGACATTTAACAAAGACGCAATCATTTTTCAGAAATTTAAGACACGTTTGCCATAATTTTAAAATATCACTGATAATTATAAAAAGGGAATACATGAAGGATATACTGGTCACTAGTTATAAAGTTTAACTAAAAGGGTTACCTTGATGATAGGGCGTTTTAAACTGTTTTTTTGGGTCCGGTTTCATATGTCTCGCATTTGAGTTGACTATTCATCAATAGAATTTTAAGGTATAATCTCATGATGATACACTCGAAAATTTATTTAATATTTTCATTATTTCAAAGTCATCGACAAGGGGTTCACCTCGTACATCATGCGTGGCGATAGTTCCGATATGGGATTTCTAATTACGAATGGATAAGAATAAGAATGACTTGAAAAATGATGTATACAAACCTGGAATTAATTGTTAACGTACATTTATTTACCAGTTTTACAGAGAAAAGGGCACCAACAATCTGAGCCATAATTAATGATAGATTCACTTTATAGTTATAGTTACTTTGTTTTGATTTTTTTTCGCCAATTATTCACAGTAAATGAACACATGCTTTTGACATTTAAAAGATAGTGAAAAATATGAAATATAGTTGGTTTAATCTTGAACATAATCAAAACCGCATAATCTACATTTTGTTATAGATATATCTTATTCCACGTAGTCTCTCAGACATTATACAATGCATGAACGGTAAAGCTGAAATCAACAATGATGTTATCTAATTTATCAGCCAGCCAGTCAGGCATAAAGCAATAAAGCACAGCTGTCCTCGGAACAGGAAATGATAATAAGGATATTATGTAAGAGATCGATCACATACGTTGTTTCTAACACTTCAAGGAAGTTATATAGTACTTGGAAAGTCTGGTCTAAACAGTCCTTGTAATCTCGCTCTACTTCCTTGTTTTCAGTTGACGAGCTGGAATAAACATTGTCAATTCACTTCCTCTCTAATTCTGTTTTATTTGTTTATGATTGTATGTGGGCGTAAGGCAGCTTACTGAAATTAAGGATTGATATATTTCGAAATATTTGCATTTTCATCACTTAAATGCGAAAATCATGATATTTACTTATTTTCAATAATCATCGACAAAAGGCCAACGGCTGTACGGCAAGGACATGCTCCCCCTATAGTCGACCGATTGCAGGTGTTCTCACAGCGACATGTGATAGTAGAGAAGCTAGCCATTTTGGACTGCATGCAGGCATCGTGTTGTTGGGTTGAAGTTTAACGTCAGCTTCCACCATTGTGTCGCCGACGTGGGGCCTATGCCGTAGTTATTTGCAATGAATGGGGGGATAAGATTTAGAATATGTCATAGACACCCAAATTAAGTTAATAAAAGTTCTAAAGTGGTAAAAAAATAAAATCAATTTGGAATTTGGAATTCAGGCATCGTGTCAGGAACGAAAATGAATAAGCCAATCAACGATCGCATGTCATAAAGGGGATTCCCCTGTCACAATGACCGCTTGGCCGGCGCCCAGTCCGTGTCACGTGACCTCTTTCCCGGCTATGGCAATTACGTAACTGCTCTTCAATTAGGTCTGAAAGGCTAGGGTTGTTGTTCCCCTTTAAGGCTAACTTTTGAAATATACGTAACGGAGTGTAGAATATATTCCAAAGCCTTTACAATGATTTCCCATGTGACTTCGTTGTTATTTTTTACTATAACAAGTAAAGAAGTGAGCACAGCTCACATACCCCCGCTTCAAACTATAGTCTAGCTTTCTTTGTTGGTCTTACCCTCGAAAAGCTCACTTAGGGATCATGGTTGATAAGTAAGTTCGTGAAGCTAGCATGTATAGTTTAAGAGATATGCTCAGGAAAAAGCACTTTGTCAGATAGTCATTGTTTTAGTAACGTTTCCATGAAAACCGCAAAAAAATAAAAATAATTGTTTGGTCTTACCCTCAAAAGGCACATCTAGGGATCGTGGTTGATAAGTGTATGAAGTTGGTGAAAATAGCATGTATAGTTAAGGAGATAAGCTCCGGACAAAGGACTTGGTCATAGAGTCACTGTTTTTGTCATGTTTCCATGGAAACGGCAAAAAATAAAAATCATTTGTTGGTCTAACCCACAAAAGGCACATCTAGGGATTATGGTTGATAAGTGTATGAAATTTGGTGAAGCTAGCATGTATAGTTTAGGAGATATGCTCCGGACAAAGATTTGTGACGGACGGACAGACGGACAGACAGACAGACGGACAGACGGACGGATGGACGGACAGAATGAACGCTATATACCCCCGCTTACGCTGTAAGGCGGGGGTATAATTATAACTATTAACTACATCGTTTGAGGAAAAATGAGGATAAACTAGCATATCGCAAGCAAAGAAATAAAGCCCAACTCACACTACGTACGATCGACTACGATCGCTGTACGAAAGTGTCGTATAGTCATCGTGTTGTTGTTGTGTGGTTATTGTGCTGTTATTGTGTGGTGGTCGTACAGTGCGTACAGTGATCGTGCTATTTGTCCAACACGATTCCTTCAAATCGCAAACATGTTCCTGATTTCAGAAAATCGTGTTGTGTGTGTTTCGATCGTGTAGTGATTGTATGGTGATTGTGTAGTGTATGTGTTGTGATTGTGTTGATCGTGCTTCATCCTTAGGATACGATAACAGCACAACCACCACACAACCACAACACGATCGATAAATTGTCCCTCTTACAATCGTACTCTTATCGTACTCATGTTAAATTAACCCTAATAGTGCTAAACTTAAGGACCACGATGACTGCTCGTGTAGAACACGGAGTCACACGATTAATGTACGATCACGATACAATCGTTACACGATATTAGTTTTATAGAGTTTAGTCAGTAAAAGGGCCCATTATTCACGATGTCATACAGGATTTGGGTATACATAAGAGCACCATGATACATTATCAACACAACACTGTCAAGTTAGTCTCGGTTACAAAACTTGACAGAAATCTATTTCTTTTTTCATTACAAGAAATAAGTATTTTGCGAGGCAGTTAATGACAAAAATATCCTTTGATGTAAGTAATTGGGCCAGCTTTGTTCGTGAAGGCAATGTTCTGAAATATTTTTGCAGAATATCATTTCTCAATTTCTTATTAAAAGAGCATTCTAAACAAAAATGGTATTCGTTTTCAATATAAGGTTTAATATAAAGTGAGCAACGGCGATCGTCCCTTTTAAAACCTATATACCTACCGTATTCTACCATCAAATTGTGATTAGAGCAGCGAAACCTACTAAGACAAATACGAAACTTTCTCACACTGACACTTCTAATATAAAACTCAAACATTATGAATGTTTTACGCCAAGGTAGAAATCCAGCTACAAGACCAAATTAATACCCGATGAGCACAACTTATTTTTACCACCAGAACTAATGCCTGTGAAACACCGTCGGTATTTATTTGCATAAAGCCAGAAAATGAGAGAAAAACTCAGGAAGATTGTCCGAAGATAATGATACAATTGGTTATATATGCCCTCCGGTCTTTATCGCAATGACATTGTTTTTCATTGTTGCATTGCATCACAGGATAAATAACAATTCTACATTGATCATAAAAAGCAATGGTTAACCTCTTTTGCCTTTGCACAAAGAGCCACTCTGTGAGTTGTTGGAGCCATACATGTATATGCCAAACGTAATCAATGGTGTCATTTGATCGCGAAGTATCGACTGTTACCAAAAAGACACATTTTAAAACTTATTTTTGTTTTTAATTGACAATTTAAAGGTAGAACCTCGCAACTATGATCAAAAACCGGACAGTAGCGCGCGTAAAACATAAAACGTGATGTTGGATATTTATCTAGGAGGGCAGTTAAGAGTTGATAGTGTTTGTTAGGTTATATAACTAGTATCTAACTAGTGTATTGAACATGATATCTACACGTCTGTGCATTTATGAAGCTTTTACATATTTTCATGGAAAACCAGTATTTGTCATAAATATGTCTTTTGGACATGGAAAGTTAAAGAGCCACTCCGTGAGTTGCTGGAGTCATATATGCCAAACTTCATCAATGGTGTCATTTGATCGCAAAGTGTCGTTTGTTGCCAAAAGGCGCATCTTAAATCTTATATTTTATTGTTTTTCACAGTGACAATATGAAAGTAAATTAGAAAGTCGCAATAATGATCGAAAACCGGACAGTGGCTCGCGTCAAATAGTCAAACGTAATTTTAGAGACTTATCTTAAACAGCCAGGAGGGCAGTTAGGAGTTAATAGTGTTTGTTAGGTTATATAACTTGTATGTATGGTTATTGGACGTGATATCTACACCTCAATGCATTTATAAGGCTGTTTTTAGATTTTCATTGAAAACCAGTATTTGTCATACATGTGTCTTTTGGACATATATCACCACATATGACATTTAGATTCGCATCAGAGGTAAATAATATGTTATGAAAATCACGGAGTTGCTCTTTAAGATGTTTTGATTTTATATCAACACATGACATTTAGGTTTGTATCAAAGGTAAATAATATGTTATGAAAATTACGGAGTTGCTCTTTAAAATCGTGCATTAGTCTTACACCATTCGTGATTGCATCGTGAAAGCGTTGTGTCAAGTTTGTGTTGATTGTGTTTCGACCGTGTTAGAAACGTGATCTTTCGTGTAATAATTGTACCCACATCGTGTACCTCACGCACAGAAACCGTGTTCACATAACAGATCTTTAAAAACACAATACGATACCAGTACGATCAAATCGTAATGTTATCGTTGTGCAATCGTGCGTAGTGTGAGTTGGGCTTAAGGTTAATAATATGAAGTGTTACGCAAAGGAACAATATTTTTCGATGAATTTATAGCTGAAATGAGCAGAGGAAACAAACCATCATATTGGAAAGTACTTAGAAGACTCGTCAAAGACTCAGGTTCTATAAATCCTATTCCGGCATTAAGATCGAGTGAATCTGATAATACCCCAATCATATTTTCAGACTTTGATAAGGCGTAAGCATTAAATTCGTACTTCGCATCTATTTGTCAGCTTGACGATATGGATAAAGCTCTCCCTTTCTTTGAATTGCGTACATCAAGTAAACCTGATCATATTTTAGTAGATGAACGTGAAATTTTTGTTATCATTAAATGTTTGCAGGTTAACAAAGCGAGTGGTCCTGATCGAATAAGTCATAAAATACTGAAATATATCGCAGATTCTATTAGCAAACCCTTATGTCTGTTATTAAATAAATCATTGTCAACAGGTAGATGTCCGGATAGATGGAAAGAGGCACATGTAATGCCACTTTTTTAAGAAAGGAGATAAATGTTGCTGTAGTAATTACAGACCTATTTCTTTAATAAGTTGTTTGGGTAAAATTTTTGAAAGAACCATCTTGAAATATTTATCAAATTACTTTCTTGACAATCATTTACTATATAAATATCAATCAGGTTTTCAAGTAGGTCATTCTACCACCCATCAGTTAAATGAGTTATATAATAACATTTGTTATGCCTTAGACAGACGAGAAGATTACTGCATGGTCTTTTGTGATGTGTCTAAGGCATTTGACAGAGTGTGTGGCACAGAGGTTTGATACATAAACTAGAAAACTATGGTTTTGGTAGAGGATTACTGAAATGGATACATTGTTACCTAAATGGTAGAACCCAAAAGGTTTTTGTGAATGGTTCGTTATCAAGTACACAAATTTTATCCGCTGGAGTACCCCAGGGATCAGTGCTGGGTCCATTTCTGTTTATTGTTTATGTAAACGATATTGCAGATCAGTTAGATTGTGCTGCACGCTTATTCGCTGACGATACATCTATGGGTATTTCATCTATAAATCACAGGCTTATGCAAGATACGCTAAACAAAGATCTCCAAAGTTTGTCATGCTGGGCTTGACACTGGCTTGTTACTTACAATCCAAGCTAAACGGAAGCTATTCTGTTTAGTCTTAAGAGCAAGAATGCAATTTTGAATTTAAAATTTGAAAACCAGTGCGTAGATTTTAAAAAGGCCCATAAACATCTTGGAATATTTTTTTTATCTGATTGTAAATGGAATACCCATATTAATAGCATTGTGAAGACAACCTCTTCCATGGTAACTTCCATGAGAAAATTAAAGTTTATGTTGAACAGAGAAACTCTGAATAAGATTTATATAGTTTTCATAAGACCACATCTTGAATATACATGTGAACTTTGGGATGGTTGTTCACTAGAGGCTTCTGATAAAATTGAAAAAGTTCAGTTCGAAGCAGCCAGGATAGTAATTGGCCTTCCTAAATATGCCTCCCGAGAATCTTTATTCTATGAAACGGGTTTGCAATCGTTAAAGGAGAGAAGAACATATCGAAAATTATCTTTATTTTATAAAATATACAATGAAAATGCCCCATCGTACCTTTGTGACATTATGCCTAAAGCTAAGACAAACTACAACCTTAGAAACGTGCGTGATCTTTCTTTGTCATATTCCCGCACAACTTTGTACAGTCAATCATTTTTCCTATCATGCACATAACTTTGGAATAACCTCCCACTGCACATTAGAGAAGCCGAATCAGTCAAAAGTTTTAAATCGTATGTTCAACCACGTAAACTTAAAGCGCCATTATATTTCGCATTTGGTAAAAGAAAACTCAATATAATTCATACTCAGCTAAGATATTCAACCAGTAGATTAAACAATGATTTGTATAATGTTGGTCTAGCAGAAGATCCTGGATGTATTTGTATATCCACTTGCGAAAATTCTTATCATTATCTCATGGAATGTATTTTGTATTCTAATATTAGACAACAAATGTTTTATAATATTAGTAAAATATGAAACAGAAGACAACTTATTAATTTGAACATATTGTTAAATGGCATCGGAGACCTCTCTTATAATGATAATGTAAAGATTTTTAAAGACGTTCATAAACACATTTGTCTTTCTGAAAGATTTGAAAACTAGATTTGAAAAGGATGCCCATGTTTGTAATTGCAAATTTTGTATTTTCCTAACTATTACAACATTTCCTAACTATAACAACATTACTCCAACATGTTTCATTGATATCTTCAGGGAGTCTTACAAAAACAGTTATGACGTTATAATGTCACAATACAATTGACATAACAATGGTATGACGTCACAATATAGCAAGTGGTAGGATAGACACAATATGTTATTATACTTAAGCATTAAGTTGAGGTTTTAACATTTTAATGAAAAAGTCTTCTTTGTCTTTTGCACATGTATCCAAGTGGGCACTAAGTGGTATACAACGTGTCTCAGGACATTTTATTTGTTGTTTATGGACGCGGACTCTGTCTCTGAGGCACTCAGTTTGTCCAATATATTCACCGGAACATCCTTGACATATAATGACATATATGACATATTTTGCTGCACAATCAATATTGGAGCGCACACAAAATCTCTCGTTTCTGTTTATGAATTTTATACTGGAATTTTCAAAAATAGAGCCATGGGCTCTGTAGCTCATCAGACTTTTGATAGAAATAGGTTTTGTGGTTTAGACCATGGGGTCATGGGCAGTGTAGGAAAGATAGCTTGTCCCAACGTCCGAGTTATTCACAAACAAATAAAAAAGGCACATTGCCCATTTGGGGTCAAGGGGTCACCGAACTTACAATTCAGAATCCCCATTGTCCAAGGAGTCTACACACAACTATTAAGCTATCAAGACCTTTTGGAACTGGAGAAGAAGATGAAAGTAGGATTTTAAGGTTTTGACCCCTGTGACCCCATTTGGGGTCAAGTGGTCACCAAACCTACAATTTAGAATCCCCAGTGTTCAAGGAGTCTTCACAAACTTTTCAAGCTCTCTAGACCTTTTGGAACTAGGGAAAAAGATGAAATTAGTTTTTTTAGGTTTTGACCCCTGTGACCCCATTTGACGTCATGGGGTCACCAAACCTACAATTTAGAATCCCCGTTGTCCAAGGAGTCTACACACACCTTTTCATCTCTCTAGACCTTTTTGAACTAGGGAAAAAGATGAAATTAGTTTTTTTAGGTTTTGACCCCTGTGACCCCATTTGGGGTCATGGGGTCACCAAACCTACAATTTAGAATCCCCGTTGGCCAAGGAGTCTACACACACCTTTTCAGCTCTCTGGACCTTTTGGAACTGGAGAAGAAGATGAAATTAGGTTTTTCAGGTTTTGACCCCTGTGACCCCATTGCGGGTCATGGGGTCATCAAACCTACAATTTAGAATCTCCAGTGCCCAAGGAGTATGCACACAACTATTCAGCTATCAAGACCTTTTGGAACTGGAGAAGAAGATGAAGTTATTTTTTTTAGGTTTTGACCGCTGTGACCCCATTTGGGGTCATGGGGTCACCAAACCTACAATTTAGAATCCCTGTTGGCCAAGGAGTCTACACACACCTTTTCAGCTCTCTAGACCTTTTGGAACTAGGGAAAAAGATGAAATTAGTTTTTTTAGGTTTTGATCCCTGTGACCCCATTTGGGGTTATGGGGTCACCAAACCTATAATTTAGAATCCCCGTTGGCCAAGGAGTCTACACATACCATTTCAGCTCTCTAGACCTTTTGGAACTGGAGAAGAAGATGAAATTATGTTTTTCAGGTTTTGACCCCTGTGACCCCATTTGGGGTCATGGGGTCACCAAACCTACAATTTAGAATCTCCAGTGCCCAAGGAGTCTACACACAACTATTCAGCTCTCTGGACCTTTTGGAACTGGAGAAGAAGATGAAAATAGGTTTTTCATGTCTTGACCCCTGTGACCTCATTTGTTGTCATGGGGTCACAAAATCTACAATTTAGAATCTCCAGTGCCCAAGGAGTCTACACACAACTTTTCAGCTTTCTGGACCTTTTGGAACTGGAGAAGAAGATTAAAATAGATTTTTAAGGTTTTGACCCTTGTGACCCCATTTGGGGTCATTGGGTCACAAAATCTACAATTTAGAATCCCCATTTGCCAAGGAGTATGCACATAAAATTTCAGCTCTCTAGAGTCATTGGTTCTGGAGAAGAAATCGAAAAAGTGAAAAGTTTACGGATGGACGGACGGACGGACGGACGCCGGACGCCTTGCCATGCCATAAGCCCATCGGGTCTTTCAGACCTGATGAGCTAAAAATATATGGACATGTTCCACAATTACCTCTGTTACATTTGGAAACTCTGTACTCTTGAGAGGTAGTGTTTGTTTTATATATATCACTTAGATACATTAGAATGTTATTGAAGCAAACTTTCAAGTTGTACTTAAGCTTTGGTTCACGCGCTATCAGATGTCTTTTAATATTCAATAGGAGCGGTAAGCGTATCGAGTCTGTTTACTTGTTGCACACATATACTTTACATAAGATATAAAGTTTCTTTTCACACAAAGTTCCCAACAAGATGTCAATGTCCTAAGAAGGGTAATTTATGCAATTTTCACTGAGAACTGAGAATTAATTATCTAAAAACCTATTATCATGTAAGAGTGCACAAAGGCGACATAGTTATTGTCCAAGCAGGAGGTCGCTAGGGAAAATCGCATCCGAAAACTTGAAAATGGTTACTTTTCTGTGTTTAATGGTAGAAAATAAATAACTAAGTGATCAAATTAAGAACATAGTGTCGCAATAATTTCACATAATGAAACAAGCAAGGGCGAATACATCGTCAAACGAAGTGTGAGATCAACGGTTTACCTGAAGGTGTCATAAATGAATGAATTAAAAAGTAAGATTAAAAATGTTATTTTCAGTAAAACACCACCTTGAGATTACAGCTTAGTTGCATAACTCAGCCTTCGTAAATTTAGTCTTTTGCATGCTGTTTGTTCTTTTAACGATGTACTCTCCTGTAAACTCATCTCTATCGTCTTATTTTTTCATCCCTGTAAATAACAATCCTGGTATCGTATTTTTTCGCGGCCTGCAAATTTAAAAAACCCAGAATCTCATAAAATTTATTGCAATATATTTTACATGGTCGCTTATCTTCGAGCCATATTTGTAAACGGTGGGCTCATTCAGTTCCCTAGAAGAAGAAGTTTATTCGTGCTTTTTCGACGTCACAGGCCCATAGTACATAACATTTCATTTCCCTATGAGGGTTGGAAAGATTACGTATGGAATAATGTAAATCAAAATTGTTCAATGACTGTAGCGGAATTGATAAATTATTTTACTTGAGTTATTAAATATTATATTGACATTTCTTAACTTAACTTACTAAACATAAACCGTTTTCATCGAATGTATGCTGTAGTTATTATGTAGCATTCTTATTTTCTAAAGGAAAGTGTATTCATATACATTTATTGAAGATGAAGGCGTTTCAGTATATTTTCTCTAGGAATAGATAGATCTCATGAAAAGGTAAATAAATATGAAACAAGCCTCATACCATAAAGAAGAATGATATTAATTTCGCTTCAGATTCGGAAAAAAAACATTACTGGCTTGAAACATTTGAATGTTTTGTATTAGCTGCACTTACCTTCTGATTTCTAAGCGACATTGTGTTTCCTAAATATTGATTACCCGTGTTCAACCTTACACAGAAACCTTATGTTATATATGTTTCATCAATAGGATATATTTTGAAGAAAAAACATCAAACAACGTTCCACAGACTGAATATTTTTCGAAATGAAACATTATGTCAAAGTTCATCGAAATTCAGAAAAAGAACCTATTTTGTCAAAGTGCATCGAAATTCAGAAAAAGAACCTATATTTGTCAAAGTGCATCGAAATTTAGAAATAGAACCTATTTTGTCAAAGTGCATCGAAATTCAGAAAAAGAACCTATTTTGTCAAAGTGCATCGAAATTCAGAAAAAGAACCTATTTAGTCAAAAAGTATCAAAATTCAGAAAAAGAACTTATTTTGTCAAATTGCATCTTAGTTAATTCAAAAAACGAACCTTTTTGTCTAAGTGCATCGTAATTCAGTAAAAGCACCTATTTTGTCAAAGTGAACCGTAATTAAAAAAACTAACCTATTTTGTCAAACTGCTCAAAGCATGTTGGTTCCAGTCCCTCTTCCAAACACGACTTCACGGACACAATCCCAGAAACTCCAGCACCGATGATTCCAACCGTTTTCTTCGTCGTCATCATTGACGTCTAATTGAAACAAGAATGAAATCTAAACTGTACAAGTCTTTAAAATATTTCAATTGTCAGATTTCAAGATTTGACTTAAAGGCACTAGTGCACGCTTTTACGGTTTAAATTGGCTATTTTAACGTTTAAGAGGACTTATGCATTCACATAACCTTTCTATCGATGCAATGAAATAGTTAAAATTCTTTACAATTGGCCTGCAGTCAACAATGAAAAAATTTAGACAGCCGCTGTCGGCTTGGACATATAAAAAATCAAAGTTTAGCTGTGCACAAAACGGATATCTCAAAGACAGTTAAACGCGGCTGAACTAATGTTATGTGCAGCTATTGAATTTACCTAAACTCTGAACTGAGACCAAAGAATGAATTATGTTTCATGAAAGCAATGTTGTAAATAAACCGATTTAATAACACAGCATTAGCATTGCTATTAGATTGACCAAAGCGGCTGCCGTTTCCGCTTTTTTGGTTATGAGCAAAATCTTAATATTTCCGATATCGTAGTTCACGCGGATTTATTGTAGCGTAACATTAAATACTTCCGGTCTTTAAAAATCAACTTTACTACCTGAATACGTAAATATTCGTTAAATAACTTACGAGGTAGATTACTTGAGTGAGGATCTTGAATAATATCGAGAGATATGCAGAATCTGTGCATTCGTTGTGTTAACGAAATATTGGTGTGCACTAGTGCGTTTAAGATAAGGAATGACTGCAAAGTTATGAACTAAAACCCATCCTGCTAAATCAGCGTATAAGAATTGCTCTCGCTCCTTCCTAACATACTCTGACCTCTTTCGAGCCGAACGCCTCGCTGGATCGGTTTGATATTCGTGGCTTAGTTCACCTGTTATTTTTTCAGCCAATGATATGCGGTTATGCAAGGAACGTGATACTAATATCTTTAATTTTCCATACGGGTTTTGCCGCTATTGCTGAATGCTAGACGTCTCATCGGCTGGTTAGATGCATGGCTAGTGATACGAGGCATTTGGCTTGAAATAGATCAAGGTTATTATGAAGGAGCGAGAGCCAATTCATATACGCTTTATTGAGTAGGATGACTAAGTGCTTTAAGTTAACACTAATGCTCTTATGACATAAGAATTGAATGTTCCTAGTGTCAATGCATGTACCTGTCAAGTGGGCAACCACAAGTTGAGTGACTTTAAAAATTGAATTATATTTTCAAGTGATTTGAGTCTAGATAGATATGTCTCAATGAGGTCATCGTAGTATTTATATAGCAAGCACTTGATTTTGCGAATGTTTTTTTAATCTGTTCTATTTATAAAGAAATTAAAGAGCCACTCCGTGATTTTCATAACATATTATTTACCTTTGATACGAACCTAAATGTCATATGTGGTGACATAAAATCAAAACATCTTAACTTTTCATGTCCAAAAGACATATACATGACAAATACTTGTTTTCCATGAAAATCTCAAAACAGCCTTTAAAATGCACAGAAGTGATGATATATATATGATGGAATACTAGTTATTTAACCTATCAAACGCTATCAACTCCTTACTGCCTTCCTGGCTGTTTTAGATAATTTTCCAAAATTACGTTTGACTATTTGACGCGCGATACTGTCCGATTTTCGATCATAAATGCGACTTTCTGCCTTCATATTGTAACTGTAAAAAACCAATAAGTTTTGAAATGTGTCTTTTTGGTAATAGTCGCTATTTCCCGATCAAATGACACCATTGACTAAGTTCGGCAAAATGACTCCAACAACTCACGGAGTGGCCCTTTAAAGTAAGATATCCATGTTAGGGTAGTAGATTAAGTTTAGAATGTTAAGAATGTTTCACATTTATGATCTATGTATTTCAAAAATGATATGGATAAACAGATTATTTAAATATGATTTCCAAATGATTTTGCAATGCATAAAATAACTGACTTTTGCATGCATGAAAAAAATCTGAAATCAGATATGATGTAAACATATTTTATTTCACAATGAAACAGATTTTGCGCAGTCAAACATTCCCTTTCTGCACTAGGAAATAGTTGTGCTCTGATAGCCATGTAAAGGTCTTTCACCTGTTGCTTAAAGGGACACAGAGTATGTTGTTGGAGTCAAATATGTCAAACTTCATAGATGGTGTTTTTTCATCGAGAAATATTGGTTGTTGCAGAAAATCAGAATAATAATGCTTATAAGTTCAGTATAGTGACAATAAACGGGTTAAGTCGTTTTTGGGTTGAAAACAGGACAGCGGTGCGCGCAAATGACTCAAACGTAATTTTGGAAACTTATTTACGGCAGACACAAAGAGAAACATAGGTGTAAAGTCGGTAATTCAACTTATAATCATGTTAATTTGACACCGACTTTCGACTTTTTAACATTTATAGGGCCGTTTTCTGATTATTATTGAAAACAAGAAATTCTAATAATTTTTGCATATTAGAGAAAAAGATGGAAGTTTCGGCAAGCACTTTGAACTTAACTTAGATCAACTTAATCTAACGTTATTTTGGCTTTCTCTAACACATATAACATGTCACATATAACATCTTAATGATAGTATTGTAAGTTTTCAAAATGCTCCTTAATATCAGCATATAGATCAAATACCCGGATATTTGCATATCAGTATTCTATCAATAGTTCCTAACAGAACAAAGCTTCAAAAAAAAAATTAAGATTTTCACAAGAATATACAATGTAACACGAAATTATTATGATTTTTAAAAAATGCTTCTTTATATAGGCATGAGGTGCAGGTCCGCAAAATGCATTTAAAACACTCAATTGGTAGTTGAACACAGTTCGTTGAAAATTATATTTTCAATCGCCATAAAATTCAAACATCTATGCATCGAAAAAGCAAAAGTATTTCATCTGCAAATGAAAAGAAAAAAGCCAAAAACTGCTTCTTACCGTCAGCATAAAGCCTGAGTTCTATTTGCCCAAGACGTATCAGAACGCATGTAAGTTACGCTCCGCTTGATCTAAACACCTTTTCTTATGTTGATACGCATGACGTAATGACGTCAGCATCACGGGTTCATAGCCTGCTCATGTTTACTGTCTCGTGCATGCTGTCTGGCTAAGTACAGTTAGGTTTCAGCGTAGGTAAGCGGCTACTTTTCACACCATTGTAGGGTTTTGTGAGATTTCTGTCTTAAATATGTTGATGTTGACATCTAGTAAAAAGAAAGACTTAATGCCTTCTTTGGTTTGGTTGTAAAGGACAGTTTAAGTGGATGAGATATATTTTGATTCGAGACAACAACCACAGGGACACAAGCACGGGAGGCAATGATACGTATACCATATACAATATATAACAAGGCATTTCACGTAGGCATATCCATCTCCGATATATCTGATGTTATAAACATACTCAATAAAGTGACATCGGTCAATATCACTCCTAACGTATTCATAGATTACCTAACTCCAATTCAGCAGTGGAATTACGCATGTGTCACCTTTTTAATTAGAGCTACGTTACTTCAATTAGTGAAAGGCGAGTTTTATGGCGTCATCTCAACACGGAGGTGCCAAGATCGAGGTAAAAAGCTTCGTTCAATATGCGAGCTCTCTTCACATTTGCTCATTTTCAAAAAACAATAAATGCACATGTTCCATTTTGACACGTGCAATCCATGTTGATTATCATGTAAGTACGTCAAGCTGTAAAAAACCTTATTTAAACACCTTTTTAAACACCAGTAAGAACCTTGTCACCACATTTCCATTTTTCCAAAAATAACCTTTTTCAGTCCTTATCCACTTCTCAACTAATTTTATAACTAAATCTTTGGACATATTTTGGAGTCATCATAAGCACTCATTTTTAAATCTAATGCTTTTTTGTATGTAAAAATCAATTTGACTCAAAAATCTTTGGAGTTATACATGAGCTTTTTTAATAATAATAATAATGATATAATAAATGAGTATTTTATAAAGCGCCTTATCCATATGACATATGCTCAAAGCGCTGTACATGAAAATGTGCCTATGGGTAATATTTCCTGAAAAGGTAAGTTTTAACACTGGCTTTAAAACTTTCAAGAGATGGACATGATCTGATGTTATCTGGCAAAGCATTCCAGAGCGTAGCTGCAGAGTTTTTGAAAGTTAATTGTCCGAATACTTTGAGCTTCCATTTTGGTGAGTGAGTTGGTGTTTAACACCGCTTTCAAGATTATTTCACTTATATCGCGGCTGCTAGTATTATTGCAGGGAGAAAGCCCGCAACACAATTGTGGCTATGAATTGCGGTGAAACCTGCGAGCACCATTTTGGTGTCTGGAGAAGATTCTGTGCTTCCGATCCAAGAGTACGGCTTGGTTTATACTCAGTAAGATAAAGAAATCGGTGACATTAATTTTACAGAGAAACTGATGCAAAAAGAAAACATTATTCGGCATTGATATCATAATAAACATTGTAACGTTGGTAAACGCGGTTGCACATTTTTTTTACATTTGATGTTTAAGCATAACGGTTAACGTATCAAAATGAATTACCGAATGTTACAATAGCTGAACTACCGCTTTATACCACAGGACCTCGGATCATTAAAAAAAATAAATACAAATTTTAAAAAAAGTTGAGAACACCCCCTGAATAGAATTTTTTTTTCAAATTTCACATTCACATCTGAATGGGACATTTACAGGTACATATTTTTTTTTACATAAAATGTGTAGAGGAAAAACATGTAAAAAGGTACCCCTGAATAGAATTGTTCTGGTGTTAAAAGTATATGGACCATATACTATACTTTTTAAATTTTTATATATATATTTTTGAATGATCCGAGGGTCTTTGCTTTTTACTGGATAGATAGATTTTGTCGCCGTCTGGTGGGTCAGTTAGTTTGCTATTGTTGTTGTCTGAATATGACGATTTGGGTTCGAATCTCGTGAGTACAGAAATTTGTGCTATTGAGAGTAAATAGTGACCGAAATACAACTTGTTAATTCTGTCCTATTTCAGTAAACGTTTGAAGAGCAATTGTGTTGGCTGGTTATATATAGCTCAAACATTAAAAAAACGTTAGAAATTTAAACATTTTATTTTCAACTGATCAAGATATTAGGCAAAACGTTGAGATATGCATTTCAAATTGATAGTTCAAAGCTAAAGCATATGAAATAACACTCTGTTTAACAATTGAAAAAGTGTATGTATTTGATGTATAGCGACTTCATGATACAGTTTGACAAAAGTATGTCATTAAAGATTTTACGTAGGGATTTAATACCGTGATTCTTGAAATTATGCCTGTTCAATGTCGGAAATAAATCGGTTATACTGATTGACCCTGTTAATTAACATGGTAATGATAAAGAAAAAGTTACCATACAAAATACGGGATATTTCAATACTCGCGTAACACCACTGTAACAGAGTTGCTTCATCTCTTCAAACACATCTAAACTACAGTCCACTGTAACAGAGTTGCTTCATCTCTTCAAACACATCTAAACTACAGTCTAGATAATAACACAATGTGGTTTCATGTTTCTGAGAAATGTTACTTTAAAGAAATCGTTCTTTTTTATTTTCTTTAACTAGACGAGAAAGCATTCTCTCCAAACACAGCTACCTCTGTCATAAATTCTTATAAAACCTCCGTCTTAATATGAATGGGGTTTTTTTTATCTAGAAATTTGGATGCAATCAAAGTTAGTTGAAAAAATCAGCGACGCCGTTTCAAAAGTTGTCATTCAAATCGCCTAAGATATATTCCTAAGCTTTCTGAAAGGTAAACTTTATTCGATTGTGCACCTTGCACTTTGAGTCTTCTTTACAGAACACATACGCCTCATTTAGAAACTGCATAATGCATAGGCTTGTGGGACAACAAATATGTTATTCTTGCATTCGGTCTTTTCATTGCTGAAAGATTGCCAGGTAGTTTAAGTTGCTATATTGCGCCCTTAGGGGAAACTGCCGGAGGCTGGGAAACCTTCGTGTTATGACAGGTTGTATAGGAATTTATGACGGAGCTACCTCTGTTGGGGGAGAATAACGAGAAATAAAAGTCAAAATGTTTTGAAGTTTTTTGCTTGTTTTATGGCGTGCTACAGTAATGAAGTGTTCATAGATTAATGTCAAGTAAGGTCTTAAATGTCTACAACATCTTTTATTAATTACATTTCTAAAAATCATAGATTGTTAACTCAAATTCTAAATAACAGTTTGAAAAAGCGAGTTCAGTACCCCTGGTGCATTTCAAAAGATATCAAGTAAAAAGTATTTGACTCTGTGATTTATTGAATTTTTAGTACAATTTAAAGTATTTGCCTGCATAAACAAAACAAAACCGGCTTTCTCTGGCAGCAGTATGTTGCTTTCTAATCCACTGATCCTCGTCTCAGGTGAAGCCAGGTGTGAAGACACAAAATTTACAAACTCTTCAGCAAGTACTTTATCGAAATTATTCGAGTGTAAAATCAATTCGATTAGTCAGGAGGGTGTCAACAATAACTTATTATTGCTGATAACTGAATACACAAAAAAACAAGAAAGATGAAGAGCATTAAAATTCTAATACCAACGAGGGCAATCATATCGGGGTTCATATTTTTCATGCGATGCCGTAGGGCAAAATATCACTTTTACATTGTGATGTCACGTTATCAACAATGCTTTGACGTCATAGTTCTACTCTGACGTTGCGTTTCAAATTTGACGACGGCGGGTAATCCGCCTATGCTTGGAGGTTAATTTTGATAATTTTCTTTGATTTCGCGGCTTCGGTAATAAGCAAAATAGCAAATTCGTGTCCCTGACATACTATGTTTACGACACTCGGGCAAAAATATCGATATATCTTTCGCTCTCGCTCGAGATATATTAATATTAAGGCACTCGTGTCGTAAACATAGTATGTCATGGAGACTCATATAATATCCTCTATTTAGTGTAGGCCGGAAAAGGTCAGTTCACGTCCTGAACAAAATCCTTGCCCTGTCCGTGACACCGTTCGTTCAAATCCGTTTCACCGTTGTCATTAAAGGGCTATTGGTGTTACTTATGCGTTTATAGGTTTTAGGACATATACAGAAATCGAGGAAACATTCAACCAATGGAATAAAAAAAATCAACTTAATTCAATCACAGTAGAACTTTGATAAATTCCATCACACATATATGTAAACAATATGTTTATTTACTATAGTTGCGGCGACTCTTCGCGCATTTGTATTATAACTCATTGATTATCTTGCATATGCTAAATAGATTCACTTAGATATAATAAATGGTTAAATCAGTTCCTAGTTTTCCGTCGCCAATTCAGCCATCTTTCATACATTCCAACATAGAAGATTACAGAGCAAAGACTGACCCCAGCCGCCATTACAAAGCTCCATTGGAAACAGGCCAGCCCGTAGCAATTTGTCGAGCCTTTGACCGTTATATAAGTTTCATATATTGCTCCAAAAACTCTTTGAAGCACAAGGCCACCGAAAGCATTACCAAGCATCACAACCCCCATGTGTCTACTGAAATGCTTTAACCCGAAATATTCGCTCACTATCGTTGCCGTCATACACCACGTGATCCCGTTGGCCAATCCAGTGATGATCGATGCTAGAACGAGGACAGCCAAAACATCAGCCCAAAAGATGCAGAGGAACATGACGACAGTCTGTACTGCTGTTGAAGCAACCAGGATGACGATTCTTGGACAACTATGAACAGTTGCATCTGAAATTACTCCTATAACTAGTTTAGACACTGCCCCACAGAGCGTGTTTATTGTGGTGAGGAAAGTATTATATTTCTGCATATGAAAAGACTTAAGGAAGGTGGTGATATTATTCTGGAACATTATCTGAAGGCTTGTGCACATCCAGAAAGAAAATGTCAAAAAATAGAAATCAAAGCTTTGAAGAAGAGTCGACCAGGTCATGTCTTCTTCTTTAAGATAGTTTGTCCTGGTGTCTTCAGTCTTCGACTTCTTTGGAATGACAGGGGTTTGCTCTGTGGGAACTTCCGTTGGAGGTTTGATGGAGAGCTCATGGTCTTCATAAACAGGCTTGAGTTTCACGAACATTATGCTGAGGATTAAGATAATGACATATGCAAGCAAATTAAACAGAAAGTATCCTGATAAATTCTGCTTGTATTCGTCATTGTTTATGTGCCCGTTTACAAAGCAGGAACCATAAATGAGGATGAAGATAGCGGAGAAGCCACTGAAACATCCGTCGAGAAGACCAATCACCTTTGCCCTATGCCTGTTGCTGTAGTTGATCATATTTGTGGTCATCACGGACAGTGCTATGAAGATCGATCCGAAACCTGCCGAAAATAGGAAACATTTTTTGGTGTGTCATAAGAAATGTTTGGAAAAACGCTATCAAATATTCTTTTAAATGTTTTTAAATTATTTTTAAAAACATTTTGAACAACTTCGTAAAGTAGCTGCTCGTGGCATAACAACAACAAAATGTAGGCTTCTTTGAAAGAGATTTTGAAGTAAAAACATAATGTACTAATAACCTGTCAAAACAAAATCGTACTTTTTATCATTGCTTTGGAAAGGTGGAACGCTAATGCCACAGCCCTCTTGATATCAGAAATGGCGTTTTCAATTCAGACGAAGGAGTTCTTTCACATGGTGACGTCACTTAGATTTTTGTCATGACTTTATGACTAATATGGCGACCTGGAGAGTGTGTCAAGTCCTAGATTTGGTAATTATTACCCTTAATCCTGCAATATAATATATTGAAAACACACTGGCAATGATTTTAACCGTTGGATATTTTCGGCATGAATTATATGTCACTTCGATAACATGATAACTCGGTAACAATATAAGCTGTTTATTTGATATGGATAACTTTGTAGGCACAACATACAACTCTGAACTAAGAACAAAGGATAAAATATGTGTTTTTTAGCAAAACTTACTTAACCAATTTTATAAACATGGTAATAGCAATGTTATTGAATTTACCATAGTGGCTGCCATATCTGCTTTTCTATCTGCAGGCAAAACTTTGATATTGCCGACATCGTAGTTTATGCAGAGTTGACGCACCGTTGCATATTTTAGAATACCTTATAAACTTATAAACGTACACATTGCTGAATAACAACTTTCATGGTAGATCACCTGGACGTAAGTGCTGTTATGTCTTATATTCAATGTGTCCACGATACATGTATACAGGTGTGCGCTAATTCTGTTTACAGTCCCAACAAGAGACACATGATAAACAGCTCCGCATTTCGCACAATTGATGACGTGTGACTTACAATTATCTCTTTATCTTCAGCTTTTCTTAAACATTAACAAACTAATACCTACCTTTTTGAAAGCAGTAGATGGCAATTGAAATGGGTGTATAGGTTACAGTTATCAAATAAAGAGAATAAACAGTTTTCCGAAAATCAAGGTTTTATAACAAGAATTACCTCTTTATCCAAAAGGCAATATTTCACTTTTGGTGGCCCGGTTTAGACGTGTACATCCATCGTTTCAAAATCTTTATTCTCAACTTAGGAACTTAAAATCCAAGTTTATCATACAGTAAGAAGTAGATCGAGTATCTATAACTTACAATGTTTGAAGGTGTTTTTTCTATTTGTTACAGTTATCCAATAAAGAAAGTACCAAGTTTAGAGAAATTTGAGTTGTGAACTTCACAATAGTTTCTTTAAATGTCGCTACAGCATTTCCTTGTCGACTATTAACACAAGCAATAAAATTATACATGCATCGCACCTTGTACTCCATCTAATGGAACGATTCATCTTAACTTACCTAACAGAAAGAAGTAGACGTCAATAAGGGCTGCTTTGTCAGCGTAGAAGGTTGGATTCTTGGTGGTTGTGTATAGAAGGGAACCAGAGAGAGAGGTTAGAATAAGAGCTGTGAATAACGTCCATCTGACACCACATCTTTCAAACATGAGACCAACAGGAACACCGATGTTTATTCCTATGTTGGCCATGGAGCCCATCACTTCAACTGAAATCATGCAAAAAAATCACATCATCATTTGGTAAATTACTCATTTATACCTTAGAGAGAAAGAACTAGGCAACGTTATATTGTTGTTTAGTTGACGTGAAAAGAATTATGAACACGTTCTCAAATTTAGGATACCCTCTTCTTGAAATGTACAATAATTTACCTTTTTTAAGGCAGATGGCAGAAAGTTAACAAGACTTTATATAATACCAAATGTTGAAACAAACTAGAAACTACGCACCGTAATCTTTTGCGTAATTGTTTTGTCAATCCTGTGAACGTCACGTCTTGTTATTTTATCGCATTAACGTAAAGCTGTGATCACAGGGTGTAGGTAGCAACCTTAGCTACAATAATGCATGACAGCCATGTTTATAGACGGGTAAGGGACTCATTAATTGTTCATAAAAATCACACACACATTTTATTTCACACTTACTTTCACTTTGGGTAAAGTTGAAGGTTGCTTTAATGGCGTTTGCATATGCCGTGAATGTGTATATTGAACCTGCCACGCCGGTTGCGAAACAGCTAACAACCGTCGTCACCACACGTGCAGAGATAGCCGAACTTGACCACGACATTGTGAACAATAACGTCAGATTTTCACGTAAGGGTAGTTGAATAGTTTACAGAGGTGTCAAGAATATTTCAAATTGTTGATCTATGTATTGATGCTAGGTTTAGACATGCGGATATGAGCGGGTTTAATTGAGTACGTATAAATCATTTTCGCTAATTGTTCCCTTGATAAAGTTTTAAGCTATTTACTGATACAGCTGTCTGAAAATGTCCCTTGGTGTATTCGATTCTTTTCTGCTATATCCAATATTCATCTCTGATTTATCTATAAATGTCCTCAGTTGTATCGATTAGTATCCTGTTATACCGTAAATGTCCTCAGTTAAATCCAGAAATACTCCATTATATCAGAAAATGTCATCAGTTGTATCAAATGATGTAAACTTACATCCGGAAATGACATATCCTCAGTTGAATCCAATAGATGATATTTTACATCCGAAGATGTCCTCAGTTATATACCCTAAAATGTTTTCAAGTGTATCAAATGATAATCTGTGATCTCACAAAATGTACTCAGTTCCTTTCAATAATGATCTGTGATCTCACAAAATGTCCTCAGTTCCTTTCAATAATGATCTGTGATCTCACAAAATGTCCTCAGTTCCTTTCAATAATGATCTGTGATATCCGAAAATGTCCTCAGTTCCTTTCAATAATGATCTGTGACATCCGAAAATGTCCTCAGTTCCTTTCAATAATGATCTGTGATCTCACAAAATGTCTTCAGTTGTATCCAATAATGCTCTATTATCTCCGAAATGTCCTTAGTTTTGTCACCTAGTTTTAAATTCTAATTATATCGATTAATACTCATTATATCCGAAAATGAATTGTATCCGGTAATGTTTCGCTATATAAGGAAATGTCTTTAAAAATAACTTGTATCCGCCACTGTTCTTCTTAATCAAATATATATCTACTACGTGCGAAAATTTCTCCTGTGAAATCATATACTAATAGTCTGATAACCTCTTCTTTGGTATGTAGGGTATCCTCTGTTGTATCCCATAGTATTTTCTAATCATGTCATTAATCTATATCCGATTCTTTTCTCCGTTGTATATATACTGTCCTCTATTATTTCCGATTCTGTTTTGTCTTGGGATTCGGATACTGCTCTGTTCAGACTGTTCTCCCTGTTTAATCCGAAGTGCTCTTTGTTATATCCGAAATTCTCTCTGTTATATCCGGAGTGCTCTCTGTTATATCCAAAGTCCTTTCTGTTTTATCTGAAGGGTCCCTTGATATATCCGAAGGTTTCTCTGTAATGTCCGAAATGCTCGCTATTACTATCAGACGTAGTCGCTGTTATATCTGAAGTGATCTCAAATTGCTCTCTGTGTTATCCGCAATGTTCTCTTTTAAATCCAAGTGTTCCGTCACCATCGTGTTCACTGGTTTTCGTTATAGCAGAATATAGATACAAATTTGCAATTCGCTCTCCGAAGTGTTATTTCAATGAGTTTTTTTCTGAACGTTGTTCTTTTTGTCATCCTCGCAAATAACTTCGACTTCTTTTTGGCCTCTTAATGACAACCGTAGATTGCGATGTATATATTTCTGTTTAATTCCGAAACATGAAACACTCGAATGTGACAATGCAAGTGACAGATTTATCAGTGGCAATTTACCACACGCTGTGCTGACTGTTACAAATGGGATTCTGTCAATTGGTAATAAACAATCAAATAAAACATTTACCTATACAAAACTTGCAACATGTTAAGTGTCACCCTCCAACACAGCATACTTAACGATATATTATCTGTTCGTATCAATCATATGGTATATGAATATGTCAGCAACAGCTTGTATTTCATGTCTATATCAAATTGTTAACTACAGCATAGTCATCTATTTTGGTATATGGTTAATCGACGCCTAGATTCATTTCAAACGTTATTGTAATAGCAAGCATAACATGCTATATATGACACTATGCTCCTAATGACGAAACGCCCTGTACAGCCAGTGAATGATTTGCCTTTAAAGGCGCAGAAAAATATAGACCACACGAAAATGAAAATAAATGTTTCTTGTTTCAAGACAATTTTTTTCATCAAAAGACGTTTAAATGAACGAACCACGATCGTTTAAGGTATGCGAATTCATTTCCCTACCTCAAATTATCTAAAAGGTGTTCGCACAAAAATGACCGCCAGTGGTTTTGGCTTGGTACTTGATCAGTTCCTCTACAACGGATTATGGGATTGAGCAGTGAGGTGAGATCACCCTCTGTAGATAATACGTATAGCATGGATTTACGTTCATGTTTACTATGGGAATTTGAAAAAATAAATATTTCATAAAACGTGCTAGTGCCCCTTAACTTCTTCCGCCCAATCATTGGTGTCATTTAATGGGAAAGATTGTAACTGCCAGTTAAAAATTAATGTTGAATTAATTTTGTATAGTGAAAACAATATGCCTTTATTTCCGCTAAGTAAGCAGTTTATTAAAAGAGTTTACAAAGCATTGCATTATGCTATATCGAAAGCCGGACTTCTTAATTTGTCAATTACTTGTCAGTTAAAACGCATTTGTATACTTTTAGTTCCAATTGTAACATTTGGATAATAAGTCTGAAATAGATTGAATATGTAAGTCTCATTGAAAACATGCATTTACATTTTATTGTAAATTACGCCGGGAGAGAGATGTACACCAATACATTTGATTTACGTAGAACAGTTTGAGGACTATAATCTCTATTCACACTAAAATGATGTTACTGGACAAGACGGATTACAGGAAAAGGCTAAAAACGAGCAACAATTTTAAATAATTTTTTTATCTAATAAACTCTTAACAACAAATGGCTAATATGCATCAATGACATATTGATAAAAATGGGATATGACGACGTACGCTTTTTCCACAATCAATATTCAATAGTGATAGGACTTTATATAATATAAAGTCAGGAACTGTCTTATGAGATTTATCTTATTATACAAATGACATTCGGATACCGAAGTATCATCAAAGTTTATATTCTATAAAACAAAATTTAAAAAATAAACTAATAAACTGATATTGAATATCGTCCTGATATAAGATATATTTCCAACATGAAACTTTTAAATTGTCAAACCATCGTCTCCCTGAAGAAACCGTTACTCCACGTCGATTACGATCCTAGACGGGCGGGAAAGCGCAGTGGTTAGCGCGTTTGGCTTCGGATCAAGGTCCGTGGTTCGTATCCCGCAGTCAGGTCTGGGTGCAATGCTACACTGAGTTTCAGCGCAGTTGACCCATGGTTTGCTAGTTCCAGCCGATGCATGCAGGTTTCGCCGCAATGCATAGCCACAATGGTGTTGTGGGCTTTCTCCCTGCGATAATACTAGCAGCCGCGATATAAGTGAAATAATCTTGAAAGCGGCTTTAAACACCAACTCACTCACTCACTATGATCCTAGAAAATGTCTTTTATATAACATGACACGAGTATCAATACCTAAGTAATGGTCTATAGGTCGATAGTATCAGAAAAAAAATCATCCCACAAAAGTTTACTGCAGAGCCTTCTACGGATAATATGGCTAATCCATTTTAAAAAAAATTAGCCTTCGGTATTTAAACTGCCACTTTGCACTTTATAGATGAAAATAACACATCAGCATTATATCATCATTATATTTTTATGTATTTCACGTGTCCATGTATTTATATTGACCTCTTGTAAATCTCATCATCTATCAACACTGTAAAACAGCTTGGGCCCACGAATCAGTGAAGCGTAATTTTTGGAAAGGTGTCAATAGCTGAGAAGGTTTTAGGCAAATGGCTTTACAAAATTGAAAACGTTGGAATAACACTGCATTCTTGATATGAGTACTCCATCTTTGGGGTCATGATGATGTGCTCTCTGGCCAATCAGTGACGAGACACTGAAATCGTCGCAACCATTCATATCAGCGGGTTTGTGATAGCCATTGTCCACGGTAATGCATGCAAAATTATGTATGAAAGTTACTGAATATATATTTGCTTAGATACTTGATTCTCACAATCTTGTTAACTATATTTAAAAATATTACAAGGTAGCTGGTTGACCATTTCTTGAGCTTTGTAGCTAGACTCAAGAGAGCATAAACTCTTCAAATCAGAAGATATCGCCTATCGCATTTTAGAGTGGCTGAAGATATGTCTTCCTGTGTTGACTTAATACGGAGAACAGTGGCGAGTTGTCAAGTTAACTTCCAGAGTAAACATTTGTAATAAATTTTGACGAAATAGAACAGGATAAGGGTTCGATCCAACCACCAGCCGTTGAATACCCTGCTTTGTAGGTTGTACGTCAGATGAGAACTTGCAAGATCTTCTGAAAATTCTCAACAGTTCTGAAAGGTTTCAACACAACGAAAGAACTAGATCTGATCAAGGCTGGAAAAAACCTCTTTCCTTATGTCCGATTTATTATTTCCGATGCATGATGGTTAATGTGCTATAAATGTCACAGAAGAAGTCACTCTAGGAAACTGTAATCATCATTCAACATTGTAAACTCTAAGAACATGATTTCTTTGGAACTTTTTCAAGTTCTGTTACCGATACATATACTAAATTAACCCATCCAGTGGTTTTAGGTTAAATTTCAAATTGTGTGTTCATGTAAATTGCTGCATCGACAAGTTTTCAGGCAATTAGTGTTTGAATCTAATTTTTTTTATTAATTGCAGAAATTACTGCACATTTATCTTGTAAGTCTCTTTCCCCTGCGAGACTCTCTAGAACTACAGCTTCATGATATTTTCTCTCATCCAGTTAACTTTTCCCCTATGGCATAACTGGTCCAAATCTCTTTAACTATTTAAGCCTTGATTAAGTTTATCACAATATGCGAATCAATTGCATTGCACTCGTGGGTATTTATGGATATTTTCCAGATTATTCCTTTACATTTAAAGGGGCACTTTTTGAAAAGATGTCTTAAAGAAAGTTTTCTAACTAAACATTAATTTATAATGTAATATGTTCAGAGGATCATACATCCCATTACTCAATCCCACCATCCGTAAATAGAGTCCTAGAGAAATAATCAAGTATCAATCAAAATCCACTAGAGGCCATTTTTGTGTGAACTCCTTATAATATGAGGTAGAGAAATGGATTGCAGAGCTAAGTCAATCATAGTATGTTCATTTTAAACTGCTTTTTTTATTGAAAACATTATTTTCAATAACCTTCCACAAAAGTCATGAACAAGTTTAAATGAACATTTTTATTACAAAATCACACTTCACAGTCTCAATCATACATTTGGAAATTACTTGATATGAAATTATGACATTGATATACCTATCAAATTCAGCATGAAAATAGACCCTTCAACATATGTAGTCATTTTAATCACTTCTATTGCACAGTCATTAACCCAACAATTTTGGCACTTCCATATATGCTTATCTAATACCTAGATAACTTCTATTACATCACATGGCACATGCTTTCTCATCAGAATCTCGTTTATATTATGCGACGTTTTAACGTGATCCTCACTGTTCAAACAAAAGTCAGGTTTGCTCAATTCATAAGAAATCACATCAAATTAATCTGAGAAGTCAAGATATAGGTTCAATACTTTGAGTCTTTTGCCTTTCTACATATAAAACATCTTATATCTAGAATCTAAACAAGAAACAAGGCTACATCCTCTTTTGAGATTTTACAAGTGCTTCAAGCTGGGCTTATTTTCTACACTACAAATGACATCCTGGAGTTACAGCTTTTCTTTCTATCAATATTTTTTTAAATGTGATCATAGAAAATTTGATGATCAGTTTACAGAACAGACCAACCAGCATATACATACTCTCATTTCATTACTTACAATGACAAGTCTTTGTTATTTCAGCCCTTAAAAATCAAGCATATCTGCTGAAGATATGAACAATAAGAATTTCTGAGTCAATTACAATTATGACAGTAATACACGTACACATTTTATGAAGTCTTCACTGTAATATGATTTAAATCAACCCAGTTCCAAAGAATAAAAGTAACAACATGTTGACTCTACAAAGATTGCAACAGCTTGTCCAGTCAAAATAAGCCCTGCTATTGAAGCACAAGACCTAGAGAGTAAAGTAACTCCTTAGAAACAGTTGTTCTACATTTACACCACCATGTTTAATTTTTGACTTTTTGGAAAGGAGGAAAGGAGACACTCCATTGGAATGGGTTTGTTACCAGGTAGAGCATCCTGCTACATCAGCGTATTTGTCTCCGCTTAGCTCAATCATATACTCGTTATCCTTCGGCCTAAAATTGCTCGTAACACTTACGGCTGGTTAACTCATGGCCATTTATAGCCTACATTGACATTTGTTTGAATTCTCATTCGGGTTGTGCTGCTATTGCTGAAAGCGAGTCATTTCAATGGCTTGCTATATTTAGCAATACAAGTGTTTTAGGTTGAAGCATATAAAGGTATATGATGGAGCTGGGCGGAAACAAATATGCTGATGTAGCAGGATGCAGGTAGAGCAAATACGTTGAAACTTTTATTCAATTCTAATCAGTCTTAAAAATTCAGTGGCAGGAAAATGCTTTAACAATGGCATATAGACATCAAACAGCGATTTATAAGGAACAGCTTTTACAGTCACAAATACTAAAATAATCCTGTTTAAAGGATCCAATGATTTCAATTTGGAGTTGTTTTGTGTAAACAATTCTAATTTCTCATCTATTGCACGAAATGAGGATATGTAGTATTTTTTGCATTCAATTTTGAACATTTGAACACATTATACAGGGAAATTAAATGTAGTGTTTCATTTTCATATCCAGAGGAAGGAACACTACTGAAACGCTGACATTATTCTTTCCTTAATGTCATAGGCCTTGCATAGTTTTAATATCACAGACACTTTGAATCATAAATGCATAAAATATCACAAAATCTCCATTTCCCCTCAGCTGAAGAAGAACGTTGACTTGAGAACATTGTCGAGGTCAAAGGTCCCTGAAACAAATGAAATAAAAAGGTAGAATTTTTTATTTTAATCCTGAGTATCGTCTGCATATTCATGGGGCATTATTCTTGATTCTACTATTGTTTCGTTTGCAAAAAAAAAAAGCCATATTCTAAGAAATAGGTGAGAACGTCCCAAGGGGAGTTGGGTTTTTGGGGCTAGGTGAGGGGGAGCTGAGGGGCCTTGGGAGGGATGCAAACTCCTGAACATGCCCATTTAAAATTGATGCAAACTCCTGAACATTCCCATTTGAATTTTTTTTTTTTTAATTTGCTATAAAAAGAGTTTAAATGAACATCAGGTTAAGAATATTTATTTACATCAATTACTTTACACATATATTTACAATCATTCAAAATTCTTGAAACTTAACAAGGACTTCAGGAGGTTTGCTTAATTCCTAGCAGTGAAAGGGAAATCATTGACATCTTACCTCTGGGTGGGACCTGTTTCAGCACAGAGAGAAGAAACTCTTCAGCCTTGAGTACATTCTCTTCTGAAGAATTGCTAAGGAAAAACCAAAATAATTGGGATGTCAATAAAGCTGGAAGATTTGAATTTCAAAATAACTTGTTTGTTACTCGGTTACTCATAGTGAAAACAAGGTATATTATTAAAAACTATCATGAATGAGCTTATTAGTGAATTGTTTTCTAAGAAACACTTGGAGTCCTCACTTGATGTTCTGAGAAGCAAACTGCTCCTGCAGGTACTGGGACAGGTCCTCCAGGATGGGCTGTCGATGCAAGGAGACAAACTGTTCTCTACACACCTGCAACATGGGTACTTAAATGAGAGAATCACTCATCCAGGACACTGCTTGTGATTATGATCAATAGTAAGTTTCACTATGTGTTTCCTCAAATACAAATCAGGGTTTTATTTGGGGGCCGAGCTCTATTCAAAGTCAAGTTTTATATATATCATTACCCAGGATGTATTGTTTTAGCACCTCATGACATCCCATGCCAAGGTAATATATGAATGCTGAGTCGTGTTTGAGGAAATATGTTCCTGACGACTACTAGTGCATTTCATGAATAACTTATAGCTCCAGTCTCCATCGCAAAATTCATCTTTTGCTGAAATCTGTCACCTTTCAGATGCCAGCACTTCAGTGTGGACTATTTGAAAACTGTGTAAGTGATATGCTGATGCCAACTGTCTTGGTTCATGGAAATACACTGGAGATGACTTAAAACCTTGTGAAGTTGCTGCAATCAAGGCAGGAATTGTGACTAACTGGAGCATGTGATGGCAATAGGAGAATGTCATGCCTTGATGGGTCCTTGATTTGCTAAGGAAAATATTAAAGCTATAGTTCTGGACAATAGCTGACATGCTCCAAGCATTCTATGTTATATTGATACCAACAACCATGTCCAAGGTACAACATACAAGAATTAAAATAAACTATCTTGAACAGGACATCCTTCAATGGGTGTCAGACAAATTCCCAAAAAAGTATAATCAAGAAAACCCATTCTAATTCATCATTTGATTTAATCTATGTTCTCTCAAGTTTGACCTATAATGAAGTGGTCTTTTTAGAAAACGCCTATTAAGAAATGTTATGATTTGTAGCATATACCATTTAGATAGAGAAAATATGATATAAAATTTGGGAACTTTTAAGGGAGAGTCGCACCCAAACCCTCAAATGCATTCTCTCCCAACAGAGATAGCTCTGTCATAAATTCCTATACAACCACTGTCTTATACGACGGTTTCTCGGGCTTATGGAGAGCTTACGAAAATAACTTAGGCGATGTGAATGATAACTTCTGAAACGGCTTCGCTGGTTGCAACTAACTTTGATTGCATCCAATCAGCATTGTACATTTTTAGAATATTTTATTTTTAGACATTTTATGTATTATGACAACAGTTTATAGGAATTACAGGAATGAGCTAAGCAGACTGCCTCGCGGCTTACCTTGTTCATGACCTGTACATCAGTGGGGTGAGTCCAGAAACAGTCGTGTACAGACACATAGGTGATCCCTGCTCTGTCAATACAACCACGTCATCGATTGTTAATTGTACCATGACTTAAAATTGTATTAAATGTAATATTAAATATAATAATTGATTTCATAGGTCCACAAATTTTTTTCAGAGCAGTTTTATGTGAAAATCTTATCATCACCCACACACTTGATAGCATTGAACATCAAAACATTTTATCCCATAACCATCAAGGGTTACTCAGTTTTGATATCCAAATTTTGCAATTTCAATTTGAAATGCAATTAAATAGTTTTTCAGGTTTTAAGCAAGCAAAAGGTCTTCCATGGAAATTGTAAATTAGGGACCTGAGAGTGCCAGATTTCCTTGTGATCACAACTTCACCATAGCCACGTATTTTACATTTTGACTTACCGCAGACAGTAAAGAGACGTAAGCATCATGTGGGTGGAGTCAAGGGAATGGATGAAGTTTGGCGGGAATCCATTCTTCTGTTTTATTGCATTTGGTTTTCTAAAGGAGAGGAACAAAAGAAAGTGTGAGGATACTTATAAATAATGAGGATATTTATATAGCTAAATTTTGCACATATAAGCAAGCTTCTATATCTGTAGCTTCAAGGTCATACAACATAACCTTCACCAGGTAACCATGTAATTAATTTCTGGGTCAAAAGTACAACCATTTCAATTATTTTGACCATATAAGGTGGCATATGGAATTAAACTCACTCTATGCTTATCCATTATTGATGATGATCACACATTAGATGTGACTTGATGCTGACAGTCTCCGATAGCCAACGAACAATTAAATACTATGTGTAACAGCTTAATAACTTCATAGCATGGTTTTCTCTTACATTTGATAAAACTTTCAAATAGCAAGTTTTATTATCAAGTCCTAGATACTAATAAGTGACATTTTTGCATGTAAATGTTGTCACAAAAAAAGTTCAGGCAGTCATACTCCCAGTGAGTTTGCATCTTTAGACTTGTCAACAAAGTAAATAAGGAACGTTAAGGTAAGTGAAGATTGTGAAGACATACTCCAGATTGTTCCAGTTGTCGGTCACGCTGATCCCGAAGCGTGTGAGAGACATGGGTTTATGGTAGGGCTGTATCACCAGCAGACCGAGGGGGGTGAGCCACTCTACAGGCTTGTTCCTCACCGTTGAGATGAGGTGTGCGCACATCGTCAGCCAGTCCTGTGATGGATAGAAATCACAATGATAAATCATTTTTCAAAGCCATATTGGAAGGACTGTACTGAATACTTATACGTCTTTATCTGCAATAGCTTGTGATTTAAAACTTCTTCTTTTTTTTCTGACATTTTCAGCAGATTGCATTATGCAGACCCTTAGGTTATAGGCATCTCACAAGCTTGACAAGGCTTCCTTGGCCTTTTTGCATCTTACTAATATGTAATTAACAAACAATTGGCCAACAGGCAGGCAGTTTTTTTAACACTGATTTGAGGTTACAATTTGGTTAGAAAGAGCCCAAGGAGTAGAAGGGGATCCTATTGTCCTTTATCCTTCATTCAATTGTTCCAAGGGATGTTATCATTTTCCACAAGTAAAAAGTATGTCAAACCAAACATGCAGAATGAAAAAACTTGGTAGAAATTCATAAAGAAATGGTAATAGATAAATACATGGAAATCAACAAAATCAAAACAAGAACCAATACAATTGTCTATCATCATTTCCATTCAGGTATCCTAACACATACATAGTTAAATTCTGGGTATTAATTTTCAGATGAAATCATACGAAGACACTGTACCTGAATTTCCTTGGTAGCAGTGAACATCTCCCTGAGACACTGGAAGGTTTTCTGCGTGAGGAACGAGCTGGCAGCCCACACATGATCCTGAGGGAACTCTGGGATATCCTTCAGTTGGCGCTGGATCTGGTATTTTGCGCCATACTTGGTGACTCCATACACTGTCGTCATAACCGTTTGTTTGATAACCTGGAAAAAACAAGGAATTTGTTGAATTTTAAAATGATCCAGCCTATCAAAATAACTAAAAAAATATTAGAAATTTTATGATTTATATTTGTCAATGTGTGATTGAATAAATATGATATAAGATTAAGATAACGCAAGAGGCACTGAGATTGAAAAATTGTCATCATGATGAAATATTAAACTAGATGAGGTTGAAGTGTTACATCTTACACCTATATTATCTTATACTAAACAAAGGGCGTAGCACACTTTGTAGAGTGTCCACTCATCATCATCTTAAATCAGGTTAAATTCGTGATCATGTCACAGCAAGAGATGTTAAAAGATGGGAGTTATTGCTTCCTTGCTTGTCTCCAACCATCATAAGGACAGAACAACACCTTAAATGATGCTGCACTGTGGCTGCCGAGTTCTGAGGCGCTAACATAATTTAGTGAAGACAATAAAGAGTTCTGACCATTATCATATGGCTGTACTGCTTCTAACCTTTCTCCTGACGAATCCCTCGAGGATCTGAGCGATCTCGTCTCCTTCCTCTGCTTCTTTTTGTCTCACCTTCTCCACCTAAAAACAACAACAACACTAGATACAATAGAAACTCGAACAAACCTGCAGAGGTTTCTGATTCTTTGAAGGGGATCCTCCTTGGGGTACTACTGCATAAAATCTGTATATTTTTGCTATATGACAGGTTGTGACTATTTTTTAAATAAAAAATATACAAAAAACCACTCAAAACGTGTTTTTGTACATATCACCACCCTAACAGGGCCCCCTACCCTGGCGATAACTGGTCCGCCAGGGCCGGTAACTCTATTAGCAACCCACTTATCAATCTAGCATAGCCAGACAGAATAAGGGGAGGTGGGTGGCCGTACCCCAAGGAGGATCCCCTTCAAAGAATCAGAAACCTCTGCAGGTTTGTTCGATTCTTTTTCAGGAAGGGATCCTCCTTGGGGTACTACTGCATATCAGAGACTCCCAGAGACAATTCCCTGGCAGTGGAATTCTGTCTGCAGATTTATCTAACCCCTAAAAGAGGTACAAAAGGTGTAAAGTACACTCAACAGAACTCATGAGTCTTTCAGCCCCCTGGCTGCCTCCAGGTACTGACCATGGGACTACTCGTACTGGCTAAAAAGCCTACTGCGTTCTTAAGCCAAACCCCCCCCCCCCCCCCCCCCCCCCCCCCCCCCCCCTCTCTTTTGAAAGAAGGAATAAGGGGGACTTCTTTTAAGCAATCAATTATCCCTGAAGACCACTCCCTCTCGGGTGTCTGTCAACAGGGCCCATGCAGTGCATTGTTATTAGTCGTTAGTACGTTAGTACCAACACTACTTCAAAAACCATAACCCGAAAGCCCAATCAGCTAGAGGGTGTACGGCTCTGCCCAGTGAAAAGAACAGTCTTGCCAAACCGAGCACGCTCACTTGTGTGTTTGTCTAACTGGTAATGCCTGATGAACATGCTAGGCCGGCTCCAAATGGCGGCCGAGCAGATCTCTTCAATGGGCAGGGCCGCAGCATAAGCCTTAGAGGTTGCCACCGCCCTAACCGAATGGGCTTTCAAACCTTCTGGGGCCTGTAGTCCCTTATGGACGTACCCCAGGTAAATAGCCGAAACTATCCATCTTGAGATGGTCTGCTTTGAAGCTGGTAGGCCGGACTTATTCCCGCCGTAGCAGCAGAACAACTGTTTATCCTTACGGATCTCTTTTGTTCTCTTAATGTAAAGCTTGAGGGTGCGACGCACATCGAGGATGTGGGGTTGCGCCGACCTCGCCCCTGAAACCGCTGGTTGCATCATAGCTGGCAGTTCTATCGGGGCCGAGACGTGAAAGGCATGATCAACCTTCGGGCGGTATGAGTCTGGCAGTCTAATGCTGACTCTGTCTCTGTGAAAGACAGTCAGCTCGGGATCCGAAGACATCGCGTGGATATCTCCTACCCGCCTGCCCGACGTCACCGCCACTAGGAAGGCCGCCTTCCACGTCAACAACTGCAAGGAAACAGCACTAGGGTCTCTGAACGCCGGCCCTGACAGCCAGTCCAGGACATGTGCCAACTCCCAAGTAGGACTGACCCGCCGAACAGGCGGTCTAATCCTGTCCACACCTGCTAAGAAGCGCTGGACCATTGGATGACTCCCCAAGAGAGTGCCATCCACCGGTACATGAAATGCCGAAATAGCGGTAGAGTAGCCCCTAACTGTAGAGGCCGCTAAGCCATCATCCAGCCGGGACTGTAAAAACTCCAATACCGGCACTAGGCCCGCAGAAAAGGGATCGAGAATCCCTCGACTGCCACACCAGCGCGCATAACAGGCCCATCTATCTTCATACTGAATGTTCGTTGAATCCCTCCTCGAAGCCAGTATTGTGTCTGCAACTCGTGCAGGAATACCGCTCTCCTGGAGACGATTCCGGACAGAGGCCAGGCCACCCACTGAATCCTGGGATTCGGGTGCGGCGCTCCTTCCTGCGTCAGCAGATCTGGCAGACATGGTAACAGTACAGGAGGCTGAACCAGATATCCGAGTACTGATGGAAACCAACTCTGGGCCGTCCACAGCGGTGTCATGAGGACCAACAGCTGTGGAGGCTGCTTGCCTACCTGCGACAGAACCCTGGGAATCAGAGGCATTGGCGGGAACGCCCATAGCACTCTGCCGGTCCAGTCTATTATCACAAAGCTGAAGCAGGGTTGTAGGTATTCCTCATCTGCCCCAACTTTGGATATTCCGGGATGACGGTCTTGCTGTCTAGTTTTTAATGGGGAATTAACTCTAGGCAGAAGAAATCCAAAGTCCGTGGAATAGTTATGCACAAGTTTATTCACAGGAACAATTTTAACAACAGAATAATAATAACATGTAGATTACAGGTGGATGATCCCTCCAGGGGCATGACAATCTATATATATATACACACAGCCCCTGGAGTCTAGATTTGAGAAGTGTTTAGATGGTATCCGAACTCTAACTCTAACTGACTGACTAAAGATTAAATTTCTATCTTGGTTTATATAGGTAAATGAAGGTGATCTCTCATTGGTTAGATTTTTAATCTCGTTAACAGTGTCACTAATATTCTAGCCAGTTATTGTTTTCATTAGACTTATAAATTGACATGTCTTGAAAACTTGAAGATTAATTAGATGAGGTCAATTAAGTTCTTAAGTGGATTAGCTTAATTAGCCTAAGGCTTTATCTACTAAAATCACTGTCAGTGTCATCGCTTGTAAAAGGATTATTAATTAAAGACTATTGTCTTAGATAGACGAGTTGTCTACTTTTTAGAATGAAGATTTACTCTGACATTTTGTATCCTTAGGTGAAAAGGTGATTATGAGAAATATGGTCTACTTGTAAAAGATTGTGACTATGTATCTTATGAATAATGATAAATTGTATATTTGAATTGTTAATGTAATTTGGATATTTCTGTAAATTAATCATACATTTTTCTAATTTCTATAAATATAATTTTAATGTAATTTGGGTAATATCTTGCCCATGATATCTTCCCCTCGCTTGTGAAGTTTGGTCTCCAAACTTATATAAGGTTTAAATTGAAGATATAGGTGATATAAATTATTGATAATATAAGTGGGGATTCACATAATAGAATTGTAACTGTTGATACATTGACATTGATGAATAAAGGTAACAAAGGTGTGCCAGGTTGTGTGATTATAAAGCCAGTTGCCATAACCAATAACATATACATTGTTATTACTATTGAATTAAATTATACTACAATTGGAGTCACCATGAATGTAAATGAAATTAGGAGTCTTGTATTTTGAGCCCAGACTCGGCAAGGCTAAGGAAGATGAGCGAAGTATGCTGAATGAATATATAACCTAACTAACATCATTAACAAGGTATGGTAACATCAAGGTAGATATAATTTGGATTCATTTCATCATTTAAGAATACATGATTTTGACTATGAGCAATTGTGATGCGATAATCATGATAAGACTTTTTGCACGTAATAATACTTCATAGCACGTATTTGTCGAATGATGAAATAAAGTTTGAAATTTGTACACATATTGCAGAATAATTTGGAAAATCAAGGGTAATAAACATTTGTTACAAGTATCATATAAGTAAATAGCCTCAGGAGTCAAGACTTGGATGGTGTGACTCGGAACCAATACCGTATCTGAATGACGGCGTGCATAAATAAGTAGATAAGAATTAAAAAAACCCTAACTGATACCAAAAACTTAACCACCAAGTTATCACAAAGCTGAAGCAGGGTTGTAGGTATTCCTCATCTGCCCCAACTTTGGATATTCCGGGATGACGGTCTTGCTGTCTAGTTTTTAATGGGGAATTAACTCTAGGCAGAAGAAATCCAAAGTCCGTGGAATAGTTATGCACAAGTTTATTCACAGGAACAATTTTAACAACAGAATAATAATAACATGTAGATTACAGGTGGATGATCCCTCCAGGGGCATGACAATCTATATATATATACACACAGCCCCTGGAGTCTAGATTTGAGAAGTGTTTAGATGGTATCCGAACTCTAACTCTAACTGACTGACTAAAGATTAAATTTCTATCTTGGTTTATATAGGTAAATGAAGGTGATCTCTCATTGGTTAGATTTTTAATCTCGTTAACAGTGTCACTAATATTCTAGCCAGTTATTGTTTTCATTAGACTTATAAATTGACATGTCTTGAAAACTTGAAGATTAATTAGATGAGGTCAATTAAGTTCTTAAGTGGATTAGCTTAATTAGCCTAAGGCTTTATCTACTAAAATCACTGTCAGTGTCATCGCTTGTAAAAGGATTATTAATTAAAGACTATTGTCTTAGATAGACGAGTTGTCTACTTTTTAGAATGAAGATTTACTCTGACATTTTGTATCCTTAGGTGAAAAGGTGATTATGAGAAATATGGTCTACTTGTAAAAGATTGTGACTATGTATCTTATGAATAATGATAAATTGTATATTTGAATTGTTAATGTAATTTGGATATTTCTGTAAATTAATCATACATTTTTCTAATTTCTATAAATATAATTTTAATGTAATTTGGGTAATATCTTGCCCATGATACTATCGCGAAGGCGTCTGATGCCAGAGCGCTTGGGTCTGGTATTCTGGAGCAGAACACCGGTGTCTGATTCGTCACTCCGGACGCAAACAGATCCACCTGGAACGACCCGTACAACTGGGAGATAAGCCCGAATATCTCCCGGCGGAGCATCCATTCGTGCGGTGCCAGGATGCGCCGGGACAAGGCGTCCGCTCGGACGTTGTCCACTCCCGGAAGGTACACCGGTATCACCCGAATGTTGAACCGGTCGCACCAGAGAAGGAACTGCCACGCCTCCTGGAGGAGAGCTGGCGACACCGTTCCCCCCTGCTTTGCTATATAAGTCATGGCAGTCTGGTTGTCCATCTCCAGACGCACCACCCGACCTCTTACCAAGTGGAGGAGTTGGTCGAAGACCTTCCTCACCGCCCTCAGTTCCAGCACATTGATGTGCTCCTTGGACTCGTCCAGAGACCACAGGCCCGAAGCTGAGTGGTCCCCCAGGACTCCCCCCCAACCTGAGAGGGAAGCGTCCGTCTGAACTGTTACCTCGGGCATCGGCGTCACCAAAGGTAGACCCCTGGCGAGGTTGTCCTCCTTCAGCCACCATTCCAGATGAGTGGAAAGCCACTCCGGAATGGCCACTGATTCCTCTAGACTCCCGGACTGCGACCATCGTCCCGCTAAAGCCTGCTGGACTGGTCTCATCCTCAACCGGGCTCTCCAGACCACGTCCACCGTAGCCGCCATATTCCCCAGCAAACGGAGCCATGTCCGTGCGGAGTGTGCGGGTGACAGCAAGAACTGCTGCGTGGTCTGAATTACCTTGGTCACTCGGGCAGGGGCTAGTGCAACTAGTCCCCTCACCGTATCGAACCGAGCCCCCAGGAACACTAAGTCCTGGGTGGGAGTGAGGTCTGACTTTTTCATGTTTACGATCCAACCCAGCCTGAGCAGAATGTCTAAAATCTCCTGGGTGGCCTCCTGATTCCTCACCTGCGACAGGGCCCTGATTAACCAATCGTCCAGGTACGGGTGACAACACCTGCCCTTGGACCTGGCCACCTGCGCCGGAATCAGCATCAGCTTGGTGAACACCCTTGGCGCCGTTGAGATGCCGAAGGGGAGCACACGAAACTGGTAGCACACCCCGTCGAAGGCAAACCTTAGGTATTGCTTGAACTGGGGGTGCATTGGGACATGGAGGTACGCATCCTTGAGGTCGATTGACGAAAGCCAATCTCCCTGCTCCACCGATGCTATCACCGACCTCAGAGTTTCCATCTTGAACGATGGCACCTCCAACATCTTGTTCAAATACTTGAGATTCAAGATTGGTCGGAACCCTCCGTCCTTCTTGGTGACCAGGAAGTAAGTTGAGTAATACCCGGTCTCTTCCTGGCCCCTCGGGACCACCTCTATGGCCGCCTTGTCGAGCAGAGCTACGACTTCGGCCCTGAGGACTTCCGCCTTCTCCGGGGAGGATGGCACCGGGGTGCGCCTCACTCCGGTAAACGAAGGTGGCCCATGCTTCCAAAGAGGCAAATGTCCGTCCCTGAGTGTGGACAGGGCCCAGGGATTTGACGTGACCCTCTCCCAATCTGACAGGAAGTGGGAGAGTCTGCCCCCTACTGGTAACTCTGGACAGAGGCAACGGATCCCTGCAACCGGCGGCACTCGGGCCCCCTGACAGGTTTCCGGCTCGAGCAGAGGAGGGATTAGGAGCCCTGGTTGGAGCCCCCTCTCCCCCGAAAAGGCTGCTGGCCCTTAGCCTGCTTGCCCCTTCTGCTCTTGCCTCTCTTCCCTGGGTGACCTCCCCTGCCGGAGCCTGGTTGGAGCGAAGTTGTCCACCAAGTCCCGACTTTGGCCGGCGGTCCTTGCGGGAGGCCTTCCAGGGGGGACTTACGCTTCCCGGCAGGACCAGAGCCGCCTTTGGCAGCCTTGGCCCTATCCAGCCGTTCAGCGAAGTCCTTGATCACTGTCGCCGATCCCGGGAACAGGGTTTGACCCAGTTCGTAGGGGAGGGCAATCAGTGCGTTCTGAGTAGGCTGTGGGAGCGAAGAGCAGCTCATCCACAGCCTCCGCAGCCCCATCACTGCGGTCATTACCTGACTCGCCGCACTCCTAATAGAGTCGCGAGCCAGGTAACTGGAGACCTCAGTCAATTGCCGTTGGAGCAGGACAGTCTCAGACTGAGCCTTCTTGCCCTGCTCCGACCCTTCAGACAGCCCCTGACCCTGCATGGAGGCCAGGTAGGCTGAATGCACTGAGACCCGAAGCTGCTGCGCCGCATTCCGATACATCTCCTCGAAGGAGCGGAACGTGCGCTTTAGCAACTGGTCCTGATGCTTGAAGAGCGGCACCCGCCGGCCCGGAAGCCCAATGGCGTCCGGGTTGACTGATGTCAGCACATCATCATCAACCTGGGGGACATCGAACAACCCCACCTCCCCTATAGGGTACCTCCTGTTGAGTTCGGGCAGATCGAACCGCGTGCGGGTACCCGATAGGAGAGGCGTGATTGCGTCAGCCCTCAAGCTGTCGAGGATGCGGAGCCGCGCCTGCGGAGCCTTGCGTTGAGCGAAGGCCCCGCCGGGAAGCCGGAACTCCGCAGCATCCGACTCCTTCTCCGGAACAACTACCTGAGGGAAGGCGGCCGCGAACTTATCGCGCACCCCCCTCAGGGCTACAGCAATGGGAAGGTCAGTAGGGTCAGGCCCCGCACCCCCCTCAACCTCCATCTCCTCCTCCGAAGAGTCCTCAGTACCCTCAGTGTCCTGCACGGACAAGGTATCTGACGGACCCTCCGAAAGAGCAGACGAAGGAATCAAGGGAATACGAAACCGCGACCCCGCCGATTCCCGCTGTTCCGAAGAAGGAGCCTGAGGCCCGAGTCCAGACGCAGACCCCGACGCCGAAGCGCCCGGGTCTCGGCTCTTGGGGTTACCGGTTCCCCCCGACCCCTCGGCAGTGGCGAGGTCATTCGGGGGGTCCCGTGTGATGGTGCAGCTAGGAACCCTGCTAGTGCTGGGTCGCTGCTCCGGTGTCAACAGAGCATCACCCGGGCCCTTGCCCGGGTTAGCTCTGGAACCGGCACCGACGACAGCCCCGAGGGAACCGGTCGGCCGGGCATCCAGACCCGCCGGGGGAACATCCGACCTGAACTCCTTACGGAGCTCGGACATAAGTTCCCCCATTAGGCCCTTCATCTGCCCCTTAATTAGCGAGTTAATAGCATCAAGTGAGGGTGCAATAGGGAGGGCCCTAGTGGCAGACATCCGCCCCCCCACCTCCGAATCTGAGCTTTCCTCAGACGGGATCGGGGGGGAACGTACAGTCTTTTTGCCTTTACCCTTACCACCTGACTTAGACGGGGGGGTCAGTCCCTTAAGCTCCTGCCCCGCCTCCAACATCCCCTTGTAGAACATCGTGTCCGCCTGCCTTTTCTTCTTTGTCTTGGCGCAGAACCCGTTACAAAGAGAGCAGTCACTGTCGACGTGCCCCCTGGTCACCAGACACGGCAAACAGGCCTCATGGCCGTCAGCCTGGGGGATATTGACCCCACAGTCAACACACTTCTTGAATGACTGTAAGCCAAACATAAAAGAAATTGTTGACAGAACTAAAGGGGGAAAGGGGAAGTGCAAGTGTAATCTAAGTTAATATATATATATATATATATAATACTATAGAGAACATGACGGCCGCGATATAATAGTGAGAAGCATCTAAAAGCAAGCACTACCATCACAGCCTGAAATAAAAAGAGCATGTAAACAACATGGCTTGCCCATCGATTAACGGAAGTTTTCATCAAGTTAAAAACCAGGTGAAAACGATCGCCATCGACGTAAAGATGCTTATTAATAAAATAATAATAACATCAAGTGCCAAACAACGACTGATTCCAAACGAAAGATATCTATTTTCCACCTAGTCGGGAAAAACAATCTTCGAGAATCCGCCATGTTTGTCTCTTTTCCTGCGCACAAACGAAGCACGTGGCTCGAAATGGTTGGGAAAAGCCTAAGTCACAACGCGATGGAATGCGATAATGCGAACCTATTCTAAACTACGTTTAGTAATAAAGGTTACCATACATTTGAATCTTTCTCCATGTCACTTTTCTTTTGGAAACTTAGCAAACTTTGAGTAGCGAAAACATGTCTTTCTTCCTCAATGACAGATTGATAAGTGGGTTGCTAATAGAGTTACCGGCCCTGGCGGACCAGTTATCGCCAGGGTAGGGGGCCCTGTTAGGGTGGTGATATGTACAAAAACACGTTTTGAGTGGTTTTTTGTATATTTTTTATTTAAAAAATAGTCACAACCTGTCATATAGCAAAAATATACAGATTTTATGCAGTAGTACCCCAAGGAGGATCCCTTCCTGAAAAAGAATCAGTTTTCATTTGTTACATACGAAAAGCTTATACTGGCTCTCAATAATCACTTTACAAAAGATAATGTATGTAGAATTACACAGAAAAAAGGCCCCTGGCCTATATAAGCTTTATACATAACAATAATAGAAAACCTCCAACCAGAATACAGGTAATCATTTTACAGGATTTATTTAAGGATGATATTATCGGCGAAACAGGGCAGGATAGTAACAGGATAAGAAGACCAATAGCTAGAAGACAAGAATTAGTAGCAATCCTAGTTTTGTGTGATTTTTACAAACTTTTTCAAACTATATCAATGGCTTCTTCTTTGAAAGGTTAAACGTTGGAATACCATAAGCATTTCACCGCCAACTTTAAGAGATTAATTTGAGTAACAAGGGATCATAGTGCTACGACACATAACTGTATATCTGCAAAAAGAGTTGGAAAATGTTGAACTCATGGGCCCGAAACCTTCAATAAGAGGCTATCAAGCAAAGAAGTGCAGCCAAAATATGCTTGATAAAAGATATAACTGCTCTTAACAATACACTATCCATTTACAATAATAACTTTCAGATCGCACATTTGCATGACATGTCTGCTTGTTTTAAATATTTTATGAAAAAACTTGTCAAAATTGCTGTGGTGTGTTACGGGCAATTTATCATCTCAAATAAAGTCACTACACTATTACATGTACACAGCCCTGTCAAACTCCAAGTAGTTCAGCGACATCACCATAGACCGTATCTCCAAGGGAAAAGATTGAATGACTCTGTCATACAAATGTCTGTGATACCTCACAGGAATACGTCTCTATTTAAGTGGCCACATTCACGGAATACATGTGCTAAAAAAAATCCTACCAGTTCAGCGACATCACTGTAGACATCCTGTGGTATCTCAAAAGGAAATAGGTTGACAGACTCTGCCCCTGCCTGGTCCCGTCCTAGAGCTGCATAATGCTGGAGCCCATTACACGATCCATCCTAGGAAAAAGATCAGAAGCTTGATGAAATATTTGATAGGTCGAGTTTTCAAAAACAGTTTGCATTTTACAACATTAAGGAAAGGTACAGACCAAAGTTTGGAGAGGATTTTCTTAAAGGCTGTAGCAAAAAGTAGGAGTTAGAAGGACAAGATTGGCCTAATAACACCTAAGGGGCTTGGTATTTGCTTGAGTGACTAGTTTCGTTGAAGGTTTGAACTCATCAGACTGACGAAGCAAGGATTGCTCTCTCCTTATATACAATTTTGACTTCCGGTAGGTCTCCGGCAGAACTTGGGGTTAACTTCCGGTTCCGTGAAAATAGTCGGGATTTCCGATCTTTTATTTATCGGCAGTGATTTCTGGTTCTGGTTAGAACTCCGTTGGGACCACCGGCGGCGGGGATTTTGTTTTGCGGTTATATTTCCATTTTTTTCAAATGAAATTATGGAAATTTAATATTCTACATTATTTTTAGAAATATCAAAACTTGACACATATCTTTATGTCTAAATGAAATTATGGAAATTGAATATTCTACATTATTTTTAGAAATATTATAACGTGACACATATTTTTATGTCTAAATGAAATTATGGAAATTGAATATTCTACATCATTTTTAGAAATATTTTAACGTGACAGGTATTTTTATGTCTGAAAGAATAGTTTCAATATCACAACACTCAGAAAAGTTTCATGATCAGAATTTTCAAAATTGTACAAAGGTTTTAGCATTAAAACAAGTGTTTGCCACTAACATGGCAATGTCCCCCGCCGTTATGTGATATTTGGCATAATTAATATTATCGCGTTAACAATGTATTACAGTGGTCAAAGTGTCATGGTGACCATGAAAATGAGGTCAGGGTCACCAATGTTGACTGGCGTCTGAGTCTTCCGCCATTGAAACCTGTCACCAAATATGAACACTCTAGGTCCTAAGCTTTAAGAGATACCGCGTTAACAATGTATTACACAGTGGTCAAAGTGTCGTGGTGACCTTGAAAATGAGGTCAAGGTCATCAAAGTCGACTGCCATCTGAGTCTTCCGCCATTGAAGGCTGTCAACAAATATGAACACTAGGTGCACGTTAACAATGTATTAGAAATTGGTCAAAGTGTCGTAGTGACCTTGAAAATGATGTCATGGTCACCAATGTTGATTGGCTTCTGAGTCTTCCTCCATTGAAAGATTTCACCAAATATGAACACTCTAGGTGCTAAGTTTCACAAGATATCGCGTAAACAAAAATCCGGACGGACGTAGTGTCGTGGTGATCTCGACCTTGAAAATGATGTCAAGGTCATCAAAGTCGACTGGCGACTGAGTCTTCCTTCATTTAAAGCTGTCAGCAAATATGAACACTCAAGCTGCTAAGCTTCACGAGTTTGTCGTTGTGACCTTGAAAATGATGTCAAGGTCACCAAAGTCGACTGGCGTCTGAGTCTTCCTTCATTTAAAGCTGTCAGCAAATATGAACACTCTAGCTGCTAAGCTTCATGAGTTATCGCGTTAACAAGAATCTGGACGTACTTTGTGTCGTGGTGACCTTGAAAATGATGTCAAGGTCACCAAAGTTGACTGGCGTCTGCGTCTTCCTCCATTGAAAGCTGTCAGCAAATATGAACACTCTAGCTGCTAAGCTTCACGAGTTTGTCGTTGTGACCTTGAAAATGACGTCAAGGTCACCAAAGTCGACTGGCGTCTGAGTCTTCCTTCATTGAAAGCTGTCACCAAATATGAACACTCTAGGTGCTAAGCTTCATGAGTTATCGCGTTAACAAGAATCTGGACGTACTTTGTGTCATGGTGACCTTGAAAATGACGTCAAGGTCACCAAAGTTGACTGGCGTCTGAGTCTTCCTCCATTGAAAGCTGTCACCAAATATGAACACTCTAGGTGCTAAGCTTCATGAGTTATCGCGTTAACAAGAATCCGGACGTACGTACGTACGTACGTACAGACGCCGCTGAATTCATAGTCCCCCGCTCCGCGTTGCGGCGGGGGACAAAAAAGTGAGATGAGTGAAGGTTGAATGCCACAAATAATAATTTGCATATTAAAACACAAAGGAAAAGTAAACATCAGAATCTGAAGAAAAGTTCTGAAAGATTAGGAAGGTAAATCAAGTCAAATAGAGTAAGACTAAAGATAATTTGTGTGTCTCACAATCGAGGGGTTATCAAACAGGTTTGGGATGAATTTTTACAGAGGTTTTAAGCATGGAGAAGGTGAGGTGAGTCATGGTTAAACGACACAAACAAAGCCACTCCCCACTTAAATGGTTTTGATTCTCGCCTTAACCTCTTGCTTCTACTAGTCAGGAAATTACTTCCATATGGGCCTGAGTTTTATGATTTTTTATTTTATGACGAGAAAGTAACTATCACACACTGATCAATTTTGCCCATATAAATGTTTATTACCCATATGGTTTATCATATGTGATTATGTATTTTCAATATGACCCCATGTGCACATATCAATTTGTTAGGCAATAGTTGTTTCAGCATGAGTTACTACATTTTGTCGTCTGTGACATCATACAACCATTGTTAGTGAAGTCACTGTTGCAGGCCGTCACGAAGGAAGCTGGACGTTTTCTGAATATTTCCATGCGTTCTAAATGGTAATAAAGAAATTATTACACTCAAAAGTGTGTCATATGACTTTTAAGAAACTGGTGCGAATTTGTAAATAACCCTCGCTCATGCTCTGGTATTACAAAAATTCACACTCCTTTCGTAAAAGTTTCGTATGACACACTTTCTCGGGTAATTATCTCTATCATATAAATCACAAATCATTTTTTCATATTTCAATATTCTTTTAGTGACTGGATGCCTCCATGAAAGATTAGTCATTTCAATAAGGGTCCCCTAACTTAACTTTTATAAGAGTGCTTAAAGTCATAGTCTCAATTTTGTAAGGCAACCAAACTGGGCTAATTATTCCTTATGAGCAAAATTCCAATATTTCCTGTCGAGTCTGCAAAGATTTTTATTTTTAAGCCCGTTATAAAATTTAGGATGATGCTGCTTATTGGCGTATGCCGTTTCAGACCAAAGAGTTACCGAATCAAGTGCAATCCCATCACGAGCACAAAATTTCGGTAATCTAGTAATTGCAGCGCCGATACTTAGGACAGACGCATTCTTCATTGAGTTTACCACCTTTCTGTTATTTCTGTATTTGAAAAAAGGTAAGCTATTGGCTATTTTCATTGGAAATGTAGCTGGGAAATTTCATGTGTTCCCCGTCATGGCCTTAGTGAAATGACGTGGTAAGGACTAACGCTCGCCAAACACAAAGGGTAGGGTGTTTTGAACTTCATTATTGAGGGCTAGAATGCACGCATATTTCTGAAAATTGTTGCAAACGTCAGGGGAAAGATTTATGTGAGTGATGAACTATTTGTCCGGCGTGCATTACAATTTGCCTTGCAAAAATGAGACTATGACTTTAATAAGTGAAATACAATATCTGTAGATATAATGTAACCACTGACCTGATGAACTGGGAAGTGACAGACGTATTGTGTTGGGTCTGGAGACCTTACAGCATTGGCTATCTCCTTACAGCAGGCTAAAGTCTGCCAGGGCTCGTCAGATCCTTGCCACCATTTGTTGCCCTGAAAGTAAAAACATTGTGAAATTATGTTCATAATAATAAAGGAACATCCAAATGATTTTCCATGCTACAATATGAAGTGTTTTCAGACCTTGTGTAGAGCACCAAACTATTGTTGTATTTTCTTGTGTAGAGTAGACCACCAAACTAGTATTTATCTGTGTATTATCTGTTATTATAAGTTATTATCCTTTGAAGAGGGTTGACTTTCAGACTGGATGAATATCTTACCTCTAGAGGATTATCAGCAGAGTCTAGAATTTCTGGCATAATCTCATTAGCAAACTCCAGTCTGTCCTTGTTTGATGTCCTGTAAAGCAAGTACACATAGAAAGATTAGGTCTTGGTCCGGTTTTCTTACAAATTTAAAACAAAAATGGTAGTGAGCTTTGATAAAAAAACTCAATAAGAATTTAATAATCTGTCTGGTAGTAAAGCAAATAATACTCTTGCACATGCAACATCTTTCATTTGAATTGATAATGAAAAAATAGAGCCATGGGCTCTGTAGCTCATCAGACTTTTGATAGAAATAGGTGTTTGGGTTTAGACCATGGGGTCATGGGCAGTGTAGGAAAGATAGCCTGTCCCAACATCCGAGACGGGTAACTTTGTTAAAAGTTATTCACAATCAAATAAAGAAGGCCCATTGCCCATTTGGGGTCAAGGGGTCACCAAACCTACAATTCAGAATCCCCATTGTCCAAGGAGTCTACACACAACTATAAAGCTATCAAGACCTTTTGGAACTGGAGAAGAAGATGAAAGTAGGATTTTAAGGTTTTGACCCCTGTGACCCCATTTGGGGTCAAGTGGTCACCAAACCTACAATTTAGAATCCCCAGTGTCCAAGGAGTCTTCACACAATTTTTCAGCTCTCTAGACCTTTTGGAAATAGGGAAAAAGATTAAATTAGGTTTTTAGGTTTTGGCCCTGTGACCCCATTTGGGGTCATGGGGTCACCAAACCTACAATTTAGAATCCCCGTTGGCCAAGGAGTCTACACACACCTTTTCAGCTGTCTAGACCTTTTGGAACTGGAGAAGAAGATGAAAATAGGTTTTTCAGGTTTTGACCCCTGTGACCCCATTTGGGGTCATGGGGTCACCAAACCTACAATTTAGAATCTCCAGTGCCCAAGGAGTCTACACACAACTATTCAGCTCTCCGGACCTTTTGGAACTGGAGAAGAAGATGAAAATAGGTTTTTCATGTTTTGACCCCTCTGACCTCATTTGGGGTCATGGGGTCACAAAATCTACAATTTAGAATCCCCATTGGCCAAGAAGTCTACACACAACTTTTCAGCTCTCTGGACCTTTTGGAACTGGAGAAGAAGATTAAAATAGATTTTTAAGGTTTTGACCCTTGTGACCCCATTTGGGGTCATGGGGTCACGAAATCTACAATTTAGAATCCCCATTTGCCAAGGAGTATGCACATAAAATTTCAGCTCTCTACAGTCATTGGTTCTGGAGAAGAAGTCGAAAAAGTGAAAAGTTTACGGATGGACGGATGGACAGACGGACGGATGGACGGACGCCGGACGCCATGCCATGCCATAAGCCCATCGGGTCTTTCAGACCTGATGAGCTAAAAAAAATCAGGCACAGATGTTAATTTTTGTGTTCCCCACAAGTGTAACTGCTCCAGTCTTCTTCAACGGCTCATTTTAGCCTTGGTACATTGTGCTGAGATTCCTGGAGCTCTTTTCAGCAATAAGTAGTAAACTCCAGGAGAATTCTGATTGGATAATCAAGTTCAGGAGCAGTAAGGTGAAGAGCTGGCATTATAAAGATAAAGAACTACAGCAAGGTTTCCAACATTCAACAGCTTATGCTTTGGTGGGAAAATTGCCCTTAAAAGTGACAGCTCTTGTTACTCTTGACACTAATTCTCACCTTTTCTTGAAGCCGGTGAGATTGACAAGATGGATCTTTAGCCAGTCCAAGCCTGTCTCACCCAGAGGCTTACCCTTTGCAAACTGGAGAACACTCCTGGCTACATCACTGCCTGCAGACAAGAGTGGAGGGGGATTAAATAAATACCACCAGGGCATCAACATGGAAAACAATCAATGGACATCATGGTTATGTGTATCTGAAATCAACTTCCACCCAAGACCTCACTTGATAATTCAAGAGAGAGAATCTAATCAAGCCCAAATCTAAACACTTCACATCCCTTGGCGAAAGTGGCCTCCAAATTATAATTTCAGTGTGAAGACAGAGCAGTTCTGGGAAAGAAGTCAAAACGTAAAAAAGTTTACAGACTGGATGATGCCTAAAGGAAGTTGGAGAACGGCCTATGCCATAAGGTATTATTTGCCAGATGAGCTTAAAATATACTGCTTTATACACAACCCATTATGCAAAATGAACCAAAAATGGTGGATGCCCGTTGAGAAACCAACAATTAAAAATCATTCACTTACAGATTATTCACTGTTTAAGCATCAATTAAATCCCTATTCAACATTAGAGTGATTTAAACAAGAAAGAAATCTGTATTCACTAACCAAGATGGTTGAAGTGTGGAGGGCAAGGATAAGTCCTTCCTCGGAAATCCATGTTGTGTGGAAACCAGAACACATCATCTCGAAACTGAAACAGAAAACACTTAAAATTGTACACAATCGTAAATACTGTTTTACAGGTGGCTATCAAATTGAAAATGGTTTTATTACCTGGGGACAAGTTGTTTCATATAATTAGAAGAAAAGTGTTCCCATTATATTAACATATTGCTTTTATCTTAAATCAAGTGTGCCAAACAATCTTCTCTCAGCAATACAAAGTATCAAGTTATTGCAATTGACGAATGAAAAGAGATCTTTCTATACAGGAGTCATTATGTTGTTTTGTATACAGAGTGGCAGAAATTTAGTTTAGATGGACATCCCCCATTTAACATGGCAGAAGGTGAATGTAGACATTAAGACGTAGGAATATATATTGAAGAAAAATTACACTCTTCTGGGGACAGCACCGTTATATGCAAAATAATCAGGAAATTTTTTGTATACAGGTTCTATACATCTTTCAGCAATGTACCTTGTTGGCTATAGATAGCCTGTAGAGCTCGCTGCACCACAGACTGTACATCTCTGACTTCTCCTGTCGAACCTTCAACCTCTCCTGGTGGGCCTGCGCCTTCTCCTTGGATGTCATGTCTCTGTAAAACGCACCGTCAAGTCAAGATATCTTTTATGAAAAAATGTGAGAAACTCAAATTTTATACTGCCTTTTAGAAATACATCTCATTTAGAAAGTGATCAAGTGTAACATTGTTATGTTAGGGATCAATTTCGGCATTAGTACATATTTTTTTAATATTGGGTCGAGTTTTGTGGATTCAAAACCGTATCCATGTCAATGTTGAGATTGAAGATAAATATCAAGTATCTTGTCACAATAATAGATAGTAAATTAAATTGGAATGCTAATACTGATGCAGTTTTCAAGAAAGGTCAACAAAGATTACATTTCATGCGCAAGCTACGATCTTTTTATGTAAATGAACGTGTACTATCCCTCTTTTATCATTATTTCGTTGAAAGCATATTTACTTTTTCTTTCCAATGTCGGTATGGTACATTATCTATTGTTAACAAATCTCGCTTGGAAAAGGCTGTTCAAATTGCTGGGAAAATTACCGGAGTTTCTTTTACAAATTTATCATATCTTCATGAAAAAAGAGTTGAAATTATCGCCAAAGATTTTGTCAGACCCCGATCATGTCTTACGCGGGGAGTTTGTTAAGATGCCTGTATGTTCAAGCTCTGCGACGATACAAAATAAATTCCTTTTGGGATAATAAAGTATTATTATTACTATTATTACTGTTATTATTATTATCATTATCAACTCTGACTGAAGCAACAGCTTACTACAAAGCTTTGATCATGACTGTCTATAGAATGTTCATGTTGTACCTATTACAAAGTCCAGGCTTTAGAATTCGATCAGTACGACCTGTTTAAGACCTTTTTTCAAACCAACTGACTCTGAATCTGGTAAAGGATTTGAGTTTCATACTTGTTTATTTTGGGACTAGGTCTGCAGTCAGAGGCAGGAGGGGGTATGTCCAGTTCCTTCATCCCCTTGTTGTTGAATATACTGACGATCAGGTCCAGCATCTGCAAAATGTAACAGCGTAATGATTTACACACTGTTGATACTAATATCACACACGGTTCCACCAATTTACATAATCATCATGACAGAATTGTCATTTATCATCCAAAACTGTCTTCCACAGGAGATATTGCTTGGAGGAGATCAACCAATATCTCATAGGAGATATCGTTTTGGCAGTAGATTTAAACAGTGCCCTTCAAGCATCAAGTATATGACATCACAATTGTTTTACATCATCAAGGAATGACATCACAATGCTATCACGTCATAAATATGTTGATGTCACAATGCTTTGACATCATCACAATGAGAATCTTAGGGTAGTGCAGTTTCAGAAATGTACATTTATGGTGGAGTTGTAATGAAAAAGGATTTTGGATGATAAATAGAATCTCACCCTCGTGTCTTCTAATATCAAATATATCAACACTCAGATAAAAGTAAAGATATCCTTGGCAAGCCTTGGATATATGTAACTTTAACCAACTAGTGTTTACATATTTGATATCAGAAGACACTTGGATGAGGTTCTCTATTTCTAAGCCTCTACTTAACCCTTGCACTTCATGAGAATACATACCAACACAACACAGTATGAAACCCTCACGACAATTTTAGTGTCTCAATCAGGATTTGAACTGGGCCTTAGCGTAAGACATCAGCATGTCAACCACTCCAAAGGCCTTGAGTCCCATTGCATAAAACACTAGGGTAACCTTAAATCACTGGCACTAAGGTTAACCTTAGTGTAAAGTTGCTTTGTGCAACGGCCCCCAGCTTGTCAGACATTGTTTGCACATGTACTCAATGGATCTAAGGAAGAGTGTTCACTAACTCTTGGTAATACTAAGCCACTGCTGTCCAGATGATTTTTTCCATTGATATAACAAGCATAACATGGACTTATGATATTCAATGTGTCTATTGCAACATCAATTACTTAGCAGAGTAAAATTAAATGAAGTCCACATTGATACCTAAAAGGTATATTGCTTCTCTGTTCAAAATATATTTCATATTGTGACTTATATGGACCACATAGATTTTATCATACTAAAAATAAGGTAGTTTAAAAAGAAGCTTCAACAAGAATTGTCAAACCTACAGTGTTCTTCTTATAAAAATGGTTTCTGCAGCTAGTCGTATTTTACACTGTCTCAAATATAAAGGAAAAGAAGATAACTGTGTTTAACTGAGTGACTCACAGGTTGGTTGATGACCCAGGCACATGCCCCGAGAGTGTTGAGAGAGTCCAACACAGAGTACATCTGTTCTGTGGGGATCTTGTCCAATCTCTCCGTCTGGTTCTGTGCTTGGTCCGGCAATCTGATCAGTCGACCTGGAACAATTACAGGAAATTAACTTCTCATAAATTCTCTTCCTGCATATGATAATCAAGACTAACATTCCTTTATGTCATGTTTTGCTTTTTCTAAATATTTTATTTTGGGTTCAACTTTCAAGTATTTTTGCACTTGGTTATTATTTTAAAACAGGTCGACTCTATTGATGCTTACATAAAACATGTTCATTACTTTTGAGCTTGAAATACAAACATTCATCGACAACAATCAACAGGGGTAATTAAAAGCACTAGAGTGTGTGAGTGAGTTTGGGTTTAACGCCACTTTCAAGATTATTTCACTTATATCGCGGCTGCTAGTATTATTGCAGGGAGAAAGCCCATTGTGGCTATGCATCGAGGTGAAATCTGCAAGCATTGGCTGGAACTAGCGAACCATGGGTGGTACTGCGCTGAAACTCAGTGTAACATTGCACCCAAACCTGACAGTTCTCTACTGCAGACAAAGTTGCCGAGCCCCTGCCGAACGCACTAACCACTGAGCTATCCCGCGCCCAAAAAGCACTAGAAGTCACACTTAAAACTCAAGAAAAAGTTCAAAATTAGGCCCCCTTTCAAAAACTTGCCAAGTGTTATACATCTATGCAGTTTCTAACTGAAAAAATCTTTTGAGTCATTTTTTTAATGTATGATTGAACATCTTAACTGAACAAGACTATTTTTAACCATAAGGTAGCAAGTTTACTTACATACTAAAATTGCAGAATTATTTACATACATAACAAAACAAAATTTGATTGTGATATATATTTTGAATACCACAAGATGATAAATCTTAATTTTTTATCATAAAATCTCAAGACACAATACTTAGTTTATTGTATGGTAAGCAATTTCAATAAGAGTCCCCCTTTTCAATTTTCTGAGAACCAAGGCTGCTTAATATAAGAAAATGGTAAGTATGTGTATTTCTTACTTGAACAGAGAAGTGATCCTCCGTGGTGTTGGGAGACCCAGGGGACGGGAGGACAGAGCATCGGGAGGTCACTGGTGTCAAAGGTCAGGACGTCTAGCTCTGCCCCTTGGTACAGGCGCACAAGCACAGGGTTGGGCTGAAATAACAATGACACATCTTGAAACCAAATTGCATTAAAGTTTGACTGTTTATAGAAAACACATAAGTTGGCTTGGGCATAAAACGGTTTGATAATAAGATCATTACTCTTCATTGTCCTTAAAATGTAATTCAGAAATTTTATTCCTGCTTTCAGCAGCCACAGTGCAGCAGTTAAAACATTGTTATATCCGTGATGCCAGGAAAAGAAGAAACAACTTCCATCTTTCATTTCTTTTGGTATGATAAAACCAGGGATCAAACCCAGTTATATGGTGATGAGCAGAAACTCAATCAATTGAGCTACATTCCAGGTTTCACATAACATTAAGAATAATGAAAGTCTTCCCGAGTAAATATTAGCTTCATATTGAAAAGATCTAAGTTAGTTTTAACTAGTTAACAGTTAACTTTCCAATCCGCCTCATGCCTTCATAAACTTCAAGCATTCTTCTTGCATGGAGAAGTAACACAAAACATCATTGTATGTATCAGAGCACTAACAAACATTCACTATGAAATCAGAACACAATGTGTAATATAGAGAGCACTGCTGACATATACAACGATAAGATTATAAGTTGCATTTGTAGACCTGGCAGCTTATGAACTGCCGATGTAAAGTCAAAAGACCTTACCTTTATTTCCTCTGAAGTCCTGGTTCCATAGGATCTATACACTGAGTAGAATGCAGGGACCATCTTCCTGTTGATCAAAGAGTGCATATGTCATTTCAAACAGTCCAGCAATGAACGTCACGAAAATCAAGAATTTTTTTACAGGTATCAAAACAATAATTTGGTAGAAAATATGAAAATTCATGAATCCAGGTTGATTTTATTTGAACACAATCACATCAGACACCTTGAAAAAATACTTGATAAAATGCATATAATCCTACTACAACAGTGTATTTGTATCCTCAAAGCTCCTTCAATACCCTGATATGAATCAGAACAGAACGCTTGTATTGCAATACAAAAGAAGCCAATCATCTTGCTACATCAGCGTATTTGTTTCCGCCCAGCTCCATCATATACCCTGATATCCTTCGGCCTAAAACGCTCGTATCACTAAATATAGCAAGCCAATGAAATGATTTGCATTCAGCAATAGCAGCACAACCTGGATGAGAATTCAAACAAATTTCAAAGTAGGCTATAAATAGCCTAGAGTAACCAGCTGTAAGCGATACGAGTGTTTTAGGCCGAAGGATATCAGGGTATATGATGGAGCAAGGCAGAGACAGATACGCTGATGTAGCAGGATGGAAGCCAATTAAATATGGCTTTAACTGTAGCAATGTCGGCAGTAGTTTCAAGGTATACATTTATAAATCTTTATATCCACGAATAACCAGCTGTCAACACTAAGAGGCAGTTGTGATTGATATCAGGGTAGGAATTTTGTGGAGACAATTACGCTGATTTTTCAAACTAATACACTCACTGCCAGGTAGGACTTAACAATTATTTGAAAATTGTACTCAAAGATAGAGGCTTAGGGGAGGATTACGTGACGCCAAAATACTTGCTTTTCAGTCGTGTTCTTCAACATGTTGAGGTCTATCTTCACATCATAAAGGATAATATCATACAGCATCTTCCCAATCTGAAATAATTGAATTGAAATTGCATGTACAAGATCTACTGAAACTGATATTTATTACAATGCATTCATTACACAAATACGTTGGTTGAGTGTATAATGGTTTTTAACTTTTTAAGACTGTTAATCAGAAAAATAGATAATCATCTTAAATGTTTAATTACCACATACCCCTATTTTTTTTTTAGTTTATACAAGATTAAATCAAATAAAAGGAATGATGATATAAACATTTTATAGATTCATTCATTTCATAATACTGCTGGATTAAATTTGTTATAAAAAGATAAATGAAGGTCAAGCCTTTCTTCTAAATAAATCACAACAAATGCCAACTGGAACATGCTGAATTTCTTTGAAGGCTTTTTGTACACTCTTCCTGTCAGCTCAAGGTGTGGAATAAACGATTTACATCAAGCATTTCAGTTTCTTACCCCTTTCAGTATGTGGTTCG